>CP025649.1:13428055-13540385 GCA_003576665.1 Ipomoea trifida
CCATTCTCATCCTAAAATTATCCAAAATTTATCTTCATTTCTCCTACAAGTTTTCAAGTCAAGATTGCTCTTTTAAGCTTGTTTAGGATTGGGTAAGTGCATCTAGCTAAGAATCTACCTTACATTTTCTGGTTTTTCTAGTCTTTTTGCATATTCTTATGTATGTTCTTTTGGGGTTCATTGGGTAAAAGATGATCAAGAAGGTGGTGGGGCTTTGTGAGCTTGCTTGAGGCTTTGCTAGATTGGAGAAAGCTCTTTGAGGTAACCACTATGTCTATCAAAATCTATTTCTACACTCCTATTCTATATGATATTTTTGGTGATTGGAAATCCTGAAATTTCTTGGTGTTTAGCCCTATTTTTTGTTGTATTTGTTGGATTTCATCTTGATCTTTTGCCTAGTGTTGTTATGATCATTGATGGTTTGGATTTCCATATTTTTGGCCTCTAATTTGATGAAATGTTGGTGTATTTGGGTCTGATTTTTTGCTCTCTGGAAATGATCTCTCGTGTCTGCTTTGATCTGGGAACTGGGGAGAGTGGGACTGACCTTGCGGAGGACCCCAGCGGAATAATGTGACCCGCTGGGGAGTTCCGCAAGGCCAAGGCGGCTGTGGTTGACGGGTGGAGGTGGTCCGCCGAGGGGTTCCGTCCCCTTCGTGCGGAGAGGGCTGGCGGTGGACGGTGTTCCGCCGTCGTGTTCCGCCAGGTCTCTGGAAGTTGGATTCCAGAGACTGTTTTCGGCTGTTGTCGTCTGTTTGTTTCCCTTTTTGTTCTGAATGTTGTTGGATTGTTTTGTTGGGTATTTTACCATGTTTTTGGAGCATTTATTCATGCCGTTTGTTGGGTATTTATACCATGTCTTGGAGCATTGATTCATGTCTTTTGATTCCTCTTTTGTACTCTTGGTTTATTAATTCTTTGAATTCATTACCTGGGAGTTGGCTTGTGTTCATAGTTGAGATGAACACTTTGTTTGGTTGTTTTGAGTTGAGGTTGGAGTATGAGTATGTGATGGTGGATTTGTTGGTATCGTTGGAGGTTGATGGGTGAACTAACTGTGCTACTATTGACTATATTTGGGTTCATTACCACTGTGATTGGACTTCGGTCCCTGTGATTGGACTTAGGTCCCTGTGATTGGACTTCGGTCCCTGTGATTGGGCTCATTACCCTTGTTATTGGACTTGGGTTTTTACCCCTGCGTACCTTTACTTCTGACTGGGGTTGGGTTTGGTATGATGGTTGGTATGAGGGTTTGGAGGTTGGAGTTGGGATTTTCTTTCTTGGTTATGTGCTCGTGAGTTCCTTGTATTATTCGGTCGATATATTGTTGTTCTCGTTGAGGTTGGTTGGTTCCTTTGGTTGTTGTTCAGTTGGTATCTTGATTATGGATTTTTTTGTTGTATCGTACTTTCGTTGTTGGATATTGGCTTTGTTTGGATGAGTTTTGGTTTATGATTCGTTCAGTTTATTGTTGTTGAGTATCTGTTTTGAACTATTGAACAGTTCGTTGGTGTTTATATTCTATATGGGTGCGTAAACCTATTTACAAGCTTATGTATATCTATATCTCCTTGCGGGTGTGAATGGTGGTTGCTTAGCAGTCTTTTGCTAATGGTTCTTTGTGTGTTTTCCAGGTATGGAGTAAGTCTAAGCGCGAGCGCGTTAGAGCCTATCGTTATGAGGATGCTTAGACTTAGTTTATGTTGTTTAGACTTTGTGTTTCGGGCCTGTGAGCCATTTGAGATTTTTATATACTCTTGACTAGTTATTGGGATGTTTGAGACAGATTGAGGATTTTATCTATGCAGTTATCTTTCGTTGGTTAGCCTGTGCATCTAGGCCGTGTTTATCTTACCTAGATGTGGCATGATGCCCCTTAAGTTTTAAATTCGCTTCCGCTATGTTTGTTTTAGTTGAGATAGGCAGCTGTTGTGTTGAGTTTTATCTATCTCAGCTTGTGTAAAGGTTGGGGTGTCACAGTAAGACTAGCCTCCTCCAAAGCAATTCTTGGTACAAATCTCTTGAATTTCCCTCTTAAGGTCTTCAAAAGGTAACATTCCTTCTCTCTATCTTCCTTAAGATCTATTGAAATTTATTTTCTTTGGAAGGCATGTTTGTATGAATGTATGTGGTTTGATGATTTTCTTGATTGAGATGGCTTAGAAATAGACTTTAGGACTTGCTTGGAACCTATATTTGCTAAGAGATGATGAATATTGCATGACATGAGAAGTTCTTGATATCTAGTTTGCAAACCCTAGGTGATTTGGGTATAATCTTGTTGTATGGAATTCAAGATAAATGGGGAATATGAATTATGAAATGTGGAAATTTCTTGCTTTTTAGGCTTTGAGAATGATAATCCCCACCTATTGCTTTGTCAATTTCAAAATGTTATCATTTTCTCATTTTTCAATTCCTATGTAGCTAGGAGAAGAAGAGAATTTGACATTATTTTGATTGTTTTGAATTCTACCTAATAGTGCCCATGTATAACCCCTTCATTTTCTTGAAAGAAGCATGAATGAAACGAATACAATGGATAGGTTCTATGTTACTCCTTATAGTACATATGCCCATATATCATATCAATATATTCAAACATTGTTGATGGTATCTTCTAGGCAATGTCTTCCCACTCCTCCACGGCTAATCAAGAAGAAATGAAGGCTAGAAAAGGAAAAACCCCGATGATGGAAACTGAGCTAACTGAGCCTAAGGAAGAAAGGAATGAAAGAATTGTGGAACAAAGGATACTTTTAACGGAGAAGCAGCAGAGACGTTTTGAGTATGCGATCTATCTCCCGATGACCAGTAGGAAATTCATTGACTTAGCAACATTGAATCCTTTTCAATGTCGAAACTCGCTAGCATGCCTCGTCCATCAACCTTTCTGGAGTAAAATCTTTGGATGGCGCCACTCGACCTATATACCTACCATCTTTTAATTTGTGGCCACTTTGGAAGTTACAGGAAAAACTAGCGACCTGAAAAGCCCAACGATCAAATTCAATCTCTTCAATGAATCTCATCATATCTCGGTCAAGACTAGGAATTTTGCTTGGATTCTATACCAAGGAGGACCAAGAGAGCATGTGGTACAAAGAACTCCCAATCGATTTTGGTGACTCCGAGACTCGAAGGAGATATTGGAAGAAGATTGCAAAACCAGGAGTTGAATGGAGTGGATCGAGAGTACTACAATCTCAGCTCAGGAGAGACGACATTCGAATTGTCCGGCGGATAATTGCTCAATCTTGGGAAGGACGCACAGGAAATTTCACAAAAGTCTACAGGATTGACTTATTTGCACTTTGGAACATGGACACGAATACACCCGTAAACATGGAGGTGGTGTGCAAAAGATGGTTGAAGGCACAACAATCTAAAAAAGTCACTTCTTTGTTCGTAGGACCATTAGTCACTCAACTGTGCCTCAGGTTAGGGTATCAGGAAATGATGGAAGGAACCAGCAAGGTTATGAAAACTGCAGCGATGACTATGTTGTCTGTGACGGATTTATCTAAGCTAAAAATTGGTCGAAACTTGCGGATGAGAACGGGAACAAGAGCAACTAAGAAAAGACTACCCAAGAAACCAAAGGAGAGAGTTAATCCATCACCTCCCCCTCCATCCTCAGAATCTCCCCAGCCAAACACGCCAAGAGAACAATCCCACACACCTTCGGACAATCAACATCATTCTTCGCCAACCCTATCACTGAATATCTCGATCTCCAATGATGCACCACCTTCGGAAAGCCCGACTCCTATTCCGTCACCTCCATCACCTGCAGCTCCAGCACGCTTCACAAAGGTCATCAATTGGGAAACAATGCAAAGATTTTAGTATGAGTTGCACATGGAACATGAAGAACTCTTGGAGCAAAGGGACGCAAGACACTATGAACTCATTCAGGATTTGAGCATGCAAGTTGCATTTCTAAGAGAAGAACTGGCAAGAAGCGGACCCAGTGCAGGGCTTTGAATGACGATTGAGGGAACCTTACCTTCATAAGAAATTTGGATGGTGAAATAACTTTAAAATGAACTTTGAGAATCTACTTGAGAACACTATTTTATTTTTCTTTGTTATGACTTTATTATGCTCATACTTTTGTCTGGATATTACCACGTTTCGTCCAGCCAAGGATGTTAAACGTGGCGCTCTTGGGAGGCACCCCAAGCTCAATAAGGAAGAGATTGAATCAAGAAACTAAATCATCGAACGAGGTACAACTCTTACAATCTATCTTTTGTTAACAAATCTCTTATGGGATAATTTGTTTAGGAAAATGGATGATCAATGCTTAAAAGAAGAATTGCTATGCAAGGTATATCTTCCCTTCCCTTTTGAAAGAAGAATAGTCTGTTCAAATGTTTGGTATGATATTCTTATTCCTGGAGTGATAACTTTGATTAATGAATGATCTTTTTGGGTGACGAGTTTGAGTAGATTAGTTCTAGCCCATGAAACACTTTTAAAGTGTGGAAAGGTGCTCCTTGTTAATTAATTATTTGACCCAACTCCTTTTCCACTGCTCCTCATGGAAACATCGAGGACAATGTTATCTTTTAAAGTGTGGAAAGGATGTTTTGCATAAGATGAGTAATATGCTGAGTTATTAAGGTATTAGGTTAGGAGAGTGTGTTGTTGTCTACACTATCTAGGAAGACTCTTGCTTTTATGCCAAAACAAATTTTTGAAATATACTCTGGAAGCCTCTTGTTGTGACACACACTGCACCACCACCAAAAATTATAAATCTTGTATGAATGCATGCTTTTTCGTCTTCTATTTTAGTGGGACCTTAGTCAAGGATCGTTCGAAGTGGGAGTGTGTACCCCCTGAGCTTTAGAAAGATAAAAATTGCAAAGCCTGGAAATTGAACTAATCCTAGCAGGGCATGGGCCAAAAGGAGAGCAAGCTTAAAAAAGTGAAAAATTCCCTAACCCCAAGTAAAAGGCATGAGGGGAAGACGCGGTGAAAGTTTGATTTAAGGCCTCAAAATGGCCACTCCCTGAGATAAAATAAGAGGTGAGCCGTCTTGCTAGGATATAGGGCAACCATTGCACTGTCTTCGAAAAAGCATGGAGATCCATATGAAGTCGGTTGTCCCAAAGAGATCCTAGGAGATGAGAATATTGAGAGGAGGTGAGCCACCCCGCTTGGATTTGGGCACCCATTGCATTGACCTTCGAAAAGCATGGAGCTCCATGTGAAGTCGGGTAGCCCGAAAAATGAGATCTGAGGGGGATGAGAAGAAAGAGTGATTGCCCTAAGCCAAGGCGATGAGCGGTCCACGTTCCTGCCCTCACTTAATTTTCAGTACAGGGGCTTTGGCGTGAGGATGGAAGTGTGGCTAAGGTGTGCACATTGTTCCCACTAGTGGGATCGGCTTTTAGGCCCCAATAAAATGGAAGACGAAGTTCAAATAAATTGCATGCTTGAAAGAGTGTAGTTGTCATCTTTGAAATCAACCTTTGAAAACATTTGCTTCCTCAGTATATTCCTTACATTTGTTTGACCTAAACTTAATAGCCTTGGTAGATAGTGAAGAGAATTTCACCCACTCTGTTCCAACATACCTGAATGCAAAGCTTTTGATTATTCTGCCTTCACTTAACTGTTCTTGGCACTTAGATGATTAGGATTTGATAGTATACTTGCTTGAGGACAAGCAAGATCTAAAGTGTGGAAACTTTGATAAGTGCCAAAAACAGTCAAATTTCGGGTCATGTTTAGATGATATTTTACTACCTCAGCACCCAATTATGATCACTTGCATGGATAAAACCTCTAATTAAGCACCTGATTGACAAATCCAGCTCAAGGAATGTATTTTAAAACATTTCCGCAGGATATAGCAAAGTTTTGGGCCAAAAGAAGCAACAAACAAAGAATACACCAAGCAGGAGGCTGCTACGCACCATCACACGCGTGTGAGCATGCGTGGATTTATTCCAGAGAGCTGCCACGCATGGTCACACGCGTGGTAGCAGGCGTGGAGCGCGTTCAGTAGGGCAACAACGGAAATTTGACTTTTTGAGCAGCTATTTAAACCCTTCCTTCTTATTTCAAGAGGAGAGAGCTCCAATTTCCAGATCTGATTTCTCTCTCTCCATTTTCTTCCCCTTTGGGGAGGAGAAACACACTCAATTTCCATTTAGATTAGTGTAGATCTTAGGATTGAAGATGGATTGAAGATGTAGAACCAACCATTCCTTTGGTAACACACTTCTTCCATTGAATTGCTTGTTTAAATTTATTGTTGGAAGTAATTTCTATTTTGTTATTTTGAATGATTTCCATGACTGAGTAGAGTAGTTTGGGTGTGTGTGCCCTTGTTGATCTAAGGATTGATGCTTACAATTTATCTTATGATCTTGAGATTTGTGGGAGTATGATTGATGTTTGTATGGATGATGTTATTCAATCTTTGCTTCTATTTCCGGCCGGGATAGTTAGTGAACCGAGTGGAAGTGGGAGAGTGCGCGATAGCGGCCTCTCACGAGCCCAACTCATCTATATCTCCGCTCTTAATCCGAAAGGATGAGATCCGAGAGGAGTGGTAGGCAAGGTGTTCGATGAAATGCCTCAACCGAATGAGGATTGAGAGTCTGAGTGTGACGCCACTCGGTACCAATACCGTGACTCCCTAGATCAATCCCGAAACCCAATTCCAAGCTACCTACGATAATCAATCCTTTGGCTTAACTTTGGCATGCACCCCTTCCTTTTTATCTTTTGCATTCTCTATCTCCTTTTACCCTTCAAAACCAACCATGATCAACACCTCTCCCTTTGATTCTTGTAACTCTCACCTATCAACCTCTTAAATGCCAACATAAATTCAGTTTCCATTCGCCATCCTTGAGAGACACGACACTCGGGGAGTCTTGACTCTTCGTTTTACCACCTTCACCTTCACTCCCACTAAAACCATAACGTCACTTATTATATTTGCTAGGAGGTTATGTTGAAATTATTATACTTCTATATTTGTTGGATATAAAAAATTTGTTAGTTATATATGATTATTAGAAAATAATATTTTATCGATATTGTAATGATTGTATAATTATTTATTAAAATTTAATTATGAATTATAATAACTAATCATTTAGGTACATCCAAAATTAAAAGTTGTTGAGTCTAATTTCTAAAATAACGAGTAATAATTTCTATACTAAATACTACAGTAGTACTTACCACTAGCAAACTATTTTTTTACTATTTAGGTAGTGCTCTTGTTGAGAGTTGAACTCAAGACCTCCCGCTTACTAAACGGGTGCTCTAACCAACTGAGCTACAAGAGCTAAACAACATTCTTATTTGTTTGTAATTTAATCACTTGGAAATTTTTAACTTTAACTTTTGCATTCAAATTAATAGCCCGTGAGGCCGTGACTTTAGTAGCGTTTCAAAATAAGCTCTTGGATTTTTAACTTTTTTTCCTTTTTTATCTTTATTAATTTGTAACGAGATGCCCACATATTAGACATGCATGCAATTCTTTGTAACAATTCCTAAACAATATGCAATCGCTAGGGAAAACATCTATCTTTTTTATACACCATAACTATGAGATACAAAATCTTCTTGGCATCATATGTACTATTCAGAAGTTTATTATCATCTAAAAGCATATCCTTTAATATTTCAAGTAAGGCAGTAAAACTCTTGTCGCTCCACCCATCCCCAACTTTCAAGTTGAATAATTTTGATACATAAGATAATCAGATATATTTACTACACCCTGGCCACAAAGGTTATTTTGAATCATTCAGTAATTCATCAAACTCATTTGATTGATCGGTGAACTCTTCTCCAATATCATGAAACATTTCATCCAACCGATTTTCAGACTCATCATCTTCATTTGCTAGGCACATCTCTTTCACCGTGTCATATCCATTTTGTATAATTGGGATTAATCTCATTACAGATTAGATAATCACATATGTCGTCTTTACTCAACCTTTTCTGATTACAACACTTCTTACAAGGACAAAAGAACATCTCATTATTATTCAAATAGTTATTCTTTGCAAACTCTAAAAATTTTCTAACTTCGTCTCCATATTCCTTACTAATTCAAGAAGCATTCATCCAACTTTTATCCATCACAAGCTAATCTAAAATAATACTAACAATAATTAAACTTTTGTTAACACTAATTCAACAAATTTCTAAAATAATAACAATATAATAAACAAAAATAATTTAAACATAGACCATAGTGTAACTAATCACTAGATGCACAAGGGAAAATCGAAAAAATAAATAAGCATAGACCACGGTGTGGCGAATCACCGGATGCACAAGGAAAAACCAAAAATTCGTAGGAAAAAATAGAGAAAGATCTTACCTCAAGATAAATTTGTCCACGTCAATAAATAATCCTGGGTTCAATCTAATGACCTACTTACAAGTTTTATTTGTAAATTAATATACAAAATGGTTGAGTGAATAAAATTAGAAACCTAGATTCTTGAAGGTAGTTTTTCGTGGTGAAGTGGAATGTAAGTGATAAAACGAAGAGTCTAAACTCCCCGAGTGTCGGTCTCACGAGGATGACAGATTGGAGAGCGCAAACATCCTATCTTTCATTGCCTAGGTAACGAAAAGGGAAAAGAAACAAAGTGGAATGGGACATAGTTTCATAGGTGCAATGTTTGGTAAGTCAAGTAATAAAAAAGAAGAAACAACGGATGGGGCTAGGATCTATCAGAGTTTGCATCATTTCGTAAAAGAGAGGCTTGGTTTTACCCATTGACATTACCAAAAGAGCTCGGAACACATTTTTGAGTGGCGTCACACTCAAGCTCCCAATCCTCAGTCGGTTGGGGAATTTTATCAAACACCTTGCCTACGAGTTCCCTCCGGACCTCATCCTTCCAGATTGAGAGCAAGAGATGTGAGTAATACGCTCTCACTCATTTGCGATATCTCGCTAAATAGGTGATCCTAGACTCTTGAAGGGACTAAGGCCCTCGATCCAACAAGATCGATCACAAACATACACACAATTTCAGCAAATCAAAGGACAACAAGTCTCATATGAACATCTCAAGTCATGAATGCAAAACTCCTTTCATCCTAGCCCTATCCTAAAATCTAGCCACTCATGGGCTTCACACACATCATATACTACTCAAGATCAAGATTCAATAACAATAAAAATAGAAAGTGCAAATGTGATCAAAGGAATAAAGGATTCAACAAAGGGATTTGAAAAGCATTTACAAGGAATAAGGAAAGAGTATACCAAAAATGAGAATAAGCAATTGCGATCCAACCCCTTCACTTTCCTTCCAAGCTCTTTTTTCTCTCTAGAAGTTCTATCTAACCCTAATCTAAAAATTGGAAAGTGTGAATATGAAAAATCCCCCTCTCCAAGCTGAAAATGATCATTTTATAATCAATTTCGCGCAGGGTTCTGATGCTTCGTTCACGCAGCCTTTACGCATGTATGCACGCGTGGAGAGCTACTGGAATTCATCCACTTGTGCTACACGCGTGGTGTTGGTGTGGACGGGGAAATTCCATTGTCTTCATTTCTTCTGCTGGTTCGGGTTTGGTCTTTGCGTGCACCAAGGTCGATCGGGTTTGTTCCTCTTTCACCATGTATGTCATTCCTTGGTTATTCCAAGCTTTAAAACCTATCAAAATCCTTTAAAACATACCACACAAAGTACTTTTGCATTTGTTAGCATATTAATGTAAAAATACCATAGATTGAGTCATTTAAAGCATTTGTTTGACAATAACCTTTCTTAATTGGTCTAAGAAGTTAGGTACTTTTTGTGACACCCCAACCTTACACGAGCTGAGATAGCTAAAAACTCAACAAAACAGCTGTCTATCCCAACTAACAACAGAACATAGCGGAAGCGAATTTAAACCTAAGGGGCGTCATGCCACATCTAGGAAAGATAACACAACCTAGATGCACAGGCTAACCATAAAAACGGAACTGTATAAACGATAATCCTTAAAGCATGTTTAACAATATTCAAAGTACTAGTCTAGGGTATATAAAGTCTCAAATGGCTCACAGGCCAAAGCATAAATCTAAAACATAACCACTAACTAAGCCTCCTCAAACGGGTGTATCTCTATCGCGCTCACGCAAGGCTTTAAGGCGAACATGGAAAACACACAAAGAACCATTAGCAAAAGACTGCTAAGTAACCACCATTCACACCCGCAAGGAAGTATAGATATACATATAAGTTGTAAATAGGTTTACACACCCATATAGAATATAGACACCAACAAACTGTTCAATAGTTCAAATCGGATACTCAACAAGGATAAACTGAACGAATCATAAACCAAGACTCATCCAACCAAAGCCAATGATTAACAAGGAAAGCATAAGACAACAACGAACCATAACCAAGATACCAACTGAACACAATCATAAGGAACAATCAATCATAAACAAGAACAACGAGATATCAACAGAATAAACAAGGGCTCATAACCAAAGAACCGAAAGGAAATCTCAACACTAACCACCAACCTCGCACCAAGCATCATATCGAACCCAATCCCAATCAGAAACCAAGTACACAGGGGTAATGAACCCAATCACAGGGGTGATGAACCCAATCACAGGGACCGTAGTCCAATCACAGGGACCGAAGTCCAATCACAGGGGTGAATCGACCCAATCACAGGGGTAGCGAACCCAATCACAGGGGTAATGAACCCAATCACAGGGGCAATGAACCCAATCACAAGGACCGACAGTCCAATCACAGGGGTGTAATCAACCCAATCACAGGGGTAGCGAACCCAATCACAGGGGTAATCAACCCAAATACAAACAATAGCACAGATAGTCCACCCAACAAACTCCAAGTATACCAACAACCACCAAGAAATACTCAAAGATCAACTACCACATACTCATACTCAACTCAGCCCAAGAACCATCACTCAGAGTGTTCATCTCAGATATGAACACCAACCAACTTCCAAATAATATAATCAAGGATTCCACCAATCAAAGAATAGACTCAAACAAGTGGACTAAGAGGTATGAATAAATACTCAGAATCAAGGTAACATATTCAATAGAATACTCCAACAAACTTAGAACGAAAGGGGAAACCAACCACGGATCACTCACCAATCACTACCACCTTACTCTCACGGAAAACCCTAGCGCTTACATTGTCACGCTAGAGAACCCCGCAAGAGCAATTCCCACACACCGAATCAGACTCAGCTCAGAACCAAACAAAGTGTTCATCTCAACTATGAACACAAACCAACTCCCAGGTAATGAATTCAAGGAATCAATAAAGCATGAGTACAAAAGAGGAACCAAGAGGCATGAATAAATACTCCAAAGACATGGTAGAATACCCAACAAAACACTACAACAATATTCAGATCAAAAAGGGAAACAATCAGGCAACAATTCCCAAAACAGTCTCTGGAAGCAGATTCCCAGAGACCTTGCGGAACACTTCAACGGAACACCGTCCTCCGCCGCACTCCTCCGCAAGAAGGAGGCGGATCACCCCAGCGGAACACCTCTATCCGCCAACCTCCTCCGTCTTGGCCTTGCGGAACACTTCAACGGAACACCGTATTCCGTTGAGGTCCTCCTCAAGGTCAACTTCAATTCTCAGATTCCAGAATGCAAAGCAGACACGAAGAAATTGTTTCCAGAGAGTATAATCAGACCCACTACATCAATATTTCATCCAATTTAGAGGCCAAAAACATGGAAATCCAAACCATCAATGATCATACAACACTAATCAAAAGATCAAGATGAACTCCAACAAATAGATTCAACAAAATAGGCTAATCACAAGGAATTTTCAGGATTTCCAATCACCAAGAACATTATATAGATTAGGAGTGAATGAAAATAGTTTGATGGACATGGATGGTTACCTTGAATAGCTATTTCCACTCCAAGAAGCCCTAAGCAAGATCACAATGCCCCACCTTCACCTTGATCATCTTTTCCCAAAGAACCCCAAAAGAACTTTGTAAGAATATGCTAAAAGACTATTAAAAACACACAATGCAAGATGGATTCTATGATAGATGAACTTACCCAATCCTAAGCAATCATAAAAAGGTAGTCTTTACTTGAAAACTTGTAGGAAAATGGAGATCAATTTTGGGAGAAATGAAGAGGAAAGTGGCGTGTGAGTGTAAGGAGAAAGAGGAAGAGGAGTGAAAGCTTTTAGGTCATTTGATCATCACAATATATACTAAGGATACATACAATATTTAGGGTGTAAGACATTAAATGTGAAGTGGGCTTAAGTTAGGAATATTACAAGAGATATGGGAATTAAATATAATCAAGACTAGTAAGATGAGCTAATAAAATCATCCCTTATAATTAATAATGGAATTAGAATAAGAAAGCCCATAGGAATATCTTAGAAATAATATACATATATGCCATATTATGTAAGATCAATAATTTGGGCTTGTAGGAATATTTAATTACAAATTGTAAGGGTCCAAATTGAATAAAATCCCTTACAAGAATAATCCAATTAATTGGGCTCTTGAATAGAATAATTAAATCAAGCTTATGGACATATATATATATATAAGTATATATATATTAAATTGAAAGGATTAGCCCAATTATAAATTAATTAAATTGCCCAAGGAATTAATTAACGGTTCGAAAGGCTTGAACGAATTTACGGGGTGTTACACTTTTGGCGTCTATTAAAGATTCCACACTTTAGGTTGCTCGTCCTCGAGCAATTTCTTGGTCAAGCCCTTCTCATTTAGATGCCAAAAGTAACTAAGCTATACATACAAACGAATGGTCAAAAATGTTTTGAACGCAACCTACCAGGTGATGTGAAATCTTTCACAATATCTACAAGGAATGATAAGTATGTGCCATACACTGCTATGAATATTCAAACAAAGCAAAACCCCTATGGTCATATTTTGGACAAGTCAATATTATTATTTCAAAGTACCAAGCATGTAGCCCAAAATTTTTACTCACCTCTCATTGTGTGAATACCTTTAGCTGAGCCTCTTAGTGGGAACGATGTACGCCACCTAATCAATCTGCTACCCTAACGCCAAAGCCCAAGCGCGAAAAGTAAGTGAGGATAGATACATGGGCCGCTCCCCGCCAATGGCTTGGGTGGTCACTCTTTCTTCTTACTCCCTAGGGTAACGTCGTCAAGCGACCCGACTTCACATGGAGCTCCATGCTTTTTCGAAGACAGTGCAATGGGTGCTTGAACCCTAGCGAAGCGGCTTACCTCCTCTCTATTTTCTCATCTCATAGGAACGTTTTATGTGGGCAACCGACTTCAGATAGAGCTTTTATGTTTGTTTGAAGACTATGATTGCTCACAACCTAGCGAGATGGCTTTCCTCTATTTTTTTCTCTGGGATTTGCCTTTTGCCTTTTCTACTTTTCTCCATAAACCCCTCATGCATTTTTCTTGGGATTAAGGGATTTTTCACTCTATGCTCACCAATAGGCTCTCCTTTTGCCCCATGCTCTATCGTAATTTATTCAATTCCGGGCTTCGCTTATCTTATATTTCTCAAATTAGGGGTGCATACACCCACTTCGAGAGATCCTTAACTAAGGTCTTCACAAAATAAGAGGTGAATATCATGCAAGCACACAAATTTTTCAAAATTCACATTTTTGGGTCAAAGTGGGGGTACTTCCATGGCTATTCAAAGAGAGAAAACTTTTTGGCACAGACTTAGCATTCATTCGCAGATAAAGTGAACAATGACACACCGCTCGTGGCTTGATTACATCGAAACAATAAAAACATAGTCTATTAAAGAAAATTTTCAATCTAAAGCACAACGTGCTCTTTCTACACTTTAGACTAAACATCGCCCTTGATGTTATCCTCGAAGGTGATGGAACACAGACATGAAATCAAAATAACACTAAGATGAGCACTTTTCCACACTTTAGAAATGTTTCCAGGGTTATGGAAAATAGTCAAATGCGAATATTATACTGTGTACCAAGTGTGTAAGAAATCATGCAAGAGGGTCAAAATTTCCACACTTTAAAATGACGAAATGGGTACATGAAATGAATATAAGGAGGGATAAGAGGTAGAAAACCTAGTAAGCATCCCAACTTCCAGATTCAACTCTCAAGCATCTGTGCATTTGTCATACCATGTGCACCTGTCAAATCCTGCATATTAAGATTATAGAACCTACAAAATGGGGAATCACACAACTTGGAGGGTTAACTACTTGCAAATAAGAAAAAGATAAAATGAAAGCAATGTAAATCTCGGGTTGGCTCTCGATCAGCGCTACGTTTAACGTCTTTAGCCTGACGAGTATGATTTGGTGATCTCGTTACTCATAATCCCACGGCTCTAGCCTGCAACACTGGACTGTGCCTTGTACGTTCTCCATTCCGTAATATTTCTTCACTTGATGACCATTCACTTTAAATTTGCCTTTGTCGGGATGCAGAATTTTTAAAGTACCATAGGGAAAGACTTTCGTAACTACATATGGACCGGTCCATCTAGATTTAAGTTTGCCCGGGAATAATCTTAATCTAGAATTAAATAGTATGTAGAACCCGGTCTCCTTCAGTGAATTCTCTGTTCTTCTTGGTATGCATATCATGATAGAGTTTTGAACGTCCTTTATAAGTCTTTGACGTTTCGTAAGCAAGTAAACGCCATTCTTCAAGCTCGTTAAGTTGGAGCATTCTTTCTTTTCCTGCCATAGTTAAGTCTTCGTTGAGCTTCTTGATTACCCAGTATGCCTTGTGCTCAATTTCGACGGGAAGGTGGCATGCATTTCCATAAACAACTCTATACGGGGTGGTTCCTATAGGAGTTTTATAAGCTGTACGGAAAGCCCATAGTGTATCGTTAATATTGTCAGCCCAATCTCTTCTATGCCGTGCTACTGTTTTTTCCAAAATAGCCTTAATATCTCGATTAGCATTCTCAACTTGACCGGTTGTTTGAGGGTGAAATGGAACTCCTTCTCGATGTTGTACTACTTGTTTTTGGAGTAATCTTCTCATAGGCACGTTTCGAAAGTGTGTTCCTCTATCGCTAATGACGATTCTTGGCACTCCGAATATTGTAAATAATTTCTTGAGGAATCTTGTTACGCTCTTGGCATCATTATTCCGAAGAGCCTCTGCCTCGACCCATTTGGATACATAGCCAATTGCTACCAGAATGTATTTAAACCCTTTTGAATCCGGAAATGGACCTGCAAAGTCGAGACCCCAGATATCGAATATTTCACATGCTAATATGTAATTTTGTGGCATTTCGTCACGACCTGTAATGTTTCCAGTTCTCTGACATCAGTCACAATTCCTTACATAAATCTGAGTGTAACAAAATATAGAAGGCCAATAAATCCTTCTTCCAGCACTCGTCTAGCGGTTCTATTCGCTGAATGATGACCCCTGCGGTGGCATTCCCCTAAAATTTCGTGCCCCTCGCTATCTGTTACGCATCGTCGAATTATCTAATCTGCACATACTTTGAAGAGATATGGTTCGTCCCAAAAATAGAATTGAGATTCTGCTTTTAGTTTCCTTTTAGCGTATATTTCCTTATGTAAGCTCATTATTCCAGTATAAATATCCCTGTGGTCACATTGTTGGGGGTTTTGATTTCGATGCAAGTAGAATTGTTCTTTTAATTATGCTTGTATTTTTCTTTAATATTTTCTCTAAATTTTTACAGTAGTGTTGGCCAACCGAAACGGTTGTCGCGCAGCCGTAAAACCAACAAGAGGTATGATATTTCTTCTTTGGTTCGGTTGAGAGCTTTTAGTGTAAATTTGTTCATGTATGGTGTATAATTTGAGTCGAAGAACCTGCCAGTTTTCCCTTTTTTTTGGTTGTTCTTTAGTCATTTAGTGTAAATACATTTGTTGTTGCCCTTCATTTATTCACCCAATTCAGTTTCATACTGGACAGATACTGGATCAATTTCTTTCCAGAATTTGCAGGTAGCTTCCTTAACCTGGTTTCCAATATCAACATAGATTCATTATTGTTGAGCTTTCTTTAGGTAAATGGAAAACCATGCTTATTATTGAATGTTTATGAAGTGATTTCATCAAGTATTAGCAGCAAATTGAAGAACACACTTTGAGGTTATGAATGCCCTTTCAGATTTCATACAAATTGAAAGGAATTGAGTATTTTGTATTTTATTGTTGAGATTTCATACACTTTGAGTCATTAGAAGTTTTCATATTATCCTGTTAACCTATAAGCAAGGAATGAAATGGAGTATTTTGTATTTTGTTTTTCAGAAAGTAGTTATTTATCCATATTTTAATATCAAATATGTTCATTCTATAAGCTATGCTGAGCATCTCCCTTCTATGTTGAAACATATTACCTGCACCTTTCCAGGGAGTAAGAAAATTATTGCAAAGCCTTAAAAGCTGGAATCTACAGGTTAGAGACTTCTTCCTTATGGCCACTACGAGGGTTGATTTTAACTATTGCAATTGAAAGCAAGAATTCTACTTTCAAGTGCCACTAAGGGTCATAATCAGAGCCAAGCTGTCTTTGTATAATACTTAAATGGATTGATTCCATTGTGGTGGGTGGCAATTTTAGAAGGATTGAGAAAAAAGAAGAGAGAGGGTTGGCTGGGAGGGGATAGAGTTATATATATATATATATATATATATATATATATATATATATTATATATAATTGTTTATCATTTTTTATTGAGTTTATTACCAAAATGGTCCCTCGACTATTGCGAAATTACCAATTTGGTCCTCGACAACTTTTCTAACACAATTAAGTCGCTCGACTTTGAAAAATTTAACCAATTTGGTCCTCCGTTTATTTTGGTGTTAAACAACCGTTAAATCAGAACCAAATTGGTAATTTTGCTATAGTCAATCGACCATTTCGGTAATTAATTTTTGACTGAAATGGCCCCTTCACTATAGTAAAATTACCAATTTGGCCCCGATTTAACGGATATCAAACGGTAAAATAAACAAAAGACCAAAATTGTTAACTTTTTCAAAGTCGAGGGACTTAATTGGGCAAGAAAAATTGTCGAGGACCAAATTGATAATTTCACTATAGTCGAGGGACCATTTCGGTAATAAACTCTTTTTTATTAGTAATAATTAACTAATAAATGTTTCTGTTTGTGTAAGTGTAAACAGGTTTATGAAAATGTTACTTACAGTAAATCTTGTATGGTTTTATATAGTTTATAAGTAATATCGATGTAAACGAGTATTGTTATATATGTGATTAGTAATGTAGGATCCCTTTCTTTCTGTTTCTGCAACTGCAAGTTCTGCAGCAGATCTGATGGTGATGATAATAATAACACAAAGGAAAAGGCAAAACATGTAATGTTATATGTGAGTTGTACTGATGAGGTTACCAATTTTAGTCCCACGACTATTAGCAAAATGACAATTTTGGTCCACATGTTTAATTTCTATCAATTTTGGTCCCACGACTGTACTATTGTTTTAGTACCAATTTTCATCCATAACTATTGTTTTAGTGCCAAAATTCATCGCGCCGATCATTCATCCGTTTAAAACGCGCAAAAATCTAAAATTGTTAAGGTTATTTTCGTCATTTTCAACTTAATATCCCAATTTGAGCATGAATAAATGGATTTTAAGTCCTAAGATCGATCAAAATTCGTAGTTTTCCTCCTCATTTTACCAAGAATTTTGATCAATCTTAGAACTTAAGTCCACTTATTTATGCTTAAATTGAGATATTAAGTTGAAAATGGCGAAATTACCATTAACAATTTTAGATTTTTACACGTTTTAAAAGGATGGTGACCGACGCGATAAATTTTGGCACTAAAACAATAGTCGTGGATGAAAATTGGTACTAAAACAATAGTCGTGGATGAAAATTGGTACTAAAACAATAGTCGTGGATGAAAATTGGTACTAAAACAATAGTCGTGGGACCAAAATTGGTAGGAATTAAACATGTGGATCAAAATTGTCATTTTACTAATAATCGTGGGACCAAAATTGGTATTTGCTCTTTTTAAGTTTTTTAGTAATTTTCTACTATTTGGGGTGGGAGAATGTCTGGTGGGTACTAACTGGGAAAATGGGCTCATTTCATTCCATGCAGTTTAATTTTAGTCTGTTTCTTTCTGCTCAAGACCACCTCATAAGCTGATCAATAAGAACTTCTAGTTAAAATCCTTGAAAACTTCAAAAAGATCCTCAACTTTTAAAATATATGTTCGAAACAAATCAAATCAACAACTACTGCATGTCTTGCATGCAATTTGCATACTAGATTCTTGTTTTTACACACAGGAATCAATCCACAGGTTATCTGTTATGTCTCAGTGAAAATGTTGTCAAGGAAATGCCTCAGACCTCAAAGTTTGTAGACAAAGAGTAGGAGCTCGTGGTGCTAATGAATTGTGTTCTGGAAAGAGTTATTTTAGTTAATTATGTTAGCTAGTCTAGTGTAACACGCGGGGCACTTTGCTACACATTTTCGAAGTTTGCTAATCTTTCTGGACTTTTCTAGCACTTGTACATAGCTTCTCATAATTGGTAGAATATTCTAGAAGCATATACATAATACTAGGGGTAGTAGAGATATATAAAATATTATAGAACCCTTAGTCTATATAGAGATTTAGAGAAAGTTCTAGAGGTAGATTATTAGCCATTAGATCAAGTAAATTTCCACCATCCATTGAGGAGGTAGAATGGCTATAAATACCCCTCATGGGGTCTCATTTGTAAACCATCCAAAAATCGAATTGAAGTGTTCAAGCAATAGTGCAATAACGCACTGAAAAAAACTGCTTCCTAATATGAGAGATGCGTTGTTATACTACACAATGAATTTTCTATAAAACTAGCTCCCCAACATAATTATTAATAGTAGTAAGTATAGAAAACTAAACTCTTTTCTCTTTTCTACTGCTTAAATTCAGATAATCTACAAAATTTACTGCTCTAAGAAGTTGAATGTTGAGAGAAGATTGTTACTTTTCCAATTGAAACAAATTGATGTAGTTATCCATAACATTGAAATTTGTGATATAAAAATCACTTCTATTTTTGTTTTCAATGGGATTAGTGCAGTGTTTCACAAAAATAACAGTCCACTAGGCAAGATTACCATGACAGCTAGCACTTTATTTCATAGCTCCAACTGTATTAATTTTCTTTTAAATAAATGATCTAGTCAATGATCTTCCAGTGACATGTTTTCCATCACTATCAAATATTTAGTTCATGCATGCAAAGGCATCTGAGATCATTAAGTCAAGGTCCTACTTTTTAATGTTTATGATTCAAATTAATTAATCAAACATTACTTATATAGTAATATAGGTAAAGATATAGGTAAACATTAAAATAAAAATATATAGAGAGAAATATTACTTATATAGTAATATACTTAAACATTACTTAATTAATTGATACTTTTCCTAATATATCTTACCTAAAAGCTTCTTCCTTTTTTTTTTTTTAATAATAATTCATATGTTAATCCGTTTATTATGGTAACCTATATAGGTAATTATCATATACTATTTACCATCTAAATAAACCATGGTAATTACCAATTATATTTATCTAAATTTATTCTGGTAACTTGTACTAAACATGAGAATCCTTCCCCCGCCAGGGCCGGCCCTGGGCAAGTCTGCCCAGGGCTGGCGCACAGGGCCCCCAATTTTTGGGGGCCCCTATTTAAAAAAAAAAAAATTGTATATATAGTATAGAAGCGCAATTGCGCAAGACGCCGCAAGTCTGCAAGCAACCAAATCCCACAAATGCATATTAGGTAATTTTTTCCTTATGTGCACACAATTCTATGCATTTATATATACATTATATTTTTTTTTTGAAACCTTATATATACATTATATAAATAGTTTAGTATTAGGAATCCCTTTAGTATTAGGAATCCCTTTTTTCCTTCTGTACCAGTACCACTACTACCATTAGGCCATTAGGCAACCCTTTTCCTTCACAATATGTATTTATATTATGTATACATTATGTAAATATTAGATTATTAGCTTGATTCCATTAACATTAAGCATTCATTATCGAAATTGTAGCTTAATGCTTATTTACACAGATTTCACAAATAAACTATAGACAGATCACAGACGAGTGAGACGATCGACAGACACAGTTCGATAGCAGGATTGAAGAATCCTTCTTGATTGTACAAAGTCGCAAATTTTCAAGTTTTTCAGTTCTCTTAACAGGTAATTAAAATTACTAAATATTTCACAATTTTTGTTTATTGTTTTATTTACATAACTTAATAATTCTTATTTCAGAATAATATATTCAAGAATTTGTTTCTTGATTAATTATATTATTTGTTCATAGTGTTTCTAAATAAATTTTTAATTTTTCTTTAGGGTTTTATAATTATGTCTTCTAGAAAATATTCATCTCGGATCGGTTTGAAAAGCGTAAAAAGAGAAAAAGAATTGAGCAACTAACTCAATCTCAAAAGGGAGCTCTTGAAAAAATCATTACAAACAAAACTCAAATAGATGTTCAAAAAGATGATGCTAAGGAAAAATTGTTATATGCTAATCTTCATATAGAATATCAAGATGATTGTGAGATTGGAAAAAATTTAAATGATAGTGTGCACAACGATGAACAACTATTATTAATTTTAGATGTATTTTTATACAATATTTATATTTTTGAAAAATTATTATTTATATATACAAATTATTTTTTAAAAAAAAGGGCCCAATTTAAAATATTGCACAGGACCCCATTTTTTATTGGAACGGCCCTGTCCCCCGCCGATGATTTTTTATTTTTTTAATTCGAATAATATCAATTACCCGTACACTTCTTTTGATTGTTTTTGAATAAAATCTTAAAAAGTATGGCAATTAAGGAATTAATACAACTTTATAATTAGATAACGAAATTGATAATACACATATTAAGTCCATAATTAAAGGAGATTTTAAAAATTACGATAATTATTTCAATTCACAGATTATTACGTCCATACAATTATGCAAATTATTCAAATTCACAGATTATTACACATATAAAATTATGCTAATGTTTATTTTTGAATAAAATCTTAATAATTATGGTAATTAAGAAATTAATTCACACATTATACTTTTATTTAAATTTTTTTTATACTTTGTATAGATTTCATCTAATCAATTAAAGAAATTAATGGTACACATATTACGACCATAATTAAAGAAAATTAAATATACACATATTACGGACATAATTAAAAGGAATTAAGCATACACATATATATTATGTCCATAATTAAACATATACATATTATTTTATTGAAAATAATATATAATCCTTAATTACCATAATTATTCAGATTGCATGCATAGATGTCATAATTATCATAATATTAATTAAAAATAATATATACTCCTTAATTACCATATACTAATCATAATAAAACGACCTTATTTATATTGGAATTAATTATAAATTTTCAGGTCTGAGGATCCTTCGAACTTTTTATGCTCTTATCTTTCTTAATATAATTGATATTTTACCCAAAAAATTATAAATTTTCATACCCATATAAAAAATTAAACATATAATTTTCAAGTAAAAATATTAAACACTAATATACAAATCTTATAATTTCAAATAAGGAAAAATGGTCAAATTGGCCACTGAACGTAACGCGAAAATGCAATCAGGCCACTCAACCTAAAAAACGTGCAATTACCCCATTTAACAGCGCAATTTCATTCAAATTCACCATTTAGCCGGTTTCCATCCTTGTTTCCGGTTGCCCGACGACGTGACAGGTAACGTGGCAATTTTATTCATTTATTTTGCTTTGTGTCATATTCCACTGTGGCATGAGAAAACCCCAAAATCCACCGCGACGGAAGGAGAGCTGCTGCAATCAGAAAACCCCAATTCCCAAATCAAAATCCCCAAATCCCAAATCGAAATCCCCACCGGTGAAGCACACAATCCCAATTCGAAACAAACCCCCAAATCAGAAGTGTTGCCCCAGTTCGAAACATCTCCTTGTTTACTATACTATTGCTGCAATCAGAAAACCCTAGGCTACGTGCGTTGTTGGTTCGTTGAAGAGTTTCCACTTCGCAGTTTGAACGAACGAACATCAGGTAAGATTCTCTGAGTTCTTTTATAGTTGGGTCTATGTTTTTTGTTGTTTATGTGGAAAAGCATGCGGATTTATGTTGTTTGTGAACTGAAATGGAGACATATCTACTTTGCTTTACTTATGGGGTCCATCGTTGTCTGTTGCTTTGTTGTGCATTGTTTAATGGAACATAGCTTTCCTTTTGTGGTCCCTAACCCTATTAATAAAGATGAAAAATTGTCAAGTTTGTTGAATGGAAAAGTGAGTCAGAGTTGTGGTCCCTAATCTGTAATAATAAAGTTCAAAATTGCTTGCATTGTTCAATAGAATGCTGAGTCAGGGTTGTGGTCCCTAAACCCTAACAGTAAAGTATAAAAGTGGGTAGCTTTAGCATCTTTAATATTGTAGATATGTGTTATATTTACTGCTATGACAAATCTGGAAAAATTCTTTGTTGTTAGGTTTATTTGTTTAATTCATTTTTTAAGTTAAATGCTGAAAATGGATTGTTTGTTCTTAGGTTTCCTAGAGATGTGCACTGTAGAACTAGTAATACACCATGGGGGGAATTTTGTTAAAGACTTAGAACTGCAGTACATTAATGGGGAGGTTTGGGAAGTTGATATAGACCCAGATTTACTGTCATACCCACACTTAGTGAAGTTCATAAAAGAAGGGCAGTATGGAAAGATAGAAACACTCTATTATAAAGCACTCCATGAGCCATTGAACAAACTTAGAGTTTTGTGGAATAATGCATTTGTGCTAGACCTGACTGAATTAGCAATTAAATATAGGTCATGTGATATATATGTGGATCATGGAATAGATGAGGCTGATTTAATTCCATGTTATCTATTACCTGGGTGTGGGGAACCAACTGAGGGTAATGTACGTGAGGAACCAACTGAGGGTATTGATGGTGAGGAACCAAATGAGGGTATTGTAGGTGAGGAACCAAATGAGGGTAGGCAGAGTGTAGGTGATGAGGTTAATGAAGAATCAGATGAGGTGAATGAAGATGCAACTGAAGTGAGTACTGATGATACTGCTAAGGTGAATGAAGAATCAGATGATGAAGGGATTGAAGGTGATGAAGACAACTATGATTCTGCTGGAGATGATATTGAACTTTCTGAGTTTGAGAATGATTTTGGAGGAGTTACACAAGAGGATAATACAGGGCAAGGTTTGGAAGGGGAAGATTTGGAAACTGATAAGGGCAAGAGTAGTGAGATTAAGGCCAAGGTTAAGACCACCAAGGCCAAGGCCAGTGAAAGGAATGAGGATGAGGGTGAGGCATGTAGTGATGACTACTACTATGAATCAGAAGACCCACCAAGCCATGAGTCAGAAGAAGAGGAAGTAGTGACACAGACTACAACACCTCCAAGAAAGAAATTAAAGCTGCCATCTTACAATCCTGAAAGTGATTTCCCTGAGCTGGAAAAAGGGATGCTATTTGAGGATGCCAAACAGTTTAAGACTGCCATGATAAAGTATGCTGTGCATTTTTAAAGGGACATATACTTCTATAAAAATGAGAGTAGAAGAGTGAGGGTAAAATGTGTTGATGGCTGCCCATTCCTTTGTCATTGTAGTTGGGAAGAAAGGTATAGGTGTTTCCAGCTGAAAACTTGCCTACTTGAACATAGGTGCAACTGCAAATACAAGCTTAAATTGGTAACTCAGAAGTGGTTGGAGGAAAAGTATGAGGACGTAATTGTAAAAGACCCAACAGTTCAACATACCAAGCTGAGGGATCAAATCCAGACAGAGTAGAAGATTAATGTAACAGTCAGTATGGTGAGAAGGGCACAAAGAGCTGTTTTAGAAAAGGTTAATCTTGGGTATTCAGAACAGTTCAAGAGGATACGAGATTATGCTCAAGAGTGTTTAGACTCTAACCCTGGAAGCACAGTTCTTCTCGAGACCAGTAGGGTAGTTCCAACAGCACCTTGTACTTTTCAGAGACTTTATGTGTGTTTCAATGCAATGAAAAGAGGATTTTTAGCTGGTTGCAGACCTATAATTGGTTTGGATGGTTGCTTTCTGAAAGGGGCTATGAAAGGGGAACTATTATCTGCTGTTGGGAGGGATGCAAATAACCAGATGTATCCAATAGCTTGGGCAGTAGTTGAGATAGAAAACACAGACTCTTGGAAATGGTTTCTACAGTTATTGACTAAAGACTTGGAGCTTTAACAACAGCTGGAATTGGACAATCATTTCAGATCAACAAAAGGTACTTTTAATGTTTTATAGTTTTCAGTATTATTTACTGATTTACAGTAACTTTATAATTGTGTTTTGCAGTAGCTTTACTGATTTAGGGTTTAGGGTTTACAGTTGCTTTATACTTGGAATTGGTCACTAATTTACAGTAGCTTTATAATTGTGTTTTGCAGTAGCTTTACTGATTTAGGGTTTAGGGTTTACAGTTGCTTTATACTTGGAATTGGTCACTGATTTACAGTAGCTTTACTGATTTAGGGTTTAGGGTTTACAGTTGCTTTATACTTGGAATTGGTCACTGATTTACAGTAGCTTTATAATTGTGTTTTGCAGTAGCTTTACTGATTTAGGGTTTAGGGTTTAAAGTTGCTTTATACTTGGAATTGGTCACTGATTTACAGTAGCTTTATAATTGTGTTTTGCTGTAGCTTTACTGATTTAGGGTTTAGGGTTTACAGTTGCTTTATACTTGGAATTGGTCACTGATTTACAGTAGCTTTAAACTTGTGTTTTGCAGTAGCTTTACTGATTTAGGGTTTAGGGTTTACAGTAGCTTTATACTTGGAATTGGTCACTGATTTACAGTAGCTTTAAACTTGTGTTTTGCAGGGTTTAGTGAGTGTCATCAATGAACTTCTGCCTAATGTAAAACACAGAAACTGTGCAGGACATATACATGCAAACTGGAGCAAGAAACATAGAGGAAAGGTGTTGAAAAAACACTTTTGGATGCGTGCAAATGCAACTACAACAGAGCAGTACAATGCAATGGTAGACCAACTGGGATTAAAGGATGCCCAAGCTAGGCAAAGATCCAGAAGAGTTCATTGATGAATGCTACTCAAAGGAAGTTTACACAAGGATTTATAGTCACACCATCCAACCATTGAATGGTGAGATCAGTTGGCCGAGGACAAATTGTGAAGAAATACAAGCCCCTTTACCAAGGCCCATGACTGGAAGACCAAAGAAAAAGAGAACCCGTGAGCCTAATGAACCCCCCGTTGGGAAAATTTCTCGACAAGGTCGAATTATGACCTGTTCAATTTGCTTACAAAAGGGTCATCAAAAGAAAGTGTGCCCAGCTAAGAGTTCTGCTGCCTCTACTTCTATGCCATCTGCTGCCTCCACTGTTGATGCCTCAAGTAATATGCCATCTGCTGCCTCTGCTGAATGTGTTGCCCCAACTTCTAGGAGAAATAAACCAAGGAAAAGAGCAGGTGGCTTTGGTGTGTACATCAACCAAAATACTGGAGCACAAATATTGAATGTAAGTGATTTATGCTCCTTAAATTTATATACTTGTGGATGTTATAATTTACTGATGTTAAAACTTTGTGTATTATGTAGCCTGGAGGAAGAGGACAACAAGTTCTATCTGTGGGAAAGAATGCCAGTGCAAGAGCCAATTAAGAAGAAGCAGTAGGGCACCTATACTAGTGCAACACCCAAGAAGTAGCAGTAAGGCAACTATGAAAACTTAGATTTTGTACCCAAGTAGCCAAGTTCTATCTGTGGATGTTAACTATGAAAACTTATCTTTTGTAAATGGTTAACTTGAAGTGTTCACTGATAATGGGACTAATTGGTTGTATTTTGTACTTGAAGTAAAATGGAAATGGTTAACTTATGCTTTATGGTTTATGCTTTTGGTTTATGCTTTTGGTTTTGGTTTTCTGTTTATAGATTTGGTTTACATAAGGTTTATGATTTCGGTTTTGGTATATGGTTTATAGTGATGGTTTACGATTCACATAAACTAACCTTAAGGTTTTGGTATAAGGTTTACAGGTATGGTTTATGGTTTACAGTGATGATTCACTTAAGCTTAATGGTTTTGGTTTAGGGTTATGGTTTACATTGATGGTTCAGTTTAGCTTAATGTTTTTGGGTTTATGGTTTACAGTGATGCTTTATGGTTCAATTTGGATTATAGTTTAGCTTAATGTTTTTGGGTTTATGGTTTACAGTGATGCTTTATGCTTTATGATTTACAGTTATGGTTTATAGTTTACAATGATGGTTTGGATTTAAATACCAATACAATTAACTGCATTCACATGACAGTCAAAAAACAAGCATTCATATTCATTGATCATGGGGTTAATGCAATACACGAAAGTCCAGGTTTAGTAATAAACCTAACATTAAACCAAACAATTGCAGCTAAAAGTACTACAACTCCAGCACCTACAACTTTAACCACATTTACACAATTAAGATGGCCACTTATATTCATATTCTTCGTTGCTTCTTCAATTCTCCCCAATCTCTGCTGGATCACCATAACTTCATCTCTCAAACTTTCAAAAATCTTTTTGCAATCCATTACATCAACTGTGGTAGATTCATACTCTATAGCTCCAAGTCCTTGCATGATATCCTCAACATAAAGGAAAAACCCACACCCATTGCCCTGGAAAATCAAGGAAAACCCTAATTCAAACTGAAACAACTTATGAAATAACAACAGTAAAAAATCTCACCTTCCAATTTTGACATCCAAAAAATTTTCTTCCACTTTCCCGAGCTGTGCATAATGGGGATTTCAGCCCACATTTACAGTACAAACATGGCTCGTATTGGAGAGTAAAATTGCGATTTGGCATTCTTGGAGAACTTGAAGACTACCTTGAATTAGAAAAATCCATTAGGTTTCGGCCTCACCTGCGCTTAGGGTTTATGTCAGTAGAAGACAAATAGAATAACAGGAACAACGACTGAAGAAGAACGCTACTCTCCTACAGTTGCTCGAAGAAGAAGGGAATGTCGATTTCGATCTGTGATTTGCAATCGTTGGTCTCCATCGTTTGGGGATTTTGATTTCGGATTTGGAGTTCTCTGATTGCATCTGGTCTCCGTTGATAAATGACACAGTGGAATATGACACAAAGCAAAATAAATGAATAAAATTGCCACGTTACCTGCCACGTCGTCGGGCAACCGGAAACAAGGATGGAAACCGACTAAATGGTGAATTTGAATGAAATTGCGCTGTTAAATGGGGTAATTGCACGTTTTTTAGGTTGAGTGGCCTAATTGCATTTTCGCGTTACGTTCAGTGGCCAATTTGACCCTTTTTTCCTTCAAATAAATGTACACTTTCAAATATTAGAATTGTTTATAATTTCATCATTAATTATATAATTTAAATATATAATAAAAAATTGTATTCATGCATCGCATATATAATAACAGAAGTATCTGGCTAATTTTTTCCTCCCAAACTCAACGACAATTTATTCATATTAATAGCATTAGACAAAATTGTCATTTCACATTAATATTTAAAGACCTTAAATAAATAATTGGACTTTCCTAATTAACCACAATTACAAATAATTAACTTTAATATTAAAGGAAATGTTAATCTCAATTACCATTATATAATAATGAAACACATGCATAATGTTATACCAATATAATAATAATGAATTAATGATAATAAAGGCATAATAGCCAATTATGCACGAAATGTATGCATATAGTCTTGAAAACTAAAACATTTAACAAGAAAACGGTAACAATATGTAATAAACACCTATTCAATGAAATATAATTCAGCTTGCTTCTCTTTCTGTGGTGACTTTTGAATTTTGATATTGATCTATGCAGCACTGATCGGCTTGAGGGTTATTAAAAGTCTATACCCATGAATGATGAGGAAGATGCTTTTGAAAATGTCGATAATGAATTTTTTATAATAGTTTAATTAAAATTAAACATGTGTCGTTAATTTTTTTTAATTATAATTAATTAAGGTATAATACTATGAGAACAAAATAAATTGTTATTCCTATTCTTCTCTGTAATAACTATGATAATTTTATAGTAATATATACATAAATATAAATAAAATATATATATATATATATATATATATATATATATATATATATATATATATATTTATTTATTTATTTATTTATTTATTTATTTATTTATTTATTTATTTATTTATACTTAAGATATAAAAGTATAATTGCATAATATTAGTATAATTATCTAATAATTATTCTACTAATTAAGAAATTAATTGCACAAATATTAGTATAATTGTCTAATAATTATTATGGAAGACTAAGCTGGTTTACTCTCTTGTGGTCTTTTACCAGCTAGAGTCACAAGACTGAGTTTACCTACCCACGAAAAGATTGAGGGTTAGATTATTGAAGAAGGGTAGTGGTATAGCTGACTATTGTGTTTGATCAAAACTGTATGAATAATTAATGACTAGAATGTTGGTGCTGTCAGCAGACAATTTTTTGTGATTGCTAACCAAACCAGATGGGTAATACAAATAAATCCACCCCAATTATGAAATCCTTAACACTCAAAGAATCGCAATCCATTCTAGTCAAAAGGTATAGTTCATAAAGTCCTTAAAAGTTAAGGACAATCGATCTAAGCTGAATCTCTAAGTCAAAAATCACATGATTTTATTTGAATCTTTGTTCCATTAAAGTCAAGACTAAAAAATTACATGATTTTATTTGAACTTTATCCCACTAAAATCAATAAACGTGGACACGATGCCCACCCTTAGAATGGTGTAAAAAAAAAAAAATAATGAGTTAATTCCACTTTTGGTCCTAGACTTATTAGGCATTTGACAGATTTAGTCCTCCATAATAAAAATGGTCAGATTCTAGCCACGCTTTTTGGACGTCGGACACTTTTGGTCCTCCGTCAGTTGTGTCGTTTGTTGACCGTGAAGTGGATGGGCATTTTGGTCTTTTTACGTGGTCTTCTTCTAATCCCTTGTAGTCAATGGTCTTTTACTTAGAATATTCCGGAGACTGGTATCTCCATGGCAAACTCAGTGTTGCAGAAGACAGAGACGACAGCAAGGCCGGCGTGTTGGTTAGCCTCCTGGCCGGTGAGGACGAAAATTCCGGCGCCGAAAACGGTGCCCATGGCAAACCAAATACGATCCCACCAGTTAAGATTCTTCTCCATCTCGTGCTGGCTGCGACTTGGCGGAGAGCTCCACCTGGTCCAAGGACCGGCTGAAAACCCAATCCCTCAGCCACGCCGGAGTATGTCTCAGCGCATTCACGTAGTTGTCTCAGCAAGAGTACTTCACTGATACAACAACGCTCTTCGTCATCGAGTTGATACTCATCGGCTAGGCTGAGGGAAGGCGGTGGGTTGACATCATCAAGCCTGGATGCGTGAACACAGACCCCATCCCTGATTCTGCATGCCACATGGCAATTCAGAAACCCAATCACATATTCACCTCCCTATCCATGAGGATAAGCCCCTTCTCTTCAATATCATCTTCTCAGTGTTTAAGCCTTTCTCATTTCTTTCCACACACAACACAACAATCACACCCTGCAATTGCATTGTACAGAAATCTGTCGACATGGCTTCTGCCTGCGCTGCTTCGTCCACCATTGCGGCCGCTGCATTCTCGTCCCCGAGGCAAGGCCGATCGTTGCTTAATCTTTGTGATTTGATCATAGTTTTGTAGTGTTTTGAGTACTGATTTTTTTTTTTCGTGTAGCCTAAGGTTTTTACCTGTGCAGTTCCCAGACAAAGGTGTCTTTCCTCTCGGGGAGAAAACTGAGGGTGAGCAAGTACTCGGCCCCTGCCACGTCGCGATCTTTTACTGTTTGTGCTACGGCTGATCCCAACCGACCCCTCTGGTTCCCGGGCAGCACCCCTCCTCCATGGCTCGATGGCAGCCTCCCTAGAGACTTTGGTTTTGATCCCCTCGGTCTTGGTAAGTCAAATCTAGCCCAGTAGTTTCTGAATTAATCCGGGCTCCAAAATAGAGATAGATCTGATGTTCTCCATCCTCGATCGATCATTATATTGACCGCATCTGATCCCGAGAGCTTGAAATGGAACCAGCAAGCGAAGATTGTGCACTGCAGATGGGCGATGTTGGGGTCTGCGGGTATTTTCTTCGTCATCGAGTTGATACTCATCGGCTGGGCTGAGGGAAGGCGGTGGATGGGCTGACATCATCAAGCCTGTATGCGTGAACACAGACCTCATGGAGAAAATCGTCCTTACCGCAGGACCACCCTCTTCTCACCATGCAAAGGAATAATTTCAGAATCTAAATACAAAACAACATAAACCTTCAACGATTTGTTATAAACAAAAAAATTTTCTTATTCTAATTTCTAACGAAGAAGAAGAAGAAGATTACCTGCAATTGGTATCTCAACGGTGAACTCAGTGTAGCAGAAGAAAGAAAGCAGGGCGGACAGGCCGGAGACGGCGTAGAAGAGGGATTAGAAGAAGACCACGTTAAAAGACCGAAATGCCCATCCACTTCACGGAAAACAAACGACACAACTGACGGAGGACCAAAAGTGTCCGACGTCCAAAAAGCGTGGCTAGAATCTGACCATTTTTATTATGGAGGACTAAATCTGTCAAATGCCTAATAAGTCTAGGACCAAAAGTGGAATTAACTCAAAAATAATCCAGCTCCACAATCACTGGTTCATGAGAACGGCAATATAACGCAATGACAGATTTTGCACATTGGACCACACTGCAGAGCATAAAACGATTGGGGTTTTTGGTTATTGGCTTATAAGCCAAATTTTAATTTATTTGACCTAGTTTAGCTTTTTGACCAACCAATAAGTTATTTTGAAGTGTTTGGTAAATAGCTTATTGGCCTTGGCTTATTGGGCCAATAAGCTGAAAATTGAAAAGCTAATGAATGTAGCTTTTTGTATCAGCTGGTTGGAACAATGGGTATATTGACTATTTTATCCTTTAAAATCAATGGAATTTACTTTTAAATGAGTGGTGTGTTTGTTATTTTATAATAATAATAATAATAATACCCTTAAATGTCATTTTACATTCAATCAGCTACTAGTAAACAGCTAATTTACCAAATAGTTTTTTATAACCAGCTAATACAACCAGCTGGTCAAACCAGTTAACGCAATCAGCCATCAACTACTAGCTAAACCAACCAACTATCAGCTATAAGTTATCAGCCGTTTGCCAAACACCCCCTAGTCTTCCAAATTAACTAGATAATCATCAGAAAAAAAAATGCAAAAATTTTCAATCTTAGCAACATAAATACTTTTGTTTATATTCTAGAGAGCAAATACCAATTTTGTGTATCACGAGTATTAGTAAAATATTAATTTTGGTCCACATGTTTAATTCCGGGTTGTTATGCCGTAGACTCAAGGTGGACCTGGGTCTACATTCACATACACTATACTCTACATTCACAATTTGTAAACTCCACATTCACACATTACAGGATTATATGTTTAGTAACTATATTACCACTATTATGCATTCACACATTCAAAACTCTATATTCACAGGTCCTATATTCCACATTCACAACTTAAGAACTTCACATTCACACATTACAGGGCTAGAAGTTGCTAGAACTTCTTAACTCTATTACAGATTCACACATGCATAACTCTACATTCACGATTTCTATACTCGATATTCACAATTTGAAACATCCACATTCACACATTTCTGGGCAACTCTACATTCACACAATCATAAATCTACATTCACGATTTCTATATTCTACATTCACACTTTGAAACCTCTACATTCACACATTTTTAGACAACTCTATATTCAGTAATATGTTTACTAATTTTTTTTTTTAAAAAGAGACAAAAACGTCGTAGTTTCGGACCCAGGTCCACCTGCAAGGTGGACCTGGGTCCATAGCATAATTTGCCTTTAATTCCTACCAATTTTCATCAACGATTATTGTTTTAGTATCAATTTTCATTCACGACTATTATTTTAGTGCCAAAATTCATCACGCCGGTTGCCCTCCTTTTAAGAGATGCCCAAATCTAAAAGTTTTAAGAGTATTTTTGTCATTTTCAACTTAAGATCTCAATTTAAGCATTAATAAGAGATTTAAGCTCTAAGATCAATCTCAATTCACAGTTCTCCTCCACATCCTACCTTAATTTGAGGAGGTGAACTGCGAATTGAGATTGATATTAGGGCTCTTAAAATCCCTTTATTCATGCTCAAATTGGGATCTTAATTTGAAAATAACTAAAATACCCTTAATAATTTCATATTTCGATATGCTTTAAACGAAGTTAAGGGGTGACTGGCATGATCAATTTTAACACTAAAATAATAGTTGTAAATGAAAATTGGTACTAAAACAATAGTCGAGAATTAAAATTAATAAGAATTAAACGTGTTGACCAAAACTATCATTTTGCTAATACTCATAATACCAAAATTGGTATTTACAAATATATCATATATGGAAACTAGATAGTCTAAAAGGCAGTGTGTTTAACTTCTAGACCGATATTGGCATATAGACAGAAAGGTACCCAAGGTAGCATTCCCACATTTGTAGCCCATACGAATACCTTCGGCAAATTATACTATGGACCCGGTCTATATTCACAAATTAAGAACTCTATGTTCACATATTTAGGACTTTATATTTATAATTTTAAAATTCAATATTCACAATTTTATATCTCAATATATACAAAATTACATCACTTAATATTCACAATTTTTTAACTCCATATTCACAATTTTGTTATATAGATTTAAAAATTGTGTTATACTGTTGAACATAGAGTTTTGATACTATTGAATATAGAGTTATGAAATTGTGAACATAGACTTATGAAATTGTGAACGCAGAGCTATGAAATTGTGAGCATGAAATTATGAAATTGTGAACATGAAATTATGAAACTGTGAATATGGAGTTATGAAATTGAAAACATGGAGTTATGAAATTGAGAACATAGAGTTATGAAATTATGAACATGGAGTTATGAAATTATGTACATGAACCTGGGTCCACCTTGTAAGATGGACCGAGCCCATGGCATAACAATTGAATACCTTCCTAAGCATATATATTAAATGATGTGTAAATTCGGTAAAAAAAAAAAAATCAATTAACCTACATAATTTAGTTAACTATATTTTAATCAAACTATTTTGATTCAAGTTTGAGATTTTTAAAATTTCGAGTGACTATTTTGTGAGACTGGTTGGGACAAGATTTAAATGTAACATTTATATTAAAATATGTAATATTAATAAGAAATAAATTTATTATATATGGAAAAATGTAATATTTTGAAGAAAATACTTTTAAATTAATGTGTAAAAGTAATAAATTTTTTCTTCAAAAGTATTATAATTTCCTTATAAGGCCAAGCATCAGATGACATGTTGGAGGTCATGAGATCGAGTCTCAGTGGAGGCATTGTTGACTCTTTGAAAATAAACATTTTATTCCTGATTAATATTACACAAGTTTTTGCCTAAAATTTTTAGTTATTGACTAATGTAATTGGTTCAAAAAGTAAAATACTATATGTACTATCATTTTGTACCCTCAACTTTTACTCTCACACACAAAATTTTGATGTAGACACTTATATTGGGACCCACGTGAAAAAGTAGCTTATTAGTGCCCGTCGCATCAGAGAGTAGGATTTGAGAGTCCATGTTGTAAAACTCTTTAAAAAATATCAGCTTACCAATTACTGTGAAATTATGATGAAAACTTTGAAAAAGGAATAAAATAGGATGAAATAAAAGAATAACAATCCCCAAATGGCCAAAATAATACAACACAACTTTAATTTTGGCAAATAGGAATATGGAAGTCTTCAAATTAGTTGTTTTAGATGATTCATGATCTGATTTGATCTGATCTATAATTACATGAGCTCACAAGATTTGCCAAGATTGCCAATGGCATCATGGTTTAGAGAAAAAGGAAAATTGAAAGCACAGAAAGAAATATATTCATTACAATTACAAAGAAAACAGACAAACAAAGGATTTATAACTTGACATATATATCCCATGAATCAAAATTTACCATTATAATGACATATATCAACCAGAAAACATAAAATTCAGATACAAGACAGCCACAAAAGATTATACTATATATAGAGAGAGGTCATAGGATTATTACTGCCAGTGCAAGAATGTTTATCAAAACCAGCCATAGATCACCTGAGAATACTTATCTTTAAGCCACCTGAAACTTCTCCTAAGAGACCCTTTGACTTTGCCCTCAACAGAGTAGACTTTGTAGCTAGCAATCCTCTTCTTCCTCTGGAACTCAGGATCATTCATGCTCCAACATTTTGAGGTTGACCCATTATTGCTGCTCTTCCCTTTCTTCACCTTAGGCAGTGACGGTGGAGGTGCAGAATAAGACCTGAAACCATGGTACTTCTCCATCTCATTCTTCTGCATATTCCTACCATCATCAGCATATGACCTTGGTTTGTAATCCCCCATTCTTGGTTGGATTGTTTTGATTCTGAAATTCTTTGCCTTTTTATTGATAGGCAGTTGAAATTATTAGAGGGAAAGATTGGGTCTTGAATACGGAAATTGACAGAGAAAAAGAACAAGAAAGAATTGTAATTGAGTGGGAGGCCAAGCTGCCCAAGGAGAGGCAGGAGGACAGGAAAATGAGTGCTGCTATTTTGAATTTTTGGGGGTTTGCATAGTTGGAATCTTGTTCTAGATTCATTGATTGGACTTATAATTGGTTACAACTTACAACTTGACTTGTCATGGATACTTTATAGAGTGTATTATGTGTTTTACAAAATTATTATACACTCTTATATACATACCTTTGAAACACAAATTACAACTTTGTAAAATACTAAAATGATACTTCCTCCATTACATTGTGTGTCTGCTTCAATTAACGAGACTTCATTGAAAATATTTTGAATTCAAATTTTCATAATATTGAGTTTAGTATTAGTATGTAATATCTATATATTTAAAAATTACATTAAAAGTATTATAAAACACAAAAAATAAAATTTAAAAATACTAAAAAAAAACTCAAACAAGAAAGAGTTAGTTTGACCAATAAATATTAAAGGTAAACAGAACATGTAAAATGGAATAAAGGAAGTATTATAAAATTTCTCTAATAGGGAGTATTGTTATAGGAGTATTGACCCAAGGTGACTGCTAGACTACTATCGAGTTTGTTGCCTCCTAGGACTAGCATAGTGGTTAGAGCTATCAAAGCGGGCGAGGACAACAAAAGTCAGCCCTATGACAGGACGTGCTTAAAAGCCTAGGGGATGTGCATTCGGTTAATCGAATCGAATTAATCGAAACTTTTAAAACTTTGGCCGTTAACCAAATTAACTGAACAAAAGTTTTTTTATGGGCTAATCGGTCGATTAACCGATTAATCGAAGTTTTTTTTTAACTAAACTTTAAAATCCTTAAAATTCAGTTCAAGTGTCGGTAGTTTCTGTTTGTGCAGTAGCCCACAAACTACACATGAGTGATAAATCGCACTGAGAAGACCATATGCGATAGGATCGACCGAGATTGTGTTGGTAAAAATCAAACTTATGACCTTCTAATATCATAATCATACTCTATCCACTTGATTATTTATTTTGGACTGAATAAATGTTTCTTGAGTAGCACGCTCGTGTAGTCTAAATGAATTCAAAGGATTTCCAATTTAGTTATTTGACATTTGATTTTCCTGGTATTTACACGGTATACATATTGAAAATTAATCTTGAAAGAAATTATTGAATATAATGAGACAATCTCATATTTTAAGAAATTAACAAGAATTAGAATGAAAAATAAAAGACAAGAAAAATAGACAAAGATGGAAGCTTTCTCCGGGGCAGCAAAAGCTTATCATGCTAAATTGCTGTCAACATAACCAACATGCAATTCCCCACCATTTTTTCCCAAGGATAGAAGACTTTTGGTCTCTATTTCTATGGCCCTTTCCCACAGGCATGCTCCAAAAGCATCAATGTATAGCAATTTATTTGGGAAAAATATTGATAGTGTTTTACTTTTCTTGTAATAGATTTATGTTTACACCAAACTCTGTACGTCTAGATTATTAACATTATGATGATAAATAAAAGGGAAAATTGTATTTTAAGTCCTTCAGTTATACCCACCGTACATACTTGGTTGGTTCTTGAATTATATTCGTGACTATTTTTATTCTAATGCGCGAATTCACAATTTAGTCACCTAAGGACTATTTAATTTATGCCATTAATATGTCAATTAATAAAGTGATGGATTTGATCATTCAGAGACTAAACTAGTCATCCATCATTTTGCGCATAACTTAAGGGTTAAAGACGATCACGTATATAACTTAAGGACTAGCTTAGTCTGTATCACATGTATAATTGGAAGATCAAAAATACAAATTTTCTATAAAAAAAAAATTAGAGATGTTGAAAGAAGAAACATTGTAGATTTATAATACATTGCTTGTTTTCATTTTGCCAACGCATTTTTAGATGAAGCTAATAGGAAAGTTTGTATTTTTTGAAATAAAAACTATTAATGCATTACTGTAATAAAGAAGTTGCAAAGTCTAGGGACAGAGTCCCAAAACATTGAAGAAGGCTGAGAATAGGTTGTTGTAGTTAAAGAATGAGTTAGAAAATTTGAGGTCCTAGGAATAAATTAAAAACAATGGAGCAAGAAGAAAAAGAACGTAAAATGCTTCTACATTCGTTAATAGCAATGCCCACGTAAGAACGGGATTCTGGCAAGGGTGTAGTCAGCAAGCGGTGAAGAGATGTGCAGTCGGTATGCACTTGAACTGAGGCCACTCCACAATCTTTTATCCAAGATAACGCCTCCTTACAAGCGAGGGTTTCTGCCATTAGGGGGCACATGCAAGCTTGTAGTTTTCCATTCATGGGTGCTATGAAGTTATTATTTGGGGTCAGCAAGATGGCACCGAACGTTGCCTCTCCCGTTTCAGACTTGAAGCCTGCATCAATAAAGCATAGAGGGGGCTGCATGTGACGACTGACCATATGATGTACAATCATGGCATGGGATACAATTTGTACGAGCAGATGATGAAGCCGTATACCAACCTAATGATGGTCTAGGCAAAACTGCTTCCCACACGGCACAATTTCGTGCCTTCCAAATTTCGTAAGGTACGGCTGCAACAAGCACCAACAACTGATCATCTAGAATTTCCATAGCATTAGTCATCCAAGCAGGGAAATTGTTGCCACTAACACAAGATATGGGAAGTTTAGAAACTTGCCAAACTTGCTTAGAATACTCACAAGAAAATAGGGAGTGCATCACACTTTCATCATGAATGGCACACGCACATAGGGCATGTTGGGCTAATAACCAGCCAACACTTTTTTGCTAATAAGTCGGGGGTTGTAGGGAGCATGTCTCTTATAGCTCTCCAGAGAAAACAAAGCCACTTTTAACTGTGTCGCAACCATTTGGATCACCAACCCAGTACCAAGAATTATCACATGCAGGGCTTATAGGTATTTTGGTGATTCGTTCCACATCTTCAGGGTGAAAATATCTATTAACAAGGGTAAGTCCCAAGTATGTGAGTTTGTACTTTGTATCAATTAATCTAGAGACCCTAGAACCGTGTAGACTGTCAAGCATAATAGTTTGAACCATAGGGTCAGAAACATCTAATAACCAAGGGTGCCCCCGTATTAAAGTAGTTCCCCCATCGCCAATCCTTCTTCTCACACCCACATAGATTATTTCAGGAGCTGACATGATACTTCTCTAGTAAAAACTAGTATAGCTACCTAGGGTGGCATCAATATTGAAAGAAGTTCTTGGGTAGTAATTGGCCTTGTACAGAAGTGCGACCATGCATTGTGACCTAGTAAGAAACCGCCATGCTCGTTTACCTAACATAGCCAAATTAAGGTTATGAAGATCCTTAAAGCCAAGCCCACCAAACTTCTTAGGGGCACACATGTTGTCCCATGAAATCTAATGAATACCCTTCTTATGTCCAGAACCCCACCAAAAACGATTCATAGCTCTCTCAATTGCCACGCAGAGTAAGTCAAGCAGTAAGAAAACACTCACTAGTACATAATTAGTCATTTGCGTCAGGAGTTGGGGACAATCTGCGTCCGAAGTTTCTCAGACGCAGATAGTTGATAATGTTGTAGTTGTTCTCAACACATATCAAACCACACCAACACTTCACAGATCTCAAAACATACACAACACTTCAAAGTTCTCAAAACATACATACAACACATCAATAAACTAGCTAAGTTCTCAAGCAAAACAACACCTAAAAGTTCTCAAATCACCAACACCTCAAAGCTAGCTAAGTTCTCAAAACAACACTTAAAATGTCTAACTGATCCCTTATTCCCATTTCTACAATATCTTTTCTAGCTTTTATACCATCTTTCATCTTACCTTTAATATTCGACAATGTCCTAATAATGTTATCACAAATATTTTTATCTACATGCATTATATCAAGACAATGTCTAACAGATAAGTGCTCTCAATATGGTAACTACGAGAAGAGTGAATTCTTTTTTTTGTCCTACTGTTATTGGCGCATTTCTAATTTTAGTCTGCTTTAGTTATTTTTGCCACATTGAGTCCACATTTATTAGATGTGTTCCACATTTGGTCCAGTGTTAAGTATTCCGTCTAATGGCCGTCTGTGGCAGGGCTAATTTCGTCTTTTTACTCTCGTCTCTTCCTTTTAGCCTTTCAACTGTAATTCCGAGACTATGTTTGACTAAGGAAAGGAAATGAGATAATTAAAACCTAAACCTAATCCAAGAATCTGATTCATAGCAAGTGAATCCAAGAAATCTTTAGTAGCAGTAGTTCATAACCAAACAAACCCCAGAATTTATGCATGTATTTTCATAATTCCTCATTCTCTGTCTGTCTCTCTGTATCCATTTCGTTTTGGACCATTTTCGCCACCGTTGCCTGCCTTCGATCTGCGACCGATGTGCCGGCGATGACGACGGTGGGGGGAAGATCGTTGAAGGTAGAGGTTCGACCGTCCCTGCCGTTACTTTCTCCCCAAACTTGCTGCACTCTGATGGGTCACGGCGCGGAGTAGCGGCGACAGTGCTAGTTGTGCGACGCCCTGCGACGTCGTCTGCGCTTCCTACCGGCGAACGGCGGTGGAAAGATCGACGACGGAATCGGCTCGATCTGAGTTCTCCCCGACTCGGCACGGCGTAGGACTTTCGGCGAGAGCGATACAGGCGATGGTACGGCGGTTGATGGGAGACGCGACTCTGTTGATCACCCTTCTCGGCTTATCTTCATCCGGAGCTCTGCGTTTCTTTCAGGTATGGATATTTTCGTCGGGATATTTTCGTCTGCGTTTCCTACTCCCAGTAGAAACCGAGTATTTGAGCTTAGATTCAACACCCACTCTGTCGGCCAATCCTCAGAGCTACTTCCATTGCTTCATTCCATAAAGAAAGGATAAAGAGATGAGACCAGCGTAAAAAGACGAAAATATCTCTGCCACAGACGGCCCTTAGACGGAAAAACTAACGCTGGACCAAAAGTGGAACACATTTAATAAATGTGGTCTCAATGTGGCTAAAATAACTAAAGCGGACTAAAATTGGAAACGCGCCAATAACAGTAAAACCAAAAAAGGAATTCACTCATCCGAGAATATAGATCTCTTTTTTCAAATACCCTTCTGAGTTGTTTTTGAAGTTTTTCCCAACACATTATCAATGTTTTTGACTCGTTCATAAATGAAATCCCCTGATAATGGTGAGCGAGCTATTATAGTATCAGATTTTCCATTGAAAACTTTTTTCTTCTTTCGATAAGGATGGTCAATAGGTAGAAAGATTCAATGACTCATGAACACATTTTTCATACTGTTATTCAGCTAAAGATCAACTGTTTAATCTTCACAAATATGGCATGCCTTAGCCCCTTTAGTAGTATATCTTGACAAGTTACCATATGCTGGGAAGTCATTGATTGTGCAGTCTGAATCTCCACTATGAGTTTTCCACGATCGTGACGCGTTCGTGGTAGTGTCTAAATCTCCACCACGACCTGGTCATGATTGTGGCTGGAGTCTGACAACAAGCAGTGTGGAAATCCGTGACACATGATCTTGTTAAGGGAATCTTGTCTCCTTGTGCTTTAACTGGAGGCATGCTACCTTTTTGCTGCAAGGATTCCCTTCAAAAGCTACTTTTTTACCATCACAAGAGGGGAATCTTTTTCTTTTAGCCACACATTTGGTCCCCACTTTTCTTTATATATGTCTTCACCTTTGATAATAATAGTGCAGGGATGTCCTAACATACAAGGAGGAAGAGAGTAGTACTCTTGTGGGCAGTGGTAAAGAAAAAGAGATTGGAGAAAAGGAAGACGGCATTGGGATGCTATGAAGTGGGTGATGCCTCCAATGATCACTTGGTGCTATCTTCGGGAGAGGAGGAGGAACCCCACACCTTCAATGATCATAGTGGACACCCGGAGGGGGTCAAAACATACCCACCGGACCCGAATTACATGAAATATTTGGAGCTCTATGAAGGGTTCCGGGTCAAGGGTAGCAATGATAATTCCTCCTCCATACTATTTCTGGAGTTTGAGCTATCCTCACCAACCCCCCCCCCCCCCCCCCCCATGATTAAGAGAGAAGAAGGATTGCCCATCTCACAAAACCTCCATTCGTGGACACCAAAGGGAAGAATCTTGAGCCTTGAATTTGAGTTGTTGCCTTGCCTCATTTTTAAAGTGTAGAAACGCGTTTTATTGTGTTTAGTTTGCGTTGTATCTTCCCCGTATGTTATGGACACCCATTCATCTCATATCCTCGAGTCCTTGTACTTATAACGCCAAGGACGGTGTTTCTTTTAAAGTGTGGAAAGGGTTCACCATGTGCTTTATGCAACATACACATTCCGCAACCCCTGTTTCATCACTCTCCGCTCATGTATGCTACTATTACTTTAGAGGGGCATTTTTTTATGGATTCCTTGAGGATTAGCGAGAGTCTGAAATTATCTACCTTCACCACGCTATGAGAGTTGAGGATAGGAGAAAATTGCCAAGTTTGATATCAAGATAACAATGTTGCAACTGTGGAGGTAATTAAGAACGGAAATAACCTGTTGGGTAATGACAAAGAGAGATGTTTCATCTGGGTGGTGCTTCCTTGATTAGGAGTTGTGGTCCATAAATTTGAGAAGTAGTTAGATAGATCCGCTGGTATAGATCTTATTGCCTAGGAGTTTGATGATGTTGGGTAGTTGACACGCCTGCGTACCTTTAACTCGAGGTTGATTTTTGCGATTGTTAAAGTTTAATTTTCTATGGAACACCAATAAGACGTGTGCAGTTAAGTTATTTGTTGAGATCTAAAAATTTGATAACAGATTATTGAAATATTTTCTGTCTGGATCAGGCTTTGTGACATGCTCTGCTATCAATTGTCATGATAAAGCGCTTATCAATAAGTCAAAAGCAGTTGTTATACCGTGGTCATGACTGATACTGCAGTTGTGTTGAACTGATACTGCAGTTGCGCGGAACAGAGGCCGTTTCATCCGTCTGGAACTGCAGTTGTGTTGAACTGATACTACAGTTGTGTTGAAAGAGAACTGCAGTTGCGCGGAATGGATACCGCTCTTTTCATTAATCAAAACGACGTTGTTTTGATGTCGCTGTCCACAGTATAATTTGCGTGTCGAAAGTTATAGCTAATAGAAAATGTGTAAACTTACATATTAATTATTTTTGGTTAATTCACCGGGTCTTTCTCCGAGAGGCACAGGAGCTAGCCAGAGGGAATCGTCACTTGTGGGAATCAAATCGAATCGAATCTGAGTTCTCCCAAAATTCTTCTCCACAAAAAGAGCTTACTTGCCATTTGATTTACCCATTAGGTTTACATATTAATTATTATTTGTAAGTAAAAAGTCCAACTAACAAGCTATCCACCTTTTACTTGCAATCATTATTGTGTGGACCATATTATTAATAATGCACATTCAATATAAAAATAATGTACATTCAGTATAAAAATAATATACATTATATTCAGGGGATATACATTTTGTGTACTGAATGTACATTATTTTTATAGTATAAAAATAATGTACATTCAGTACAAAAATAATGTACACTTAGTACATTAAAAATGTACATTTAATTATGGTCCACACAATAATTTGCCTTTTACTTGCATTGTCGCCATTATTTCATAGTGAATAGTGAAGAAGTAAAATTAAGCCCAAGGAGGGCTCACCTAAATTAAATGTTCAACCCAACTTGAAAGTGTTTTTTTTTTTTTTTTTTGAAAACTCCCATCTTGAAAGTTAATTCCAGCCCAAGTGGAATTTTCCAGGCCGCAGAGGATATTGTGCAGACCGTGGCTTCTCAATTTATTAATGAGCTCGTTGTAGCTACTTTGGGCCAAACACAAGTGGCGCAAGTTAACATTGTTGACAATAGCTCTAATATTCCTAACACTTGGCCAAATTAATTCTACCTAGAATTAACTCTTCTCTTAACCCAAATGCTAGGGATTTTAATTTTTGTAGATTCGATACTGCGGCCACGTCTATTCCTTCGCAATCGTTATACCCTGCACCACGGTGCACATAGCAATGTGCACCACGTACGTAAAACGACGTTTGTTTCAGTGTTAGTAGACGCGGACGCGAATGACTCAGGGAATTCATTGTCTATAATACACATAATCATTATCTATAATATACAGAACGTTTGCCTAGAATACACAGAATGTTTGCCCAGAATACACAGAATATTAACACAAAATACACAGATGTTAGTGGACGCGAATGACTCCAGGGAATTCATTATCTATAATACAGATAATCATTATATAGAGTACACAGAACGTTTGCCTAGAATACACAGAATGTTTGCCCATAATACACAGAATATTGACGCAAAATACACAGAACTCATCCTCCTAACATTCGAATGCACAAACACATCACAACTTGTGTTAATAACATGAATACACATAATATTTACACAAAATACACAGAACTCATCCTCCTAAACATTCGAATGCACAAACACATCACAACATGTGTTACTAATATGAAATCACAACATGTATTACAAACATGAATACACATAACGGTTGCCTATAATACACAGAACGGTTGCCTAGAATACACAGAATGATTGTCTGGAATACACAGAATATTAACATAAATACAGAGACAAGCCGAAACGGGAAATGTGATTTTAAAAAAAAATACGGACGATTAGTTTACAATGCTCAAAACGACGTCGTTTAGGTACGTGGTACACATTGCTATGTGCACCGTGGTGCACAGTATAATTTGCCATTCCTTCGAATAGGACAACGACTCAGAGTTTGGAGTTCTGTTATACTATAGATATGAGGGAATCGTTGGTCCACACAGCTGTGTAGACCATACTATCAAATAGTTGTATGGATCATACTATCAAATAATGTAGATTCAGTTTAAAAATGTTTTAGAATATTCAAAATGTACATTGTATTCAGTGGACGTACATTATTTGTGTACTGAATGTACATTCAATACATTATTTGTGTTTGATGATTGTGTCGGAGACGTTGGATTTCGGCTTAGATTATGAGCCGATGTATGCATTTTAAGATTTTGATGATGAGGAGTATATGGAGCATTATGAGCAGAGTGCTAGAGCCCATGAGAGGGGTCAGGCCGTGGTAACCAGGGGCGGGGCCACATCTGGATTATTTTTTTGCTATCGGTTTTTATTTGTAATTGCCGATTTCTCCCCATTTCTTTCAAAGGCTTGGTTTCGTCTTCCCTCTGTCTTAGTATTTCTTGGCTTGATTCTTAATAGAATTTGGTTTCTTTGAAATTTTTTTTGAAGAAGTAGAAAAATGTTGGCATGGAGGTATAGCCTAGCTCGTCTGATTACCGATATTACTGATTGTAGAGAATTTGAGATTCAAAATGAAGTTATGTTTCAAAAGATCCGCATCTATGCACCGACTCGTAGGATCCATATACAAGCAACGGTCAAGGAAATCTCTTAAATCCGATGAAGCCTCAACTAACAAGGGTGGCGGAAGAGAATTGTAAATGACGCTCCTAATGGAGACCAAATCCCCATTAAAGTTGCACTTTACTGGTTAGTACTTTCTATTTTTGGTTCACACAAATGTGTGGATCATGGTACATGAAATAATGATTGTCTGTCACTACTAGCAATGGGGTGCACATATGCCAAATCATACCATGGACCAAGGTCGACTTTAGTCCAAAAATAACATTCAGATTCTATATTTGTAGTTGACACATTCTGTATCTGTAATTGACAGTTTGTGGGCCTGTAGCTATCATATTATGTGTCAGCAATTATAAGTTATTTTTTTTGAATGCTACTGACTCTATTACAATGTAGTATCTGTTCATAAACTACTTTCTCAACCTACTGAAGAACAAAGAGACAACAACGCCTCTACTATAAGTTATTTGTTTACATACAAAAACTGTTAACTGTAGGTACAAGATGTGTTAACTGAAAGTACCAAATTTTTGTATCAGGATTCACAATGCAATATGAAACATGATCCATGGTGGTGCTTGAAGTGTTACACCGGTTGTTATGCCATGGACTTGAGTCCACCTTGCAAGGTGGACCCGAGTCCAAAACGGCGTCGTTTTACTTCCAAACGATGACGTCTGAATAAAAAAAAATTACTTACTTCCTTGTCGTTTGTCTTTATAATTCGTTTTTCTATATTCATAATTTTTTGAACTCTATATTCACAATTTTAGAACTGAATATTCATATTTTTAGATCTCAATATACAAAATTACAGAACTCAAAAATTGTGAATATATGGTTCAAAAATTGTGAATATTTTTTTTTCACAATTTTTGAACCATATATTCACAATTTTTGAACTTTATATTCACAATTACAGAACTCTATATTTACAATTACAATACTTTATATTCACTATTTCATAACTCTATATTCAACCGTATAACACAATTTTCAAATCTATATTTACAATTTTCAACTCTATATTCACAATTTTTGAACTCTATATTCAAAAAAAAAAAAAAAAATCATTGGTTCAGGAAATGGTGCCACTAGCAGCACGGCTGTGTGAACCATACTATCAAATAATGCACATTCAATATAAAAATAATGTACTTTTTTTGAAAGCAATAATTTACTTTTAGTATATTAAATATATACATTGTATTCAGGGTTGTACATTATTTGTATACTAAATGTACATTATATTATATAATGTACATTCACTACACAAATAATATACATTTAATATATTAGAAATGTACTTTTTTTTATGGTCCACACAATATTATGTGGACCATAGTCCACACAATAATTTGTCGTTACCCGGTGTCTTTGCTGTTGGGCAAATGAATTTTATGACTTATACGCCCTACTTTGGTTTCTACGTCTTGGGCTATATAAGTCCAGTCCAGTCCAGTTCTGAGGCTTTTAAAAGGATAATTTTTTGTTAATAAACTAATCTTTGGACAATCATATGTTGATCATACTATCAAATAATGTATATTCAATACACAAATAGTGTACTTTCAGTATATTAAAAATGTACATTTTATTCAAGAAAAATACATTATTTTAGTACTAAAAGTACATTATTTGAGTGTTGAAAGTACATTATTTTGTATAATGTACATTCATCAATACAATAATGTAATTTTAATATATTAAAAATGTATTTTCAAAAAAAATATATATAGTTACTGTATGGTCCACACAACACTGCGTGGACCATGGTCCACCAAAAATAATTTGCCTACTTTGGGTATAAAATTTTTGGTCAATTTTGGGCAAATTTATGCAGATTAATTATGGAAAATTTTTGTGGACTATGGCCCATGTAACAAAGTGGACCATGAATAAAAAAAATGCGCTATTTTTTGTTTATTTAAAGAAAAGCGTTACAGTCTGCTCTCACTATTATCATTGTTCAGTTCATTCATTCATTCTCCGACAGTGTTCTTCAAGTATAATATGTCCATTCGCTCATTCAATTCGTAGCTTTTGATCATTCAACTTGCAGCTTTCGTTCGTTCGTTCAATCCAAAAACAATCGGATGTCTGACATTGAAGAGGAGATGATGCTATTCCAGGTTTTTATATAGTTTAAATGATTATGTTTTTTAATTGTATTCCGAGTTATTGTATTTTATTTTTTTATTTTGTATAGCATGTGATGTGAATGTTTTGAGTGAAGTTGAACCGAGTTCTCCAATTGATGTTGGCAATAAATTTATCATTGAGTTAATTACATCAATTGTCCTCTGACTATCAAAGTTGTTCCACCATTGGTCATTCCCGTTAACCAAAAGTTAGATAGACCTTTTAAGTTAAGGGGTAAAATGGTTATTTCCTCTTCCAAGTTTCTTCTTCCTTATCTAAATTTTCTGACCAAGTATACATAATTCTCAACTCTGCTTTTAAGATAAAAGTTGTGTAAGTATTAATGTTCATAACTTGAGTTTCAGACATTCAAAGCCTTCTTGTTAAGGTTCAAATTCTTTAAATAATGATTCACAAACACTAGTAAGGCATGCATAACAGAGGTAATCATGGCAGGAATTGCTTTAGTACAGGGGGATCCGGCAGCGTCGTTGGAGAAAATGAACTACTAAGATCCGTGATCTAAGGAAAGGTGTTCGTGCCTGGCTTGGAACGTTTGACACGGCTGAAGAAGCAACGAGGGCTTATGATATTGAAGCTCGGAGGATCAGGAGCAAGAAATTGAGGTGAATTTCCTTGATGATGCTCCACTCACGGTGTAGAAGAACATAGCCAAGGTGAATCCTCAGAAAGGAGAAGAAGAAGGACCATTTTCCATAGCAATTCTCTCGTTGAACAGGAAGGAGAAGAAGAGACACCATTTTACCCATTAACTTAACGTCTCTTTGACTCTTGGTTAACGGAAGGACCAATGGTGAAACAATTCTGACAGCCAAAGGTTTATTTCGTCTAAATTAAAAGACAATGACTAAATTTAGAAAATCACAATAGTCAGAAGACTATTGCTGAGATTAACTCATTTATCATTTGTAGTGTTTGATTATTTGCATGCATAATATACATTATTTGTATGTATAAGGTTCATTATTTTTGAAATAGTGTTGAATATATAAGGTTCATTTTTTATATGCATAAGGTATATTATTGGCATGTATTATGCACATTATTTCTATATGTAAGGTTCATTATTTTAAATATGCGATGGATATACAAGGTCAACTATTTCTATGTGCATAAGGAAATAAGGTACATTGCATGCGTTTGATAAAAGTTTTGCTATTCCAAGTTTTTTTTTTTAACTATGTATATGCGTATACAAAATAATAAAATAAAATTAAAATAAAGATTTCAGTATAAATATAAATAAATAAATAAATAAATAACTAAATAAATAAATAAATATATATATATATATATATATATATATATATATATATATATATATATATATATATATATATATATATATATATATATATCTACTATACTAATAAGAGCCAAAGAGAGTTAGGCCTAAAATGGGTAGAAAAAATGGCGGTAATCAAATGGATGGTTCAGATGAATTATTTAATCAAATAGATGGCTAAGATAATTCAGATTAATATTATTCATAGAGATTACCTAATTTAACCTTACTTTTATGATTTTCCGTTAAGTTTTCCGTTAAATATTCTCTTCTCCGTTAATATTCCGTTAACTTTTAACTTACCCATTAATTTCTATAAGAAAGGTCTTAGGTTCGAACCTCATCTCAATCAAATTTGACATAATTAAGTTTCGAGTCATTTCCATTTTTGGTCCTACTGTTATTGGGGCATTGCCAATTTTAGTCCACTTCATTAATTTTTGCCACATTGCGGCCAGTCTTATTTAGTTCTTGCCACTTTTAGTCCACCGTTAAAATTTTCGTCAAATTGTCATCCAAAATAGGGGTATTTTTAGTCTTTTCATGCTTTGGTCATCTCCTTGACCCTTTGCAGTGGTTTTCCTTACACATTTTCATCCATTAAAGAGGTCCGACGAAAGCTATGTGAGCCACATTACAAAGCCATGCATGGCTTCATTGGATGAAAATCTGTAATGAAAACCACTACAAAGGGTAAGGAGATGATCAAAGCATGAAAAGATCAAAATACCCCTGTTTTGGACGGTTATTTGACAAAAATTTTAACAGTGGACTAAAAGTGGCAAGGACTAAATGAGATTGGCTGCAATGCGACAAAAATTAATTAAGTGGACTAAAATTGGCACTGCCCCAATAATAGTAGGACCAAAAATGAAAATGACTCTTAAGTTTCTCACTCTATTTTACTCTTATTAAATTAAATAAATTAGTAGCTACAACAAAAAATGATACATATGTATTTCTTTAATTTAGAATTATGTGTCTACAATACCTTTATTTGAAAAAAATTATTCATTGTCAAAAAATTAAATTAAATAAGAGAAATAATTTCATTAGTTATATTGTCTTTATTTTCTCTCATGTAAAGATTCTTTACATTCAAATTTTTCAATTGATATTCATTACATTGTCCATTATCTTATTTTTACAATATCTTGTAATTAAATATAAAGTTATAGTACAAAATAATGTTATATATTTATTTACCAAGTATTTTATTAATACTATGAAAAAAAAATATAAAATAATTTGAAGCTAATTATATTAACTACTTGGGGATGTGTTGACAAAGAGAGTACACAAATAATAACCCAACACATTGAAGCGGAATCACTCTATTGTACTCTTATTGAATTAAATAAATTAGTAGTTAACCAAAAAATGATACATATGTATTTCTTTAATACCATGAAAAAAAATAAAAAAGAATAGTTTGAAACCAATCATATTAAGTACTTGGGGGATTTGTTGACAATGAAAGTACTTAAATAACCCATTACCCAGCAAATTGAAACGAGAAACTACCTTTTAATATCTTTGGAATACATAATATTTTAAATTTTCAAATTTTTATTAATTTATTTAATCTTTTTTCTTAAACTAGGGGTTTCTTTAGCGACAATAACTCATTCAACAATAATGGTTGAACCAAATGAACCCCAAGCAGAACAACTAAAGGAAAGTCCATAACTCCTATATCATAATCTCATTGCATGACGTTGTCATCTATGCTATCAACAATAACCGAATTGCAAATAACACACTACTAACAAAAAGGAAGAGAACAAATAGTAAAGATGAAGACAATGACAATGTTACTCAAAAGAGAATTAAGAACACTTAGAAAAATTCAAATTAAAAGTAGTATTTATTTAGACTATCATTTTTAGATCAAATATTTAGACTATCGATTTTACAAGGTTGCAAACATTTATTTTAGTAATAATTATAATGAATTTTCTATATTATCTTGGATTCATATAATTTGAGTTAGATATTTAAATTAAAAAATTCGACATTCAATTACCCATGTATAAACTTCTCATATATAATCTTGCATTGATATACTTCCAAATATTTATTTAAATATAAAAATTGGGCATTAACCCATTCGCGCAATGCGCGTATAAAACTAGTATATATATATATATATGGGTTCCCTACCTCTTCTTTGCTAGCTTGTCTTCGGAGCTAGCCTTCTTGCCTTTGCTTTTATCCATACCTACAAATAGAATCCGACACAAAGAGGAGAAGTTTGGGGTACTTCTTCCTTTCTTAGTCGTGATCTATTTATAGGGAGGTTATGTCCATTTTGATTGGCTTGTTTTGAATCTGAAAAGACCATTCAAGGAGCTAACATCCAAAACGCTTGATCTTATCTTTAGTGTGAATCCGTGATCTCTGAATTTTATGACTGCTTTTATTGCTTCGCGCCAAAAATGAAACGTTTCTTCAGTTTCGTAAGTATTCGCTTGTTTGCTTGCTAATTCATCTCTATCATGTCGAGCTCATGGCGTAAGGCAGAGAATCTTGTCTCGGCAAGAGGTTTCGTAAGAATATCAGCAAGTTGGTCTTCGGTATTCACATATTCGAGCTTGATGTCCTTTTTCTCAACATGGTCTCGGATAAAATGATATTTAATGTTAATGTGCTTAGTTCTCGAATGAAGCACGGGATTTTGAGTAATGGCAATAACACTTGTATTGTCACATAGAATGCTCACTTCTCTAGCTGAGACGCCATAATCCTTTAGTTGTTGCACCATCCACAATATTTGCATACAACAGCTTCCCGCGGCTATGTATTCGGCTTCAGCAGTGCTCATAGCAATAAAGTTTTGTTTTTTGCTGAACCATGAGACAAGCCTTCCCCCTAAGAACTGGCATGCCCTGGATGTACTTTTTTGATCAATTTTACACCCAGCAAAATCCGCATCCAAATAGCCAACAAGATCGAAGACGTTACTCTTCGGATACCAAATTAAAGTCCCACACTTTGAGTTCCTTTTAGATACCTTAGTATCTTTTTAGCAGCACTTAAATGACTTTCCTTAGGATTAGCTTGAAAGCGATCACATACGCCTACTGCAAAAGATATATCCGGTCTACTTGCAGTCAAGTATAATAGAGAGCCAATAATTCATCTATACTTCGTTTGATCTACCTCCTTTCCTTCATTGTCAATATCCATTCTCAATGAAGTGTTCATAGGAATTTTGACCGAGGACTTCCCATCAACTCAAAACTTCTTGATGAGGTCCTTAGTATATTTGGCTTGATTGATAAAGATGTCTTCACGTTCTTGTTTAACTTGTAGGCCAAGAAAGTAATTTAATTCTCTCATCATGCTCATCTCAAATTTTCCTTGCATGAGTTTTGAGAATTTCTCACAGAGATCCGAATCAGTGCTCCCAAAGATGATTGATAAGCACTATTTTTATATTTAATTTACATTAATTTTTAGAATAAATTAGTTTTATTTATTTTACATTATATTTATTTTAAACTTTATTTTATGATTTTACACTAATATAATAATTATGTTAATAATTATGCTTAATAAATATTTTTGACTAATCCTTTTTCTTTATATTAAATTATTTGATTTAACCTAACTAAATTCTTTTGTTTTATTATGAATCCAGCAGCCGCCAATCTTATTTTATCATTTATTATTATTTTAGTTTTATGCCAAGCACCTTGTGCTCAAGTGGCATGTAGTGGCCACCCACAGATGGGAGGTCATGAGTTCGAGTCTCAGTGGAAGAGATCTCGAAATTGACTCCTATAAATAGGGTAGCAGCATTGCTTTGTAGGGTATCCCATTTTTAATCCATTCTCTTGAATTCAATTTCAATTTCTTTGTTGCTTCCAAAACACATATATTTATATATTTTTTTTTTATTTTGTAAACAATCCTACGATGTACTGCTGAGTTCATATTTTTCCAATTCGAGAATAATTGAAGTTTGATTCTACAAGACCAGTAAGCTTTATTTAGCCTAAATTATTCTTTGCACTTTATTATCTATATATCTTCTGTTATATTCATATATATGAATTATTGCTTGATTAATTGTTGCAATAGGGCCCATTGTTCAATTGTCAAGTTATTAAATTGCTAGTCAGAACCTTGAATCCGTAATTGTTTAAGTGTTTTGATGTTAGTAGCAAATAGCACAATTTGATTTTAACTGATTTTCAGTTTATGTTATGAAGATATATAGTCTAGCTTAAATGAACCGAGCTTATGAGTTTGTTGGCTAGGATTGGTAGTCTTTCTAATTCGATAATGCTGGTAGTAAATTAAATCCTAAGAGCTTGTTTAGGGTTGTTTATTAGCTAGGGAAGTAATTAAAGAGCTTGTTCTAATTACCGACGAAGTAAGGAAAGACAGGTTGTTAGAGCTTGTTAATAACCATAACCAATCTAGTAAAGAGTAAAGTTAGTTTGGCTTGCATATTAATATCTGTCTTGTTAGAATTAAACTGATATTATGCCTTGGGTTGGATACCATTTGCCATTGACATTTACTTGATAATTATTTGCTATTTGATATTATTTTCCATTTTCCATTTTATTGTTGCTATTTATGTTTCGATTCTCATTTCATTATTTATTAAATCTATTGCTAAAGATAAGTCTAACCAATCTCTGTGGGTACGACCTTACTCATCGCTATTACAGTTCATAAGAGTAAGTATTTTATTATTTGTTGGTTTCAACACCCATCAATGATATCGTCCACATAAATTTGTACCAATAAAATATGATCTCCATCCTTGATTCTGAATAGGGTTTTGTCCACTAGTCCCTCCGTGAACCCACAACTTATAAGAAAGCATGATAAAGTATCATACCAAGCCCTTGGTGCTTGTTTTAAACCATACAGATCCTTGTTGAGCTTGAAGACTTTGTCTATTCCAATTTCTGAAATAAAGCCCGGTGGTTTCTCAACATAAACTTCTTCTTCCAAGAGTCCATTTAGAAAAACACTCTTGACATCCATTTAGAATACTTTGAAATTCTTGTATGCGGCATAAGCTAGAAATATTCTGATAGCTTCAAGTCTAGCCACTAGAGTGAAGGTTTCGCCAAAATCAATTCCTTCTTCTTGACAATAGCCTTTTGCAACCAGTCGAGCCTTGTTCCTAACAGGTTATTTTACAAGAATATTCTTACTTGATTGAAATATCTCAAGGGTAAGACAATAATTCATTCTACAAGGAATATCATAGGAATTACTTGTCTTCCAAGAATCAAAGTATTATATATACTGTTTAGAGGGAGTCTCTAATAGGGCGGAAAAATTGATAAGATAGAATTACAAGATACATTCCTCAAGATTTGAATATCAAGAAAAACACTCTCTACGTTCTATAAGGAGAATACTCTGAGTTATCATATTCTCAAGACATTGTTATATTGATGATCTAAGTTTAAGAATACTCTTGAGAAGAAGTTCTGCAAAGCTTCATCATTGGACTATATTCCATACAATTATTGTGTAGTTGCGGGTAAGTCAGCGAGACAGATGATAGGTGCCAAAGATACCTAGGTTAAGGGTCTAATAAGAGGATGATATTGTGTTATTTGGAAACCTTTTGTGGTAACTTTATGGTGCTATGTTCTTTAATGTGCTAACTAGTGCAAAGCTCTATCACTCGGTGCACTTTAGATGGTTTTAATAGGTTTGAGCTCAAGAAGAAAGCATATGGACTTGACAAAGAGGAAACCACGGATGAAGCATGGTGTGAGGAGTCCACGGCCAGATCCACGAACGTGGACTGGCTAGTGGAATAATTCCATAAACTTCCACGCCACCAGCTGATAAGCACCAAAGATAGCTATAAAAAGGGTCTTAATTAGGACATGAATGTAACGTTTGATGCCCATTTGTGATCAATTCGTGTATAATAGGCTTTGATGTGTTCATTCTTGCAAAACTCTACCATTTGTTGTGTTTCGAAGTCATTCTCGTAGGAACAAGACCCGAGGCCAAAGGAAGAAACAACAAAGAAGCGAAGCTAGCAGCAGAAGGCCCCACGCCAGCCTCCATGCGTGGAACACACGTGGAATAATTCCAGTAAGGATCCATGCGTGGAGGCGTGTGTCCACACGTGGAGCCCCTGCGTGGGCGAGATCATTAAGGGCAAAAACGGGAATTGGTGATTTGGAAGACTATTTAAAGCAAACCCCAATATTTGGGAGAGGGGGTTGAATTGTTAGATCTAATTTTCTTCTTCCCTTAGGGGAATTTACCCATTCTTAGTTATAGATCTTTAGATAGGGAAAGTAGATTAGATCTAGGTTTGATATTGAAGAAGAGATTGAAGATTGTAATTTCATACTTTGGATTGGTAATTTTTAGACTCTCATCTACATTTGCTTTTTAATTTCATTGCACTTTATATTTTGGTTTCTTAATTGCTTTTATATTTCTATTTGCTTTCTTTTAATTTACAATGTCTAACTAGTTTTAGTTAGGGATTGGATGTTCCAATCTAGTTATTGTGTTTGATTTGATTCAATCCTTTCATTGATTTGAGGAATGTTAGATTCTCATCTACATTTGCTTTTTAATTTCATTGCACTTTATATTTTGGTTTCTTAATTGCTTTTATATTTCTATTTGCTTTCTTTTAATTTACAATGTCTAACTAGTTCTAGTTAGGGATTGGATGTTCCAATCTAGTTATTGTGTTTGATTTGATTCAATCCTTTCATTGATTTGAGGAATGTCGATTAGGGTTCATATGTCTTGTGTGGTTGATATATATCGTGATTTGCTTCTATTTCCAGCCGGGATAGGTAGTAAAGTTAGGAGAAGTATAGATTACGCGATAGCGGGTCTATATGAGTCCCAATCGCCCCCATCCCCACCCTTAGTCTGGAAGGACGAGGCCCGAGAGGAGTGGTAGACCAAGTGTTTGTCAGAATGCCCCATTCGACTGAGGAACCGGGAGTCCGGAGTGTGATGCCACCCGGTGATGGTGTCGTGCGCTCCCTTGATTGAAACCTAGTTGCATTGCCTAGAACCTCTTTATAACATCAAACATGAGACCTAGATAGGACATCCTTTCCCTCGTTCCTTCCATTGTTTACCTTTGTTTTACTTTTGTTTACCTTGTTTCCATGACTACCTTTGCCTTAAGTGTTTCTTGTAACTCTTGCCTCTTAACATCCTAAATGCCAACACTTAATTCGGTTCCAATTTTTCATCCTTGACAACATGACACTCGGGGAACTTCTTCCTCGTTTTACCCCTCATCTTTCTATCTCACCCAAAATTACCCTTTCAAAATGGCGCCGTTGCCGGGGATGGCAAACGGTATTTGAATTGTGTTTTGACATTTAGGAAGTTGATTGTTAAGAGTTCTTGAATTGTTTTTCTTTTTGCTTATTTTTGTTTTCTTATTTGTTGTTATTTGCTTGAAGAAGTGAGGACTATTATCTTTGCATATCTTGTGGCTCACTTGCAATTACTTTTAGTTGCAAAGACTTGTTATTGGCTAAGCTTTGTGCATGAAATTTTTGTTGAAATCATTTGAAGGCTTGCCAATGAGTGCTTACATGTATCCCCATGGTCATCCACCCCATGGAGGACAATCTTGGAGGACTATTCCACCCCAAGCCTATGAACATTACCCCCATTACCACACCCATATCCCTATGTTTACCCGCCGCCACCATACCATTACACCCCACCTCCATATCCTTATCTTTATCCTATCTATGAACCTCACCCATATGCTACTCCCTATGTGCATAATTGAGAGACAATTGAAAACACAACACCCCACGAGGGAGAGGAGTCATTTATCTTTATAGCGGAAAGTGTTCAAAATCAACTTATTCGATTAATGAAAGTGATTGATCCAAATTATGAACCGGCACCCGAGGCCACCACTCCTTCAAAAGATGCACCTCTGCCTTGTCATAACTCTCAACCATGCTACACTCATGAACCATATTTGTATCCCACCTCTTACTCAAACACCTACTACCCACCTCCACCAAACTTCCATGAAAGAAATAGTGCTACACATTTCTATGAAACACCACCTTCTATTCCATATCGCAACCCTAACAATCCCTATGGAAGACCACCTTGTGAGGAACTCCCACCGGCCGACAATGAGATAAAGATCCTGAAAGAGAAAATAGAAACATTTATACAAATGGCCAAGGAGGACACGACCAAACTAAGGGCCAAAATCAAGAGTATCTTGTCACCCTCCAAGAGGAAGACCTTCCATTAGAAGATATCGAAACGAAAATGCTAGCTATAACAGAGTAATTCATTAACAGAAGTTCATCACGGGTTAATTACCCACATATAGATGACCTCCCAAGTTTTGAAGCCAATCCGAGGGTTGTGAATGGAGATGAAGGAAGAAACAATGGAAAATAAGTGAGTGTTGAAGAAAGAGGAGTGGAGAGTGATACTCTGGTGCTTGAAGATATTTCAACTCTTGAGTTGAATAACCAAAACGGGTATGAAATAGAGAGTGAGGATGATGAAAACATTGAGGTCGTATGGGAGGAAGAAGAGCCAAAGCAAGGTATAATTCTTGATCCTTTTTGCAATGCGAATCTTGAAAATCTTAATGAGGATTCCATTGTTTTGAGTAGTGATGATTTAATGAGTAAGGAGGATAACATGTCTTTCTATTCTTGTGAAAATGGGTTTGAAGAGTGTACTAATCTTGATTGGGAGGATGAGTTAATAGTTGAGATTGCAAAAGAGGACAATATGCCTATTGGGGGGGAGGTTGTAACTTTTGGTAACCTTATGAATGGGGAGTTTAGTGAAAACACTTTGCTTGTGGTAGATGAGAGAAATGACAAAATGATTGTTCAATGGCATACTAGCAATGAGAAGATTTCTAGGGGTGAAATAGAAGTAGAAGAATGGAGGAAGATGCAAGTTATCTTCGCGAAATGGAGGATATATAGTTTGTGATGCTCAACTGAGTCTAACCACAACATTTGCTTTCCCTTTTCTTGTTTGTGAGTTCAAGGATGTTTCCCATCTTCGGGCATACCTTGAAGCCAAGGTGCACGGGACGCTTGGTAATGTCCCAAAATCAGTGTGCTTCAAAGGATAGCACACACCAAGTCTAGCCAAAGACGTTAAACGTGGCGCTCTTGGGAGGCATCCCAAGGTTATCCCCTAGATGTTAGCGTTTTTCTTCTTGTTTTCCTCTTGTTTTCTTGCAATTGTCTTTTTAGGATTGGCCCCGTTTGAGCTAACGATGTAGGTAATATGATTCGGATGCACTATTTGTCCACAAAAACATCAAGGAGTCATGTAAAATAGCAAAGGAGATTAAAATAGTGGAAAGGAGACTCGGAGGATTGAGCCCACGCCTGCTACTACGCGTGGAGTAGGCGTGGAACATTTCCAATAACGCCCCATGCCCGCGTCCACGCGTGGACGAAGGCGTGGAACATTTCCAGTGAGTTCCCCACACCGGCTCCCACGCGTGGACGGGCACCAGCGAGGAAAAATATTTTTGCGGGAAAAAGTCTTTAAATGTCCTTCCCCACTTCATTTTTAAACCCTTCCACAAGGCAAAACACTCTCCAAGGTAAAATTTCTCCATCTTTGAGCTCCAAGCTTAATGAAATCCAAAGCTCATTCACACACAAAGGTCATTCCACAAGGTAACCTCTCAAAGATCTACATTTCTACATTATATTCAAATTTCAAATTTCTTCTTATTATTCTTGTTTACATGAACCCACATTGTCAAATGCTTCTTTTAAGTTTATATTGGTTGTAAATAGCATGTGTTGTGTAAATAAGCTTGCATTTGTGTTACATTGTATGATTTTGAGGTTATTTGAGCTTATTTTGCTAGATTGAAACACCCTAGTTTGAAATTTGGGGGGTTTCTTCCATGAATGTGCATATATGTGAAATTGGGTATATTTGACGATGAAATTGAGGTCTTAATGCTCTATTAGTTGTACATTGATGATTACCCATGCTCTTTGCTCAATTTTGAAGCTTTCATGAACACTTCATTCTTCAATCTCAAGTTGGTTTTGAGGAAGAAGATGAAGTTGACTTGTGTCATTCCTTGTGCCATCCCCATTTAATGTGAATTGGGAAAACCTCACCCTCAATGTGCGAGACCTGAGATTGTTAGTCAAGCTAAAATGCACTGCGAATGACCTTATTGTTCTATTTTGACTTGTTTTGCCAAATAATTGGCAAGGTGGAAATTTATTAGTGTTTAGTATTGTAAACCCTAACATGTAATTGGCAAAAATTATTATGTCAAACTAGATAGGTTAGATTTAGTGTCAAATTAGAATACTGATTGAAGATCTGGCAAACGAGACACTACACCAAAGCCTTTGAAAGCTAGCCATTGGAACTACACTGGCTTATTAGTGCAGTTGGCAGAGTAGTTACGCGGTTTGAGGTTATTTTACAAGAACATCCTTATCGAATTGAAATACCTCAAGGGTAAGACAATAATTCATTCTACAAGGAATATCTTAGAAATTACTTGTCTTCCAAGAATCAGAGTATTATATATACTGTTTAGAGAGAGACTCCAACATGGTGGAAAAGTTGTTGAGATAGAATTACAAGATACATTCCTCAATATTTGAATATAAAGAAACTCTCCCTACGTTATACGAGGATAATACTCTGAGTTATCATCTTCTCAAGACATTGTTGGTGATTTGAGTTTAAGAAGACTCTTGAGAAGAAATTCTACAAACCTTTATCATTGGACCCTATTCCATACAACTGTGGTGCAGTGGTGGGTGAGTCGGATGGTCAGCTCCTAAGGTATACCACTTTCCTACCACCCTTGGTAGTCATTAGTATTTTCCTACTACCCCTTGGTGGTCACTGGTATTTTCCTACCACCTCTCGGTGGTCCACTTTATTTTCCTACCACCTCTCGATGGTCTACTTTATTTTATGATTTTATCCCACCTCTTAGTGGTCTACTTTGTTTTTTTTCCCACCTCTTGGTGTTTTCCCTTTTTTTACTAGTTTTTGAGATTTGTAGGATGATAAAGTCCCCAATAGTCATTCTATAACCTCAGTGGTAGGCCTTCGGCCATAATGGTCAGCTTTCAACTTCAAATGGTCAGCATATATCTAGTCGGATTTCTTGTTGAAATGATCGGATTTCCTATGGAGGCGGTCAAATTTATCAAGGGTGGTCAAAATTCTCACACTAGCTAAATATTGCGCTTATGGTTATACTCTTTTTTCATTAGCTAAGCTTTTTCCACTGGATTTTCTTAGTCTAAGGTTTTGAACGAGGCAACCGGTGTAATCTATTCCCCCTACGTTTAGATTTGCTTTGCTATGCTTAGTTATGGATTGCTCAGTTTAATAGCTACATCCAAAAGGACCGCCAACCGAACGGTGACGCCCATCCAAAAGATGCCTTGGGAAGAAGTAACTGGTCGGATGTAGACTTAGCTTGGCTTTTAGAAGACTGGGCTGACCAGTTAGACTAGTCAACCAAAAGGGCTTAGGCTAGATGGACTGACCCAAGAAGGAATTAGCAACGTAGGCCTATTCATAGTTTAATAGGATTAGGCTCATTATTCACAATAATGTATAAGGATTTGGCTCATTATTCACAATGTAATAAGGATTTGGCTCATTATTCCTAATATACTATGATTAAGGCTTATTATTCTAAATGTAACAATGACTCCAAATATGAGGCAGTCTAGGATTTCTATTCCTTATAGGGTTCTTAGCCCAAAATATATATAAATAGACCCCCATACATGGGGAGAATGAAAGCAATTCTTAGTAATACAAAATATCTACTCACTCTAAATTCTCTCTATATTTTATCTACATTTTTCCCATATACTCGTTATTTTATATATTAATACTAAACATAATATTATGAAAAATTGATATGTTTTTTGCACTTTTAGTCCCACAATTATAGTGACACTATCAGGATTGATTCACGACTTTCAAACTTTGCAATTTCGATCCACGACTATTATTTTTGTTACAAAAATGGTCCTTCTGGTGAATTTTTCGCCAATTTCTCGCCCAAAAAAAAAACTGCGGATTTGCCGTCAATTTCTCGCCAGGATAAAATATTCCCTTTCAAGCAGGGTTAAAATGCACATTTACATTGTTGACCGTTACCAAAGTGCAAAAAAACCTCAATTGCAAGAGTAACCCTAATATCCTCTCATCTCATCAAAACAATTGTGAACAAGAGGAAAACATCGATTGCCATCTTCAATACGTCATCCGATCCATTGCCAAAAAAATAGAACAAAAAACTAATTCATTTCTAAACAGCATGCGACTGCGTCAGCCTGGACTCCAAAATTATTTTGATTTTGGTAAACTAATTAAAGTTAATACTAATTCATTTCTAAAAAGAATTGTAGCCAATTTAATCTAAGTAAAATTAAGTACAAATTCAAAATTATTTTTTTAATTTATATTTAAATTTTAAATATTTGATATAATCATTATTCAAAAAAATTCAGAATGATAAAATTCTTTTAAAAAAATAATGATTGAATTTGAAAATGACAATCAATGTTTTCCTCTTGTTTGCAATTGTTTTGATGAGATGAGAGCATATAGGGTTCCTCTCGCAATTGGATATTTTTTTTGTTTGAGTTTTTTGCACTTTGGTTAGCAGAATAACAGGTCAACAACAGTCAATAATGTAAATGTCCATTTTAACCCTGCTTGAAAAGGGAAATTTTTTTTTTCAGGAGAGAAATTGACGAAAAATCCGCCGAAAGGACCATTTTTGCAACAAAAACAATAGTCGTGGACTAAAATTGCAAGGTTTAAAAGTAGTGGATCAATCCTGATAGTGCCACTATAGTCGTGTGACTAAAAGTGCAAAAAACTTTAAAATTGAATTAAAAATAACTCCAGTCAATCATCGTTAATTGAACCAGACACATAAAATGGAACGGAGGAGCATATATATATATATATATATATATATATATATATATGAAACAGAATAATAACCCAACAATGAATTTGGTCCCACTGTCCTCTATAGTTTCAAACACTATACCTATTACCAAAGAAGTCAAGAGGACTGCGAGAAGATGCTCATCATGATTGTGACAACAAGTGCGTACCCATTGTACACTTGTTAGGGTTTCTGAAATGTCAGATGTTTTACAAAAGAAAAAAAAAACTTTTTTTTGAGAGAATATTTTAGAAAACAAAAAAAAAAAAAAAAAAAAAAAAAAAAAAAAAAAAAAAAAAAAAAAAAAGAAGAAAGAAAGCTAAACGTTCTTATATAAAATGTTAATTGGGCAACTCACTTTATTTTGGGTAGTCAATTCAAGTTATTGATTTATATTGATTTTGATTTAATTGAATTGATTTTTATAGTAACGGGATTTTTTTTTTATAACTCTAAAATCTTGATTTATTGGACTTATTAGTCAAGTTGAATTTATTAAATTTGCAAATTTTTTTTAACAAACTAATACATTTATATTAGTAAATATAAAATTAAAATATTGTTAAATCACATCAAATCTCCAATTTCAAATGGTAAATTAAATATATAATGTAATAGTTATGAACATTCGTATAAAAAATATAAATAATTTCTTTATATTATTAATTTTTTTAATTCAAAAATTTAACAAATGAAAAATTAATATTTTATTCACATTTGTAATATAATAATTATACTATATTTTTCTTTTTCATTTTTTTATACAAATAAATTTTTGCGTTGTGTGAGAAATTTGTTAATATGTTTATTAAACTTTTACTCTTTATTTAAAAAGTTAATTAATAACATACATATTCTTTTTAAAAAAAAAATACTAAAGAGGAGTACAGTCTAGGTGCATGGTCCCCTATATATTTTGTTTCACATAGTAGTCTTCTTCAGTGGCTTGAGCTAGCCACTAAATTTGAGCTAGTCAACTAAAACCTTCAAGTTTATCGATTGTATGCTAATGGGTAGTCGGGTACGTTAATTTTCTTATTGGGTTCAATATAATCTATCTAACCCATGCATTAATTTTCAATTTTATTGGAGCAAGCCACCAATTTCGATCTAAGTTTGAAATCCTTATTTCTACAAGTATTATTATTTCATTATATGCTCTAATGTTAATAAAAGAAGATTAAAAAAAAAAAAAAGCTCAAAAAAGTTACTTAAAGAAAAACAATCAAAAGGACATTTTAACAAGGAATAAAATGTTCTTTCAAAAAAAAAAACTAACAAGGAATAAAAAGTAATTAAAAAAGAGAGTGAATATATATATATATATATATAGGGACGTTAGGTTCTAAAATCGAAATCGTAATTAAAGTTAAATAATTAGCAATAATTATATAAAAAATAATCTATTTTTTTTAGTACTATCAGTTCTATTACAAGCAGTATCTTCAAACACTTTGTAATAGAGGTGGAAACTTAGCACAAGCTGCTTGGCAGTAAAAACAAATCTATTTATTTGGTAGACTGGTAGTATATAATCCTGTGCTTGCCTTAAATTTTCATATCAAATGTATGGAAGATGGCTCTTTATTTATTTTTGGGGAAATCAATATTTTGGCCACTCAGTTGTTTCCAACTATCAATATAATTCCTAGTTTTCAATTTCAATCCCAATTTGTTCATTGAATTGTTTAAAATTTTGTCAATTAAACCTTTTTAGGGACCAAATTGACGAAATTTTAAAAAGTAAAAATTTCAAACCATTCAAAAATTAAATTAGTTAAAATTAAAAACTAGGGACGACATTGACAATTTTGAGAAACAATCAAGGAAGCAAAATGTTAATTAACTCTTTATTTTATTGTTTCTTCCTCTTTATTGTAATGTGTAAAAATAGGGGAGGAAAAGGGGTGACTTTTATAATTATTAAAATATTTAAATGTCATAGTGCAATAACAAAAATAGATAACAAACATGCCTATTGGAATCAAATATAATAGTATAATATAAAAGTACTTAATCAGCAAATGCCACCTTAATATTTTAATTTATCGGAAATGGTAAATTGGGATCAGAATAATTGAGGATAAGCATATAATATAAAACCCTCACCATCATGCACTGTCCACTTTAGGGAAGGGAACATGCTGATAACGAATGCCCACCTTCCAGAAATGGGAAGTTTTTATTCTTTTGTATAAAATAATACTACATGTATTTAAATAAGAGAAAGTCGTTAAATACGCCCTCGAATTTTACCTGAAAAGCTAATTATGTTCTCAAACTTTTTAAAGTTGTAATTAAGAGCATAAACATGTCAATTTAGTTTATCAAGGCCCAATTACATGTTAGTAACTTGTAATACCAGGTTTTTTTTGGTAAGTGTACAAGGTCCTATTTTTTTGGTAAGTGTACAAGGTCTTTCTCTCCGTCCGTTTAACGGTCCGGGGTCCACCCACGTTCGCTCCGGGAGGCACGGGAGCTGGCCCAGGGGGAATCATCACTTGGGTTCCTCCCCACAAAGAGTCGTTGCCCCACGTTCGCTCCGGGAGGCACGGGAGCTGGCCCAGGGGGAATCGTCACTTGGGTTCCTCCCCACAAAGAGGAGTTGCCCCACGTTCGCTCCGGGAGGCACGGGAGCTGGCCCAGGGAGAATCGTCACTTGGGTTCCTCCCCACAAAGAGGAGTTGCCCCACGTTCGCTCCGGGAGGCACGGGAGCTGGCCCAGGGGGAATCGTCACTTGGGTTCCTCCCCACAAAGAGTCGTTGCCCCACGTTCGCTCCGGGAGGCACGGGAGCTGGCCCAGGGGGAATCGTCACTTGGGTTCCTCCCCACAAAGAGTCGTTGCCCCACATTCGCTCCGGGAGGCACGGGAGCTGGCCCAGGGGGAATCGTCACTTGGGTTCCTCCCCACAAAGAGAGCTCACTTCCACTTGAGCTACCCCACTGGGTTTTAAAATTCAATGTTGATGGCAGGATTCGAACAATTGACCATTTCATTTCGTATCGGTGAAGCCTTACCATCTAAACAAATTAACCTTTAAAGTTTATTGTTTTAACAAACCAAACAATAGAATTCAATTTATGTTCTATTTCTAGCCTATTTTATTTTCTATGGAATAATAGTCTTATTTCCTTAAAATTTATTCCGTGAATCAATTGTAAGTGTGTTAAAAGAAATTTCGGAGTCAATGAAAGAATTGAGAATGAATAATCTATTGGACGATAATAATTTATCATTTAGCCTACAAATTCTATAAGGATAAGACGAAATATGATACTCCGTAAAATTTTACATCACTAAAATCGAGAGTAATAGTAACTCAAATTATTTTTTTTGAATGAAAAGATTTAATGCATTAAATTAAAAGAAAGACGGCCTACAAGGTAGTGAGGCAAAAGTATTCAATCACTTCCCGTAACTTGATACATAAATGATCTTTCAAGTAACATTGTGGACAGCACGATTCGCAGATCGCTTAACAAAACGGAAAATTACACCATTTATTATAAATCCAGTTTCTTTTAAAAATCCATTATAATCAATAATTGAATCGAAATCGAATTAACTCAATAAATTTGTCACAATTGAAGTATTTAAACATTAACTTTCCCTATCAAAAGAACCTAGAATAACTTTTTCCTCAGTATAAAATAATTTCTGAGCGTTGAAATCTTAGGCTGAATTTTATCTTTCGTCAATAATATTCTCTACTTTGTTTTGTATTATCAATATTATTATTATTCTTTTGCTGGAAGTGGGGGTTCATAATTTCAGAATAACTGAACTCTAACCTTTGAATTGGGATTTGGGAATACAATTTAGGATTAAGGATTAATAAGTAAAGTACTTTAAGTGGACGATGATTAGTCTTTCCCAACTAAGAACCTTAAACGGAGTTTAATGATTCCCTTCAATAACTCCGAGGAATGTTTACGTTATATCTGACGCATGATTGCATTTTTGCTGGTGCGAAAAATCTATGGAAATAAGTAATTTTAGATTTATAGAAAATTTTGAATGCAATACTCTCTTCGTCTCATAAATACTGAGGGCATTTGATAAATAGTTATTGACTAATAGTTGTTACATGCATGATTGGGTTAGTGGTTTGATTATTTGATAATATTAGCTAATTGTAGAAAGTTGTTTGGTAAATTAGTTGTTAGTTGATTATATGCAAAATGAGTTTTTCAATAAATTAATCGAAAGAGGTGTTAATTTGAGTAGCTTTTTTAATTTTAGCCTTTTGAAACAATAAGATGTTACAAAAGGCTAATTAACAACACACTTGTATTGATTGTTTAACTAAGTCCAGAGGATTCAAACCCAAGACTTTCAACAAAACAACACAAGTTCTTAACCACCAAGCCACACAAGATCTTATGTGTTAAAAGGTAGGAAGCTCCACTTATGCATGAGAGTGCACTTGAAGCAAAGTAGTCGGGCGACGTGTGTGTGGCCATGAATAATGGAAGCCTGATGCCGTCCATTTGTCAACGATCCGTGAGTCCTACAACAATATAAATAGGGTGTCTTCCCTCACCTTAAAAGGCATCCATTGGCTCACCAAATGTCTCATGGTCCATTGGTCTAAGAAATAGGTTATGAGAAGAACCGACGTCGTAACAATAATTTAAAAATAAAAAAAAATTAGATATATACTAAACGATGTCGGTTATAAAACAAACCAACGTCGTATAGTTTGTTTTTTTTTTAAATTATTTAAAATGAGTTATAACGTCTGTTTTTAAGAAAAATCGACGCTAAAACTCTTTTTAATGAAATTATTATAAATTAATTTAATCTTTTGACGTCTGTTTTGTAAAAAATCGACGTTATAAGTCCGACGTTGTAGGTGATTTCTATAGTAGTGATACTAAATATGAACCTTCAAAAAAATGAATATTTAATGTACTGAAAATGAATCTTCAATATATATACTAAAAATGAACATTATACAATCAAGTAAAATACTACTTGTACTCCCAAATTCTACAAAATGTTGATGTTGACATTTTCTTTCAGACCCACAGGATGAAGATAACTAATCATCCATTGTCACGTCAGGGAATAAAAGTGAGAGAGTGAAAACTGGAGTACATGTAGTAGAACTCTACAATTAATTCTCTCTCAACACGTTTGGTTCGCGGAATAGGCGTGGAATGGAATAGCATTCCCAGTAATAGGCATATTCCTTTGTTTGGTAAAAATTTCTATTCCCAGGAGCAATAATTGTTCCTGGGAATGACCTATTCTCCTTATAAGGGGAATAGAGATTCCTAGCTCTCCTAGGTATTAGGTTATTCCCGAGTTCTCAGGAATAGCCTAAAGTTACTATTTTCAATTTTACCCCATGGCGTTTTAGGAAAGATCTTCCTTTCCCCAAAATGCCCATATATTATTTATAAAAAAAAACAAAAAACAAAAACTTGTAACTTAGAGCAATTAAGGCTCCTTAAATGAATGAGCTTTTGGCAATCTTTAAGGCTTCCTCATCCTATTGTTAATTTCAAAGGAGAAGCAATGCTTCTTTTATATAGAGGAGCTTCCTGAGTTATCGATGTGGGATCAAAAACTGCCATTTGTATTTTTTCTTAAAGTTATTTTATATATAATTTTGTTTGTATTATTATTATTCCTTTTTTCTTATTGTTGTTATTAATATTATTGTAAGTTTTATTTTATTATTACATGTTAACCGCTAACCTAAACAGCTAATTTTACCAAACATTTTTTACAAACCGCTAATATAATCCGTTGATAAACCCGCTGATACAATCTGTTATCTGATAACCGCTAACACAATCCGCTAACCGCTGATTGCCAAACAAGCCCATAGGCTATACGATGTGGATGTAAATGCTAAGTAATTAGAATATTATTATTATTATTATTATTATTATTATTATTATTATTATTATTATTATTATTATTATTATTATTATTATTATTACTACATATTTTATAAGGGTAGTATTTATGTCTTTTGAAGCATATTTCATTTCTATTCCTTAAACCAACCAAACACTATAATATAATTCTTAAAGTCTATTCCTCCCACGAACCAAACAATAGAATACAATTCCTATTCTATTCCTTGCATATGCCATTCCTTATGGAATAGCATTCCTATTACCTCAAAATTAATTCCGTGAACCAAAAATGGTGTCTCTTTTTCTCTAAACAGTTATTAAAATGATTTTATCAAATACACACATCTATAAGCAAATGAATGGAAGACACTTACTCTCAAAAACATATCAATTAAAAGAAAAATACTCCATTATTTGTCACTCCAGTTTATTCTCGCAGTGTTCATTTTATAATGTAATAATAAAATTATCAGTCAATTATGAATTAATCAAGTCCACAATTAATTTTAAAAAATTTATTTATTAATCATGCATATACAAATTAAAAATCAATCAATAAATTCGAACTAATTTTCAGCTCGAACTCGAACAATCGAGCCAAACGAGCTGCTCGAAAAATTACGGAACTAAACTCGAACATTACTTTTCGAGCTCAAACATACCCCCAAACTCGAAATCGGCTCGACTCGGCTCGTTTTCCCCTAATTAAAATTAAAGCATGCATTTTGAAATGCATTATCCCTATTCTTAAATTATTAATCTCCCTTTGGGACTTCCTCTAAGAACTATGACACATGGCAATCTTATCTCTACAATTTTCGTTTTTTCATTATTTATTTTTGTTCATGTCGGCATTATAATATTATTATTATCAGATACATACTAGTTTTGAAGTAGAACAGATTCGTTTCATGCGGCGTACGTGTTCTCCACCTGCTCTTAGTGCTCTTCCGACTTCATGGAGGGATTCTTCCGCTTTTATGGACTTTTCTCTCCACAATTCTTGGTGTTGGATTTGTTGTCTCATCCATATTTGTTCTCTACCATTTTTGAATATTTTATCTTATTTATCCTAGAGTTTAAGCTCTTTGGTGCTTAATTATATTTCATAATGATAAAGGTGAGGATGTGTGAATCATAGGAACCAATGCATGTTGCAAATGATTCTGCTTCATGGTTCAACCATATTAGCTAGGTTTGTCAAATAAAACACTAATGGCACGTTTGGTTTGCATGCGGAATAGGTATGGAATGGAATAGCATACGCAGTAATAGGCCTATTTCACTGTTTGTGAATGACCTATTCCCCTTGCAAGGGGAATATAATAGAGATTCCTAGGCCCCCTAGGTATTAGGCTATTCCTGAGTCCTAAGGAATAGCCTAATGTTGTTATTTCCAATTTTACCCCTTGGCGCGTTTTGGAGAAAGATCTTTCTTTTCCCAAAACGCTCCTATATTATTATTATTATTATTATTATTATTATTATTATTATTATTATTATTTTTTAAAAAAAAACTTGTAACTAAGAACAATTAAGGTTCCATAAATGAATGAGCTTTTGGCTCTTTAAGGCTTCCTCATCCTGTTGTTAATTTCAAAAGAGAAGCAATGCTTCTCTTATATAGAGGAGCTCAAATGAGTTTCTCTTCATAAGTTACCAATGTGGATCAAAAATTCTAATTTGTATTTAAAAAAATTATTATATATGTAATTTTGTTTTAATTTGTATAATTAGTATTATTCCTTTTTTCTTATTATTGTAATAATAATAATAATAATAATAATAATAATAATAATAATAATAATAATAATAATAATAATATAAAATTTGTACAAGGGCATTTATGTCTTTTAAATATATATTCCATTTCTATTCCTTTAACCAACCAAGCGCTGGAATACAATTCCCAAGTCTATTCCATCCGTGAACCAAACGCTAGAATACAATTCATATTCTATTCCTTACCTATTCTATTCCTTATGGAATAGTATTCCTATTCCCTTCAAATTCATTCCGTGAACCAAACGTGATGTAATAGCTTTAGAGCATAATTAGAGCGTATAAATATTTCATCAAGATTATTCAGTTAGGGATAATACTTTTAAAGTTACAAATTAAACTTTCATCAACAATACTTTAAAGTTTCTTCATATATATTAGATTAATTTTGTAACTTTAACAGGGCGTTTGGTTGGAGAAAATTTAAATTCCATTCCCACTTAATTCCCACCTAATTTCGGAGGCAGCTAAATTCCTTCATTTGGTTGGAAGGAATTGCAATTCCCTCATTTTTATGGAATTAGAATCCCATGCCCCCCCTTGGGATTTTAATTCCATTGATTTTGTGAATAAAAAAAATACTGCTGAGGGAAAATTACCCCTATCTTTTTTAACCTAAAATTGATGTTTGACCTTCTCTTTTAGCTAATACCGTGTATTATCTTCGACAACTATCAACAATAAAGTCATTCCTGAGCAAGCAATAATCATTCTAGGTCAACCTTAATCAAGTATGTTTTTTCTCAAAACTCTCAAATATTTTTTTTAGGGAAAATGACACTTTTTCCCCCCTAAGTTATGTGCATATAGCACTTTTTTCCCCTGAGTTATTAAAGTGGCAGTTTTTCCCACTCAGTTATTTTAAAAGTGGTAGCTTTCCCCCCTGAAATGTTAAATTGACATTTTTGCCCTTAAAACAAACTATTTCATTTATTTTTATTCTCCAACCAATTATATTACTAATATGCATGGAAGATTACGGTTCGATACGAACCTAATCAAACACCGTAGCACTTGAACTTAAAAAGTATGGATGGTTACGGTTACAATTCAGAACCGAAAAAAAATATAATAAAATAATTGTTAAATTTATACTATTTTTAAATAAGAAATAAAATTATAAAAATAAATAAATAAGTTTTGATTGGCGGTTCAAAATCGAAATTGGAATCGAACCGTACTGATTTATCAAATAAGTGTTTGATCATTTTCACTATATATGAATGTGGTTCAGTTCCGGTTTACAGTTCAACAATTATTTAATTTTATTTTTTCGGTTCTGAATCGTAACCAGAACCGTCCATACTATTTCGGTATGATTGCTACAGTGTTTGGTTAGGTTTGAACCGAATCGTGATCATCCATACATATAAGTAATAATTTGTTGGAGAAAAAAATAATGAAATAATTATTTTAAGGGTAAAAATGTCTATTTAACATTTCAGGGGAAAAAGTGTCACTTTAATAACACAGGGGGGAAAAATGCTATATGCACATAACATAGGGGGAAAAAGTGCCATTTTCCCCTTTTTTTACAATATGTCTGGTTCAAGAGATACGGTATATGAGTGGTATTTGAATTTAATATGCTATATATTTTGTGTACTTGTCATTTAATAATAATAATAATAATAATAATAATAATAATAATAATAATAATGGGCATTTTGGACTTTATACTACTTATTCCCTTTCAATTCCCATTTATACCAAACATTGGAATTGAAATTCCTAGTAATTTTATTCCCTCCAACCAAACACTAGAATTTAAACTCCCACTTTATTCCCACGCTATTCTTTTCCCATGGAATTGCAATTCAATTCTCACTTAATTCCTTCCCTCCAACCAAACGCCCTGTAAGAGTTTATTATCAAAATGGTCCATCGATTATTGAGAAATTATCAATTTTTCTTGCTCAATTAAGTTCTTGACTTTGAAAATTTTAACCAATTTGGTCTTACGTTTATTTTGGTGTTAAACATCCGTTAAATCGGGATCAAATTGATAATTTTGCTATAATCAATGGACCATTTCGGTAATTAAATTTTTTACTAAAATAGTCCCTTGACTATAGTGACATTACCAATTTGGTCCCGATTTAACGGATATCAAACGGTAAAATAAATGGAAGACCAAAATGGTTAAATTTTTCAAGGTTGAGGACTTAATTGGATAAGAAAAATTGTTGAGAACCAAATTAATAATTTCACAATAGTCGATAGACCATTTCGGTAATAAACTCTAACTTTAAAGTATTGTCCCACTGGCAAGTACTTTGAGAACAAAACATTGATCATGTATATGTATTTTCTTTTGTAGATTAGAGTTACTGGTCCTGTTTATTTATAGAATTTGTAAGTTAAAATGATGATAAGTGAATGCTGAAATATTATTCACAATAAAACGGTAGTGAATATAAATACAAGACACCTAATAAGAGTCCTATTACAAATACATCATCAATAAGACGAAGGTGGATGGAACCTATAACTCTACTACTACTAATACTATTAATTAATTAATTAATTAATAGGAAAATTACTATTTTGATCTTTTAATTGTTTCCAAGCTGTCAATGTAATCCATAGTTTTCAATTTCAACTAATTTGATTATTAAATTGTTTAAAATTTCGTCAACTGAACCCTTTCAATGGACCAAAATGGAGATTTCTCCATTTTTAAAATTTCGTCAATTTGATCATCAAGGGTTTTAATTAACAAAGCTTTAAACAATTCGAGGTTGAAATTCGGGTGTATTTGAAAATCAGGTAAATGACTTCCAAAAAATATTTTTTGAAAAATGAGTCAATTTTTTAGAAAACATTTTCCTTTTCAGTATTTAGTTGCATTCTGGAAAACTGTACTGCTTTGATGTTTTTGATTCATTTGTAGTAAAATTTGTCTTTTACTTCAATTTTCTGATCTTTAAGTTTGTTTTCTTGGTGAGTCTTTGGCCAGTCAGAGGATTTGTGGTGCAACTAACACCAGGGCCTGTTTTTTTATTATTTGCGGGACCCTGTGCTAGTGAAAAATGCAAATAACTTAATTTTTGGCCAATATAATCACAAATACACATACTAACTGTCAAGCCAGGGTTGGACTAGGGGTCTCAAAATTTTGGAGCCCTGTGCTATTGTACATCTTGCACGCCCTAAAATCCGGCTCTGCTTAACGCTAATGGTGGTGGTTTGGCAGCATTGGGGGCGGCGGGCGGCTGGCGCTTTGGTCAGGTTCTTGATGGATATGATGTTAATATGAAGGATGTAGAAATGTTTGAGAATTGGAGATGAGGTAACTAAGGCGTCATAGCCCGCGCTGGTGAAGATGGAGACGAGAGGCGATGAGATATGCGGTGGCTCCGGTTGGTGGGTTGTGAGACGCGGTGGTTCTAGTTGTAATTGTAATGTATGTATGTGATGTTTTGGATGGGTGAGTTTTGAACGATTTCACTCACATTTTAATGTACATTTCAGTTAACAAATTTAATTCATATATGGTGTTTATAATTTAATTTTCTGTAATATTTGATTTAATATTAATATATAAAATTGAGTTAATATCTTATTTAGTCATCGACTAGAAAATGGGTTGAGAAAATGCTTCAAGATTGGTTGCTGCTTTCCTTTTCTTTATCTGAAAAATCTTTAAACTAAAGTTACAAACGGTTAAGGATGGGAATAGACAAGCTCCTTTGTAGGGCTTATGGGCATATCCTAATTAAAGCCTAGTTAGGCAATACTTGTTTAGTAAAAAAATCAGGTTTGGACCCGCTTTAAAACATATTAAATTAAACAGGCCAGACCTATATATACCAGGCCGGCCTAGGCCTGGCCTATTCATACATACATACATACATGCATGCATGCATGCATGCATGCGTACATACATACATACATACATACATACATACATACATACATACATACATACATATAGAGTTATGATCAGGTGTGACCGTGCTCTCCCGTGCGGTTCACACCACTCAATGTTACGAAATACACCACTCAATGTTAAGAAACACACCACACAAATATGCAATGTGGTGTGTTTCTTAACATTGTGGTGTGTTTCATTGTGTTTCATTGTGGTGTGTTTCTTAACATTGAGTGGTGTGTGACCGCACGACAGCACAGGAGAGCACGGCCGCACCTGAAATTATATATATATATATATATATATATATATATATATATATATATATATATATATATTTATATAATTTATTTTTAATATTAAGTTAGTATATATTCTATTTATACGTATTATATTTTTATTTACAATTTAACCCCAAGTATATATAATTACCTAACCCTAAAACCTCCACCTCGAAAATCCCATTAAAAATTCTAATTCAACTATAAACATTGCTACTAATCCTGAAGTGTCTTATTGTTTAATTGTTTTTACTTTTATAATATTTAATAAAGTGTCGCGACTTAATTATGTTTGTTGATTGTTAACTATATATGAGATTATATAGGATGACAAGCAATAATAAAATTAAATTTATTTCTAAACAAGTTAATGAGTATATGTTGAAGTCGTGACTTGTTTTATTTTATTTTATGTTTTAATGCTATTATGTTTATATTGTGGTGATATACTTATGCAGTTATGTATTAGTTTTGTATTAGGTATATTTTTTAAATTATTTATAAATACTTATTAAACTTTTTTACAAGACTAAACATGTAGGTTTTAAATAGGCTGAAAGCAGGATTTACTTTGGAGCTTTTTTAGTGGCCTACATATTAAACAGACTTTTAAAAAGCCTTAAGACTAAATCAAGCAAATTGTAGGCTTAAGATTGAGCATAACAAAAAGCTTACATACATGCTTAGGCCTAGGCCCAAGCCTAAAGCCCCTATGCCTAATTTTCTAAAGCTCTACTTTGTTCGGGCTATTTCTACCCGACAAATGGTTCTTATTGCTCAAAGGCTTGGCACAACCTATTTCCATCACCTACAAATGCTTCTTATTGCTTTTTTTTTTTTTTTTTTTTTTAAAATGGAAGGGCACATGATAGAGGAGAATTAGTGCATTATCTAACTTTTCTAAATTCATGGACAAAGATATATATATTTTCTTAAAGATTTTCAACCCATAGACTCTGACCCCACCGTCGGGGTTCAAACTTATGATCATCCAATTGAAATGGTAAGTGAGATACTATTACACTACATTGTTGTTGGTGCATTTACCAATAATTAGATCTATTAGATTGATAAATATAATGATATAACTAACATTTGTCCACATTGCTCATATGATATATGTTTATGGATTAGTTCACGTGCGAAGACTCTCCCAAGTGAAAAATAAGGTAAAATTTGAGCAATTGATCTAATCTAGATCAACAATTCAAATCAAGAACAATAATTAAAAAAAATACGCTTATGCCAATTAACATGTATGCAAATGATCAGCTGTCTCAAACTAATGCACCTTAAGATATAAAAAAAATTACGCACCTTAAGCTATGGAAAGACACACCTAAAGTTTTAGACTGATATATGCACCTTAAACTGGAAAAGTAACGCACTTTAAGTTTTAAATATATGCACCTTAAGAAGGAAAACGATCAGACGCACCTTAAGATATTGAAAGACGCACCTTAAGATATTGAAAGACGCACCTTAAGATATTGAAAGACGCACCTAAAGCTTTAGACTAATGCACTTTAAAGTTTCAACAAAAAACACACCTTAAGTTCTCAACTGAAGAATTGGCGCACCTTAAACACAAAAGCCATGCATCTTAAGAAGGAGAATGATGGACCTTAAGATTGGCCAATATGCAAAAAGACCAATTTTTCTTTTTAAAGTTTTCTTCAATCTGGGCTGTTGATTTTTATTAGATCAAGGGTTGAGATTAAACTTCATCTTTTACCTGAAGCTTATTACCAGATTTGATCTCTATTATATACATATATATATATATATATATATATATATATATATATATATATATAGAGAGAGAGAGAGAAGGGTTCCCGTGCGGTTACGCACCTTAAGCATTACAACGACGCCCGTCAAGTACCCAAACCACGCCCCTTAAGTACACAAACAAACCACCTTAAAAACACAAACCACGGGCACTTAAACCTTTAGGCTGACGCACCTTAAGTACAAAAATCACACACCTTAAGAACACAAACCACGCACATAAGGTTTTAAAATGGTGCACCTTAAGTTTCAATAACTCACGCACCTTAAGCATACAAATCACGCACCTTAAGAAGGAAAACCATGCAACTTAAGCTTTAGGTTCTCTCACCTTAAGTTTCACCACCGACGCACCTTAAGCACACAAATCATGCACCTTAAGAAGGAAAACTACGCACCTTAAAAAGGAAAACCACACATCTAAAACAACCGCACAATTGTACATGAACCCATATATATATATATATAGGTCCTTAATCAGGTGAGAACCATGTCCCAAGTGAGAACGTAAGGACAAATCCAAACCATTGATCTAGTAGGTCTAACGGTTGAAATAAACAAAATTTTATAATATTTATAAAAATGATCTCGCTCATTTTAAAAGTTTATAATATTTATAAAAATGACTCCGCTCATTTTTTACTTGATTTCTCATCCATCAGATTTTACAGATCAATGGTTTGGATTTATCCTCACGTTCTCATTTTGGGGCATAGTTCTCATATGATTAGGATTATATATATATATATATATATATATATATATATATATATATATATATATATATAGGCAAAAACTTGTGTGAGACCGTCTCACCATGAGACGGGGCGGGGCGGGGCGGGTCAAGATGCAAATGTAACACTTATATGCACAAATGTCATACTTATATGCTCAAATGTAATACTAATTATGAATAAAAATTTTGTTACTTATTAGGATAAATGTAAAACTTTTAAGAGAAAATACAATACTTTTACATTTCGATTTAAAAGTATTACGGTTTTCCTCAAAAGTATTATATTTGCCCTTATAAGTGAGAGGCACTTGTCAACATTACTTATTATGAACAATGTATTACTTTTTCTCTTATAAGTAACAAAAATTGTATTTTTGATTAGTGTTATATTTGGGCATATAAGTATGAAATTTGCACATATAAGTATGACATTTGCATGGTGCTTTGAATAAGGACCCGTGAGACGGTCTCACACAAGTGTGACCCATATATATAAAGTTGTTAAAATTTAAGAATTTTTTTTTATAACTTAAAAATTGGTTAGTAGAATCAGTTTTGACTGAAAGACGTTTGATGCATGATTTTTGGGTGGTCAGAAAATTCAAGATTTTTTTAGATGCGATGCGTGCATTGGAAAAATTAAAAGACATAATGGATAGAAAATAAGACATTCTCAAAGAGATTGATTTGCTGCTTACAAATGACGCAATAGGAGTTATTTGGTCTAAATTTTATAGTCCCTTTAATTTTCTTCTCATTCTGTTATTTGATATTTCAAAATAAATAAATAAGGAAAAAAAATCATGGAAAGCACGCAATTGGACAATAATATAAAGCATGATTAGGGTTTAATAATATTTGATATTTCAAAATGGAATTCACTTTTCACTTTATATTTTAAGTTTATTCATAGTAATTTTCACATGATTAGGGTTTAATAATATAAAGCATATATACTTTAAGCTGTAGCTTAGCTTTAGCGCCGTAGAATGTCTTTGGCGTGGGTTCACGTTAAGGAAGCTGTCGTGCTTTGAGTGGCAGAGAATAATTACATATAAAATAATTTATTCCTACCTTTATTCATATTTAATTAATTTTTTTTATTAATTATTAAAAAATTTCCTTTATCTTTTTATCAGAGGGAAATGGGGGCCTCCCACAGTCTTTGTGCTCCAAAGATTCAATTCCACCCCACTTTAATTTATATATAGTAATTTCATATGTCATTGCAACTAGCTAGCTACTACCCTTTCAAGAAGTGGATGGTTAGGGTGGCGAATTGGAGTTCCAACATATTAAAATAATTTGCCAAGTTGATTCTCACATCATCATCGTATTATTAAATTTATTTTCTATATGGTTCACAAATTATTAAAGTATCATAACCAGTACAACAAAATATAATTATTATTTTGGCGGCATTTGATTTAAATATGATAATCAAAATCGAATGCATAATAATCAAAATAAATTTTAATAAAAGCAATATCTATTTTGTAGAATTTGATTGAAAAATCTCTATAGGTTACTTATAGAGTTAATATCCAAAATTGTCAGCGACTATAGTTATTTTTCTCAATTTCATCTTAAACGACTTTAGTGACCCAATGTTGTTGTAGACTTTTGTGTTTTTGTTCAAGGTATGTAGTCTTTCATTTGTTATTCCGTCCAATTGGTGAAGGGACAATTCGGTAATTTCAATATTTTTCTCTCTTTACTCCCGGACCTACAAAATCCCGGCCTCTTTCTTTTACAACTAACTTTGGTGACTCTCTTTCTTTTACGAATTACTCTCAGAGCTACGAAAACCCTAAGGAAGGAAGCATATTTCTTCACCACTAATCAATCGAAACCTAGCATTGAGAAGTTGGATTAGTTGAGCAACGGATTCAAGATGACGGATTCGATTGATTAAGAAATTTGCTTCCTTACTTAGATTTTCACAGCTACGGTAATTTGTAAAAGAAAGAGGGTCACCAAAGTCGTAAAAGAAAGAGAGATTTCGTAGGTCTGGTAGTAAAAAGAGGCAACTATTGAAATTACTGAAGTATTCCTCTACCAATTGGACAGAATAACAAACATAGGACTACATTGAATCACCAAGGTCGTTTAGGTGAAATTGTAAAAAATTACTATAGTCGAGGACAATTTTAAATATTAACTCGTTAATTATAAGTTTCTCATTTTTTTTTTCTAGAAGTAAAAGAATTAAGACTTGATTCCATATTGAATATTAAAAATGAATAAACAAATGACTCGATCACTTTTTTTTCTTTCTTTTATTTGAATTCCCATCCACCACCTTCCTCTCCTCAAAAGCGACGAACCAAACACCATATGATAGTTGACTTTAAAGGCACTATTTGTTCAATTTCAGTTTGATGTGCACTTTAATTTCAACGTATTGAATAATCGGATTTGACAATACCAAACCCAATTGATCAAAATATTTGCATAATATAAATGTATGTGGTCATGATGTACCCTATAGTTGGACTCAATTGAGTGCATCATCACAACATGATTATCTTTTTGTTTTCGGCAGGGAGGGAGAGAGAGAGAGGGTGGAGGGTGAGGGGGTTACTGATTAGTGTATCAGCAATATTTTGTGGCACTGATTTTAGAATGGCCTATATCATGAAATTAATGTATAGTAGTAGTAGTAGAAGTCAAAACCCTTATCCATTCTCCACAAAAAAGCTTTTCCACTGTTGAATTATTAGTAGCAATCTTAGTATCTTACCATTAGAGGAATCATAGTCCTAGAACCACTCAAATTGGTAATACTGACAACTTATCCTTCTAATCCTGCTAAAAATTAAACATTCACACATAGGGATGGAAATATGTTAGGTGGAGCTATATATAGGCAATTTGCATCGTGGACAGTGGACTAGGGTCCATATAGTATTATGGACTTTGGATCAAAACGATATCGTCGTTTTAATCTTTAACTTTTAATGGACTCTCAATTTCCCGCTCGTCATGTTTATACACGGTTAATAATATATTTCAGGTACAAAATTCGTACTCTTAAGGTACAGAATTACGTAACATAAGACACAAAAGCTGATAATGCAAGACATACACATACACATGTTATATATTTATTTATTTTGAAATATGATTTAAGTAGATAATTTATGTTCTATAGGCATAGAATTTAACAACAGAATACATAAATTCATAACATAAGACACATAATATGTTGTGTGTTACACAACTACTAATCTATTCTAAGTACATAATTAATACTCTTAAGGTATAGAAATTTATAACGCAAGACACAAAAACTCACAACGCAAGACACATACACGTTATACATTTACTTATTTTACACAGCTACCAATTTGTTTTAGGTACATAATTGATACTCTTAATTAAGGTACATAATTTTATAACACACGACACATACACATGTTTTTTTTTTAAATCACACATACACATGTTATATATTCACTTATTTTCAAATCTGATTTAGGTGGAGAATTTATGTTTAATTTTCTACACACATAATTTCACAAGGCATAAATTCATAAATAAGACACGTAATATGTTGTGGGTTACATAACTACTAATTTGTTTCAGGTATAGAATTCATATTCTTAAGGTACAGAATTACGTAACATGCATAAAACAGAGAAACTAACAACACAAGACACATACGCATGCTTTACAGTATAAAAAAAAAAACCTATAACGTGAATTGAACAACAAACGGTTGCTATCAAAAATAAAATTAAATAGGATTTAAAATAGGCCTAAGTTTGACTTTTTTTTTACTAAATAGGTTAGGCCATAGGCCTCGTGAAGGGCCTAGCCTATTTTCATCCCTATTCACAAAAAAACAAAAAAAAAAAACAAAAAAAAAACCAACAAACAAACAAACAAAACAAAATAAATGATATTGATGGCTAAAAATTTATGATAACTGAACATAAATTGTAACAAATGACCAAATGTAGTAATTAGGGGTGGGCATTTTTGTTCGATTTACTCAATCTAAACTGATGGCTACGTACGATCCTGATGGCTTCCAACGTGCCTTTAGCGTCTAATGCCTCTATACGCACGGTGACCACCGGCTCTTTATCCTCTCCGGCTATTGCTCCGACTTCTCTCACATCGGCACACCATTTTGTGTCGATCAAGCTTACCTCAAGGAACTATTTGTATTGGCGTACCCAAATGGTTTCGTTCCTCCGCGGTCAAGAATTGCTCGGGTTCGTCGACGACACCAATGTATGTTCTCCGTTGGTTGTAGTTTCGGCTAATGGTGCTACCACTGTGGATAATCCAGCAGCCCTCGCCTGGGTCTAACAGAACCAGACCATCCTCTCCATGGTTGTTACTTCACTGTCAGATGAGGTAATGTATCTTGCTCTTGTCACAAGGGAGTGTGAAATCCTGGTTGCAATGCTGGAAGCACTGGTTGGGGTGCGATTAGTGTGGGCTTGATGATCAAAGCACTAGATCACAGAAACTCATTGTATCTTGTAATCAAGGAGTTGTGGAGTAGGAGGATTACATACACCTCTGACCACTATGATTTCTTGTTTCCTTTATTGCTTCATCTTATTTATTTATGCTTGCTTGATCTACACGTGAAACACACACTACACATTATTTATATTCCGTTGTGCACAAGACACTAACAAACTGTTAAGCTTTTTGGTTTTAATTTTGGCTTAGCAATTTCAAATTTGAGTAAAGTCTATTCAACCCCCCCCCCCCTCGTCTAGACTTTACCTTATCTCTTTTGGGACGAACATTATGAATATATTATAAAGTGATGTGTTCGAGTCAGCATGTGATGTTACTCTATAATTGTATTCCAGTTGAAATGGCATTTTGTCAAGTAGTTCCATGAGTTGAAGTCCTGTTGCAAAATGTTCTATTGTGCAACCTTCCTTGATCTCTTGTTATTATCTCTACCATGAATTTGTGTCTTGGTCAGAATCTCTCCTTAGAGTTGTTAACAGGATTAAATGACACTTATGTGTCAAGGTCTATTCTTATACTCTAAAATCTTTTTTCTTAAAAACTATATAGGTGATAGGATAATTGGGCATCAGCACTGACCCGAAGGCAACAAACGGTCACCCGTTACACAAAGACGACACATTGATAGGATGATAATTACTCCAACGACTCTCCATTATCACGACCCAGCACTCAATGTATGCTTACCATTACCAGCACTCAATGCAGCTCACCATTATTAGCACTCCGATACACTCACTAGAGGAAGAGTCGTTGCAGCCATAGTATAAGTAGCGGACTTGTGGTTGAGGATGGGGGACACTTTGTTGATCACACGTAACATTACTGTACTGAACTCACGATTGCACTCTTGATACATTGAGATTAATAATACAAAATATGTCGGTAACATTATTATCGTCATTGGTGCTCTCGTTGAGAGGTGAGGCCAAATCTTTGGCGAAGCTCTACACATAACAACAATTTCAGTTTATCAGTGGAGATGGTGGGATCAAGATCTAGCGATTCCCACAATCCTCATCACGAGAATAGTGAAAACACCGGTGGTGGTCATGATGATGGTCATCGCTAGCAATGCAACAACAATCACAGTGGAAGACAGCAAGTGCCCAGAGCACGGGAACCACCTATGAACCCCCAGGCGGCGGCCCATGTCATTCAGCAGGCAACGACAGCCCTAGCCCAGTTGGGGGCAGAGATTCAAGCTCAACTGCCCCAAGCATCCACGTAATAGGAGGGAATAGAGGAACAAAGGACCCAACGTCTGTGTCGTGGTGCAACATGTCGGCCAGCCATTTCTATGACCTCCATGGGATGGGATGAAAGGGCTGCTATCCAGCCAAGGTTGTGGGCACAACCGAAGACCAAAAGAACCAAGGGTCGACACCAAGGTGAGCAGTCGCACCGTATGGAAGGGATGGGTGAGTATGGGGGCCAATTCCGTGTCAGTCCATGGCGCTCAAGCAAACCCCACACATGCAGAAGGAAGTGGTAGAAAAACTTCAAAAACAGATAGAAGAGCTAGAAAAAAGTAAAGAAGCAAGAGAACATTCACCAGAACCTGAGGTGAGGACGACATAATGCTGCGGCGCACCTTAGCTCTATGCCGAGTTGCAAAAAAAAAAAAAAAAAAACCTCAGCTCTGTGCCGAGGTACAGCACCTCGGCCCAGCGCCGAGGTGCAAAGCCTCGGCACAGTGTTGGGGCGACCCTCAGCTTTGTGCCGAGGTGCAAAAAAAAAAAAAAAAAAAAAACCTCGGCTGTGCCGAGGCGCACCTCGGCTCTGTGCCTTTCGCATAGTGCTGGGGCTCACCTCAACACAGTGCCGAGGTGCAAAAAAAAAAACATTTGCTCTGTGCCGAGGTGCAAAAAAATAAAAAAAAAAAAGACCTCAGTACAGTGCTGGGGTGCACCTCAGCTTTGTGCCCAGGTTAAAAAAAAAAAAAACCTCAGCTCTGTGTTGAGGTGCAAAGCCTCGGCACAGTGCTGGGGTGCACCTCAGCTTTGGGCCGAGGCACACCTTGGCTCTATGTCGAGGTGCAAGCCTTCGGCATAGTGCTGGGGCTCACCTCAGCTCTATGTCGAGGTGCAAAAAAAAAAACAATTTTTACATACGTCATTACTTCTAAACTACCTCAACCACTCTCGTTGGCTAGGGAGTAGGGGGACTGGTGACAGGATAATTGGGCATCAGCACTGACCCGAAGGCAACAAACGGTCACCCGTTACATAAAGACGACACATTGATGGGATGATAATTACTCTAACGGCTCTCCATTATCACGACCCAGCATTCAATGTATGCTCACCATTACCAGCACTCAATGCAGCTCACCATTATTAGCACTCCGTTACACTCACTAGAGGAAGAGTCGTTGCAGCCAAAGTATAAGTAGCGGACTTGTGGTTGAGGATGGGGGACACTTTGTTGATCACACGTAACATTACTGTACTAAACTCACGATTGTACTCTTGATACATTGAGATTAATAATACAAAATATACCGGTAACATTATTACCGTCAAGTATCTATGCTTTATATGGTAGAGTAGGATCTTACTTAGCTGTGTTCGCTAATGTTTTTAACTAATATTTTCAAGTATGGAGTAGATTCCTCTTGAGAACCATTAGCTTTGATGACTTAGTATTATTTCCTTTATGTATGGTTTGGTACCGTTGGGCTTAGATGAGACAATGTTATGTATTCAGACTTAGCTTATGTTTTGATGTTGACTTTAGACATTTATGTTATGATAGATTTTAGACTTTAGCCTTGCACCTGGGTTTATATTAGGGTTTAGGTAAATAGAGTTGGTGGGAAGTACTCTTGGATGAATTCTTATTTGAGTTGTTCCCACGTATGTAGGGGTGTTAGCAAATAGAGTTTTCGGTAAACTACTCGTGTTTGTGTTTGGTAAGCATTCGTTTATGTTTATTTATTAAGGTAAACCAAATTAAATGAACAAATTTTAGAGCTCGTTTAATAAACGAACATAGTCTAAACATTTATATGCTTGTTTACTAAGAGCTCGTGAACATGTTATTGGAGCCTTGGTGCCACATAATCTTCTTGTCCATAATTGAAAGCTAGTTGAAGTTGGAAGTTTGGATGGTTCATGGGTTGATAATGTGGTGGAACATTTTGGTGTGGTTGTTGAGGTGGTTCATGTGTTGGTGTATATTGCGGTGATGGGTAGGTGTTTCTCTTGGTGGAAAAGGTGGTGGTGATCTATTCGTTTGTTGAGATGATTGGTTGGAAAGTCATTGAATGTCAACTGTGATGTTCAATTCTCTAGTACTTGTGGTTGGTTGTAACACCCTGCATTTTTCCTACTATTATTTTAAATATAAATACCTAAAATGAGGGGTTATTTTCTTATTAAATAATTATTTAAATAACTATAAGTATAATTATTTTCCTATGGGCCTAAGATTATATACTCTTATATATATATAATTTATTGTTAAGATTAATAATAAATAGTCTATGGCCCAATATTTCTATAGTCATATATATATATATATATATACATCCTACATAACATTATTATTGAGCCACATAATTTGTATTTTCATAAGAATTATATTAAGCCCATGAGTTTGTATATACACACACATCCTATAGACTAAGATTATTCTTGAGTCCAAAAACTACTACAAATATTCTTGATCCAACTAGCATGATCCATATTGAATAACCTTTCTACTATAGGCATAGTCCAAAATGGAAACATCTACCCTAAATAGTAACTGCCAAATAAGGTAACAAAATGTTCAGCAGCCAAGCTCGCACTCTCGTCGATCACCCTCGTCTCACCTCTCCCTCACAACTAATCAACGAAATGCACCAAGCAGCAGCGATGAAGGCTCACGGCTCCGGCAAGACCATACCTCCCTCTCCCTCGTCACAACAGCGGCAGTCGGCAGCAACTCCCCGTCCTCCGGTGGGTTGTGAACCGCTACGGCATGAACGGAGCTACATTCCTTCGCGTCAAGCAGCTCCGTGAAGCAGAACGACGTCGAGCTTCTTCCCCTGTTCTCCGGCGTGAGCGGCGGCGACGGGAGTATACCCTTCTCCTCGACGTCCACCATGCAGCAGCCAGGGACTCCGGCGGCAGAAAGGAGCGGTGGCGATCCTCCTCGTTACTCTTGGCGGCCATCGAAGAAGCAGAGCGACGGAGCCAGCCAACAGCCCTTCCTCTTCCGCCTCCCCCTTCCATAGGCAGCAACGGAGCATCTTGACGGCCCCGACACCTCCGGCGTTCCCCTCCGTTCGGCCAACGACCGCAACACCGGTGGGTGGTCGGCGAAGTCTCCAACAGAGAGCTCCGGCCTCCGTACTCCCTCGCAACGCAGCAGCAACCGATGACGGAGGACTCCGTCGGGCATCTTTTCCCCTGTTTTCCGGCGAGCGTAGCATCGGCAGAGTGGGGCTTGCGTCCTCTTCCCCAAAGCAGCGAGCATCATCGACGTCGAAGGAGCAGCAACGGCGTGTCTCCTCTATTCTTCCGGCAGTGCGTGACTGTGGCAATGGAGTTCGACCGTGGCAGATGGCATTATGTTTGTTACTGGCGTGACAGAACCAAAAGGGATGATGTGGTGTGGTGGTGTAGCACTCAAAGCATGTGTAGGAGGTCGTAGGTTCGAATCCTTCCAAGGTTCACTATTATGAACCGAGCTTTGAGTTGGTGTTGCTTTGGATTAATTACGCTTCAAAGGTAACCATTATGTCCATCAAAACTTATTTTTACACTCTCATTCTATATGATAATATTTGGTGATTGGAAATCCTGAAATTCCTTGATTATTAGCCTATTATTGATTGTGTCTATTGGATTCTTGGACTTGTGTCTTGATCCTTTGCCTAGTGTTGTTGTGACTATTTGTTGGTTTGGATTTCCATGTTATTTGGCCTCTGTTGGATGAAATGTTGGGGTATTGCGACCTGATCTTTGTATTTTGGAACATTTCTTTGTATTCTGAGCTGAGTCTGATTCGGTGTGTGGGAATTGCTCTTGCGGGGTTCTCTAGCGGGATAATGTAACCGCTGGGGTCTTCCGTGAGAGTAAGGTGGTAGTGGAGGTGAGTGATCCGTTGTTTGTTTCCTCCTTTGTTCTGGAGTTTGTTGGAGTATTCTATTGGATATTTCACTTCGATTCTGAGTATTTATTCATACCTCTTAGTCCGTGATATGAGTCTGTTATTTGGTTGGTTGAATCCTTGATTATAATATTTGGGAGTTGGTTGGTGTTCATATCTGAGATGAGCACTCTGAGTGATGGTTCTTGGGCTGAGTTGAGTATGAGTATGTGGTGGTGGATCTTTGAGTATCTCTTGGTGGTTGTTGGGTGGATTGGCTGTGCTACTATTGACTATTGGTTTCTATGATTGGGTTGATTACCCCTGTGATTGGACTACGGTCCCTGTGATTGGGCTTTTGCCCCTGTGATTGGGTTCATTACCCCTGTGATTGGGTTCATTACCCCTGTGATTGGACTACGGTCCCTGTGATTGGACTACGGTCCCTGTGATTGGACTTCGGTCCCTGTGATTGGGCTCATCACCCCTGCGTACCGGTTTTCCGGGTTCTGACTCTTGACTTCTGACTCTTGACTGTGGTTGACTTGGTATGGTGATTGGTATGAGTTTTGGAGGTTGGAGTTGGGGTTTCTTTCTTGGTTGGTTATTGTGAGTCCTTTATGTTATTCGGTTGATATCTTGTCGTTCTTGTTGAGGTTGGTTGGTTCCTTTTGGATTGTTGTTCAGTTGGTATCTCGGTCATGATTCGTTATTGTATTATGCTTTCGTTGTTGGATATTGGCTTTGTTTGTCTGAGTCTTGGTTTACGATTCGTTCAGCTTATTGTTGTTGAGTATCGGTTTGAACTATTGAACAGTTTGTTGGTGTTTATATTCTATATGGGTGTGTAAACCTATTTACAAACTTATATGTATATCTATACTTCCTTGCGGGTGTGAATGGTGGTTACTTAGCAGTCTTTTGCTAATGGTTCTTTGTGTGTTTTCCAGGTTTGCCTTAAAGTCTATGCGTGAGCGCGATAGAGATACACCCGTATGAGGAGGCTTAGATAGTGGTTATGTTTTTAGATTTATGCTTTGGCCTGTGTGCCTTTGAGATATTATACTCTTGACTAGTGTTTTGAATATCGTTGGTTATGACTTGAGGATTTATTTCAGCTTATATATGACAGCTTAGTTCGTTTCTTATGATTAGCCTGTGCATCTAGGCTGTGTTTTATACCTAGATGTGGCATGACGCCCTTAAGTTTTAAATTCGCTTCCGCTATGTTCTGTTGTTGGTTGAGATAGGCAGCTGTTGTGTTAAGTTTTATCTATCTCAGCTTGTGTAAGGTTGGGGTGTCACATTGGTGGAGTAGAAGTTGACTCGATGGCTTGAGGTATTGATAAGTGCCAAAATGTTCATCTTTTCACCTTGTATTTAAGCTTATTTTCCTTATAATTTGTTATAATTTACCCAAAATGTTCCTCATTCGATTCATTTGTGTGTTTAGGTGTAATTCTTGATCGATGATTTAGATGAATTGAATGCTTTTTGGAGTTTTTCGAATGCATGTAGAGTCAATGAGAGCTAATGAGAAGCTATAAAGATGAGAGCAACACCTCTTAGAGAGCCAAATTGTGGTGTTTTAAATGGTCTTGGTCATTTGAACAAACAAAGGCAAAATTGGAGCAAAAGAGCAAGAACTTGAAATTCCCGCACAATTCGTCCACTGCTTGGTTTTTTTGCCATATCTCTGTATAATAATTTCCAAATCAAGTGATCTTTATGTCCTTGGAAAGCTAACTTGAAGAGCTACAACTTTGATGAAGATCATAAACACAAATTCAAAGGATTCAGGGGTCAACATTAGCCTAGAAGACGGACAATGTGCACAGAAATGTTGTTTGCAGATGGCCACTGGGCAGTGAGCCCTTCATTTCTGGCCATGGGTTTGGCCACACCCGTGGCCATCCTCTGCAACATTTTACAGCTCCGTTTTTACCCTTTAAAAGGGGATTTCTTCCACCCAAAAACACATCTTTCATTTCCCTTTCAACTTTTAGTTAGGTTTAGGTTTAGTATAGCTTAAATTAGTGTAGATTTGTTGTTCCATTCCATTTTCAAGCTCAATACACCTTGCAATATTGGATTCCAAAGCTTAAATACAGAAGTTTTCTTATTATTCTCTTTCCTTTGATTTCCATTTATGCTTTCAATTTCTTCTTTAATATTTTGTATCTATTGTTATATTATGAGTAGCTAAACCATTTGGGACTAGGATTTGGTTTGATTTCTTGCTATTGATGCCTAGATAAGTTGTATTGCATAAAGGGGATTATTTGGGTGTTCTATGGTTAGTTGTGTGAATTGGATTTGTTATGAAATTGTGTATAATTGTTGGATCCCTTTTATATGCATGATTTGGAGTGTGCTTGTTGCTACGAGAGTAGAGCTTGTACACTAGCCACACATTCACACAGTTAATGCCCAATACGAGAGTATTTTGGGTATTAAGGAGAATCTATGCTTTGTGTTCTTGTTTATGCAACTTTAGGTTGGATTTTCACGAGAGTGGAGTTCATAGTGAGGTTGTAAGTCCAAATAGCTACGAGAGTGGTATTTGGACATTTTTGTGCATTTCACTTACCCTATGCCTTGTTTTAATACCCTAATCCTAAGTAGAATAATTGGCATCTTAGTTTGAATCAACCAAGTCTCGGTCCTTGTTTTACTTGTTTAATTTGTCATTTGCTCAACCATATCATCCAAACATCTTTAAAGTTAGGCCTAGCTTCTATAAGAATAGTTTTAGCTTGTGCTTAACTCCACAATACATCATTTCCTAACATTACAAGAGTCATCTCCAGTGGAACGATATCTAAACTGTATACTGTGATTTGATACTTGATGGACCCGTGAAAAAGTCCATGTCAGGTATTATCTCCTTGGTATTCTTCTTTGTCTTCCTTGGTGGATTAATCTCAAGCGATACAAGTCCTTGATGTCCCTTGCTCCTAAGTTGCATATAAGACAAGAACAAAGCAAGTTAAACAATAAAAGTCAAAGGTGCAAAAAGAAAAGAGACGAAATGGTTAGGATATCCTAGAAGAGAATTCCCTTATGTTGAGACAATAGCAAAAGCTTAACGCCACTACAAATCCCCAACAATGGCACCATTTGATGGAAGAGTATTTATGTGTGCGTGGTGAGTTATGTGTGAGAGTGTATCCTCGCACCAAATATCATTCTCAAAGGATAAGCGATAGGAGTCAAGCTTATGTCACTCAAGCACAAGGTTTTAAATCTTCTTAATGAAATATAGCCCAAAGAAAAGGGATTACGAGGTAAATAATGAAGAAAAAAACTAGCTATAATTGGATTGAATAACAAGAATAGGATTAACGAAAGTGAATATGAACTTGGATTATAGCAAAGAAACATAATCGAATCAGGAAAGAGAGAGAGAGTCAATTGACAAGGTGATAGATTTTATTTTTTATTTTTTTGTTTTTAAAAGGTGATAGATGTCACATAACCTGGAGGAAGTCTTTCTTAGGTTATTCCACACTCTTAGAACACTTAAGGAAATTCTCATGACTAATGAGTATCTAAGAGGCATTTCATCAAACACTTGGTGTCCTTGGCATCTCGTACTTCCTTTTTCTCAACGGCAAAGCACGGTTGATCAACCCCTTGAGCCTAGCTTAGGTAATCATTTCCAAATCAAAACTCAATCACGTTGATCAACATCATCCAAGCCAAGTCCCGGCTCTCCTACTCAACCAATTCAAGATCACATCTCCAAAATCATAACCTACATCCTTATTTCCCTCATAAGGGATCTACTCACACATGATCAAGGTAGAAGTAGTAATACATTCATGATCAAAAGCACAATCTATAGCAATCACAAGTAATAACTCGAGATAATCAAAGCAATAAGTAAAAGTGCAAAGAAATGAAATAGGAATGAACTTATCTAATTGAGATTAAATTGGAAATCAAGATCTTCAATCCTTGCTCAAATATAGTTATTGAATTAGAATCTAATTAATACTTGTATCGGAATATGGAATTGACAAGATATTTTTTTTAATCCTAAAAGGCTGGAAAATTAAAAAGGTAAAAGATATCTAAAAGTAGTCTAGAAAGTCTCTACAAGTCTCTAAAAATATCTCTCATAAAATTTGATCTTCTCCCTTTTATACTTCACAGATCAGAGATCTATTACAAGGCCCGTTATGAGCGTAATGTGCTTCATAACTGTAAAACTCTCCACGAAGAAGGCCTTTTTCATGACACTAGGTTACAAGCATAACATTATCTCGTAGAAGCAGAGATGCCTTGTAGATGCATCCATTATGAATCGGATTGTTACACGCATGATGCTTGATCGTGGTAGTAGAACAATCTTTCAAGTGTTTCACATTATGAACCTTGTCACAAGCGTAGCGAAGCTCGTGACAATAGAGACCTCCATTATGAACCGGATTGTTACATGCATGATGCTTAATCGTGGTAGTAGAACAATCTTTCAAGTGTTTCACATTACGAACCTTGTCATAAGCGTAGCGAAGCTCGTGACAATAGAGCTTAACTTTCTAAACTTGAGCATCATGAGCCCTATTACAATTACACTCATCGTAACAGCAAATGGTTGGCTTCCATCCTATTTTTGCCCTATTTTCTCAAAATTGACCCTTGAATTCACCCTTTTTACCTTCAAAACGCAAAATATGACCAAAAGTAGTTCTCTGACACACTTTGTGGATCTCAGCGCTACACTATGTGAGCTTTCTAGTAAGTCACCTATACTTCCAAATAGGTCACCCATCTTATAAGTCAAGCACGCTTAACCACGAAGTTCTTTTATTATCTAGTTATTCATCCTTCTTAAAACCAATTAGTGATAAATAGGTGGACATTAACCATTTAACCACATCCATCCATGGTAATCCACATTGTCACATCTCAAGCAAGGGTTGAACTCGGTCGACCTGGCTAACACCCAACGATTTTCCTTCCAACATCTGTCACAACCTTTGATCGCAAAGCCTAGTTGGGCAGCATGCTTGACTTGGAAGGGTGGCAAAATTACTTTTTTGTTACACTGACTCGGAAGGGCTGCAACCCATATATGACGCGACACTGTTCACCCACGACAAATGTGGTAAGGGTGGCAAAATTACTTTTTTGTCCTTGATTCTTTATACAATTCCAAATATACCCTTACTTTGTTTTAGATGTATTCTTTTATTATGTTAAATAATTAAATTTAAATTTTGTATTATTAAAAAAAAATACCATTTTAAAGATCTCATCAAGACGATTGAAATGAGACTAATATTAAATATATATTAATTAAAATTTAAAATATTTTATATTAAAATATTAATGTTACTCAAAATTTATTATTTACCTCACAAATTATATTTTATATTAAACTAATTAAATTCGAACTAATAAAGTTTTAAAATTTGAGAAATTAAATTCTTTTAGTGTAGAATAATATTTGGTGTAGAAATTTGGTGTAATGGGTTGGAGATGAATAAAATTTGGTGTGATAATATTCCTTTTGATGTGACATTTTGTGTAAATTTTTAGTGTTTTGGATTGGAGTTGCTCTAAAGCTTTCGTAGCAGTAGCACTTTTCCAAGAGCAAAGCTTATCTAACAATAAGACTTACAAGCAATAGGACTTACAAGCAATAAGACTTACAAGCAATGAAGGAGGTAAGTAATAAAGTATCTTTTCAAGTGTTGGTTTTATCTCCCACGGAAGGGTCAAACTGCAGGCCAACACCACCAGAAAATCGACTAACACTATCGGAAATCTAGAGTAACCTTTCGGCTCTCCTTAGATTATAAATTGCTTTGGAGTACAACGAATTGCTTATAAATGTGCTAGATTGCTTCCCTCCTCTCTCGAGACCTAAAACTCCTATTTATACAAGCTACGAGTGATTTCTCCCTTAGGAAACTTCGAAACTACTTTGGAAACTCTTTCCTTATTACATATTAGGCACTTTCCTAACTTATCCCGACCTTCCTTCTATATCCGTCATCATCCGCCGCCAATACCTTTAAGAAACTTTGTCTACCGCCTATCGTGCACCGCCCTTCCTGTGTGGCTGTGTCGTCTCTCTTACCTCGGCCCCTTCTGGGTCGATCTGGCCCGACTCATCCTTCTCTTACTTATTTAGCCCGACTTTCTTCCATGGTAATCGACTATTTCAATAGCTATGTTCAATCACCCTGAGTCTAATAAGATCTTCAACTACCTTGTCACCTTCTCACCGCCCCTCCGACCGGTCGACCGACTGCCGACCGGCCTACGCATGCCGTCACACCTCCCTTCGACCCTCCTTTCCCTCCACTTAGGTCGTCTCTTTCGCCCGTGTCGAGCTTCTAATACCAAGCCTTAGTCTATCCCCCATCATCTAGTCCATCATTTTCTCGAGCTACGAGAAGCACGGCCCGGGGAAATGCGCTACTTCTCTTCATCTAGAAAAGTTTCAATCCCAAGTCCCTTACTTTCCCAAGTTACACGAAATACGACTCAGAAAAGTATTTGCTAGCTCGTCTTCTGCCTTATGCATATCCTCTTTATACGTTCCTCGTCCTGAGTTCGCTTTTACTTAGGGAAAGTTTTTTACCCTCCCCCCCCTCAGTCTCTCACTTTCCCAAGTTACGCAAAGCACGACTCGAAAAACTAGTTGTGATCGGGTTCTTCATGCAAAGGTCGTCGCTCGTACTGGTCCGAGCTTCAGTTTTTTTATCTTAACTCCTTACGGTCTCATCAGTCAAATCCTTCGCATTTAATGCTCTTTGATCTTGATCTTCGTCGATCAGCGGGATTCTGACACTGTCACCATCAGATTAATTGTAACTACTCGAGTGCGACTCCCACTTGTCCTTTCCAAGGCAAAACCTTTCCCTATAAATGGCAATGGTTCTTTCATGCTCCTCCACATATCCTTCGTAATTTACCTTCCAAGGCCTATGAGTTCAAAACGCAAAGTTTCAGCTCCGGTCCCTTGTCGATTTTCTCTCTGGCTAGCTGAGCGCACGGCCAAAACTCAAATGACCGCTCGGAAAGAGCGTCTGAGGTCCGACGAGCTCCTCCCCGACGATGACCCTTCACTGCCCATTGATATTCCGCCTGAGCCAGAAGAAGGCGATGGGGTCGCAATACCTCTCGGGCTACCGTCTCGTAATCCCGTCTTCTCGGAGAAACTGATTCCAGACTCTGACTATGTAGAGTTTCTCGACGAGATCGATGCTATGCTGGACAGTAGCACTCCTAACGGTGCTCCGCCGGACATTGCGGCCTTTTGGGAAGTGTTTTGCGACTATGCTTTCGTTCCCGCGCCGGCAACTCCGACCATCTCTTCTGGGGTCATCCCTTCGACCAAGTAGGTTTGGGGCTTAACCTAAAATAGCCCATCTTTTGTGGTCTTTTGCTGAAGGGGTTCACCATTGTCCCCTTTACGTTATTTTGGAATGTAATTATCCAGCCTCTGGGCTCCAGATGAATGGAACAACGTCATCTTTTTGCTATCTTTTGTACTTAGTTACTAAGTAGGTTGATTCACCCTTAGGATCACTCCTCCGACCCCTAAGGGTCTTTGGAGATCTTTCAACGTTTTCAAACTTCGTACAGGTCGGCTCTAAGACCTAAATCTGATGGACTCCGATCGTCCCTGGCCTTCTAGCTTCACACCTTTATCCGCCCTTCAATCCATGCCTCCAGTCCCTCAGACTCTTAGTCTGAGAGCTCCACCCAACTCCAATTTAATGCATTATGACCTTTAGTCGCATCGGGTCCGACTCATCGCATGAAATCTTACCCAGTTCCTCAGACCTTCAGTTTGAGGGCTAGACCAGGTTCGGCCCAATCCCCCCTTTTTCAAGGGATACTCGTAGCTCGGCCTTAGAGGTCCGACACATCACCTCTGTATGGCTTGCCTCAGTAGGTCGCGCCCTTCTAGCACGACTACGCAAAACCCTCCATTTTTCGCCTTTTTCAATCTTCAATATTCTTCGTAATTCCGCCCTCATCATTACCTTTTCTGAACCGCTGTGCATGCATTAAATGTCTTCCCACACTGACGTAGGACAACCGTTCCATCAACCATCGCATCGCTCGCCCGTCCATCCGATTGAGTCCACGCGTCCTCATCTCCTTCTTCCTCCGACTCTATAAAAGGCTTACTCACTCTCCTTTGTCCTCTTTCGCTTCCTCCTTCTGCAACCCAGTTCCCTCTGCTCTACTCCGGTCACTCTGCAGTTTCTCCACCGTCGTTGTCTGCCCCACATTGCCTCTTTCTCTCTAGTGTCAGTTCTGCAAACCCTTTTCCGGTAAGCCCTTCCACCCTTTCTTGCTTTCTTGCCTTCTCTGTCTTTTTTTTTTTTTTTTCATGTCTTCTTCTTCTTCTTCGTCACACGCTAGGTTTCAGAAAGCCTCGCCGCCTCTACTTCCCGGTTGGCGGCTTCTGGATACGTGCCGGTCGATCCTTCAACCAATGTGTCGAAGGAAATTCTCTTTTAATTACCCAGCCATGGCTGCGTCCAGAGTGTCACCATGGGCCAATCTTGAATGGGCTCCGGGCCAAAACGAGGCCCTCAACTTGCCAGCCCAGTATATTTCCACCCTTTCTTCAGTGAAACTCGAACTTGCCCAGACTTTGCTAGGCCCTAAGGTTGTGGTTATGGCGGCGGGTGATCATGACATTCATGATCCCCCTTCAGGTTATATCAGCCTTCATTATTTGTCGGTTCTTTACGGGTTTCGCATTCCACTCCATCTCTTTCTGTCAACCTTCTTTAACTACTTCTGCATATTGCCCGGACAGCTCGTCCCTAATTCTCACCTCTTTCTCTCCTGCTTTCTTACCTCTACTCACCGAGTCAGCGTCCGGCCTACCATGCCTCTTTTTAACGAACTTTTCATAGTTTTCCAAGTTGTCAAACCCCCTTCTGCATTTGTGCGGATATCTCAACGGCGAGGCTGCCGAGTTATTGAGGGTTTAAAGGACTCCCTCAAGCAATGGAAAAAAGGTTTCTTTTTCGTCAAACCTTCTGACTCTCAAGACACATTTTTCCTTCCCTCTTCGCTGGTATCTGAGCTTTTATCGCTTGGACGGGAAGCCCGACTTAGTGGCGAACTCGCCTTTAGGAATCGTTGTAGCGGTGATGAAGGGCCAGTGCGTCCCGATCGACACGTGGTCCGACCAAAAGGCTTTGGGTCGACCTAACTTACTTCCGGAAGGCGCAGCCCGAGCAGGTTTCTTCCTTCGTACTTGCTTCTCCCTTTTCCTTTTATTCTTGTAGAATTTTCTAATACTTTGAATTTTCTTTTAGCCAACGACAACGAGAGCGGTGTGCTCATCCGCCGGAAAACCCTCGCTCGGCTTGAGGACAGGGACGACTCTTCGGACGATACTAACGAAGAGTTGGAAGGTGTGGTTGAGATCTCTTCTTCAGACTCTAAAGTCTTGACCTCTCACATGGAATCTCGTCATGCTACCCTCCGAGCTCCCCATAAGGCAAGGCAACAACTGCTGAGAAGGGGAAAGGTAAGGTTGCTGATGCGAGTCCTGATCCTGCAACTAGCGTGGTCATTGGCGCTAGCCCCACCGCCGTTGCTTTGGCCGCTGCTCACCAACCGCGCATGCGCAAGTGGAACTCTGACTCCGCCACACCGACCACTGCTAAAAAGGTGAGACGTCCCGTAGACGCTGCTCTCGAGGACGCTGCTACCGCGGCCAAGACCTTCATTTTTCGCCGTTTGGAGCATATGATCCCTGCCTCCGACCTTCAAGTCATAGACGGCGCCAGCTGTCCTATCTTTTGTAGTCGGCCGCATATCACAACTTCCAAGTAATCATTGCTCGTGCTTACTCTTGCCTCATCCATAGGTTTTATTCAGCCTTTGTTGTATTTTGCCGGCGTAGCTCTTCTAAGTCGACCTTAACAACGCCATCTAGAGTTTGGCTAAGGACTCCGAGCTTCTGAAGTCTGCCAAGGCGGCTCATTCTAAGGAGGTGAAAACCCTTAAGGCTGACCTAACCAAGATGCACGCCGATCTGGCTACGGGGCAGGAAGGTTGGGCGAAGGCCACTAAGGCGCTGAAGTCGGCCCAATAGGACGCATTGAGATAGTTCAAGGAGTCAGAGGATTTCCATGAGGAGGTTATGGCTCATGCCAGTATGCACACTCGGATGATCGTGGACCAGTGGCTGGATGGCGAGGTCGGGAGGTAATACTCGCTCGACCTTGGCGAGGCAAACTACGGCATGGGATATCAGGATGCTCAGAAGGAAATCTTCGGGCTCCTCAAGGCTCAGGATGCGACCTTCTCTCCTACCAGTTAGGGCATTTTTAACCGAGTTACCCCCGATGATAACTAGGGGGCCGAGGACGTTGCTCTAAACGCTTTGGTGGATACACTTGGCGGCGAGATTCCAATGGACAATGCATACCTGGAGTCGGCTGCCAATGTGGATTCCGTTGCTGGGATGGACCGAGCTTCTATCCCAACTCTAACCGAGGTTGGCCGAACTGACGTGGCTGCCACTGGCGAAGAGGAGGACCCATCTGACGCCCTTCAACTGTATCCTCAATGCTCTAGGAGCTTTGAGCGCAGCCTGCCTACTGGATCATCAGAGGCGGGTGCGAGCAGAGTCCTTCAGTTATAGGCTTGAAGGCTACAACCGACCCTCCACGTTTATTTAGTTGCCTTGTAATAGAAGTAGGGCTTTTTGGATGATGAATAAACAACTCCCCTTCTCTTCTTACTTTGCTTTTCTACGCATTTTCTTTTCTTAAATTTTTGCTAAGTGTTACGACTGACAGGCAGAGCTAATTCTCGCATGATCCACTTTAACTTAAACTTTTATACAGCCTCTGATGCATGAACCTTCAGCTTTCAGAATTGCACTAAGTCCCAACTTGGACTTCCAAAGGCTCTCACTCTTTTTCTTCCTTTTTCCATATGTCGGCTTCCCGACCTTTTTCCCCTTTACTCCATTTTTTCCTTTTATTCACCTATGTCGGTTTCCCGACCTTTTCCCTTTATCTTCATTTTTTTCTCCCTTTTCTCCAGCTATGTCAGTTTCCCGACCTTTTCCCCTTTACTTCATTTTTTTCTCCTTTTCTTCAACTATGTCGGTTTTCTGACCTTTTTCCCCTTTACTTCATTTTTTCTCCTTTTCTTCAACTATGTTGGTTTCCCGACCTTTTCCCCTTCTCTTCATTTTTTCTCCTTTCCTTCAACTATGTCGGTTTCCCGACCTTTTCCCCTTTACTTCATTTTTTTTCCTATTCTCCAACTATGTCGGTTTCCCGACCTTCTCCCCTTTACTTCATTTTTCTTCCACTATGTCAGTTTCTCGACTATGATTTTGTAACACCCCGAAAATTCGTTCAAACCTTGAGACCGGTAATCGTTTCCGCCGGGTGATTTATTTGATTAAATTGGGCTTAGTCTTTCCAATTGATATATATATATATATATATATATATATATATATATATATATATATATATATATATATATATAATTCTTGAACCCGGAATTAATTATTTTATTCAAAAGGCCCAATTCTTGATTTAATTCTTGTAAGGGATTTATTTAAATTGGATCCTTACAATTCTTATAAGTAAGAATATGTGTATAACGGCCCAATATATATATATATTTAATTCTTGAAAAATTAATTTCCTACAACTAGTAGTATAATACATAATGTGAGACCCATTTCTTTTTATAAGGGCCCATTATTTCATGTCTTACCTATTTGATACATACATAATATATGTAATGATCTTTCCCTACTAATATAAAAGCCTTGTACTTACAACCCTATTTCCCTTTTCATCCTCCTGCAAATACATTTCATCCTATTCTTTCCACTTCTAAAGAACCCTAAGTAAATCCTACACTTTCTCCTTCAAGATCCAAGATCAAGTTTGCTCCTTTAGGATTGATAAGGCTTGGGTAAGTGTTTATCTTTAGGAATATACCTTGCATCATGTTGTTTTCATAATCTTTATACAAGTTCTTATGTTGTTCTTTTTGGGGATCTTTTGGGAAAAGATGATCAAGGTGAAGGTGAAGCTTTGTAGGGAGTTTTGAGGGTTCTTGGTTGAAGTGTGCTCCAAAGAGGTAACCATCATGTCCACTAAAATCTATTTTACCCTCTTAATCTATGAATATTATTTGGTGTATTGGAATCCTGTGAAATTCTTTGCTGCTTAGCCTATGTTTTGTTGTCTGTGAGTTATCTGGATGAATTTATGAACTTGTGTTCTTGATCCTTTGCATCTTGATGTTTATGAACATTTGTGGGTAAGGATTCCATGTTTATTTGGCTTCTGGGAGATGTAATGTGGACAATCTGATCTTATTTTTGTATCCTGGAATGAACATTTGTATTCTGATCTGAGTTTGGGAGTGGTGCGTTGGGTTTGCTCTTGCGGTGCACCCTAGCGGTATAATGTGTCCCGCTAGAGTATTCCGCAAGGGTGTGGCGGTAGAGGTTGGCGGGGGAGGGTCTTCCGTCAAAGGGGTCCGCGTGCTTCTTGAGGAGGAGGGTGGCAGAGGGGGCAGTTCCGCCACTCTGTTCCACCAGGTCATTTTGGATTCTGGGTCCAGTGACTGTTTTGTGATCTATTGTCTCGTTGTTTCACCTTTGGTTTTGGATTTCTGTTGGAGTATTCTGTTGGGTATTTTACCATGTTTTGGAGTATTTATTCACATCTCTTGGTTCATTATATGAGTCTATTGGTTGGTTGAATTCTTGATTGTATTCTCTGGGAGTTTGTTTTGTTCATAACCTGAGATGAACACTGTGAGTGTTTTGTTCTTGGGATGAGTTTGAGGTTGGATATGGAGTGGTGGATCTTTGAGTAACTCTTGGGCTGTTTGAGGATGAACTAACTATGGAATTAACTTTGGGCTTCGGCCTCTGTGATTGGACTTCGGTCCCTGTGATTGGACTTCGGTCCCTGTGATTGGGTTTTTACCCCTGTGTAACTAACTTCTAACTTTCGGGCTTGGTGTTTGATTGTGGAGAATTGGTACTTGGGTTGGAAGTTAAGGTTTTGGTGTTTATCCTTGGGTTGAGGTCTGTTTGGTTCCTTGTTGACTCTTGAGTTGTATTGTATCTTGTTGATTATTGGTTATTCTTGGATATATTCTAGTTTGGTTGTTTCTTATGAGTATTCGGATGTGTTTGTGATTCGGTTTGATATTGGAATTGATGAGAAGTCTTGGTTTATATATTCTTTCAGCGTGTTGTTGTTGAGTATCCGATTTCAAGTATTTCAAACAGTTCGTTGGTGTATATATTCTATATGGGTGTGTAAATCTATTTACAAACTTATATATATCTATACTTCCTTGCGGGTGTGAATGGTGGTTGCTTAGCAGTCTTTTGCTAATGGTTTCTTGTATGTTTTCCAGGTATGCTGATAAGACTCCGAGATACCCTTATTTCAGGCACATTTTAGGGTGTTTTATTGCGTCTATAGCATCCTTATTTGGTAAATTATGTGCATAAATGCTTGAAAATCACTAACTAAGTGCACAAAAGCTACTTTTAGCTTAAAGGAAGCAAAACAGGAGCCCCTGGAGCATATAGGACCAAAAGATGAGCTAAAAGAGCAAACCAGGCAAAAGCGGAGCCCCGGAGGACTGATCTGGAAGGCCACACGCGTGTGAGTAAGCGTGGAAACTTTCTAGAAGCTTCCCACGCACGCTCACACGCGTGTGAGAGGCGTGGAGCCGTGATGCGTGAAATTCAGCTAGGGTTGTCATTTCGGAGACTATTTATACCCCTTTGATGAATTTTCAGAGGAGGATTTTTCATATTTTTAGTCTTCATTTTTCTTTGGAGAGCTTTCTCCATTTTTCTTAGTTTTTAGATTAGATCAATCTCCATTGTAGAAGACAACAAGCTTGGATTGAAGATCTTCTTCTCTCTAGGTGATCTCTATTACATTTCTATATTTTTAGTTGTCTTGTTCTTGGATTGAATTAGCTCTTACTTTCATTTCATATCATGAGTAGCTAATTTAGTCTAGGGATTTGGATTGTGTGATTGAATATTGCTCTTGTGATGATCTTATTTCTATATCTTAGATCTATGAGTTTGTGTTGATGGATTATCTATTCTTGTCTTTTGATTGATGTTTTGTTTGGATCTTGTTTAGATTTGGCCAATCTAGATGAGAGATTGAGCTCTTGACTCTTTCATGTCTTTGATTAGAGTTAGGATTTGAAGCTTTACACAATCAAAGTTCCTATGGACTTCTTAAGAATAGTAGGATGGTGTGTAGCTAAAGTGTTTGATAAAATGTCTCTTAGAACTTTGGATGCTTGTAGGCACTCCTAAGTCAAAGAAGCCTTAGTACACAAGGTGGAAAAGGACTAAGACAACACACTTTTGAATAGACCATATCCTAGCAATCCTAATCCTTGACCTTAGACTCTCACTATGCAATATTCATGAACACTATGCAATCCCTACCCCTTTTACATACTTCCCAAAATCACTTTTACTTTACTACTCTCTTGCACTCAAACTAACCAATGAACTTCACTCTTACTAGCAAATACACCCTTCACCACACTCAAATCATATGCATGAATCTATCTAGTAAACTCCCGAATGTTTGACACACCTCCACGTCCTTCCTTCGAGACCGACACTCGGGAAGTCATTGACCTTCCGTTTTAACATAAATATCTTTTGACACTCCAACCCTACGCAAAATCGCAATGTCATATACCATAAGTCTAAGCGTGAGCGCGATAGAGATATATCCGTATGAGCCGGCTTAGACTAGTTGTTATGTTTTTAGACTTATGTTTTGGGCATGTGCGCCAATATGAGATTCTATATACTCTTGTTTTAGATCTTGGATGTTTTGGATATGTTTGAGGATTTATATACTAATTGGTTTCAATTTTTGGTTAGCCTATGCATCTAGGCTGTGTTTCCTTACCTAGATGTGGCATGATACCCCTTAGGTTTTAATTCACTTCCGCTATGTTATGTTTTATGGTTGAGATGGGCAGCTTTTGTGTTAAGTTTAGCTATCTCAGCTTGTGAAAAGTTGGGGTGTCACAGGTTTTGCGCCATTCAAAAGGCTGGCAGACCACCCGACTTTCGTCCTAAACAGCCCACGCCACTTTAGGCTGGCGGACCACCTTAATTGACACTTAGGAATAGCTCGAAACATATATTTTTATTTCTAAAAATAATCGAATTGTAGGCTTTTCGACCTGTTACATTAAGCTTTTCAGCTGCTAAGTATAATAGACCTTTCGGCCACTAACTAGGTAAGGATCTTTCGACCTATGGGGCGGGCTTTTCAACCTACCTTAAGTTTGGGGTTTTTCCGAAGTTACAATAGCTCAGACTTTTCAGCCCTTACTGGTAAAACTTCTTGAGATGATGCGAGTTCCAGATCATCTCTATGGGTCGGCCATTCATGGCCTCCAATCGATATGTTCTGGGATGAACTACGGTAGTTATGCGGTATGGTCCCTCCCACTTCTTTGCAAATTTTCCTCCTTCGTTGGGCTGACTCGCGGTCCGACTTCTGAGCACCAAGTCCCCTTCTAGGAAGTAGCAGGGCTTGGCACGCCTATCTTGATACCTTTTGACCGACCTTTGGTATTCGGCCATCTGACGTTGAGCGGCCTCTCTCCTTTCCTTTAGGAAATTCTTTTCTATTATTACATTTTCTTCGTTTGCCTCATCGGTGTATAGTATGACTAGGTCGCTAGGTTCGGGTACTTCGATCGAGACCTTAGCTTCGAACCCATATGTCAAGGAAATGGGTATTTCCCCCATTGCCTTCATCGGGCTTGTGCGATAGGCCCACAACACTCATTCTAGTTCGTTCACCCAACTTCCTTGGAGGTCACTTAGCTTCTTTCGTATTCCATCCACTATAGTTCGCTTAACATTCTCCACTTGTCCATTCGCCTGAGGGTAGGCTACGGACACTTTAGTTTGTCGGATCCCAAACTTCTCACAAAACTCGGCGAAAGGCCGACAATCGAACTGTCGACCGTTATCGCTTATCAGATGCTCGGGAATGCCAAATCGACAAATTATGTTCTTCCAAAGGAATTTTCTACATTGATACTCGATGATGGTGACCAATGGATCGGCCTCCACCCACTTAGTGAAATAATCAACAGCTATTACGCAAAACTTGTCGACTAACACTATCAGAAAACTAGGGTAACCTTTCGGCTCTCCTTAGATTATAAATTGCTTTGGAGTACAACGAATTGCTTATAGGTGTGCTAGATTGCTTCCCTCCTCTCTCGAGACCTATAACCCCTATTTATACAAGCTACGAGGGATTTCTCCCTTAGGAAACTTCTAAACTACTTTAGGAAACTCTTTCCTTATTACATATTAGGCACTTTCCTAACTTATCCTGACCTTCATTCCATATCCCTCGTCTTCCGCCGCCAATACCTTTAGGAAACTTTCACAACCGCCTATCGCGCACCGCCCTTCTGGGTCGGTCTGGCCCGACTCATCCTTCTCTTACTTATTTAGCCCAACTTTCCTCCATGGTAATTGACTGTTTCAATAGCTATGTTCAATCACCCTGAGTGTAAGATCTTTAGCTACCTTGTCACATTCTCACCGCCCCTCCGACCGGCCGACCGACTGCGGACCGGCCTCCGTCATGTCGTCACACCTCCCTTCGAGCCTCCTTTCCCTCCACTTAGGTCGTCTCTTTTGCACGTGCCGAGCTTCTAATACCGAGCCTTAGTCTATCCCCCATGATCAAGAATTGCCTAAGAAACTCTTATAATAAGTCAAGTAGTATATGAGGTATATCTCTGCTAACTTTAGGTGTTGGAATGTTGATCAAGGTTGATATTTTAGCCTAAACATGTAAGTTTCATAAAGAGATGCAATAAGCCATAATTTAAGGACAAGTTACAAGCAATGGTTATTTAAGAGTCTATGAATATCCGTTCAAGATTAAATATATAATTGCAAGTTGTTTATTTCAGATTTATCCCAAGCTTTCTAACGGGAAAATTTAAATCCGAGTATAAAAAGGAGTAACATGCTGAAGTGGAACACGAAACAACGTGAAGAATATGATCTACAAGCTCAAATATTTAGCAAACTTTTCAAGCTAAGCTCAATCCAATTCACTCAGAAACTCTTGAAAGCTTCAAAAGCATTATCTAGAATTCGCTAGCTAGTCTTTTCAGGTTAACGACTTATTAACTATGGTCAACTTGTAAATTTTTACATGTTGTAGAAAGTGGAGGTGTAGTAGACTTGGTGAAGTTGTGTGAAAATCTAACAAACTTGGTGTTAGCATCGCGATCAAATTAAAGCACAAGTTTAGATTCACTTAGCTTATAATTTATGTAGTGAAAAGATTACTAGTGGATCGGATTTCCCTCATAGTGAAAAGAGAGAGGTAGAGAGAGAGTAAGTGAGAGATATGGAATAGAAGAATTACACCATCTCCGAATCACTATTCTCCTTCACTTTACAATAGTACACTTTACTCATTGCAATTCATATTCATACTTAGTTTTATTCATGCCTAAAGAGATTCCAAGTGTGCCTAAAAAGATTCCAACTCAATTTTATCTTCAAAAACAAAAATATACCAAATATGGAAAGAATAAAAATAAAAATCTATATTGTAGCTGCGTCGGTAACCGGGTAGGCATGGCAGCGAAGACTTAACTGATAAACTTGGGATATGGAGACTTTATGAATTGACTGTCTAGGGATTTGAACTGACCAATTTATAAAATTAACAATGGGAGAGCTCTAACCCTAGCTCGATATTGAAATATATTATTAAAATAAAAAATAATGCCTTGTGCTTCATGGTTTAACTGTCATTCGTCATGGAACTAGGGTTAAAACATTATATATATATACTAGTTGTAATATACTAAAATTGTATTTTAAATATTGTATAAAATTATGTAATTAACTTATAACTTTTTAAAATTACGAGAAAAATTTATATAGTCACTATACGATAGTGTGTACTATGTAAACCTTATTCCTGTATAATTGTTTATAAATCACACAATAGAGGTAAATCTTAATAAGAAGACCTTGTGTGAGGGTTCAACCGAAAAGGTATTGAAAAAAGTCGAACTCATCATAATTTTTTGTACGAGAATCATGCTCCATCATAGTCACTCATGTCGTGATGTGTTCTATGCATTCTAGTATGTATTGACTATTTGTGAATTAATTGATCAAACTCATTTTTTTTGGGTTTGCCCAAAGGTATTCCTCCAGTAGACAACTAGAAGACTAACCCTCGTCCCAACGGTCAGCACACTAAATGTTAGGGGATTGGCCAAATGGATTGATTAAACCCTTTCTCACTCCAATAACATTGGAAAAGTTTATCTTTTGATTTTAATGTTTTGTATTAAAATCATCAATTTGCATTATACTCCGTGTTACGTTTTTTTTTTTTTTTTTTTTTTTTTTAGTTAATGTTGTCAAATATATATAATACGTTATTAGCTCATAAGTAAAGTTTATCGCATAAAACCCTAATACTCTTCATATAAATACAGTATGTACTAATTTTTTTTTTTTACATAAATGATTAAATGATTGTAAATTTTATTCAACACTCATACAAATTGATGGAATATATTTCAATGGTTGACCCAAACAACGTAGTTTTGATGTTAAAATAAAAAAATTATTTGCTCTATGCGCGTGTTAGAATAATGAATATTTTGAGGTAAGATAATGTATTTTATGAGTTAAAATAATGTGCATTACGTGTTAGAATAATGTACTTTAATTTATATGTGTTAGAATAATGAAATTTTTGTGGTAAAGCAATTTATTTTATGAGTTAGAATAATGTATAATGTTCTTTATGTGAGAATAATGAAATTTCTAGAATAAGGCAATGTATTTTATAAGCTAGAATAATGTACTTTATGTGTTTTTTTTGGACCGTCCACAGTATAATGATTGAGGAGCAATTGTTAAATACAAACCATGGTTTATATTACATTGTGAACCCTTCTCCAAAAATTACTATGCTACTTTCTCAACCTATTGAAACACAAAGAATAAACAGTCGTCTCCACTGAGGCTCAAACCCACTCTCTTCTATGTGGAGGTGTAAATCGAGTGCCACTAGACCACAAGGTCTTTGACATACCCTGCCGATTATATCCCTCTTTGTTCTTCACTTCTGTAATCTGTATTCATTCTTCTCCATCATTCATTGTGGCACTAAATCAATTCGCACGGCAATGCAACCTACCAACGCCTTGAGTTGACTAAACTCATCATAAATAACATACATGAAATCGTTGTTGAAAAAATTATTATTATTTTTACACTTATACATATGTATAATAGGGTGTTTGGTAAATAGTTGTTAGTTGATAGCGGTTAGCGAATTGAGTTAGTGGATTTGACTAGCTAATAGCATTAGTTAGTTGTAGAAATATGTTTGGTAAATTAGCTATTAGTTAGCTGATAGATGATTACATGCAAAATGACCCAAGGGTATAATTTATTATCTCAAAAAGCTTATTGAAAAAGCTGCTTTGAGCAACTTTTTAAATTTTAGTGTTTTAAAACAACAAGCTGTCACAAAATGCGGATTAAACAAACACTCATATTAACTGCTTAATCAAGTCAAACAGTTAATAGTGGTCAAACAAGTTAAAATTGGCTGATAAGTTATGTTAGCAAAAGAGGTTCAATATGTATGTGTATGTGGATGATCTGACCCTTCTTCATTTATTGAATTTAAAGTTCACTTTTCTATTTTAGTTTCACTTTGCTTCCTTGTAATCGGAAACGAACTGGAATGAAATACCTATTACCATCATGAATTAATTCTTTCAAAAACAATTCACCTCTTTTGATTAATTTCAAAATGCATTATAACTAAACAAATATAATTTGCTTTTATAAAAATCATAATTAACAGGTGAACAAAAATTTATCATTCTTTTATAAGTTTATCCTTCATCATTTAATACTCTTTTTATAAGTGCTTTTATAAACACTAGTATTTTCCTTTTGTAATGCTATAATAATAAACACACTTACGAAGATACAATCGATTAAGATTAGTTTATATGTATTTATTATTTATATTGAATATTTTCCATTTTTTATACTGGTTGGAAAAAATACGATTTATTGTGGGCATATAAAAAATAGCACGTAGGAACGAAAAACTAATAAATTTTAATAATAGGTTTAATAAAATATGACTAACTACAAAAATGAAATTATATATTACTAAACACTTCTTTGTGTACTAAAAAAAAAAAACAAAAACAAAAAACAAAAAACAAAACAAAACAAAAACAAAAACAAAACAAAAAAAAAACAAAACAAAACAAAAAACACTTCTTTGTATACAACGTTAGTACGTAGTTGTACTACAACATTCATTAGACTCGCTACAAACAAATTTTTTAAGGTCTCGAGGACTGCTAACTCTAGATACTTGCCATGTCCATGGTTATAGACTAGTTCTTTTTTCAATAACAACCCAACGTGAGAAAGTTTGTCTTTAACTTTTATTGATGGTCATGATCTCTGATAGCATGAGCGGGAATTGTATCATTTGAAACTTAAATGGTAGTCTTGGGTCTAACAATGTCAATGAAAGACATGCATGGAACCAATACCTTAGCTCCTCCCTGGGCGTCGAACAAAATTTATGCATCTATGACATGTGTTGCTAACCTATACTAGTCACAATCAATCTAGTGTCATTACACAAAATATTCCTTAGTAGCATGATTATCGATCCAATTTTTAAAGTCGAAAAATGATTTGGGACACTTAAACATCTCAAGACATTCAATAACTCTAGGTGTGCAAGTTTCCAAGTAAATCGGAATTGTAATATGCCTAGCCTTCTAAAACATTCAACTCACTCATGTAATTGTTTATACTATACACCACTATCATGAGTTAGTGCTAGGATTGTGTTGGGCGCCAGCCGGGTTAGCTGAGTTCAGCCCTTGCTCGATTTGAGACGTGGCGTTGTAGCTTACCATTGAGGGATGTGGTTAAATGGTTAATGTCCACCTACTTATCTTCAATTGGTTTTAAGTAGGATATGGCAACCAGATAGCCAAAGAACTCTATGGTTAAGGGACATGATGGGTGACCCAATAGGAAGTAAGTATAATGCAACGCTGAGATACATTAGATTGCTCAATTATCATGAAGATAACTATTATTGTAATTTCCATTACCAATCATTTGGAATGCGCTTTTCAGGATTGTTTCAATATGGTTACCATGTGCAGTGGCTCCATAGGTTTTCAGGTATGATATCAATCTCGATATGTGTTTATCATTGGGTCCTCGTATTTTTACATCCATGATGGGCGCAATCCAATTCGTAAAAGATTAACGTTCGTCCAACTCAACGTCGGCTCCCATGCCTTGCAATTGCAAATTATTTGTCCATCTGAGCACTTTGAAACTTCTCCAAAAATGAGAAGAATTTATACTGGCATCAACTATATCTTGTTTTGTTCCATTTGGTATAATAGGTAAAAATCTACCTAAAGTCACCACCGAACACTGGTAGGAATAAGTGCAAGCTAGATTTTGATGATCTAAAGTGTAAAATGGGATTAGTTTTTAAACACCCCCCCCCCCCCACAAAAAAAAATCCATTTATAAAGTATAGTCGATAAGACCTTTTCGTTGCAAATTTCTCTAAAGTGTTAATAAGCTACAAGTTAAACTAAGTACAAGTTTCAACTTGACTTCATGATGAGGTCTGTAACAACAAGAGTTAAGCAGTAGCACAAGTTTGAGATAACAACATAATTTTGAAGTATTAGAAGTTGGCATAACAACGGATGTGTAGCAAGCAACAAGATTTCTAGAGCAACATGAGTTTGGAGCAACAGAGGTTTATATACAACAAAGGTTATCAAGCATATATATAATCATGAGTCTAGACAACGATGTAGATGATTATGCCAACATAGTGATGAATGCCAAATTAAATTCCACTACTTTTTAGGGTCATTTTGTGGCAATTTTGCGATTTGATTTGTTCTTTTAGTGGTTGAAATGTCTTGAATTGTGTTTAAGGACAATATTTGAGGCACTTTTATATTTTGTAGAAAAATAGGGCAAAAACAATGGTGCATTGGACAAAAAGAAGCGTAAATAGAAAGGAAGCTAAGCTTATAGCTAGCTTGCTATTACAAGCTCTATTACACTCATAACTCGACTCGTAGCTAGCACTCATGATCAGAAATGCAGTTTTGTTGTTATGAGCTTTATTACGCTCATAGCTTGGCTCATAACAAGAAATATAAGAAAGCCAAATATTCTACTAGAGTTTTTTCCACTTTTGGTCCTTCGACTTTACATGTGCTGACAAATGGGATTCATGACTTTTATTTCGGACATAATAAGTGCTTGACTTCAATTTTTTTTTTCAGATTTGGTCCTACCCGACCAATAAACAGGCGAACCCCACCGGATATTGACAAAGCCTTATTTCTTAGGGGCAAAGTAGTCATTTGTTATTCCATGTAAAATTAAAAAAAATAAAACCTATGCTAAATTTAATTTCCTTTGTTGTCGCCTTTCTCTGTTCGAAGAAGCTCTGCGAAGAAGAAGAAGGAAAACCCTATCTATTTCATCTATCTCGTCCTCCATTTCTCATCTACCTCATCTATCTCGCCCTCTATTTGATAGTTGCCTTTGTTCGAAGAAGGTGTGTCGTGCGAAGAGTGAAGAAGGAAAACCCTAGTTGAGTTGCAAGACGACAGAAGGTCAAAAAAGATCAATGCGACTTCTTCAACATCCAACTCGACTGGTATGTACTATGAATATGGTGAATGGCTTCCTGTAATACATTGTCGTTGTGGGTATCAAATGAAGTTGCGAACTTCGTGGACGAATGAAAATCCTGGGAGAAGGTTTTGGCAATGCCCAATGGCTAGGTGTGGCTCAATGGAATGGTTCGACCCTCCCATGTGTAAGAGGTCGAAGAAAATAATCCCAGGTTTGCTAAGGAAGATAAATAAACATGAAGAAGAGATACGGAAGTTGCAGGAGAAGGTGAAAGCTGAAGAAAAACTTAAAGTTCAATTACTTCGTGCTGAGCCAATACAATGGAAGACTACTGTAGTTATAGTCTTTGTAGGTATTATTGTAATCCTACTTATTTGTAACCTTGATAGTAATGTAGTAGATTTGAAGCAATTAATGTAATAAGTATGGCATTTTGATTTGATTAATGTTTGCTTTGTTGGAATTCAATGTAATTGTGATGAACTTTAGTGTTCTAAGTAGAAGGTGTTGTGAGTGTAGTTTGCAGTTTGATAATCCAGTGTAGTTTGCAGTTTGTAGTGTAATTCAAGGACAGATATTACCAAAAGGAAATACAAGGGCAGTTTGTATTGTAAATGAATGTGCATTTTGTTTTCACATGATGGATAATGTAGATGGAATGCTTAAAACATAACTAACCACAAACAACCATAATACTGCACTGCCATTTAGCTAACAAATATTGGAATGCAATACACAATTAACCACCAACACAACACAAACAAAAATATTAATGAACAATATTGATACTACCAAACTGATGATTTCATTAAGTTTTATGGGAAAAATACAAGCTGAATACATTATGATCATAATCATTTTCAGTTCACATATTACCAAAAGGAAATACCAAAATATACTACCAAACTGATATATCATGATTAGTTTCAATTGACATATTGTTTCAATTGATAGGCAAAATCTAAGTTCCCAAAAAAGCATTAAGTACTTCCCATACATATAAGTTCACATTAGTCAATGGTTAATGGATCATCCTTGTTTCCAAAAAACACAGACTTGAAAGTTGTAGCAGTCCTTGTCATATATCTTTTCTTGAGCTTTGGTTTCTTGCCCTTGTCATTTGTAGGATGGTGGTTCTCCTTGGTCTTGCTCTTACCATGTTTGCTCTTTGGTGGTTGCCCATGGCAGATACTAACTCCATGCTTAGTTTGTAGGATGCCTTGACTAGTTGGTGGAACAGGCAGGACATCACTTGGTGGAACAGGCAGCTGGTCACATGGTGGAACAAGCTCTTCAGGTGGTGGAACCAATTGATCTTCTTGAGGAACATGTTGGTCTTGAAATGGAAGAGGTTGGTGTTCAAATGGTGTAGAGAAATCAAATTCATTAAAAAAGTCAAGATCTTCTTGAGTCATTATCTCTTGCTCATGGATTGTAACTGGAACATCAACTGGACCATAATCAGCATCATCAACTAGGCCCTCCACAGCAACATCAACTAGACCATCCACTGGACCATCAACCTCATCTTCAACAGGAACATCCACAGCAACATCAACTGGAACACTAGGCATGATCACTGTTTTCCTGCAATATTTAAAGCCTTTTTTGCATGCATCCCAACACATGTAGAACCTAAGAAATCTCTTATCCCCATTCATTTCTTGGAAGTCACTCAATTTAACAAAACAAGTGGACGGTCTATTTGTTCTATTAATTTCCAGCACATAGCTCCACAGTTTATTAAAGTTCTCTTCTTCATCTCCTTGTAGAATTGTTTTAGCCTTAGCAAGCACTCTATAGGTCTGTCTCTCACTCATATTCACCTTGTCATCATGAAGGACTTTTTCTTTAAACTTTAACATCTTCCAATCAGGATGAAAATTGATTTCCTTGCTCCACCTCTTGGCTATTTTAGTTGAATTAATCATTGTATTATCAAAAGCCCATGAACATCCTTCATGCTTTTCCTCCATCCTTAAAATCCTCCATGACAAAGAGTTTATTACTTTCCTAAGACTTATTCTAAAAGGACATCCATCTTGTTTACATTCTACAATGAATCTATCTTTGTCATTCTTCACAAACTTGAGATCTTTTCCATTTTTAATGGCATAGTTTTGAACAGCATCTCTAAATTCTTTCTTAGTGGCAAATGTCATTCCTAGAGTAAATTGAGGATCATTCATGTCTGTACTTGGCCTAAAGTTACTCCACAATCCACCACCCATCTCACCATCACTATCTGATTCCACAATTGAACCATCATCAGAAAGGTTGGGGTCAAATAAATCCCTTTGCACTGACTTAATGACCTGCTCATTTTCTAAATGGTTCATTAAGCCACTGTCTTCAACTCCATAATCTATATGTTCATCAAACTCCATGTCATCCCTATTTTGAATATTCTCATCATCACCATAATGGTCATTAAACTCACTACCCTCACTGCCAATGTCATTTTCACCTTCAAAGGCAATTTTCACAACAAATAATTAAAAAATATATTCAAAGCAACCATGGGTTCCAACTAAACCCTAATCAAATGTATTCAATATATAAGCAAATTCAATAAACAAATGCAAAAACATATATGGTCCCCAAAGTATATGGTCCACACATAAGCAGTTTGCTTTATCAATAACAGTTTCAAAACAGAAATTGTCATCACATTTGCAGATATTGGTCCCCATATGGTTCCCATATAAACCTTAATATATACAGACATGGGTCCCCACTAACCCTAGACATGGGTCCCAGCTAAACCCTAACCTTTCTACTAAAGTATTTCAGTTCATCAATATGTTCCCTCAACTGCATACAAACATCCTTACCATTTCAAAAAAGAAAAAAATAGAACTATTTTTTCTGTGTACTTACCGTGTATTGCCCAATCCGATGAAGAACACCTTCTCTGAGAAGCCATATTTTTCGCGTCCAACATTGGTATTACTGATGACGAACAACTTTGATCGATTTTGATTCTTCGTCGTGAATCGCTGTGAGAGGTAGAAGTCAACTACCGTGCTTTTGCTTTCAGTCGAAAAAGGGTGATGAAGAACTGCAAAGGTCTAACCAGCAGAGATAAAGCTTGTTTGCTTTCTTCGTGGTTGATGGATGGACATATGAAAAGGTAAAGTAGAGAAAATAAAATGGAATAACAAATGACTACTTTGCCCTTAAGAAACAAGGCTTTGTCAATATCCGGTGGGGTTCGTCGGTTTATTGGTCGGGTAGGACCAAATCTGGAAAAAAAAATTGAAGTCAGGCACTTATTATGTCCGAAATAAAAGTCATGAATCTCATTTGTCAGCACATGTAAAGTCAAAGGACCAAAAGTGGAAAAAACTCTATTCTACTATGAATGGAGTTACACACGTAGGAGGCTGAGTAGGGAGATAATCAGAAACCTGATTTTGCAACTGCGAGTAGCATTACGCTCGTAATAACTCGCGTAGTAGCTATCATCAGAATACTAGACTTGCTGTTACAAGGTTCATTATGCACGTAATAGGAGTCTTAATGCGGGGAAATTCGGAAGCTATAAAAGGGGAGAGTTATAAATTTCAAAGGCGCTTTTGGTTATTTTTAGGTTTCTCCTTAGACTAGCTTTGGAGCTCTTTTACCCCTTTTTGAATTTCAAACACTTTTAGCTTTCAATACTTATTAGTTACACTTTACCATTCCAAGATTTACTTTCTATTGCACATTTGGATCCAAGATTTGAAGAATTTCCCTCCAATAGATAAGTTTCCTTACTTTTACATTTCTTGCACTCTTGTATTGTGTTTTATTTGATCAAATTTCCATATTGTCTTGTTCTATGATGGTTTGGGCTTTTATTGTTGAATTCCTTGTCATTTCATTCCGATCCTTAGGATGTGTGAGTAGATTTTTAGAAGAGTGATAGGAATGTAGACTAGGGTTTGGGGCCAATGTGATCATGAATTGGTTTATATTATTAGGTAGATGAGACTTGATTTGATGACGTCGGTCAACATGATTGGGTTTTGATTAGGAAGTGACAACCTAACCTAGACTTGAAGAGTTGATCAATCATACTCCACCTTTGAGAAAAAAGGGAAGCATGAGATATCTAGGACACAAAGTATTTGATAAGATGCCCCTTAGCCATTTTTGAGGTATGAGGATACCCTTAAGTCCTCTAAGGGTGTGGAATGACCTTGAAAAAGGCTTCCTCCTAGTTCATATGACATCATTCATCTATTCTATTGAATCTCTCTCTTATTCCCGATTTGACCATGGTTCCTATCCCTAGTTGAACTTCTTATTCCCTTTCCATTTTCCCTTAATTGTCAATGTCAATTCTCTTTTAAATTTCTTTCATTGTGCACTCCCAACTCCTCGTTTGGGGTAGATTTCCCATAGTTGAGATTATACCTTGTGTTTGAGTACCAAACCACTCGATCAACTCCTATCGTCAATCCTTGTGAGAACGATATTCCGTGTAAAGATACTCTTATACATCCACCCACCTAAAAATACTCTTCCATCAAATGACGTTGTTGTTGGGAATTGGTAGTGGTGTTTGAGTGTTTGTTTTCACCTCAACATAACGAAACTCTCCACTCAGAGAGCCTACATATACCCATTTTTTCCCTTTTCTTGTTTTAGTTCATTTGGATGTGTTTTTGGTTAAGTGTTTGTGATCTAATTAACTTTGGTTATTTCTTGTCTTGCGTGCAATTTAGGAGCAAAGGTCACCAAGGACTTGAGTCACTAGATCTTAATCCACCAAGGAGGATAATGAATAGAGCTAAGGAACCATCTTCTCAACACATGGAATCCACTTTCGTTCCACCACCTATATGCGATGGAGGGTCAAGTATCACAGTTGACATCCATGATCCCTCCAACCAATCTTTCCAACCCACAAATACTTCTCCTCGAACCTCCCCACAAAGCCCCCAACCAATACAATAATCCATTTGAACCACCCAACCACAACACCACAATGTCCCCCCCC
>CP025649.1:13540441-13861383 GCA_003576665.1 Ipomoea trifida
TCCCTTACTAACACATGAACCAACCCAACTTCCAACCCCAAGCTCCACTCAAATTTGGTCATGAAGAGTACATGGAACCAATACCTCAAGAATAGGGATGACAACGGGGCGGGGCTGGGCTGGGGAATGGGGTCCCCGTCCCCAAAATCCCTCCCCATTCCCCGTCCCAGCCTCGTTCCCCGGCGGGGATGGGGAATTATTCCCCATCCCCGTCCCCACAAGGATTTTTTTGGATTATGCATGTCAATTTAAAAAAAAAAAACTAATATTATGAAAAAGAAACTAAGCCTCCAATCCTTAAACAAAGTCCAAATTCAACATACATAGATTAATAAAATTAAAATATCCAAACTCTAAAATTACTACAAATATCCAAAGTTTCAAACTTTCAAACAAAAATACATAATCATAAAATGTCCAAACACTTTAAATTGTTTCAAACTCCTTCAAAGTCTAAAGTCCAAATATAAGTGATGCATAACAAAACAAATGAATTTCTAGGGTTTTAACTTTTAATTTCTTTTATATATATATATATATATATATATATATATATATATATATATATATATATTTACAATCAAATGAGACAACACATTCCCGTGAGACGGCGAGACACAACGTGAGTGCACGGAGTTTACTACACGGATGCACACAGCCTATAGTGTGTGCACTTAGCCCAACATGAGTACACACAGTTTAGGGTGTGTGCATTCGTAAAGTAGACTGTGTGCACTCACGTTGTGTCTCACTATTTCACGGGAAGGTGTTGTCTCATATGAAGTCAACCTATATATATATATATATATATATATATATATATATATATATATGGTCATGTCACAATTCAACAATGGCACAAACAGACATGTACAAATCCTACTGGCCACGCAAATGAAAATGTGAAAGCACTCAGTTTCAGTACTCAAAGAATGGGTATCCACAATAAGCAAAAAGGATTGTCAATGGGTTACCACTATCATATATACACTATATCTTACAACGTATATCAAGTTCATACGAACACAGATATACATATTTACTCAATATAATAAAAGCAAATAATGTTAGGATTTTAATAGTTGTATTTCTTATTATTATTATTATTATTATTATTATTATTATTATTATTATTATTATTATTATTATTATTATTATTATTATTATTATTATTATTATTTAGTTTTAATAAAAGCATATAGAATTTGGATCAAATAAAAAGAGACACCCATGTAAAAAATAAGGTGAGATCTGGTCTAGATCAACACCCCTGAATAAATAAGAATTTATATTTTTTTTAAAATGCAGTGGCATGTTGGTAATACTTTCTAAATTTGAAGTGTAAAGATTTATACTACAAAGAACATAAATTTTATACTACAAGTGCATAAATTTTATGTTACAGGTGCATAAGTTTATACTACTAGTGCAAAGAGTAATACAACTTTAAAAAAAAAATGTGGTAGCATTTTGATAATTTTCTCTAATTTTGAAGTGCAAAGATTTATACTACAAGTGCAAAAATTTTATACTACAAGTGCATTAGTTTTATACTACAAGCGCATAAATTTATACGAGTGCAAAGAGTAATATTAGTTTGAGATATTTACAAAATGCTACCGGCTTTCCTCTTTGACATGGTTGTGGTCTTTCTTGTTCTTCTTATAAATCATGAACACCATGACCTTGATAATGTCTCCTATACTCTTGAGTAGGGAAACCAATCCCCGCTCCGATGGGGTGGGTTCGGAGAATTATTTCGGGGAACTGGGCCGGGGATGGAGAGAAATTCTTCATCTCCGCGGGGGACGGGGACGGGGAGGGTATTCCCCGCCCCGATCCCTGTCCCGTCCCCGATTCCCCGTATATATATATATATATATATATATATATATATATATATATATATATATATATATATATATAGAGGTTCAGATCAGGTGCAAAGGAGTTCCCAGGTAAAAATGGCATAAATAATCTTAGCCATTAATTTCATTCAGATCTACTCCTCTTTAAAAAAAAAATTATACTTCGAATCAACAAAAATGTGCACTTAAAGGCACAAAAATGTGCACTCAAAGGCCAAAGTGCTACACTCGAAGGCACAAACAATTGAAAGTGAAGCAATTACCCTTACAAATCGTTTGTAAATCACACAAATTTTATTAGAAATTTAGTTATACATTATTGAAAAGAAGGCAAAACATATAATAAACATTGGTTCATAATTGTACACTTGAAGTCACAAAAATGTGCACTTGAAGGCACAGAAATGTGCACTCGAAGGCCGAAAGTGTGCATTCAAAGGCACAAAAATGTGCACTTAAAGGAGAAATAATTATGTACTGAGACAAAACATATGCACTCGTAGAAGGGAAAATATGCATTCGAAGAGGAAAAAATGTGCACTCGGAGACAAACACTTACACAAAATTGTCATAATGTCACCGTGTTTTTTTTTTAAATCTTCATTCTGAATTGTTGATTTGGACTAGATCAATGACTGAGATTTAACCTTATTTTTTTACCAGAACCCTCATTTGCTATATATATATATAAACCTAATAAGAACAAATAAAGTTAGGCCCCTAACGGCAACTAAAAAATGTTGGTGTTAAAATGAATGGTTCATATTATTTTTTTTTTTGTTTTTTTTTATTATTTTTACTACCTTACCCTTTATTATATCATTTACTTTTCCTAAATACCCATGCACTCAGTCAATGTAAACTTTAGTAACGGAATATTCCATTAACTATTTATTATTCTTAACTTACTCATTATTGATTTTCATAAAGACATTTCGAACCTCATCCCAATCAAAATTGACATAATTGTTAAACATATACTATGAATATTTTAATAGGGTTTTGTGTTGCAAAAACTATGCTTAGGGTACTATCCAGTGAGGGTATTTCCCGCTAAAACTGTTATTGCACCAGTTAATCCAACATTTTTGTCATAGGTCATAGTTATGTATTTTTGAAATATTTACTTTGATGAAAATTTTGATAATCTTGCATTGATATATGTCAGGATACCGATGATACTATGATAAATTTTGAAACACTAATTTAAAAATACACATTGAGCAATGGACTATTCACGCAATGCACGTGTGGTAACTAATATATATATTATATTATATATATATATATAAAGATTAATTGTGGCAAGCAAATGAAAGTAAAAAATGTAATGTGAAAAAATTTAAATAGCAAGACTAAATCGGCGAATGCCACAATAGTCCCATGAACTAAAAGTGGAATTTGTTATATATCTTAAAACATTATGTGTTAATTCAGGTTAAGCAGATTCTTTATTTTTGTTCATTTTTTGTGTGCTAATAAAGGTATACATTGTGTTTTAAATGTTGTACATTTCATTTTTATAGACAAAACTGTCTTTACTACATTTTTTGTTAGACAAAACTACCATTACATCATTATAATAACCTCCATTACTATCTAATGAGTTCTAATATTGATAACTCCATCACTATTACCATCCACCTACACCTACCATATCTTTTTGTTATACTTTAATTATTAATTTGTTTAAATCATAATATAATAATTAATTTAATTGTAGATTTATATAAAAGATTAAAGCTGATGTTTTGTACATTAATTTAGGTGTGCTTTCACTCCTTTTGGTAAAATGTGGTACTACCAGGAGATCAGTATGGGGGTCCAGTCTAAGGATTTTACCTAAGCATATGATCATATGCTAAGCTATAACACCAAAAATTAACTCAAATTGGTGGTCCAGACTAACATTTGGAGAGTTCAATTCATGTCGAATCATTCAATATTTATATGCAGTCAATCTTCAAGAAAAAGGTCAAATGACATGCATCTGATGCATATAAATATATGCAAAGCATGAAGGGATAATATTTATTTATATGCAATCTTCAAAAAGTGAGGACCATTTTTTTGAATCATAATTTAGCTATCTAGTAGCTAGGCACATTTGAGATGATCATGAACACTGTTGTGATATGATCAGATCATGAATTGTTGTATTCAATGCTCATTTGAGAGCGTTTGCTTAGCTTCAAATATTGAGAATGAAAGTATAGTCACAATCAAATACTTATTATTCACTGTGAGCAAGAACAAAAATGCTTTATTTGGTAGCAAAATAGAAACTATATAAATATATAATCAGAATTAAATAAGAAATGGACTTCTTTTGAGAAGTGTGAACTAATCTAAACCACCGAGTGACCAATGGCTAGAATATAAGGGGAAAAAAGGGCACATACATACAATCAATTTGGTCACACTGCTGGTAAAACCCAATCCCTGGTCTTTCTTCCTAAACTTACCTTTGTGACCAACTGAGCTGTCCATGCAGGCCACATCCACATCTTTCATCTTAAGAATCAAAGACTAAGAACTTACTATTACTAAACTCCACACCCTACATCTTGAGAAATCAAAGGCTAGGAACTTACTATTGCTAAATTTTTATGTTTGAAATAATTATAAAATGAACTCCGCCCTTAAATGTTTTCAATAATTATAAAATTGACTTCGTATTTTTTTTCACTAAAATCTTCAACCATTGATGAATTCTAATGGACAGCTGAGATCAATCTTCACTCTTTATAGGGGGACCTTGTTCTCATTTCATCCTGACCTTATATACATACATACATACATACATACATACATACATACATACATACATACATACATACATACATACATACATACATACATACATATATATATATATATATATATATATATATATATATATATATATATATAGATTTTTGTTCAAATGCGGCCATGCTCTCCCGTGTGGCCGTGCGGTCACACACCACTCAATGTTACGAAATACACCATTCAATGTTAAGAAACACACCACAATGAAACACAATGAAACACACCACAATATTAAGAAACACACCACAGTGCATATTTGTGTGGTGTGTTTCTTAACATTAAGTGGTGTATTTCGTAACATTGAGTGGTGTGAACCGCACGGCCGCACGGGAGAGCACGGCCACACCTGAACATGACCCTATATATATATATATATATATATATATATAAAAGCATGAAAATAAATTCAAGCTAAGTGATCTAGCTTTAGCCTTTAAGTAGAGTTTGTGTGTGTTTTGTTGTTTTGAATGAAAAGATGAGTGAGAAGGGACAATGCACAAGTGCATGTATTCCTATTGGCATGAGTTGAAGTGATGAGATGAGATCAGAGTTCAGAACTCTCTCCCTCATGCAATACACATACTAATGCTAACACCATGGGGCGGGTATCAGAGAGACTGTAGGAGATAAGGGAACTATTTAATATTTAGTATTACAAGATGCATTGGTAAGAGTAATCTAATTTGAATTTATGGCCCCCCTCTCTCTCTCTCTCTCTCAGAAGCATTGGGCAAGTATGCAGAACAAAGAGTTTTATGGGAAAGGGAAATCACAGGATATCCAAACTTTCCAACAAAACAACACTATCAACAACTGTCTCTGGTATAGAGTAATGTGAAGATCAGAGTGCATGCAATGAAATAAATCATATATAGATGTCCATTAAAAATGAAAAAGAAATAATTAAAATAGTGCTTACAAATATATGAATTGAAACTAAATGCACATCATATTTGGGTTTGATGTATCCATGAGCTTCACAGTATACTAATGGCTACCAACATGATTTTAGAATGGGTATAGAGATAAACCACATAAAACTCAAGTAGTGATTAAAAGCCCCAAAAAAAAAATATCTCAAAGGAAGAAAGATTAAACTAAAACCTCTAATATTTTTATGAAATTTTACTCTTTTTAAATAATTGAGAAACTAAATTTAATAATTGAAAAATCTAATGTATACTTTATCACAACTAAGGAATTAGAAGTATATGTGTCATTTTCCTATAACAGCTTATTGCTCCAAAACGCTAAAATTGAAAAAGCTGCTCAAAGCAGGAGCAACTTGGTCAATCATCAGCTTTTTGAAAAAGTTATTTTGCAAGTAATCTGCTAGCTAATTTACCAAACATTTTTCTACAATCAGCTAATAATATCAACTAGTCAAACTCACTAACGCAATCAACTAACAGCTATTTACCAAACACTTCATAATCTAATTATGTTCAATTTTAATAAAATTTACACATTGGTTATGTTTGTTCCACAAAGGAGAAAAGTATTAAAAATAAACTTTATTTTCTAAGTGATTGACCATATTTAATTATTATTCAATCAATTGTAAAAATAAAGGCCGGGTAAATCAGATCTATCTCTTTCTTAAAGTTTGATCAAATCCTCAGTGCACAAGTATCTGGCCAATAACAATGATCCACTTCATCAATGTAATAGATAATGGTGTTCTGTGTAGAATTTTTTTTCTTTCAATTTTTATTGAATTGATGGCATGATGATCAATGTTTATTAGAGGAGCCTGACCAATTATAAAGCAACAGCAAATTAACAGATGTTAATATAATAATATGAATTAACATTGGAATTAGTCCTTGATTATATTGATTTTTCTTCGTTTAATCTTAAACGTGCTTAATTATATTGAGTCTTGGAGTTCGATGGTTTTATCTAATTGAGTTCTCTATTAAGATGTTTGGTAATTTCAACTCTCTTCTATTAATACTCAATTTAGTCCTCGACTATAGTGGTTTTACCCAACTTAGTCATCGACAATAGTGATTTTTCTCGATTTAGTTCTTGATTCTAACAGTTAATAAATCAGTTAGGAAAAATCATCAAAGCCCAGGACTCAAGACAAGTTCCACCCAGATGGCACATTTAGATAATAACCGTGGACTTTTCTTGTAAATCAAAGAATGAATTAACATTTTTTCTAAATTGTGTTATATATACATGTACTCCTACTCAATTTATGTTGTAGTACATACCAGAATATGCACCGTTATTATGTACAATGTAGAGAATTTCTAATGATTTTGTAGCTCTAACACTAATTTGTGATAGATCTAAAGTAGAATAACATTTTTCAAAACTAAATTATAATACATGTATTCCTGTTTTGAAATGAAAATGCTCATTTCCCCTACTGATTTTTACCTCCAAACTTTCTTCTCATGAAGTAGCTCTATTCATGTGGTGTCAATGAATTTGCTAATCCACCACTAACTACCAAAATATATTATTTAATAATATGCATGTAGATCATATTATTAAATAATGTACATTCATTACACAAACAATGTATTTTCAATATATTAAAAATGTACATTGTATTAAGGAAAAATACATTATTTGAGTAATGAAAGTACATTATTTTATTTTGTCAAAAAAAAAAGTACATTATTTTGATAATGTACATTCAGTACACGAATAATATATTTTTAATATATTAAAAATTTATTTTTTGTTATGGCTCACATAGCTCTATGTGGACCAATTTAACTATCAATCATACGATGACACATTAATTAGAAGGCAGGGAAAATACATCAGGTTTGTAGCATTGCTCGTTCTGAAATATTGATTGATTATTACCTTTAGAAAATGATACATTCTTTTTATATTTGATTTTGTTTCAGTCAATCAATACAGATCATGTGACTAAAATAACCCTCTAGCTTCCATGATTCACAGCTCACTTAGCATCTTCCTTTCAAAATTAGGGTAGGAGAGAGATATTGATTGATATTATGTAATCCTACGCGATTGAGTCCATCCATCTATCCTCTTTTTCTCCCTATATAAAGGCCACTCCCCACCCTTCATTTCCTCACACATCAAATCAAAACCACTACTATTCTTCCCCTTCCTAATGGAACAGTAACAGCCACCTTTACTTGTTCCCCTCATCACTTTATGTTTTTCATTCTTCATTTTTTTTTTTTTCTATATCTAGCTAGGGTTCTTGTGTAGTAGACTACACACATAATACTGCCCTGCGCATATAGGAAAACAGGAAAAAATTTTGGTCTCATTTTCTGAAACACCCTTTTCTCTTGTTTCTTTCTATCTTTCTTCACCATCTTGAAATGTTTATGCATATCAGAAATCAAGAATGCTTCAAAGATTCGACCAGATTAAGGAGGGTAAGGGAGGTGACAGAAGAGAGTGAGCACAAATGGTGTTTTCTTGCATGATAGATATGCTTGAAGCTATGTGTGCTCACTCTCTATCTGTCACCCCATCTCTCTCTCTCTCTTTCTCTCTCTCTCTGTATATATATATATATGTGTATATGTAATTCTGGGATCTTATAATTTCCTAATTTTCGATCCAATTTTGTGCATTACCTCCCAAGTATTTCCCTAGATTTATCTCTTTTTACTGCCCGTACGAACAGTTTAATTGGTTTTCGGGTGATAGATTGTGGGCAAGATTTATCGTATTTTGTTTCTTTGTATGTGTCTCTTCAGATTCTGATTGCTTGCAGTTGACTTTTGGGTGTTTGGCCTGCATTTTTCTCTCGAAGGTTTTCTTCAGGTACAATGAACTGTACTGTACTATACAATCATTTCTTGTTTTGTCTATATGGTTTTGTTTGGTTCACAAATTCTTTAAAAGATATCATTTGTGGTTACAGATCTGAGTATGTGTTCCTGGTAATACTTGAATTTTTGGTAATTATACTTTGGATCCCATAAAGGGAAAAGCCAAAAATAATGAGAAACATGATGTTGATTGAGGAGACTAAGTGTTGTTGTGTACATAGTGCCTTCCACTGGGATCAGAATTGACAACACACAAACCAACACTAAAGTTGAGCCATGTTTTTGCCCATTAGAGCAGTCAAAATTGACTTGTGTGGCATGATACACTCATCAAGTGGACTCAAGCAAAGTAAACATTTGCATTTGGTCCATTTTGTTTTCTACTACTACATGTAATTCCACATACATATTGAATCTAAATTTGTTTTTTGGGGATTACGAGGAAAACCCACATTCACTATTAGGGTGTGCATAAGACTACAAGAAGGTAAATCAGTCTAAATTGTTCATAATTGACTCTTTTAAACCAAGAGGGCTGAAATTCGAACTCGTGCCCTGGCCTTGTGGTTATAATATAAGTTTGTATCCTTAGCTATCTTGGCCTTGTAAATCTATAGCAGCAATGTGTGAGACACAACATGATCTCGTAGGTACCATCAGGTTTTATTTGTTAGATCATGAAGTATCTGATCTAGAATAGACCTTAACTATAGGAGACATTTTTAAATCCGTACCACACTCAGACTGGTCTCCATTTGTGCTGGGCCAACCTAATTAAGGGGTAAGTCATGGCCGGTTTTTCTATAGGAGATTGAAATCTATTGGGGGATTGTGATGGGTGTGATGTGATTTTTAACCATATGTGTGTGTGTGTATCAAATTAAAGGTGTTAATTAGTTACATATACATCAGTATGAAGTCCCTTTGTGTCTGCTCCAACAGATTTTGTTCCCAAATTTATACTCTAAATCGCTTTCAGGGTTCTCTTTAATCTTTATGGCAAGTGGAATACAACTCGATCTGGGGTTAGTTCCTCGTATAATTTGCTCCCCTCATTTCTTCATAGTTGTGTGGAAATAATGTGTTCACGTCAGTCGTTTTCCTCCAACCTCTTCTTACTAGTGGTGTGTATATAGTACTGTCCATTAACATATATAATTGCTATCATGAAAACTTATGCATGATGCCACTACATATGAATAATCCATAAGTCTATATTAATGCCATCCATATAGTAGATTTAAGGATCTTGGAGGAACATATATAGGATGTTAGTTTAAGAGTCTCAATCCTTATACCATGGACCCGGGTTAGTTCACAGTACGTGTAATGTGAACCTTGATGCATGTCTATGTGTCTTTGTGTTGTGAGTTTTTATGTTCTGTGCTATGAAATTTTGTATCGTAAGATTATGAATTCTGTACATGAAACGAATTAGTAATTGTGTCTTATATTATGAATTTCTGTGTTACCTCATCATTTTGATCCAGAGTCCAAGGTCATGGGTGAGATTAGTTAATTAATTAGATTCAGTATTTTAGTATGATTTAGCCCATGTGCATTATAGCTAGTTGAGTTGCCTTGGCCTTGGATAATATCCAGAGTTATGAATCAATTTACACATCACATACATTGTATTTTATGGGATTCCCCATTGTTGTCTTGAGCTGCTCTTAGGTTTTGTTTAATAATGACAGTCTCCGGTCCACTAGTTAGGTTTTGTTCATGATTTTGCATTTGCACAAATACGAAGTTGTGGATCCAGTTTGGATATTCAAAATTTTGCGATATATAACTTCAAATTTCTCCACTGATTCCTTTCGAGCCTCTCGATCTGTCATTATACCTCACGAAGTAAAAAGAATTACAATCCCATTCCACTTAAAATTTTAGGGATTTCTTAATAGTTAGAATAACTTAGTAGACCGGGTCAACTGATCTGTTTTTATTTAAAATATTTGTATTGGGTCTTATTTGCTTTAGTTAGGGGTGAGATCAATGCCAATTTTAGGGTTATTTTAAGTGTTTATAGACATCCACAGCTTATTGAGTTTCTGTTTTGGTTAGGCTTAGCTATATATATATATATATATATATATATATAATTAATGAAATAATATATTGCTACCCACATGGCAGCAAGCAGTTAGGAATCTGTATCTGTGTGTGGCTGTCTCAGATGAAAAAACAAAGATTTTTCCCAAAAAAACATCTTTAAATCTCTCAAGGCAGCAGCTTAGGGTACATGCCATGATGTCTGTGGTTGGCTACAATGTGATCCTACATATTTTTATTACTATTATTATGTAACTTTCTTGGTTTGATCCAAATTAAACAACTGGAACTGTTCAGATCATGTCTGGTTCTTTGCTGGTTTGCATGACTTGTTCTTGTACCCTTAATTTATTATTTAATTCATCACTTTATTTCCTTCCCTGGATTAATATTATTAGCAGTAAAGTTATATTGTATCACTACTGGTGCAAAGCTTATAACCTTCTTTGGGATACACACAGAAAAACACACTAATAATTATTTTTTTTAATTTATTTGTAATTGCTAATTAGTGATCCAAGATTTTACTAGCACAGCTCAAAATATTGAAGTCTTTCTCTTTAGAATAAGACTAATACTACACATATTTCCATTCTCTACTTCATTTCTTACTTCCTGCTTAGTGACATATTCTAATTCATCTAGAAAAATTGGTGGGCCATAATAATTTTTATTATATTCTTTCTCTATCAATCAAATCATGACACATAGTGGGAGTTTTACTTCATGTGAGTACATGTGTTATTTTCCTCAGAATAAGGAAAATACTATATGTACTCCCGGGGATGACCCAGAAAATTATCTAAGCGGGGGCGAAGTATAAATGACGTTAGAAATGTCAATGACGAAATATCAAACAACCATAATAATGTTAAAATATAAAATACATTATTAATTTCAATAAAATGGTTTTGATAGATTACATAATAGTTAGTGTCGGAGTGAAAACTATATTTGAGTGGGTGAAAATGTGAAAATATTTATAACAAAGTATGAAACATAATCAATTAGATAAAATAATTATAATAACGCTATATTCATAAATATTTTTTTTTTTATTTTAATTTCTTTTAGTTAGATCAACTTTAAGTTTTTATAAATTAGTTCAAATACAATGAAATATAATATAAACTTGTATACTATATTAATTAAATGATTCATAAAAAGTAGACTAAAAAAAATTTAATTTATCTTGTGAAGGAATGAAAAATGAAAGAGATAAAATAAGAGAAGATAAGAAAAAGTGTTGCTATTGAGATTTGGACCTATGAGGTTGTGACCTAAGTTTGGAATTCAACCAAGCATTCTACTCTAACTATTGGTATTTTAAACATAAATATAGGTTTTGTATAACATTTAATGTTATGTACATATGTATATACATACATATATAAAGGGGTGGGGGAGGGGGGCAGCTGCCCCCACTGCTCCTATAGTGGCTCCATCCCTGTGTACGTACTCCCATTTTTTACTCTTGACCTTTACTCGCACACACAAAATATTGAAGTAAACATTTGTAAGGGGACCCACATGAAAAAAGTAATTTATCACTATTTATAACAGAAGTAAAATTTAGGGAGTAAGATATGGGAGTCTATGTAGGAAAACTATTAGAATAAGAATTGCTTACTTTAGGGTTAAAATGTACCGTGTAGGATGGAGATCAGACAATAAAATTGCGCATATAACTTTTGGCATAAGTATATATCACTAACCTTAAAGATAACTTTTAAGTAGAATTTGCATATATTACTAGTGCACTAGAGAGATTGGTCACGGTGTCAATTGAATTGAATTTATTTTGAAAGTGTGAGCATAAATATAATATAAACATAAATGTGTAGTCCAACTATCAGCTTAGGCTTTTAATTGGATAGAGCACATGATTCAATTGAAAGAAATGAATAGTACTGCTTACTAACCCTTGGATGGAGCACATGATTCAATTGAAAGAAATGAATAGTACTGCTTACTAACCCAATCAAAATATTGAAAATGGAAAGGGAATAATGAATATAGACTCAAGATAATATAGGATTAATTATCTAATGGAAAACAACGCTTTTAGTCCTACATTATTTCACTTAGGAAATTTGGTCCCTGTTAAATGATATGAACAAATTTAGTCTCTTAATATTGTCCACTATGTTGTATTTTTAGTCCATGTTGTTATGTAATTATCAAACTACATTATCAATTAAATTCTTTTTTATGAGGTTATTTTTGTCATTTAGAATCAATATCTATGGTTAAAGTTTCACCCTTTTTCTATGGGAACATTATTTTTAATAGTGAATATTAATTATAAATAATAAAAATAACCTTATATGTAAATGAAGTTTCACAATTATATAACACTAGGAATTAAATATGTAACATTATAAACAATTGAAGGACTAAATTTGTTTAAGTTAACTTACATGGACTAAATTTTCAAAACTGAAACAATTTAGGGGCCAAAAGTATCATTTTCCTCTATTTAATTTTTTGGACTTAACATACTTTAATTAGGTGAATCGGTTAATAATAAGAATTACGTACAATTCACAACTGTTCATTTCCAGTTGAAACAAGTTAATTTCAATGAGTAATTCAATTCTTTGCAAATTAATTAGTTTAAATAAAACATTTGTTAGCTTATGCAGTAACTCCTTTTGTTAGATTACTATTCATATGATTTTTAAATTCATCTGTTCAATGGTATTTTTATATAGTTTATAAATATATAAATTTTATGTAGTAATACAACATTAAATATTATGAAAAATTAAATTACAAATAACTTGAAAATCTCAATTAATCAATGCTTAGACATATAAAACATGAAGAAAAGAGTATACCATTTTTTGTTCTCTTTACCTAATTTATTTTAATAGTAATATATTAAAAGCCCCATATTTTTATTTTCTCAAATATCTTTTTTGGTGGGAAATTCATAAGCTTACACTTTGTATGTTGCAAAAAAACATATAAATCATGTGCACAATATTATAATGTTTTTTATGACTCGGGTGCCAGACATCGGGTGAGGTACGGGCAGACAGAAAGGCTTTATGACTCTGCGGTAGCAACAATTGGTACAGCCCGGCTACGGTGGATCCCTTAAGTAGAGTTTCCCGAGTTGTGCAATCCTTCACAAAAAAACGAATTTCTATGAAACTCAAAGAAAACGTTATTTTCGTTAGTGAACCTGTGCACTGACAATAAAGGAATAGACAATTTTGGCACATGCAGAATATTAGACATTTGGAATTGATGTATATGGGATTTAATAACCGTGCGACCGACACCGAAAATATCCAAACCTGCGTCGTTGCCCACTTTTAGGACATCGTTTCCAGTGTACTGGTCGGTATGATCCAACATGGTTGCATCCGGAGTCGCATGAGTCGAAGCTCCAGTATCAGGGTACCAGGCTTCAGCCGTGTGCGACGCAACAGAATCTCCAGGATAAGCCGTATGAGCGTTCGCCGACGGTCTGTCATCATAGCGCCTATAACAATTCACCGCACTATGACCATTGGCGCGACAGATCTGACACCGGGGAACACCATTGCGACCGCCATGTCCGTTGCCGCGACCATTACCACGGCTATTCCGTCCGCCACGGCCTAAAGAGGACTGGCGTCCGCCTTGGCCGCGACCATTACCGCGGCTGTGACCTGCATAAAACGCCGATGGAGCATTCTGGGGCGGTGTGGAGTCAGCAACGGCGAAGTCATCGGAATGGATAAACTCCTGCACCCGGAGATGATCCGCCAGTTGAGCAAGCGTGACCGGCGTGCCTGGGGTGGTCAGCGAACTCGCCATTACTCTGAACTCCAGCCGCAGACCCTTAAGAACGTACAGGATCTGCGCATCAGCCGAGAGTGGATGTCCAGCGAGAGAAAGCGCTTCGACGAGCACCTGTGCGTGAACTAAATATTCCGCCGGAGGGAGATTGCTTTGCCTCAAGGCCTGAAACTGCCCCAGCAAACTAAGGCAACGGGACCGCGAGGTAGAGGCGAAGGCGGTGGTGATCGACTCCCAGACGGCCTGCGACGTCTCATTGCCGACGGCAAGGTACATTAACTTCGGTGGTGAGAGACGATACAATCAGCGAGAGGATGGCCTGATCATGCTGAATCCACGGAAGGTAAGCCGGATTCGGAATGAAGGCCGGCGGAGTCGCTGGGGTGGGTGAGTCGACGGCGATGGTCTGCGGAGGGCACGGCAATGTACCATCGACGTAACCGACGAGGTTCTGACTGCGGAGGAAAGACATAATTTGGGTTCGCCAGTAAAGGTAGTTCCGGGAGTCTAGTTTAATTGAGAGGAAGTGGTGGCTGGCATTTAAGACTGTTGCCGGCGGTGAAGGAGCGGCAACAGCGGGGGTAAGGGCGCCGGCGTTTTGGTTGCTCATGGTCGTTGCGGAAAAGAGAACTGTTAGAACGGAGAGGATGAGCGGGAAGGAAGGGTTTCGAACCTGTCGTCTGATACCAAATGAGAATGATAATACTCAATTCAATCTGTTCAACCAATTACAGAGTCCTATACAAAGGTAAGCTAGAAACTCTCCTAAACCTCTGGAGTTAAGTATTGACTAACTAACGGAGTTAAGTATTGACTAACTAACAGTTATTCAACTCAAATAATACAATATAAAAATAGCTGACTATAACATAAGATGTAACATTATTAACAATATTAACATTTGATATTACAATTGATTTGTAATTAGTCGCTATTTTTTTTTTTTGAATACTACTAACTCTATTACAATGCAGTATCTGTTCATAACTACTTTCTCAACCTATTGAAGCACAAGAGCCAGTATTGCCTCCACTGAGGCTCGAACCCACCACCTCCCGTATAAAGGGAAGGGTTTGATGCCACCTCCCGTATTAATTAGTCGCTATTAATACATGAATTATAGTAATATTGGTGCATTTATTGAATTAGGGGTTTTGGGAGGGGCAACCATTATACATAACTTTTTAAAATTCTCAAAATTGTAAATAAAATTTTAATCGCATGTTGAATGCTACTTTTTAATATATTGAATGTTTATATTTTGAAAGTTTATTTTTTGTGTAATGAAGATTCATTATTTGGTATTGTTAATAAAAATGTTCTTTTGAAGAAAAAAATCAAAGTATTTTATCCTCTGGGTTGTTAAGTTTTATGAAACAAAGAAGTTGTTCACATTTTAGTTCAGTTTATGTAAACCTTTTGGAGAAGTGCACTATGCATCCTAACAAATCAAGATAATGACCAAGAAATACTCAGGAAGTTGAACCATATATCAACTTGTTCATAATTTAGTTCAAGGAGGTTGAAGTCATCACGGAATTGAAATCCCGAAAGTTTGATATAAAAGACCAGCTAGATGCTGAGATGATGAAGTGAGAGAATTTATAAAGATCTCACCATTGCTCTCAAGATATCAAATATAATAATGCATTAAACTCAGGACTTGAAATTATATTGTGATTATTGAAGATTAGAATCATCATTAGAGATCAAGTCATGAATCTATTCATAGTCTTCGGGTTGTATGTTTCAAGGAAGTCTAACGGGAGTTGAGTGATGTTGTTGTTGAGGGGGAGCCTCAATGCTAATCTATCAGGAGATTAATTAGCCAATTCTTCACAGAAGTTCTTTGTCCAAATCAAGGTAAGTGTTAGTTGTGATTTCGATTTGAAAACTTCATGTTCACTATGAATGATTCATGGAATCCTTTATAATTGAATGAAGAATTGGGCAAACTATTCCATAGAATGCCACCCAGACATATGAGTGATTACTCCGAATTGGGTTACCAAATCTGCTGTATCAATTTAATTTCATTTCCTACATATCAGATTTTATGTCTTCAATGTTTCTCGCTCTTTAGATTAGTAGTTCTAAGTGTAGTTCGAGATTACTTTGCTTATTAATTTTTTGACTTTGGTTTGAAAATACTTCGTTGAAGTAATACTTCACTCACGGGGTATTTTGAGACCTTAATTGTTAGCTTGATTGCTACTTTCACTTGGTATCAGAGTAGGTTTCAAGAACTTATTCTTGTTTTCCTAACTTTCTCTGAGGTGCTCTATAAAGTGTTATCCTGTTTTCTTGGAAATTATATGTGTTTTTCCTTGTGAATCTTGAACATGAAAAATGGAAGGCCAATCGAGACCTCCACCGCTAATTGGGTCAAATTATGCTTACTAGAAAACACGTATGATTTTTCAAAAAAAAAAAAAAAAAAGAAAACACGTATGAGAGTTTACCTTCAAGCGCAAGGAGGCAAAGTATGGGCTGCAGTTGTAAAAGGCTAGATACATCCAAGTCAATTGAAGGAAGACAAAACTTTAGAATTGACTCTTGAAAACTCGTGGACTGCTGATGAAATTGCCACTAGCAAATATAACAACAAAGCCTTGAATGTTATATAATGGTCAGTCTTGATGAATGCCAATTTACTCTATTTGTCGACTGCACTTAGGCTAAGGAAGTTTGTAATGTATTGGAAGCTTTTTATGAAGGAGATGCGTCTGTCAAGCAACCGAAACTACAGCAAGTTCATACAAAATTTGAGGAGCTTAAGATGTGTGAAGAAGAGACTATTGTGCAATTCAATACATGAATTCAAGAACTCAAGAATGAAGTTGTGGTACTAGGAGAATCCTTCTCCGAAAACAAATTGGTATGCAAAATCTTACAATTCCTTCCTCAAGGGTTTAGCATGAAGGTCACTACAATTCAAAAAAGTGTAAGTTGGGAAGGAAAAATTATTGCAAAATTAATGAGCAACTTACAGACCTATGAGATGCAAATGTTCTCAAGTGATGATGCATCCAAGAAAGGGAAATCTTGCTTTTCCTGCAGATGGAAGAGATTCTGAATAAGAAATAGAGGAACTTGATGAAGACAGAGTTGCCTTAAGAATTTCTCCAAGTTTATCAAACAATATATATAATCCAAGAAATCAAGACAAATGAGGAATTGAAAAACTCAGTCTAATCGCAATAATAATTCAAACTCCTCCTAAAAAACTATTAGAAAATAAGAAAATCTAAGCTCTGGGAGGAACTCAAATCAATCTGGAAAAACCAACACTCAATTCCGCAATAATCAACAACAAAGTGGAAAAATAAGCATAAGAGTAAAAGAGTTTATTACAGGGAGTGTAAATGTTTTAGTCATATTCAAATTGAGTGTGCTACATACTTGAAAAGAAAGAAATCAATGAAGGCTTCAACCTTTTTTTTTTTTTTTGAATACAGTGGTCCAGTGGCATCAAACCCTTCCCTTGATATGGGAGGTGGTGGGTTCGAGCCTTAGTAGAGGCAATACTGATTCTTGTGCTTCAATAGGTTGAGAAAGTAGTTATGAACAGATACTGCATTGTAATAGAGTCAGTAGTATTCAAAAAAAATGAAGGCTCCAACCTGGAGTGATGATGGGCCAATAGAAGAAGACGATGATGTCACATATGAAGAGTTGGATGAATCTTATATTCAATTATTCAAAAAATATGAACTTTTAAAAATCCACAACATTTTCTTTGCAAAGAATGGGGTTTATGAGAAAAATATTGTTGTCCTGAGAAGTCAACTTGCTGAAAAAAGAAAAAGAACTAGCAGAATCCTTGTCTTGAAAATAAAAACTGGCAAATAAACTTGAAAATCTCAAGAGACAGATTCAAATGATGAGTACTATTTCAACGCTTAATGAGATACTAGAACCTAGACGATCTCCAAACATGCGAAGAGGTATAGGATATACTCAAGAATCTAGCCGAACCAAGTTTATCACTATTGAATATTGATACAAGCCCTAGTTCAGATCGGAGATGAATCAGAAAAAGATTCTATGTGCTTGCCTGCCATTACTATAACAAGAAAGGTCATGCGAAACCAGAATGCTATTACTTCTATCGTTATCAGCTAAAAGAAAAATTCAAACAAAAATGGATTACTCCAATTGAGAAATAACTATGGGTTCGCAAATTAGACCTTGTGTCCTATATGGCTCTACAAAGGAAAGAATTCAAGTCCAAGGGAAGATGGTACTTCGACAGTGGATGCTTCAGGCACATGATTGGAGATGAAAGAAATTTGAAAAATATTACACCCACAGATGGAAAAGTGATTTTTGGAGACGGGATCAATGGTCAAATACGAGCTATTGGAGTTTTAAATGTACTAGGATTACCTGCACTAAAACAAGTACTACTTGTTTAGGGTCTGAAAGCAAATTTGATAAATATAAGTCAACTCTGTGATGAACACCTAAATGTAAGGGTAGTGTTTGACACTTTTTAAATACTACTTAATACAATTCAAAATTTACAAGATTCTTTACTTATACTTCAAATTGTCGTTTTAACTTATTATCTTCGCATAACTTTTTGTAGCAATTTGTTGTCTACCCACTTTTTATGGGACCTAGGCCTCCTTGTGAACTCTTTGTATATGCTATTTTTTAATCAATAAATTTATCCTTAAAAAAAGGCCATGTGAATTGCTTAGTCATCCACAATGTGTTAACCTAATGGTTCAAGATATTTTCAAGATCAATCCTACCCACTCGATCACATGAACTTCAAAGATAATCATTCTCTTCTTTTAATCATTCTCTACTCACTCAACTACACACTTTTCACTAACTACACTCTTTTCAGGCCTTGCATTACGTTTTTAATTAGTCAAAAAAGTTTATTGATCTTTATAGACAAAAAAAAAAAAAAAAAAGGTACATACTCTTATACTTTTCCTCTATTATTCTTAAAATCTGTGTACTTTTAAGTGTTTATATAAAACAATCATACATACATACATACATCATAGAGAGAGAGAGTACAATTATAGTACAATTTGGGTTTGGTAAATGCAAGACATGATCCATACTTAACAATGCCAATGCGCACCTCTTCTTTCATCCATTTTACATGGTGGAATGACAAAGTCAACCTTTGGCTTATAGATATTCTAATTGAATGTGTGATTGGCATTTGACCAAATCCATAATACAATAAAATGATTGGCCATTCAACTTAGATGTCCTTTCGTGTCCTTACAAATGAAATATGATGGGAACAACAAATTTCAATAATGGATGCCAATATATGTGACATTACGAAAACCCATATTTCAGTGTTGACTTGTTGAGGAACAAAATTTATCAAAAGTATGTCCACAACACCATAGAAAATTTCAGTAATAATAATACAATTAAGAAAGACAAAATAAAGCGAAACATCTTGTGCTCAAATGACACCTCTGTGACTCTCCTTGAGGGAAGATCAAGGGATCAAACCTCGATGGTGGGATATTGACTTTTTGGACTACAACAGAAGTATAAAACAAATACTATCTTGTAATATAGTCAATAGCACTTAAAAAAAAAAATAAAAAGACAAAATAGAAGTCTAGATCAAAATTCAAAAACCAGGAAATAGTAAGATACCTCCATTTTTCCATTTTGCAAAATGGCAATTCATTGTTTAGTTTATACTCTATGGAAGTACAAAATACTCAAAGCTGTGGTTGGGATACCATTTGCACAGAATTCTTGAGAGAACCATTTCTTGATTATGTTTGGGGAGGGAATGGAAGGGTTTTCCAACTCCGGCCACCGGTCTACCAACTTGAAACCAAATTCAGATGCTGCCGACAATATGGATTGTTCATCAACTCGTCGCAGCACATGACAAAGAATCAGAGCTGGCTCCCGATCCTCGCTAATATCTCTTCCCGAACAAATCAGCTCTTTTGCGGTTGAAAATAAGGGTGTGATGGCTTCGGAAATGTAAGTAACATCAGTGCCTAATATTATGTCGAACCCCTTGCCATTCAGCCTCCTGATGGCTTCGATATCATCTCTGTTCCCCCATTCGAGTTTCCTTGTCATCAGCTTTGCAAAAAGTGATGATTTGAGATTTTGGGCGACGTTTTGGTTCAACAAGTTGAGGGCTTTTGTGTCCCCGTCAGTGGCAACCACAAGTTCGGCAGATTTTGCAGCCACCATAGAGCATATCCCAGCACATCCGCATCCCAACTCTAGGACCCTTTTCCCTGCAACAATCCCCGGGTTTTCAGCAAGCACTAAAGCCATCAATCGAGCTGATTCCCATAACATTAAGCCAGTTGATTTGCATGTGTGCTGGTACTCTTTTGAGACGACATTTATCTTAAAATGCAAGCCACTTATGATAACTTCAACAATCTAAAATGTGTAAGAGAAGAAACATTAATGTCAAAAATTGAAGAGATTTAGTGGTAGTGTGTACTGTGTACCGTGTACCTAGATAACATTTCTATGCAGTGTGATTCATTTTAGAGTGTTCTTTTTTTTTGCCCCTACCGACTCCATGCTAAAATAGATTGCAAAGGATATGCACACCTTACAGCCTTCATCAGGATCACAATTATTGGACCAAGGTCACTCAACTGGACTATAATGCAAATGGACCAAACCACACTAAAATACTACATCCAATCAATTAGCTAGCCTAACCCATGGCCTTATAAGCTCTATGCCACCAGAGTGGACCGAACAAGCGGACTTGGGATTAGGACCCTCCCCTTGAAACGATAGCTTGGGCGCCACCAATACCACGGTAGACAACTAGGTGAACACAAAGTGGACAGAACAGGCTTTTAATACCATGTTATAATCTAAAAGATTGGGCCATGATCACTCAATTAGGTTATAATCTAAGATGAGCTAGTCTAACTCATGGCCTTGTAAATCCATATGTTCTCTCTTATTTTTTTCAATGTGGACTCTTAAGAGTGCTGAATTTCTTTTTCACACTGATACAGGCCATTAATATACTACATAGATAATAGATGAGAAACAGAAGTAAAAGTACATCGCAAGTTTCATACCTCTTCACTTGACGATGAAATACCAAACATATCAAGAGCCATTCCATCAGAAATATCAAAGTCAAACTCATTTGTATTGCTCTGAGTTCTTTCAGGAATCACAGGTTTAGGACTGTCCATACCAATGAGTTTTACCTTGCTCTCAGTGTTCACACTGGATTTGCCACAACCTAAACGGAATACAGCTTGAACCCAACGTCTAAAACCACATATGAAACATCATAACATGTCAGGATTTGAAAGAAAAAAATTAAAGAGATAACTGATGAGGATCTACACAGTATATTAAAAAAATGAAAGCAAAGATAAATTTTATGTGAAAGTTGAAAATTATGAATACTAAAAGTAGAAGCATTACGTTTGTTTATTTTAGTCAATAGTACTAAATTCTTCTCCTAGATGAAAAGAAATGATTCCAAATTCCAAGCTGTTCATCAGATTGTGTTAAAATTGTAAATAGGGAACTGGTATATTTAAACAGTTTAGTTAATCTAACTTAAACAGATATATAAATCTAAACCCTTGTTGCAGAATGTAATATTATGAATCATGCTTAGCATAAAAATTAAAAAATGACTTGTATTTACAAATTTCATCTTATATGCTTGACCAAGTTGTTTCCACTTTCCCCATTCTTCGGTCCAAGAGGCAAAATGGTTTGTAATTAGATATTTGGGATTCTTAAACTTTGAAATGAAGCATTGAGCAGTGCAACTTATGAGGATTCTATCATTAGACATTATCCTTGCATTAAGAAATATTATCCTCAATGCTTGGATTATATAAATAGGGAAAAATGCACGTTTAGACCTTGAGCTATATTACACTGTAATATTTGTCCCTAATTAACATGGAGTTGCAAATCTACCCCTAATTAGTAACTAAGGTGTGTTTCCAAAAATGTAACTAAGGTGGCATATTTAGTCCCTTTAATAGATGCCATTATTTTGGACTGAAAAATCCACACTTGATGGAGAGCAATTTAGTAACTTTAGAATACTATAAATATTTCTTTGAACTATTAATGATTCTAATTCATCTCAGATTACGAATACCCAAAACCCGAACAAATGCCCTGCTCTTCATCCAAAAGCTAAATCTTACATAATTATCATCTCCAATGTATATTAGGAACCTGTTGGAACCAAAAGAAACACCAAACTGTAACTTTTTATCTTCTAAATTGTAAGTTAGGGTTTCCATTCGCAGTGCTTAGGATGAAAAATGCCACTTATTTCTCTTGTGTGATTGACCTTTTTATGGTGTGACAAATATTTTGATGAGTTTTTGGAGTGTCTACTTTAGTTTAATGATGTTGGATACACAGGCAAAGAGTCGAGGTTACAATTTTTTTACACTGTCAAACATTCATGGATACACACACAAACACATGCTTTGTATTCTATTCTTTTTATATATATATAAATATAGCTCTATGAATATACTGTTTTGTTCTGTTGTGTATAAATATGTTCATTCACTAGAGTTGATTGATATATATTTTTGGTAGTGCAATAAGGAAGAAAACTAGACTAAAAGTACAATTTTCCCCTATATATATTAGTGTTATTTAGGTTTTTCATCCAAAATAAAAGGACTAAACAAGCCACATTGGTTCCTATTAAAGTCCCATATTGAAAAAAATAAGAGAGAATATATGGGTTTATAAGGTCATGGGTTAGACTAGCTAATTGGTTAGATTCAATCTTTTAGTGTGGTTTGACCCATGTGCATTATAGCCCAATTAAGCTACCATAGCCCAATCTTAGTTTCTAACATGGTATCAGAGCATGTTCGGTCCACTTTGTGTTGGGTATTGGTGGCGTCCAAGCTTGGTTGTCCACTTGAGGGGGAGTGGTGATTGGTAAGAGCCCAGCATTAAAAGGGAGAATATATGGATTTATAAGGTCATGAGTTAGACTGGCGAATTGGTTGGATTCAATCTTTTAGTGTGGTTTGGCCATGTGCATTATAGCCCAAATTGAGTGACCCTAGCCCAATCTTAGTTTCTAAGAGTTACTACTTACTAATTAGGGGGTAAAAGTGCAACTCTATGTTAATTAGGGACAAAAATTACACTTTGGCTTATAACTCAAGGCCTAAAAGTTCATTTTTCCCATATACAAAATATGTCTGTGTACGTGTGTATCCTGTGTCTATGGAGTAAAAGTATGTGGAAAGGAAGATCATTTTAAAAAAGCAACAAGAATTTAACACAGTAAAAATGAGCTGAGATCGATTACCTATTCATCACAATTTCCCTTGACCGATTTTCAACTTGTTTAAAACACAAAGCATGCTCTTCAGTATCAAATCCATTCTCTTTGAACAGATTGATCAAGAACTCATCAGAGAAGTAGAATGCCCGCTGGTAAATAAAGATTATATAAGATGCTTGTTGAATAAGAAACATTCGGCTCTAGAAACATCAGTATCTATGGTCAGAACTTACAGTTCCATCACCTCGAACATAGAAGTTCTCACTGATCTTTTGCTCCTTTGAGATAAATCTTTCCTGAAAATACAAACTTACAATATAAGGATAGGGGAAATACACGTATATCATCAACTCATCGTTATTCACATCATAGCACCAGTAACCAAAAACAAATTTTACAAAAATGAAGAAGTACAATTGTGTAACACAATGTAAGATTTAACCTGAGCTAGGTCTCCAATTGCATAGTCACGGAATAAGACATAACCATCAGGCTGGAAAACAGAAAAACGAAGATTCATAATGAAGAAAATAAATTGAACTAAATAACAGAAGCAGGTTCATGCTTTGAAAAGTCAACTAGATGAATGAGCCGAATTTAACCTTGAGAATTTTTCCAATGTTCTGTATCACTAGAGGCATCTTCTCAGGAGTTACTGCAGATAAAACAAAGATCTGCTTAACAAGTCAGTTTTCTTATAAAGTGAAAGATCCCCAAGCTTATGAAAACAGGAATAGTGACATCTGGTAAAGAGTAAAACTCTCCAAATAAATATTATAGCAAAACTCTCCAACTACAGTTTATGTATCTTTATTCTAATACCATGGTCACGGCATCCACTGAAGAAGGACAAATATGCTGGCTTAGGTCATCGACCGTCAAGTCACAAACAAATGCATTCACTCGGGTCTCATTGAAGTCCTTGTGTGTCTGCAATTTATTATTCAGAAAAAGACTGATCAGCCATCAGGGCATGTTGAATAAGTACCTATTAACTCCTGAGGAAAATTATTGGAATTACTTCCAGAATTACACAAAACTATTAATCTCATCTCTGAAAGATTTCATGTAACTTCCAATTTATTCAGTTAGCATTACAGAAAGGTTGATGTTACGTAACTGATACAGACCCGAAGCCCTAGCTAGTTTACTCATGAAGGAGAAATGGAAATGCGGCAGAAAATGAAATTAATCAAATCATTCAAATGGCAGAATTTAAGAAAGCACATTGACGGTAATAATGTGTTACCGGTATATTTTGTATTATGAAGCTCAATATAAGAGTACAATAGTGTGTCAGAGTACAAATGAGTTCAGCATGTGTTTTTGTCTAAGTTCAAGTGTCGTGTCTCTACTTTGCGTTTGTGAGCCTTTTTATCTCCCTCGGCTTAGTAATGGAGCGTTAATGCCAAGGAGCCGTTGAGTGTTAATGCTTAGGAGCTGGACCGTTGGGCATCAATGCTGAGGAGCCGTTGAGCATTAATGCTGAGGAGTGAGGTGTCTTGACTAGTTTGAACGACAGTTGTCTTGCCTTTGGGTCCTGCTAGTGGTTCCGGGTCAGGTACCCAATTACCCTGTCACCAGCCCCCCACTCCCTAGCTAGCGAGAATGGCTGAGGTAGCTAGGGAGTAATAGCTTGGCACTGTGCTGAAAACTTGGTATGTTGGATTCTAGAAGGAAATATTGCTGGATGGAAACTTCATGGATTTATGGAATATTTCCTAATTTCTCTGTTTTCTTTCCTTGTATGGGTCACCTTCTTGTGTATATAAGAACTCTCCCAGACTTTGTGTCTTCCATCCTTCCTCACCACGTCATTCTTGAAATGAGTCCAAAGAGAGCAAGCGTGGGGATGAAGAGGCGCCGATCGTCGCGCCTGATGGGGTTGGCCAGACGCGAGATGTTGAAGCAAAGGAAGGCAGGCGGGCACGAAGTCAGGGATACCGTTGAGGACCCACTGACCATTCCGTCAGACGGGGAAGAGGAGAAAAATGTGGCGAAGCAGCCGAAACAAGCTCTTGTGGAAGAGAACGATGGTCATACTCTCTTCCACAGGAGCTTGTTTCGGCTGCTTCGCCACATTTTTCTCCTCTTCCCCGTCTGACAGAATGGTCAGTGGGTCCTCAACGGTATCCCCGACTTCGTGCCCGCCTGCCTTCCTCTGCTTCAACATCTCACGTCTGGCCAACTCCATCAGGCGCGACGATCGGCACCTCTTCATCCCTGCGCTTGCTCTCTTTGGACTCATGACAAGAATGACGTGGTGAGGAAGGATGGAAGACACAAAGTCTGGGAGAGTTCTTATATACACAAGAAGGTGACCCATACAAGGAAAGAAAATCACAGAGAAATTAGGAAATATTCCACAAATCCATGAAGTTTCCATCCAACAATATTTCCTTCTAGAATCCAACATACCAAGTTTAGTTTTCAGCACAGTGCCAAGCTATTACTCCCTAGCTACCTCAGTCATTCTCGCTAGCTAGGGAGTGGGGGGCTGGTGACAGGGTAATTGGGTACCCGACCCGGAACCACTGGCAGGACCCAAAGGCAAGACAACTGTCGTTCAAACTAGTCAAGACACCTCACTCCTCTGCATCAATGCTCAACGGCTCCTCAGCTCCTCAGCATTGATGCCCAACGGTCCAGCTCCTCAGCATTGATGCCCAACGGTTCAGCTCCTAAGCATTAACATTCAACAGCTCCTTGGCATTAACGCTCCATTACTGAGCTGAGGCAGATAAAAAGGCTCACAAACGCAAAGTAGAGACACGACACTTGAACTTAGACAAAAACACATGCTGAACTCATTTGTACTCTGACACACTATTATACTCTTATATTGAGCTTCATATTAGAAAATATACCGGTAACACATTATTACCGTCACACATAATCAGGGATTTACTGATTATGTAATTGGTAATTGATGTTCCTTGCTTATTTTACATACGGTAATAGATTATAAATAGGGACCATATCTTGGAAGAGAGAACATCTAGTGCCAATGGGAAATAAGTGGCTCTAAGTAACTGTGGGCAAGAATTCATTCTTGCTGGAGGGAACTTTACGGTATCCCTTGTTTTTCCTTTGCACCTTGGTATTACAATTCCCTGTTCTCCTTGGTTAAAACCCAATACTATCACTTTACTCCATTAAGTTGGTCCAACCTACCAACTAGAATGACCTAATGGACTCAAGAGTTGAAGCGTTTGAGAAGAGTCAAGAAGAACTACACATCGGAATGGGTCAGAGATTAACCGCTGCAGAGGAATTCATCGCTAAACTAACCAAGATGGTTACCCTAGTAACTCCTTTCAGATGTTATTGCTGATTATTTCTAACACGCTGCATACTTACCTTCTAAGAGAAGGTATAAATAATCAATCGAGATAATTAATCAATCTGTAATTACTTGGTTTTAGCTCCCCAAAATCACACAATTTGGATCCGATCCCTTGATTATTTTCCCTATCAGTATCCTAAAGTCTGAATTATTCCACCGTCTAGATATAGAGTGGCATGGCCATAAATATGCCTCTACATGGTAGAATGAAAACAAGACCTTTACATATACCATAAACAATCAGAATAGCATTGTCAAAGCATTCATCACTTTGACATCACTGTTTTAAGCATGCAATACCTTAAAGCTATAAGCTGTATGCAACCTAACAATAGAATAACAGAGGTATTTATTCAGATTACATTAGCAACTATTCAAGTAAATATCTTCTTATCTGCCAAAAAACAAATTAGAAATACTTGAAAGGCCAATATCTACCTTAACCAAGTTTACAGCCCGTGGTGAAAAGTCGCAAGCATGCACGAAAATTTCAGGATATGTAGCAAGCAAGGGATAGATAGTGTTTCCAGCGCCACAACCAACCTGGAGACAGCAGGAGTAATGATCAATATAGGTCAACGACAATGAGAAAGAAACTTTTGTTTTGGTTAATGACACATACGACATGGCCTGTAGGAAGTGCGCAACTAACTGAGGTAGCATAAAGCATGAAAATCAATTTCAGCATTTTAACCCGGCTTTTAAAGCTTAGTAGCTAAAAGAAAAAGCTAAAGTTCTTTTGGTTATAACCACCACACTAGAATCATTTATCGTATAATCCCAATTGAAATAAAAATAAAGGAGCATGTCTCTTCAAAAAAAAAAATAAATAAAGGAGCATGTAAAGTATTGAAAACAATCATAGAGAAAAGATCAGATCAGAATAACTGTCCTAGATGTTGCCCATTGAATTAAAAGAGAAACTCACCATTAAATCAAAAGATTAAATCCATAATGAATACAACAGAGTCCTCAGAAATACAACAGAGTCCTCAGAAATAGGAAGGAAATTTTTGGGGCAACATACTCATTGTCAAGTAGACAACGTTTGAAGTAAGTATACAGAAAACAGGACTGTCAACTGAGTGATTTCCTCAGCATAATAAAGTTAATATTATACTTGCTATGCAAAACAGAAGATATAAACCACAATATGATGAACATTTATATAATTACCTCTAGAATTACTTTTCCTCCAGAACCCTGCAAAGATTTGGACAAAATGAGTGCAACTATATGCACAATATCAAGTAGGAGTTGCAAAAATAATAATAAATAAATAAATAAAAGACTAAATCCTTTTGAGATTATTGTTTTGCACTCACAGAGAAGTAGTGCCCCCATTCCTTGTCCAAGTAGTGCCTGTCCTTGAAAAACTAGTATAATTTCATAATAAAATGATAAAAAAAATTAGCATCCCCTCCAGAAGCTTATCAATGTTTGGCATAGAGGATCATCAAGAATTAGCCTTTATCAATAGTGCAACGTGGGAATGGGAAAGAATAAAGAAATTACAGAAAATTTTTAATTTCTAGTTGACACAAAATAATAATAATAATAATAATAATAATAATAATAATAAGTATATTAATCTATTTCAAACACTAAAGCAAAACAGCCATTAAACACTTCTAAAATCTAACTCTATTACAAAAAAGGATCATTAAAATACGACAAAATGGATCATAAAAATGGGATTTTTTTGGGTACAAGAATCGTACTTTATCTTGGTGGCGTTTGTAGAAGATATCCCAATACTTCTTCGCATCTTTTTCATACTTCTCTGTCCAAAAAAAAAAAGAGCTAGGATTAAGTGGAAGAAAACCCAATAAGCAATAGACCAATTTACATAGATGGAGGGTGAGAGAAACCTCTCCAAAAAGGCGAAATTTCTCCAGTAGAAGTGGGATATATCTGAATTTTAGGCGGTGGTGGCTGCTGCTCCTTAGACTCCATTGGCCGGAATGCTTGATTGGCCTGAAAGAATGCTGCTCTGTATTAAATATTAATGGTGTGATAGGGTTTTAGCCTCAATGGCGAAATAAATTTACCCAAGTTGAAACTGACAAATTATTGTGTGTACCATAACATAAAATACATTTTTAAATTTTAATAGAGTTAAGTTAATTCCAGCAATGGTCCTCCGACTATGTTGAATTTTCAAAATTAGTCCTCGACTTTTAATTTGGACAATTTAGGTCCTTTAACTTTCAAATTCTTTCCGATGTTGGTCCTTTCGTTAAATTTTGGTTAAATTGAGATCAAATGAAGGGGTAAAATTGTCCGTTCACCTATTTAGTGTATTATTATTCATATTTTTCATGTCCTATACGTTGTATATATGAATATAATCTCAGTCGAAGTCTCAATCGAAACCATATAATCTCAGTCGAAGTCTCTTCGACTAAGATTATATTCATATATATAGTGTATATGACAGGAGAAATACGAGTAATAATACACTAAACAGGTGAACGGGCAATTTTACCCCTTCATTTGACCTCAACTTAACCAAAATTTGACGAAAGGACCCACATTGGAAAAAATTTGAAAGTCAAAGGACTTAAATTGTCCAAATTAAAAGTCGGTGACTAATTTTAGAAAATCAACATAGTCGGAGGACCATTGCTGGAATTAATTCTTTTAAAACTATCAATTTAGGATCATAACTATTCAAATTTTTCTCAATTTCAATTAATCTGGTCAAATTATTGATGAAAAGTGACTGAAAATATTAATGGATAATATTTTAAGGGTAATTTAGTCATTTGCTCTTCCTCTATTCTTCTTTTCCATTTTTGTCTGTCCGTCGTTGTAAGCCGCACAACACGTACAGTTAGGAGTGTGCATTACCCGACCCATCCGACGTACCCGATGCATTCGGAATCCAAAATTGGGTGTGGTCCGGGTGTCATTATCCGATTTATACACTAGAACCATTTATTGACAATTATGCGGGTGTAGTCAAACGGGTAGGGTTGAGAAATATCTCACCTGAACCGCCCGATTATATATATATACACATATTATATAGATACGTCGTATGAGGTGTAGTATATATATACGCCTTTGTTCAAAGGGTTTCAACCCTAGATTATTTGTGGCTTTGTGCACAGTCGCGACTCGCGACCTCTCCTCCTCTTCTCTATTCTCTCCTCTATATTCTCTCAACTCTCAGAGTTTCAGTCTCTCTCGAGTCTTGAGTCGTCTACTACTCTACTCGTCTAGATTTGGTAGTATGTAATCTGTATCTCATAGAACCAAGACACCTTCCGGTGAAAGCCCTTAACCGCGGTGGTTTGTTAGTTTAGTTCGCGACTTCACATCTTCGACTGGCATTGTTGTTGCGCGGTGAAAACTCTAGTGAGGCTTTTATCTAGAGAATAGAGATTAGACTCATTAGAGACTGAGTCTTTGACTCTTTGAGCCGTTTGAGGTATGCCGGAACCCTAGTCCATACATTTTTATTGTTATTGTATTACTATTTTTGTGGATTTGTGTTTGATATGTGATTCTGTATTTATGTTATAATCTGTTATGATATATTGATTATAATGAAATTAGGGTTTGCCTTAATTCAGTTAAAGTGTGGAAGCCCTTAATTGTTGCTATGTCTTTGATATGTGATTTTGTTATGATAAATTTATTATAATGTAATTAGGGTTTGCCATAATTCAGTTCAAGTGTGGAAGCCCTTAATTGTTGCTATGCCTTTGATATGTGACTCTATTATGATAAATTTATTATAATGAAATTAGCGTTTGCCCTAATTCAGTTAAAGTGTGGAAGTGTCCTTAATTGTTGCTATGCCTTTGATATGTGATTCTGTTATGATAAATTTATTATAATGACATTAGGGTTTGTCCTAATTCAATTAAAGTGTGGAAGTCCTTAATTGATTCTTTGATATGTGATTCTGTAATTTATGTGGAACCCCTAATAGCCCCTAAATGATAAACTTTGGAAGTTCTGAAATAAAAAATAAGTTGATGGAATTACAGACCCTTAAATCAGTTAAATGTGTTCCTCAGTATATGTGTTTGACTGTATGAATCTAACTGTCTAACCACACTATACTGACTTGATCTTATTCTCCTTACTGATTTGTAATACCATCTATAAAGATGGAGAGTATTAGTTTGTCTAAGCAACCTCCTATAGTATCTAGTGAGGAACTTACTGGGTTGGAAGCAGAAGTTGTGGAGAGAAATCAATCTCAACAACAGCATGTGCCTCCTCCTCAATCTGTTCCTTCAAAAAAAAAAAAGGAGGTTGAATCCAGATCCAAGGTATGGGATCATTTTGAGAAGATCAAAGACAGTGATGGTATGGTTATGAAAGCAAGGCGTATTTATTGTGCAAAATTATTTGCTTCTGAGTCAAAAAAGCATGGCACATCTTCCTTAAGGCATTATCTGCTTAACTGCCTAAAGAATCCTCACTCCAAAGATGTTAGACAATCTCTTCTTTCATTTCAGTCTGTGGCTAATCCTAGTCCAAACAGTGGGGTTAATGAGGGGGTCTTAAGTACTTGGGGTGTTCAATCAAGATGCATTTAGGAGGGCCCTAGCAGAAATGATACTCATTGATGAGCTTCTTTTTAGATTTGTAGAGGGAAATGGGTTTAGGAAATTTATTCTTGTTGCATGTCCTAGATTTAAGATCCCTTATAGATGGACTATAAGTAGGGACATTTATCATTTTTTTTTTCTGATGAGAGGGTAAATTGAATAAACTGTTTAGGATTTGTTACCAAAGAGTTAGTATCACAACTGATACTTGGACTTCTGTCCAAAGGAAAAAGTATATGTGCATCATTGCACATTTTATTGATGAGCAGTGGAAGCTACACAAAAAGATTATTTCCTTTGTCCATGTCACTTCACATAGGGGGGAATACTTTGCTAAAGCCCTATAAACCTGCATGCTTGAGTGGGGTGTAAAAAACATATTCACTGTGACTGTTGATAATGCATTTAGTAATGACACTGCTATGGGTTTCTTCAAAAAGAAGTTGTTGCCTTGGGGGGTTTCTTCTATGAAATGTAATTATGTGCGCATGAGATGCATTGCACATATCTTAAATTTGATTGTCCAAGATGGGTTAAAGGATGTAGACAATTCTGTGAGGAAGGTGAGGGATGCAGTAAGATATGTGAGAAATTCTCATGCTAGGCTAAAAAAATTCAGGGACCTTGTTGATTTAATAGGAGTGGAAGCCAAGTCTAATTTGACTCTTGATATACCAACTAGATGGAATTCAACTCATTTGATGCTTAAGAATGTACTCACATATCAAAAGGTATTTAAGGCCTATGAAGAAAATGATAGTTCATTCTCCTCTGATTTAGGTGAATCCGTCCTAGATTTTATGGATTGGTATTCTATTGAGCATATGGTCAAGTTGCTTAAATGTTTTTATAAAATGACTCTAAGTATTTCTGGTTATCTGTATGTGACTATCAATAATTTCTTCTCTGAAATTTCTTACTTGGCTTGCATGCTGTCTGAAATGGTGAAAGCTGAATCTACCTCTGTTAAGTTGATGGGTTCAAATATGAAAATGAAGTTTGAGAAATATTAGAGTGATCCTGATAAAATGAATTCCATCATCTTTTATGCAAATATATTGGATCCAAGGGATAAAATTGCATACATGTCATACTAGTTTACACAACTGTATAGTGATGTTAAGAGAAAATATTATTTTGACTGATCTGAAAATTTTGTATGCTGACTATGTGCCAAGTTTTTCTGTTTCTGCTACTGCTGTGCAAGAGGCTTCTATCACTGGTACATCCCACTCTAAATCTGTCACCATTGGTAGAGCACAGTATTAATTGAAATCTCAATTTAAAAAAAAAAAAGCAAAGAATAGAGAGTGGTGAGTAGGTAGACAAAAAAATTGAGTTGGAAATATACCTCAGTGGGGAACTCGTGGAAGATGAAAGTCCAGATTTTGACATTTTAAATTGGTGGAAGGTCAATAGCAGTAGGTTTCCTATCCTCTTGGATGTTCTTGTTGTTCTCATTTCCACTGTAGCCTCTGAATATGTTTTTAGCACTAGTGGAAGAGTGTTAGATGCATTTAGGAGTTCTTTAACTCCTAGGATAGTGGAAGCACTTGATTGTGCACAAGATTGGATGAGGTTGCCAAATGAACACAACATAGTGGAAGAAAATCTGGATGAGGTGAAGAGATTAGAAAAAGGTAACTACTAACTACTAGTTAACTTCATTTTAATTACATAATTTTTTAAAATCTGTTTGTTTAATCTTTTTTTATTTGTCTCATTGTCTGTTTGCAAAATTGATGAGTGACAATGGAGCTGGGAGCAGTGGAGTTTGTTTATCACTTGCCCCAATTTCTATAACTAGCCTACTCCTCTTAAGTCTTAAGGCTTAATTTATTCATTTGTTCTTTGGTTTTTTTTTTTTTTTTTTGTTCAATTGACTTGAATTGAAACTATAAGGTGTTGGACACTTGGACAGTTGCCAATTGACAAAATGACAAGTGGCTGGGCAACAATTATATTATTTGTTGCTGTCATTCTGCACTTTGCCAGTTGAAACTGTGAGGCAAGAACCAATGGGTCATAATGATTGATGGACACTCCAACAGGTTTGAATGTTTGATTTAAGACTCATAAGTCCTAAGTTGATGGTAATAATGTATTTCTCATTCTCTGTTGCCTCTCCCAATTTATGTTTATCTCTTTGCTTCTATCCTTTGGCAATGATGATGCGTCCACCAATAGTCTGAAAAAAAAAAAGGTCAGATATGGGTTGATATGTTGCACTTAAATGTGGGTATAACTCAACTACTCAAGTAGCAATTTGTCTACATTCCTTGTCTTAACACGAAAGCTAAAGCATGCTGAGTCATTCCTTACTTTTAAACATTGAACTTGCTACATTATGATTTATGAATTGTAAGTTGTGACTGCTTTTTTAAGTACTAACTTTTCATGTTCAGTGGAGGCAATTGTTAACTCTTTGTACTTCAGTAGGTAGGTTGAGAAAGTAGCTATGAAAGTTAATGATGTTGCAAATAATATGGTAAAAAGATGAAAACTGTGAACATATACTATATTGTAACAGAGTCAGTAGTACTCAAAAAAAAATCTGTGTTATTAATTTGTTTTTTTTTTATTGCGTTATAGTTAATGATGTTTGCAAATAATATGGTAAAAGGATGAAAACTGTATAGCATGGAATAATTGGATTAACAAATTTATTAACATTTTTTAAAAAATACATTTAATAGTTTTAGAGTATGTTGCTATATTTTATTTTTTGTAATTAAAACTTATTTCTTTTACTTAATTGCATGATTTTTCCTATTTTTTGTACTACGTATTATGTTAGAGTGTACATATAGTTGGAAATAAATATTTAATGAGTAATATGAAAGAGTTTTGTAGGCACACAATATTTGACTGTAACTATAAGTCAGATAAAAATATCATACTAAAACGTAGAATAAAAATCTAATAAGAATTTTTCCAATTGCATTCCCAGCTCAACGAACTTTTGAACTTCATTCTCAACAGGGCAGCATTACAACTATACTGCAGTTGCTAGTTCCTTGGCATTTAAACTACATTCCCAACTGAGTGAACCAACTATACAGCGATAACATATTATTCCTAAAAGTTTATATACTAAAAAAATTAACAGTAAAAGTAACTTATGATATTAAAATACTGAAGCACTACATAAGTGCTATTTGTCCATTACCGTCCTCCATAAAACCAAGCCACAGACTGCTTAAACCCACAAGCAAGGCAGTAAAAAGTCTTCTCAAGTTCAAATTATACAGAAACTCCAATAATTTTAATTAGTTTTTTTTCTTCTTTATGAAGTCAAGCTTAGAGTTTGTTTGATCCTTTTCTCCGTTTTTAGCAATTCCTTGAGCTGCAATGGTTGAACTGTTTATTTCATCACCTGCAGATGCTTCCTAATTGTTTTTTCAAATATATATATATATATATATATATATATATATATATATATATATATATATATATATATAAAACAAACTTTTAGGCCAGCCATGTTTAAGTAAAGGAATTGAAATAGTATTCCAAAAAAGCAGAAATAATCATATTACCAAATCAGAGTCCATGTCCTCATCCTCTTCCAGTAGAAATAAGATCCTTTTCTTTATTTAAATCCAATGAAGAACAATAGGTAGACACTATGTTTTCATCCTTTAAAATTTGCATGACAGTAAAAGATGTGTACAAAGAAATAATGAAACTAAACTAAATTTTACAAATACTGAAAACCTATTTACATACTAACAATTATTGCTTCTCTTTCATACTTTCATACTAAAAAAAATAAACTAAACTAACATTCAAAGGGTGTTTGGTTGGGTGGAGGGAATTAGGAGGGAAAAGAATTGTAATTCGTTGGAATTATAATTCAATGAATAAAGTAGGAATTGAAATTACAGTGTTTGGTATCCAGGAATAGGAGTACATGGAATTGAAAGGTAAGAAGCGACAAAATGACTAAAATGTCCTTATGTTGTAGTATATGTTGTAATAATAATAATAATACTAATAATAATAATAATAATAATAATAATAATAATAATTCCTTCAAAAATAATAATAATAATAATAATTCTTTAAAAAAAGAATAATAATAATAATAATAATAATTTTTTAAAATTAAAAAAAAAAAAAGAAGACAAAGGGTATGGGAGGAGGGGAAAAATTGTCTTTACACCAACACAATTGCCCCTCCTCTCCATCGAATTGCAATTCATGAGTGATACCCCATGAATTGCAATTCATCATTTGGAGGGAATTGCAATTCCCTCCAACCAAACAGTGTAGTTTGGGAATTCACTGAATTGCAATTCCTCCCAAACTACACTTAACCAAACAGGCCATCAATGTCTTTACTATTGCTGCTTTCATGTTTTTGCCAGGTAGCTTGAAAAACTGCATCACTTACCCTCTATACCTATATTTGACTAAACTAAATAAATATTTATATTTCAATAATCCAAGAATGCTCAAATATATATATATATATATATATATATATATATATATATATATATATATATATATATATATATATATATATATATATATATATATATGGGTCACACTTGTGTGAGACCGTCTCACGGATCTTTATTCGTAAGGCGGGTCGGGTCGAAGCAACATGCAAATGTCATACTTATATGTGCAAATGTCATACTTATATGGTCAAATATAATACTAATCAAGAATACAATTTTTGTTACTTTTTTTTTTTAAAATATTTGATGGAAGGGGGAAACCCAAGTGATATACATAGGTCTCAGTTAGAGCCATACACTAAACGCCATTGTGGGAATCCTAAGCTATCGAACTCAAGCAGATCCAGGATACTCTTCGGAGGGTCATTGATGATGTGAATACCTCTTGGGTACATCTTTGCAAAGCTTGCCATGCGGTCTGCCGGGGCATTGATCTCACATGGTATGACAGTAATCTTCCAAGCTACTAGCTGCCTTAGCTCTTGATAGCAGGCTCTGATGATGTTGCAGATTCTGCTATTGTTGGTAATCCCTCCGTTCACTGCAGCAGTAAGTTCCATGGAGTCACCTTCGAAGGTGACATTTCTGAATCCCATGTGATTTGCTACTTGTATACTTCTGAGTAGCGCCCATGCTTCAGCTTGTAATGGTGGGCAGGACCCTATGTTGCAGATGAATCCTCCTTTCCATGACCCTTGGGAGTCCCTTATGATCCCCCCGCAACCTGCACTGCTTGTTCTGGGGTCGACTGCGCCATCAAAATTAATCTTGATCATACCTTCCTCAGGCTTAGACCATGCTAATTTCTCCCATTTGTATGAATTGATTGAGAGTAGCAAATTTGGACCTTTCTCAAAGGCTGCTGTTATTTCCTTCACCTGGGAGTCAATCCAAGCAATCTTGGAGAGGAGGGGTTGGGTTATGTTTCTGAAAATGGCCTCGTTTCTCCATTTCCACACCCACCAAATCAATGTAGCAAATGTCACATTATCACTCGTAGGTTTGGATCGGCTGCCCTTATTGGATATTCCACAATCCAACCATTCTTTAAATGATAAGTGCAGTGTATTTGCATGGAATTATATTCTGGACCAAAGCATATCTGCAGACTGCAGCTGGGCATTTCCGCAGAGCGTGATCGGCATCCTCTGCTTTGTCCCCACACATGTGGCATTTGTCATCATCTGTCATACCCCTGCGGGCTCTCAAACTATTCGTCAGAATTTTCTCATGTCGGGATAGCCATAGGAACGTCTTTATGCGGCTTACAATTTTTGTTACTTATAAGATAGAGAAAAAACAATACATTTTTCATAATAAGTAATGTTGACAAGTACCCCTTACTTATAAGGGAAAATATAATACTTTTGAGGAAAAATGTAATACTTTTAAATCAAAATGTAAAAGTATTGTATTTTCCCTTTAAAGTATTACATTTACCCTAATAAGTAACAAAAATTTTATTCCTAGTTAGTATTACATTTGAGCATATAAGTATGACACATTTGTGCATATAAGTATTACATTTGCATCTTGACCCGACCCGTCTCACTGCACGGTGAGACGGTCTCACACAAGTTTTTGCCATATATATATATTGTTGTATTTGGCTTAATTATGAAATAGAATCTCATAGGAAACTAAAAACAATACCTTATAAATATGATCTTGCATTTTGCTTTATATAAATACTTTTATAGATATTGTTGATATAAAAACTAGGGGTGGGCACTTCGGGCTTCGGTTCGGTTTTTTTCGGTTTCGCTTTCGGTTTCGGTATCGGTATTTCGGTATTACAGAAAATGATACCATTCGGTTTTACAATAAAGTTCGGTTCGATTTCAGTTCGGTATGACACGGTTCGGTTTCGGTTTGGAATTATTTCAGTTTGGAATTCGGTTCGGTTTAGGATGTTCAATTTTCAACATTTACTAATTTTCCAAACAACATACTGCCAAACAATACATATTCACATAATCCAAAGTCTAAAATATAAATATTACACAAAAACAAAACAATTCAAACACAAAATTAACATAGCAATCCAAATTGTAAAGTAATATCTTGTTCATCCATCATCCCCTCATTACGGATCAATATTAATTATTATTTATTATATATATTTAAAAAACCGAACCGAACTGTTCAGTTTCTCTATATTAAATACCGTTCGGTCCTTTCGGTTTATACCGAACCAAACTGAACCACTTCGGTTCGGTTCGGTTTGGTTCGGTTCGATAAAACCAAACCGAAGTGCCCACCCCTAATAAAAACTACAATATGTAAAGAATAACTTTCAAAAAGAAAAAATACCTGAAAATCATGGAAGACTACTTCTTTAGACTTGATGACATCGCTCCCTTTCTTTTCAGGAACATCATATGTGCGAACCACTCTCCCCTTGATTACATAATCATAAAACTAAATTCTTATTTAAATCTTCTATAGGACTTGATAGATGAAGAACCTGCATATTGTAGTCCTGGTGCTCATTTAAGAGAATTCACATGCAATGATGTAGGATGGATACATTTTGTGTTTTTTTTATATTGGCAGCCGTTCTTTCGGGTGGTTTTTATTACGATTGGTAGTGTTTGTGTTGAAGACAAATTGATGTATCTATAATATTGTAAATGTAAGGAAAATGATTCTCGAAATTCAATAGAAAATGGAAAATACAACAAAATATCCACGAAGGATAATTACACAGGAAAAATAAAAACCTACAAAAGGTTTAATAAACCTGATAAAGCCAATGGACGAAAATCGGACGATCTCGGGATGGTTGGAAGCACGAGTCGTGCTGCCACTATCCTTAAAACCTTATTTACCGCCTCCCCGAGGTGCTGGAGCGTTGCGGTCTAGGTTTCCCAGGATAAAACGTACTACGATCCTACGTTTGAGCACACACAAACTTGGATCCGGCGAACTAGGGCGTGGGATGAACGCAGGTGGCTAGAAGGAATGATGAGCAGTGTTTTGAGGGAGAAAACCAGTGTATTCGTGAGTTCTTGGTGTGTTTCTTCATGTCTTCAAAAACTGCTGCTCACCTACGAATATATAGTAGAGCAGAGTGGATCATAGCATTAATCATGGCGTTAAAATAATCCATGTAACCTCCACCTACTAGCAGAAAATTAATTCTAGCACTAACCAACATTTACACCCACTACCAAGTCCATTATTCACAAAATAACTCTGAAAATAATGATTGGAATTAATCAATTTAATTCCGTAATACTAAGAATCATTTTTGAATGGACACAGTAGGTGAAACGTCGCGTTCGAGAGGTCACTGGAGTCGCAATGCGAGACATGGTCCAGTCTGCGAACCATCGAGACATCGCCCGTGCCGCGAGACGTCAAGTAGTGCATGCTTCGAGACATCGCACTCGCACGCGAACGACCTCTCGAGGGAGGTCGACTCCGCTAACCGCGAGACATCGAACTACCTCTGAGTTAGCCCGCACGGCCAGCCAATTTTCCGAACGACATTCGTGCCTGCAGGTGCCGCTGGAAAACATCGAACTACCTTTGAGATAGCCCGCACGGCCAGCCAATTTTTCAAATGACATTTGTGCACAAAACATCGAACTACCTCTAAGATAGCCCGCACGGCCAACCAATTTTTCAAATGACATTCGTGCACAAAACATCGAACTACCTCTAAGATAGCCCGCACGGCCAGCCAATTTTCCAAACGACATTCGTGCCTGCAGGTGCCGCTGAGATGGAAAATTTGAATATGGCATAACTTAGCCCGAACGACATTCGTATCAAGCCTTTTCGGGCTCAGTTTGAGATTTGATTTGCACCCCCTGCGCGCGATAAAGAGCCTCTATGCCATACAAGTCAATTAGCTTTAAAAAGCCTCTTGTATTTATAGTGGGGCAAATCCTCCTTCCAAACCAATGTGGGACAAAGCTACATAAGCTTTTCCTTACTTTAAATTCCATCTCAAATGGGTCTATTTTGAGAACCAATTTCTAATTCACCATTATCTATTTTGAGCGTATAATATATGGATCTCTTCGTCTCACTACGAAGAACCCGAATCCACTTTGACCCGACCCAAATCGGTTGTGGACCCCACTTTAAATTGTACCACAAAATGGCCACTTAAATACCATTTTAGTGATATTTTTCCAACATTAAACCATCCCTAGTGACCTTTAGGAAAAGAATGTTTGATTCCATTTATTACACTGATAAAAACCAAGGGCCAAAATTAAATATTTTAGTTACTGATAAACATTAATTTGGCAGCCTGTATAACTTGCTGAAAATTGGAAATTAATTAACTTAGTTTTGGTAACTTAATTTTGGTAAATGAACAGTTTCCATGTTTTTAAGACGTCATTGTATATGGGCGGGAACCTTTTTGGTTGATTTATTTTGCTTTATTTAGACCTGGCAATTCGTGTATACGGGTTCGTTAACGGGTCGACACGATAACGACACGAACACGATAAGGCTAAACACGAACACGACACGTTAAGGTTAACGGGTTCAAAATTGTAACACGTACACGAACACGATTTGTTAACGGGTTAAACGGGTTGACACGATAGACACGTTTTGTTAACGGGTTTCGGATCGTGTCGACACGATATGACACGAAACCCGTTTAAATCCGCTAAATCTATTGATATATTAAAAACTAAAATTTAACGTTAAATTATATAAATAAGAAATAAAACATAGAATCCAATCCATCAAACAAACTAAAAAGAATATTCAATTTATAACATTCATAAAATTATAAAATAACATCCAAAAATCATAATTAAAGAAGTTCATACTAGTTTTTATAATAAAATTGAACACAATAAACATTCAAATTTCATATTGTCGAACATCAATAATTGGTGTATGATCTTGGCCTAATGTAGTAAATTCATTTTTAATCATGTTCATGATATATATTGTAAAGACAATGGTTCTTACCTAAATGACAATGGTTCTTAGCAGGTTCTAAACGTGTCTTTGTAAACGGGTTCGTGTAAACGGGTTAACACGATAATATTAACGGGTTAAACGGGTTCTTAATAGGTTTAACGGGTTGATCTGTTAAGACATGAAAACATAACAGGTTCTTAACGGGTCAACCCGTTAACGACCCGAGACATGTTAAGGCTAAACACTAACCCGTTATTTTCGTGTTCGGTTTCGTGTTGCGTTAACGGGTCGTGTCGATAATTGCCAAGTCTAGCTTTATTGTATATATATAGAAGAAGATATAGAGATTTGCTTCAAATTCACAAAGTCTGACATTCATAACTACAGACCCACAATCTCATAGGATTTATCTGTGTTTATCCACTGTGTTTATCCCCACTGCATTCTTGACCTTACTCGATAACTAACAGATCTTTTTCTTTGCTTTAGAGACCATGGCAAAGCTTCTATCGTGAAGTTTGCATTATCAGCTCCTATTTTGACTTCCCTATTTCTTTTAGTATACTCTGATTGATTTTAGTATAATCATTGATCTACTAAGTGGGTAGGACAAATTGATTTTAGTATAATCATTAATCTACTAAGTGTGTAGGACATATTTATATTATTTTTCACAAAGTCAATTGACCCATTAAAATATATAGAATAGGTTATAGCGATCAATTAAAATTGTGACTTACGTTTTTACATAGTATTTTTGTCTATTCTTATAAAATTTGATATTGATTTAAAAGTTATGTATTGACATTATTATATGCACCTATATATAACATTTATAATATTAGTGAACATATAGGATTTGTTTGATACCATGTATGAGATATGATAATATAAAATATTTTAAGAATACCCCCAATTATTTAATATTCTACAAAAAAATAAAAATAAAAAGTTAAACCTCTTAATATGTTTTTCCTTGATAAAATAACATTAAATGCACACTTAGACTTGTTTAAATGTTCGTTTTTCCTAGTTATTATTACACTGACATGATTTAATTTCTTTACATTTTAAATGATCAATGGTTGAATCAAACTACAAAAATCAACTAAATTTACTCTAATTCTATAAATTTTCTCTTTGTTCTTTTTTCAACTTTTTTTTTTTTTTACTATTTTAGTATTTGTAATCATATTTGAATTCTCAAAGAGTTGCGGACAATTTATCTTGAACTCTCGAAGAGCAAGAAAGAATACGAACTTCGAATCAATAAATAAAAGTTAAAGGAATTCACTATGATTCTGTAAGTTTCTACCTCGTCATTTTTTTTAAAGTTTTTTTATTGGTTCTAATCTTTGTGGTCCCGATAGGGTGGAAAAGTCTAGGGGGGTGGGGGGAGCGGAGGGGAGGGCTGAATAGACTTTTCAACAATTCAAATAATATTATAACACTTTATCAAAGAGAATTTAAGTGAATAAATTCAACTTGAATTGCACAACGGAAATAATATTACGGTAAATTGCTAAAATCAAAGTTACGTAAAAATGAAGAGCTTCACACCATGCAACACGTTTGAAACCTCTGGAATAGCTCAAATAACAATGTGAAGTTTGGCTCGCATGCATACGTGGGAACTATCAAACGCAGATGAATATTTTAAGCAGTGAATAGTGGGTTTGAAGTATAATAACTAATAAGCTTGAGCAGATGAGGTTGAGTATGAAATATGTTTTGCATGCAACTAGTGTGTCATGTGAATCAAGGTGCTCTAGTAATAAATGTGACAAAGTATGCAATGCATGTGATGATAAGATAAATATGCACGCAGATATGTAAGCATATAAAGTAAATAGACATAGAGATTTATAGTGGTTCGGAGGTGATGTAATCATCCTAGTACACTTTCTCCTTTCACTCCAAGAAGAGATTCCACTATCTTCAATCACCCAGATACAATAGTTAACAGTGCCCTTCTAGCTCTTCTGCAACCCCGAGTGTCTTTGCACAAAGCTACACTCAATCCCGAACGTCTCGCACAAGCTACGTTCCCGAACGTCTCGCACAAAGCTACATTCCCGAGCGTCTTGCACAAAGCTGCGCTCCCCGAGTATCTCGCACAAAGCTATACTCCTCAACCAAGTGTCTTACACACAGCTACACTTAGTTCCTCCAAGTGTTTTGCACAAAGCTACACTCTTATAGTTTCTTTCAAGAAATAAAAGTATTTCTTTCTAAGACTTGATTTTCTCTCGTGTTTAGCTCAATACTAGCACTTGCTTAATCTGATATCACTTGTTGTTTTTGTGCTCTCAGTGCTATTTGTTCCCTGTTGTGTCCACCGCACACTTGCTGCTTCTGTCTTCAAGTCTTCTTGGGTTTATATAGCTAAATTAGCTATTTGCCCGTTATGATTCTTCAGAGCATTAATTGTCTTTAGATGGTCTTTATCAACTTTGATGGCTCTTGTCAGATGAATTTGAATATTGTTATAATCCTCCAACGTTCTTCTTTAATCACTGACATATCTTTGCCTTGTAACTTGTAGCCACCTTTCCTTGACTTTGTAAATCTTCTGATAGTGTGAACACTTGACTTTGTTCATAATCCATAAGTCAGGTTGCTCTGAAATATATCTTCTCGGTGATTCTTGCTTGAGCACAATTAATGCCACCGAAAAGTACATTGACTTTTCTCAAATTGATTCTCAGCTCCAAGTAGCAAGAATATTTGAATTCACCTTTAGGAGTCATCCTCATGTCATATTTAGGAAAAATAATATTTCCCTTTTTAGAAGTATTGTAGGCGGTTGGACTCCTTTGGAATAAATAAAAATAAGTCATCCTATTTTTATTCTTGGTCACGTCGTAGTCAACCTAAAAAATAAGATTGTTGCTTCCCCCTTTGGATGATACGTGAGTCATCCTCTTCTTGAAATAATATAGTTGGCCTCCTTGCATGAAATAATAGGTTGGCCTCCTTGCATGAAATAATAGGTTGACCTCCTTGCATGAGATAATAAAGAGTATGTCATCCTCATCTTCATTTAAGCCTTAAAAGCAAGTCATCCTCATCCTTCAAGAATGGTGCATACGATTGGCCTCTTCAATTTATTAGAATCAAGTCATCCTCATGTTGTAGTCATCCTCATAATTTAATTGAGTGCAAGTCATCCTCATTTAAATTTGTGAGCAAGTCATCCTCTCCTTTAATGAGCAAGTCATCATCATAATTAATTCAAGATTGCATGGTCATCCTCCAATTTTGACTTTCTACACGGTCATCTTCTCCTCAAGGTTAACCACGTCATTTTTCTCCAAGAGGCCATCCTCATTTCCAAAATAAATCCTTGCATGAGTTAGCCTCTAAAAATATTTGCGAGAGAACCCATTTATGGTTGACTTCAATTTTGACCTTTAATGTTGCCGTTGCTGGTATTCTCTTTCTTTCTGCCAGCTTCCACCGCCTGCCCAGACCTAGCTGGTCTCTCATGTTGCCGTCTTTCTCTGCGTGTCACTATCATCGACGGACCATATGGGTTTCCTCCTTTGCTCTCCACTCTGGCAGCACTTATACCCCCATCTTTGCTCGATGGCTGTACCTGATTCGTATTATGGCTGGTCCCATCTCCGCTCTGAACAGGAACATCCTTCTCGTCAGCAATGACAAGTGATGGGCAGGATTCCTGCCGATGGCCATACAAGCCACATGAGAAACATACTAAATGCATGCCTTCGTAGGCCACATGCCAAACCCTGTCCTCAAGAGTAAATCTCGAAACGAGAGGCTTAGTGATGTCGATCTCGATGCATAGCCGTGCAAACTTCCCCCTCGACACTAGACTGGTGGTGTGATCCACCCGAATTGTACGCCCGAGTTTATTCCATACCTTCATTAGGCACAAGATATTATAATATTAAACTAGGAGATTGGGAAAACGAACCCAGCCATACTGGAACTTTCTCCGTGGTGTCGGCGTTTGGATGAAAGTTTAGGACCCACTCCTTCACTATCAGGTAATGGTCGAGAACCATCCATGGCCCTTGTATTTGGCGAATTCCAGGTCCTCCTGCATCCCGAACATGACCAAGAAGTAGTCGTTATCAAGGGCAATTAGTTCCATCCTTCCTTTCGAGCGCCACATCGAGTTCAAGCCTTGCATTAGGTAAACATAACCCACCTTCTTCCCCATTACCTTAATGATTAGCATCTGCCGCCACGGTTCCCGGATTCGCTTTTTTTTTCCTCAGCCGATAGCCGGATCGTAGAATAGGTTGGGTCCTCGTCTATGTCGCTTGCCTTAGATTCCTCATCTTTGTCCTCCGCATGTGCTCATCCTCAAGATTAGCGATAAGGAATAGTGCAATTTCAGTACCAGATCCTAGTACCCTACAACCATGTCCGCGTATGCGGGGGGGGGGGGGGGTGAATGCGCTAATCGTCGCCAACGCTGGCGGACTCATCGTCGGCCCTTGAAGACCTGCCACAGCATTGGGGGTTTTTAGAACCACCACCATTGACTCCATCTCAGGCTCTATGCGATTAATCGCTTCTTCCTCTTCCATAGGTGTTTCCGCCACATCGAGTTCAAGCGTCGCATTAGGTAAGCATAGCCCACCTTCCTCCCAATTACCTTAATGATCAACGTCTACCGCCACGGTTCCCGGATTCGCTTATTTTCCTCAGCCGATAGTCGGATCGTAGGATATGTTGGGTCCTCATCTATGCCGCTTGCCTTAGATTCCTCATCTTTGTCCTCCGCATGCTCATCCTCAAGATTAGCGATCAGGAATGGTGCAGTTTTAGTACCAGATCCTAGTATCCTACAACCATGTCCGCGTATGATAGTGGGGGATTGGATGCGTTGATCGTCGCCGACGCTGGCGAACTCATCGCCGGTCCTTGAAGACCTGCCACAGCATTGGGGGTTTCTAGAACCACCTCCATCGACTACTCCATCTCAGGCTCCACGTGATTAATCGCTTCTTGCTCTTCCAGAGGTGTTTCCGCCACGACTTCCATCGAACCCATCCCTGGATTCCCAGTCGCGTCCACGGTCTCCGGCACCACAACGATCTCCATCGCTGAAGGGGAAGGATCACCATCATTGTGCTTAGACTTCTTCGTGCTACGCTCGAGCAGATCGAGATCCTCAGTATACCGTTGTGCTGAGATTGTTTTCGAATTCTCCACTCTCGCTATTTCTTTTAATATTATTAAGAATTTGAAAGAGCTAATTTTAGTTTTTATTTTTTGTGTGATTAATAATATAGGGAAAAGGGTCAAATAGGCCCTTGAACATTACTTAAGAAGTAAATTAAACCCCTAAACTTTTTAAAGTAGCAATTAAACCTATCAACATTGTATTTTGGTGCAATGAAGTCCAAAAACTAGTTAGTGACCTGCTATCACAGGCCACTAGGGTTTAGGTCAATATTCCAGCCAACTCCAGTGATATTTTGTGCAATAAAGCGACTAATCAACGGAGAAGGCAATTGGTCGGAATATTGTTGCTTTTCTGTAAAGAATATCGCCAGAATATAGTCGGAGTTGGCCGAAATATTGACCTAAACGCTAGTGACCTGTGATAGCAAGTCAGAAATGTTTGAACTTCATTGCACCAAAATACAATGTTGATGGGTTTAATTGTTACTTTAAAATGTTTAGGGGCCTAATTGACTTCTTAAGTAATATTCGAAAGCTTTTTTGACCATTTTTTCAATAATATATTAATACAAATTCAAGACTAAAATGAAAAAAAAAAAAAAAGTGCAAGAATTCACAAATCCCTACAATTGTAAGGAAGAGAATTTTAAATGTTTAATTAAATAAATAAGATGTTTGATTGATTTCATAGAAAGCAAAGTATATATACAGAAATAGTAAATTAAAGAAGTGGAATATTGCAAAAACTAGGAAAACTATTTAATAAAATTACACATTAACCCCAAATATTTGCATGAAGCCCCTCATGAATCACTATTCATCACCAAGAGAAAACATGGAAGCTTATTAGCATGGCAACAAGAACAATGGGTCCACAAAGCGTCTTAGAAGCAGCCTCCGAGACGTAGAAGTAGTAGTAAGGGTTGCTGAAGTTTTTCTGTCCGAAACCCGCCGGAGGGGCTACGCTGGCCGGAATGTTGAAATTGTTAGAAGGCGGCGGCGGCGATGGCGGAGGAGTGGTTGGTCGGGGTGGAGGTGATGACAGGAGCGGCGGCGATAATGGTGGGAGGAAATAGTACGGAAATGAGGGTGGGTAGTTGTGGAGCGGAGGTGATGGTGGAGATGAAGCCGATGGTGAGTTTATTGGCGTGATGATCGCTCCCGGAGGTGGGAAGATAGAAAACGGCGGCAGCGGCGGCGGGGAATGGGCGAGGAGTGGTGGACGTGGCGACGGCGATGGTGGTGGCTTCAGGGCCACTTCCGGCGTCGGCGGTGGCTTCAAGGACACTTCCGGCGCCGGCGGTGGGGAGCAAATCGCCGGGCATGTTCCACACTCACTGATGCAGAGTAAACCGGGGGTGCTACTTTGTATGGGTTCTTGAGATTTGACTCCAAGAAACATTATGGATAACAAGAGAAAGCATGTGGCTATGAAGAAGGGAAGAAATGTGGGATTTTGATTTTCCATTGTTTTGAGAGGTAGAGTTGTGGTGTTTTGAAGAAAGGGAGAATTGTTTGTATGTTATGTCAAATGCATGTGATGACAACTTTGTGGTGCTTAATATAATGCTCTCTACTTTTATAGTGTGTGGTAATTCTTTAATTTACCATCATCACCATCTTAGCTTGTGCATGGCTCTTTTAAGGAGTTTGATCAATTGAAGGCTTCTTGTCTTTGAGACTCATTTTTGTGCCCAACAATCATGTAAGAATGGTATCTTAATTAATTACTTTCTCTAACTCTTTCTACTAACATAATCCCATTCTTATACCGCAATACTTTCACTTTTAAAAATGAGTCTCACTTTCATATTATCAAATTTACAAATTATTCACTATTATCTCTACATCCCTGCAATAGCCTCTCACTTTCAATAATAGTCTCACTTTCATATTATATTCTAAATATAATAATAAAATTAAAAATTAAAAAATTTGAAAAATAAAGGACAAAAGGATGCACACTCTGCCAAATGACAGCAAAAACTGCAGAGTGCAAGCTTGCTAAAATAGCAAGCTTGCATTCCGACGTGTGGTAAACTTTCAGGGTTGAGGATATGATAGCCTAATAAATATAATAATTATCAGTAGGTATATATATTTGATTTTTTAGACGGTCTTTCGTTATCATAACAATATCATAGGGATTTTAATATCTATTTATATATATAATGTGTTTTGGAGTATCCTCTTATCAAAATCACGATATATTAGAATTTCCATTATGATCTATCATACAATTTTCACTATGTATTGTATTCAATATTCACACATTTTAATAGGATCGGTTTCATTGTTTATGGATTATTTCATTTACATCATTATAGTTGATCCCGGAGTGAAGTACAATGGTAAACCAAAATGATGAGATTCAACAATATAATTTAGTACACTACTACTACATGATGGTGATTTTTCTTCTTCTAGTAGCTTAATGCAACAATGTTAAGTTGGTGTGCCCAAATTATATTATTGTATCCTATATTTAAGAAGTAATAACATGAGTGTATGTATGAGTATTCCCATGCATATCCATGGAGATTTCAATTTCAAGTGTTCAAAAAGAAAGGTGTCTGTCTATTAATGTGTTGATAAAAAGGGTAAGAATCCAAAAAAAAAAAAGTAGTTGGAGGCCACAGTATCTTTGGTTATGCCTTTCTCTACACACACTCCACTTTTGTGCCTAGACATTCACCTTAGCCTTTGCATATCTGTTTCTTATGGACAACTTGGTTGCTCTTAGATAACAAGCAAAGAATTTTTCCCAACTATAACTATTATGCCAAAATGGTGAGAGATTCAATCATTGGTATTATTTTCCTTGATTTTTAGATATGATTTGGCTGGGAGGCTGGCTAGGACTATATATATATAGCTATGGTGTAAAGAGAAGCATCATCAAATGATGTGTGTGTGTGTGTGTATTTGTATATCTTCAGGTGTACCGTAAACCTTTTGAACATGTTTATTGAGAAGAAGTAAATTCAGATTGATTCTGTCAAACAAGTCTTACACATTAACTGATTTCTCATCAGATCAGTCGATAAGTATGCATCATATCAGTCAATAACTCATGTCAAAAACTTGTTCTTTTCTCCCCAGGCTTTCCTTATCCTCATCCTTGAGGCCTAAGGTTACCAGTTCTCAGCTCTCACACTTCAATTTCTCCTTCATTGCAGAGCCTTAAGTAGCTTCACACCTTTGCCCCGGCAGGATGCAGTACCTGTAAAGAAACAATAGACTATGAACTATGTTCGCCTAATTTGATTTCCTAAACACTTACAAGTAATCCAAGATTTAGAACCACCTGATATATATATATCCAAGGTTTTTATTCCTTAATGTTCTGAAAAATGTGTTGTGTTTAGCCAAGTCCAACAAGTTTAATTGGGATTAAGGCTTAATTGAGTTACAGTGTCTAGATCTTTCTTGTTTCACTATTAGTGTGAGCATAAATATAATATTTGCAGTACAACTATCAGCTTAGGCTTTTAATTGAGATGGAGTACATACTTTAATTATTAGGGCAAAAACTAACCTGGATGGAGATTTAGGATCATTCAAGAATTGAAGACTTGATGATTCAACAATAACGTCCAAACGATTGGCTACCGTTTTTACTTGACAAGCTTTGGATCCCCAGTTCTTTAAGCCGGTTAAGCTCGGGTAATATTACTGCACCAAGATCCGGTCTGTCTTTCTTCCGGAGCTCAGCACACTGGAGTGACAATTTGGCAAATTTAAGAGTCTCTTCCACTGGCCAGTCTGAGACTGTTGGGTCTAACAAATCTCCAAATGTGCCTTTCTCAATTGCCCTCTCAACATGGTGGGTTAATCCCATGGGGGGCCTTGCTGTGATAATCTGGAGCAACATCACTCCAAGTGAATAAATATCCGATTTAGTCCCCAGCTTTCCAGTCTGCTGATACTCAGGATCTATGTAGCAAAACGTCCCGGCAGCTGAAGTCATGTGATATTGTGTCACATCATCAGCTACGGATGGTGGGACTAATCGTGCCAAGCCGACATCACTGATTTTGCTGACAAAATTCCGGTCCACAAGGATGTTCGCTGGCTTAAGGTCCCGGTGCACAAGAGGCTCGGGCTTCGATTGATGAAGAAATAGAAGCGCTGTCGCGATTTCTGCTGAAATTTTGAACCGAATTTCCCATGGGATTGGCGGGGTATTGCCCTTTCGAAACAGACGGTCTTCCAAGCTGCCATTGTCCATGTATTCGTATACTAAGCATCCATACTCAGGACATGCACCCAAGAGAAGAACCATGTTTGGATGTCTCATAAGACTTAGGACCTCAACCTGATATTTATAAAAGAACAGGCTTGATTTGATGAGAAGAGAATGGACTTTTTTTTTTTTGAATACTATTGACTCTGTTATAATGTAGTATCTGTTCAAGAAGAGAATGGACTTAAAAAAAAAAAAAAGAGTTGAATTTTAAATCAGAAAGGGCTAATTTACCTCTTGTTGGAATTGTTTTCTTCCTTGTGCAGCATCAGGCCTTAGAACTTTGATGGCAACAGGTGTGTGGTCAAGTCTGCCTCGATAAACAGGTCCATATCCGCCTTCCCCAATCTTCATTGATTTCGAAAACTTTTCGGTGGCAAATTCAATCTCATCTATGCTATACTTCCTGTAGCGACAATCACTTTTGGATAGCACGCTTAATGCTCGATTCTTTTCTGCCATCTCTTTCTTCGCCTTCATCTCCGCATACTTTGTTCTTTGTGCCTCCATCTCTGCTATCTTTTGCGCTTTCTCGGCTGCTTCCATGGCAGCTTTGCATTTAGCCTTCTCCATCTCAACCATTCTCAAAGCAGCCTCCTCAGCTTGCCGAGCTTGCTCAAACCTCTGAGATTCTTCTATCTTCATCTGTTGAAGCTCTTTTGCCTGGAAATAACAGAAATCTGGAATCATTTCTCCTAGATTTAGCAGTATACATTATTCTTCTTGTAAACAAGGCTGAAAAAAAATGTAGTGTTACGCTATTCTTGGCTGTGATGGCTTCTTTGCAAGCAGTGTTATACATATCCATGGTTTGCTTCAGCTCTAACTTTAGTCTTTTCATCTCAGCTTCCAAATCCTTCTGCAATAGCACGATTCATATCATCAATTGAATGCAATTCACTTCTGCAGCAAAAATCTGCAACTATATATGTTGAACTTACGGAAGCTACTGAGCATGCATCACTTGCAGCATCAGATATTCTCGTGAAGTCTAGGTTTTGAGCTGCAGCGGCGTTATCCGACCCGTCACTGATTGGTGCAAAGAGGTCGTTATTGTCCTCAACGATGGAATTATTGCGGCAGGATGAATTCCTCGGCTGCCTTCTCACAGAACCATCAGGGTCTCGGTCCATGCTTCTTCTAGCTCTCCCGCTGTGCTCTCCCCTCATAGAACCGGCCCTGTTTCAGCCAGAAACAAACCAACTGGTGATAAGTAGGTGCACATTAACCATTTAACCGCATCCCTCCTCCACGGTCCCAAAATTTTATCTCATTTTGTACCTGCAGCTACCATCATCGGCTGCTGCTGCTGCTGCTGCTGATGCAGCACTACTGATCCTAGAAGCACGCGATAACGAGCCTTGAGCCCACATTTGATTTGGGAGATTGGCCAGAGGCCTCGCTGCTGGGCGGATGGATTGCTGCTTTCCTTTCGAGATTACATAAACTGTGCAAAAGTCTGGGGCAGTCTTGTTCACAATTGTTGGCACATCATGAGTCCAAAATTTCCTGCACAGCTTCTAATCAAAACCAACCCTCTAATGCAGAGAAAATCTTCAAGAAATGCAGTGGAAATGTGGAATGGGAGCATCTGACTAACCGAGATATCGCACTTCGCGATGATGCACCAAGAACAACGTTGGAAACGCGGTGCGTGTTGATGTACCCTATAATTGCCTTGGCCACTTCAGTATCCTCAACAAAAACCTCCTTCAATATGATCTGCAGTACAGTTCAGAAAACACAAAAGTGAACTTTAGACTTTGGTCAGGCCAGCTTAATGTTCCATCACTATTTATATTCAGTATTCCTACTTTATATTAGCTTCCAGTCCAAAAAAAAAATGCATTGCCCATTGAAGCAACCTAATCAAATCTAATCTAATGCAATAATGTAGTTGAATGGAAAACAAACATGATGAACAAATCTGGTTCTCATATAATGCAAGGCTGATTAAAAGATAGTATTTTACAACCGTTTCCATAATTATACAGCTACATCAAGTTATATATTCACTAATTCTTCAAACTCAATAATACCACCAAAGACACATACTTCAATCCATTATTATATTCATCATGCCTACAAACACCACAAATTTCAAGCTAGACATCATATGAGGTGAGATTTCTTTTTGAAGGTGACAAGGGAAACCTGCAGCCATTATTCGAGGGAGGGTGTGTATTGGGTAAACTCCACCTTGTGACCTTAGCTGACAAAGGACTAAAATGAGGTAAATCAGCCTAGGTTGTTCATAGCGACCGGCTCAAATCAAGAGGGTTGGGATTTGAACCTGTGACCTTGTAGTTATAAGTTTGTATCTTTAGCCATATTGGGTAAACTCGGCCTTGTGATCTTAGCCGACAAAGGATCACAAGGAGGTAAACCAACCTAAGTTGTCCATAACTAACCAGCTCAAACCAAGAGGGTTGAGATTTGAACGCGTGATCTTATGGCTATAATTTTGCTTCCTTAGTCATATTGGGTAAGCTCCGCCCCACAAGGACAAGGAGGTAAACCAACCTAAATTCGTTGTCATAATTGATCAGTTCAAATCAATCAAGAGGGCTGAGATTTGAACTCGTGACCCTTAAGTTACAAGTTTGTATCTTTGGTTGGGTTACCCGGGTGAGATTTCTTTTTTTGGAACAAATATGGGGTGAGATTTAAATCTAAGAAATATTACCAAAACAAGTGACAAAACGTCAATGTGACCATGTGGGTGGGGTGGCATGCAAAGTGGCAAGAGTATTGAAAATATGATGCATTGAAATCAAATGGAATCAAAGAACAGTGCCAATTATAAATTCATGTAAATTGCAAATCATTGTCATGCATACTCCTCTGCGCGCAGAGTAAGCGCGAAATGGTGTGAAAACGCAATGTCCATCATGATCATTCATCCCACCATTTGCATCTGAACCACCATTCTCTGCAAAAAAAAAAACATAAAATCGACCAAATCGCAATCGTGACAATGAAAGATTCAAAAATTTCTCAAAATTCCGAAGAAATTAAACGTAAGAAGAGCGAGCGAGCGAGCGAGGGTATGTACGATTTGATGAGGATTTGTGGCGGACGTGGAGAAGGATAACAAAGGGATTGCTAATTAGGAGATTATCAACCGTCCATTTCACGGCGGAGGCGCTGTTCTTGTCTTTATCGACAGCCACGACGGTGATGGGGCCGGTGGCGCCGTCGGAGGGAGTGGGGTGATGATCCATTTTTGGATGATCTGATCTGCTAAAGGTTATGCCTAGCTCAGATCAACCAGTACTCCGCCGTCTCCGCCGTCACCACCGCCGCGCCTCTGCCAAAGCTTTTTGGGAAAATGGGATCGGAGGAGGAGAGAACCGAAAGGGAGAAGCAGATGTGAAGAGGGGAGGGCCCATTATATATTCAGATGGAATCTTAACTGAAATAACTGACGCATCTAATTTAATTGCTATTTTAATTTACTCCTCTTTTTATTTTTATTTTTAAATTAATTAATTACTCTCATTTTATTTTAGCCTATTTTATACTATTTTCACTATATTACAAAATTATAACTAACAAATTAAATGCCCTTAAAATATTAGGTTAAACTATATTTTAGCCTAATGGTCCGTTTGGAAAGCACGAAAATAACTTCTGGAAAATGTTTTATAGAAAATGAGTCATTTAAAAAAAATGATTTCATTTCTAGTGTTTGGATGTATTCTAGAAAGCTGTCTTTGTGTGTCTGGTTCATTTTCTGGAAAATGGATAGAATTGTATAATTAAATAATGTAAATATTTTATTTGAAATATAAAAAATTATAATAATATATATAAAAACGTAGAACGATAGGTTTCCATCGGAAACCATACAGGTTTTCGCGCTAGTTTTTATTGATTTCCTTGGTCCATTTCAGGGCATGGGTGATATGGCTTGGTTTTGGCAGAGAACATGCGAAACTGTCATTTTTCGGAAAAATGAATTGATTTTCCTTGATCAACGAAAAATATTTTTCGTTGATAGCATTTTCCAGACATTGCCAAACACCGAAAACTCGAAAAACATTTTTCGGAAGTCATTTTACGGGTTACCAAACTCACCATAAGTTTTACTCAAGTACTTCTTTTTTCATATGAGTTAATTCCATTTTTGGTTCTAGATTTATAGGTGACAATCCACTTTTAGTCATTTTTTATTAGATCATCCTCATTTGGTCATAGTATTATTGCGGCATGACCATTTTTTGTCATGCGTTAACAAAATCTCCAAAATATCGTTAAATACAAAGCCATTTCAATCTTTTTTATTCAAAGTATGTTGAATTGCTATATTTTTTATGTTTATTTTTTGGAAAACGTCTATAATTGATGACCGAATTGAACTGTCATTGTATTTAACAATATTTAAACCGTTTTGTTGATAAAGGGCCAAAATTGGTCATGCCACAATAATACTAGGACCAAAAGTGAATGTTCTAATAAAAAAATGACTTAAAGTGGACTACCACCTATAAATCTAGGACAAAAAATAATCAAATTAGCTCTTTTTCATATTTATTAAATTGTTTGTTAGCTTAGTTGAATGATGTAAAATGATTATGTGGTATGGACGAGATATTGTGAATTTCTTCCAATTTATCAAAAGTCTCGGGTACTTTAAAACTCATGAGAAAGTGTTGCTATTCTTTGATGTCTTCCTAGCATAAATAGGCTTAGTCTTGGTGTGGGGGTCATAATGTGTCCTAATTGAAGAACCTATGGTTGGTAAAAAAGATGTAAAATGATAAATTTTTGTAGGTAATTATTAAATGTGATTTGTTTATTAAATTTTTGTTAACTTAAAAAGAAAAAAAATTAAAAATAATAATCACATATGTAAAATATTTCTAAAATTTCAAACAATAATCATTATCATTTCAATTTCTGTTTCATATTTATTTATAATGGAAAATGCATTTGGTCATCCGGTTAAAATAATACAAAATTGCATTTCCACTGAATTTCTTGTACGTTCCATGTTTTAGACAACTAGCGAAAGAGATGAAACAAAATTGGAGTTTTTTTTTTTTTACAAAAAAGAAAGTGATAGAAAAAAATATTTTTTCCTAAAATCAAGTTTAACGGAAAAGTTATTGGAACGATACAAAATTCCAAAATTTAATAGTTTGGGGTGTTTAATGACAAAAGCATTAGTCTAGAACTAAACGTGGGATTCTCACGAAAACACAAGAGACCTCCGTTGAAATTAACTCTAATAATAATAATAGTAATAAGTGGTTGTGGTGGTGTGGTGGCGACAACGACAATGGTGTGGTTGTAGTGATTTAGTGGTGGTGGTGGTAGTAGTAATGGCGGTGGTAATAATAATTCGGAAACTAGTTTAATGAAAGATGAGAAAGAAGAGAGAGAAGATAAAAATAAAAGAATTCGAAAAATGTCTTTCGAGTAAGAATACATTTTCTGCCAAATTAGGCGATGGGGAATACTACTTGCTCGTACGCGGTCGTATGTGCTCGGTATAAGCGCCCAAGACCAAGAGGTTCCTTTCCTGAGCTAGTCTGACCTGAGCTCGGTTACCAAATGTTCCCTCCAAGATTACATACCTAGCAAATGGTGCTTGGGATTTACTTCCTGACCTTGTGGGCTCAGGGCCGGTCCAAACATTTTAGAGGCCCTCGGCGAAATTAAAAAAAAGGCCCTTATATGAAAAACTAAAATTTAAATTTAATAATACTAAAAAAATAATAATATCAAATAACATAAATAAGATTATAAAATTTTCAATAATTTTTAAATACAAAAGTAATCATGAAATTTTTTTTTTACATGCTTTACTCGATGAAAAATCATCGATAATTGCATCAAGATTAACATTCTTTGGCATATCCATCTCAATACACTAAATTGCCAAACAATTCAATCTTTCTTGTGACATTGGACATCTCAAGTACATTTTCAATAACTTCAATTTTGAAAAACTTGTCTTCGTTGATGCTACAGTCACAAGTATCGTCAATAATATTCGATAAGCAATAGAAATCAAGGGGTAGCAATCTGCAACTTTGACAAACTCAAGAATCTCAATCGTTGACATTAATGTGTCTGGCAAAGTCATATGTAACACTTTTAATTCAGAGAAATGATCATCAGAATCAACATCAAATGACTTCAATATTTTTGCAACATTATATGAAAATTCTCTTATTTTATTATTATCCAATGACTTCAATATTTTTGAATTATATGAAAATTCAAAAATATTTTCAAATATCTTTAGTTGCTCAAATTCATTATTCAATGAAGTAATTGTCATATCCACAACAGTTAAAAAATAATTGACTCTAAAGAACTCCTCAGGTGATTGAATTTCTCTTTATTATTATTTTCATCAAATTGTTTTTTCCTAATAATACGTCTTCTAATTGGAAATGTAGAATCTATGTTCATATCACATGCAATGCGTTTGGCAATATTCATACTAGATGCAAACCCTTCATTTCTATATTTCTCAAAAAATTTCATTACATCTTCTAATTGGTTCCACATAGATTTTACAACTTTTTACTTACCATATTAATAGCAAATAAAATATCACACCAAATACTCCGTAACAATTCCAAGTAAACATTCAAAACTCTGAAGTGCACTAACCAAGTTATCCGCTTCACTTTTTGATTTGGCATCATCACAATATTTAGATAATTCAAACAAAGCCAACCTTATTTTAGGAGCTCAAAATTTAATTGCTATGACACTTTTTATTCTACTCTCCCAACAAGTATTTGATAAACATTAGATATTTACATTACTCATTAACTCTTAGAGGATTATAGATTTATAGCCCTAATGCCCTATAGGTGTTGTGTTACTGTGTACAGTGTGCATAATTGCAAAGGAAAATAAAGACAAAATAAATTACAAATAGAATAACAACTTACAAGTTACAACGGACAACAGGGCCCAAACCGGCAAACAAATGAACAATGGTCGACCATAGACGAAGATGCAACTAAGATGAATAGAGGATTAATCGAAAATGGAAAAAAAAATTATTGAAGAAGACGAATGAGTTAGGGTGTCGATTCTAAATTATTTGATTAGATGTCATTCCCGGCTTCCTGTAGATTGAATATTTGAATAGACGATTAATCGAAATTGAGAAAAAAATTTATTGGAGAAGACAAATAGGTTAGATACTTAGGTATCGATTCTAAATTATTTAATTAAGTGTCGATTCTCAGCTTCCCTGCAGTCCCACTTCGATTATGCTTCCATCTATTCTTAATATTTTTTTAAAAAAATATAATTATAAGACTATTTATTAAACGAATTTGTTGAACTCTCTTGGCTAAAGTTGTATGGGCCTACATTCCAACAGCGCATTAGTACTTGTGGTAATGAATTATGGAAATGGGGTGGAGCTTATTTTAATAATTTAGGAAAACAAATAAAGCAGTTGAGGAATGAAATGGAGGTAATTAGAGGCAGCCGTATTGCTTTGGATATTCATCGCTATCAGAATTTGGAGGTTGAGCTATGTTGCCTTCTATATCAAGAAGATGTTTATTGGAGGCAACGGTCTAAGCAGCGTTGGCTAAATGAGGGAAATCTTAACACCAAATATTTTTCCACAAATTCGCCTCCAATAGATGAAAAAGTACTCTCTCGTCTTCAAGATTCTAATGGTTTGTGGCTGGAAGGAAGGGCTATGCATGGTGAAGTCTTAAGGTACTATGCTGAAATTTTCACCACCTTTGGTTGTGATGATAGTTGTTTGAATATGGTGCAAAGCTGTGTTTCTGTTAGCCAAAATGCCCGCTTGCTACGACCTGTAGAACCCAAGGAAGTGAAAGCGGCCATTTTCTTGATTGCTCCTAATAAGGCCCCGGGCTTGGATGGTATGACTCCCTATTTTTATCAAGCTTTTTGGTCAGTATTTGGAAATGATCTTATTGGTTTTGTGCAACACTGTTTTAATAATTGTACTTTACCCCTTGGTTTAAATGATACAAATGTAGTGTTAATCCCCAAGAAGAAGGTGCCGATGAAAGTGTCTGATTTGAGACCGATTGCGCTCTGTAATGTGACGTATAAGGTTCTTGCGAAAGTGGTGGCAAATCGGCTAAAGGAGGTGTTAGATATTATTGTTTCTGCTTCCCAGAGTGCCTTCGTCCATGACAGGCTCATTACGGATAATATTATTGTGGCTGGAGAGGTAGGAAATTTTTTAAGGAGGAAATGTAATGGTAAAGAGGGTTGGGTTGCTCTTAGACTTGATATGGCGAAAGCCTATGATAAGATGGAGTGGGGTTTTTTAAGGGGTATGTTAACAGCTTTAGGGTTCGCCCAAGGGTGGGTTGACTTTGTATTGCTGTGTGTATCTACAGTCAGATATAATATTTTGGTCAATGGAGAAAGTGCGGGCACAATAGCTCCTACTCGGGGTATTAAATAGGGTGATCCTTTATCACCCTATTTATTCATATTGTGTGCTGAGGGCTTATCGTTGTTGTTATAGAGGGAGGATGCCAAAGGAAATATTCATGGTATGCGTGTGGCTTGTGAAGAGTAGGAATGAATTGATTTCATTTATGCTTTACAATGAAGGTATATATAGCACTCTACAAAAGGAAGTTACAGCAGAATCAAAACTAAAGCCTAAAGAATAGTAAATAACAAAATCATCTATAGTCTGAACTAGTCTTTAGATGATTTTGTTATTTACTATTCTTTAGGCTTTAGTTTTGATTCTGTTGTAACTTCCTTTTGTAGAGTGTTATATATACCTTCAGTGTAAAGCATAAATGAAATCAATTCATTCCTACTCTTCACATGGTATCAGAGCACTCTACAAAAGGAAGTTACAACAGAATCAAAACTAAAGCCTAAAGAATAGTAAATAACAAAATCATCTAAAGACTAGTTCAGACTATGGGTTTAACATGGCTAGAGGTTCCCCTTTAATGTCTCATATGTTCTTTGCGGATGACAGTTTACTTTTTTTCAAGGCAAATGATAAAGAAGCACATGAGGTGAGAAATTGCTTAACTTTATATAGTATTGCTTCGAGTCAGGCTATTAATTTTGATAAGTCCAACATCCTGTTTAACAAAAATACTAAGTTAGTAATGAGGGATCACGTGGCGGGTATTTTTGGTGTTCGACAGGTGGAGGATTTTGGAAAATATCTAGGCCTTCCTTATTTTTTGGGGCAGAACAAATCTGTGATTTTCCGCTATATTGAGCAAAGATTGAGAGACAGGCTCAGCAATTGTCAAAAAAAGTTGGTGACAAAGGTAGGAAAGGAGGTTTTAATTAAGATTATTGCGCAGGCTATGCTGATCTTTGTGATGTTTGTTTTCCTTATGCCTCGTGGGGTGTGTGAGTCCATTGAGAATATTATGAACCGTTTCTAGTAGGAGAGTGGGGGTGATAATTGAAGGGGCATTCACTGGATGAGTTGGGCAAGATTAGTTGTACCAAAGTGCTATGGTGGTATGGGTTTTAAGAGGTTACATGAGTTCAATATTGCCCTATTGGCTAAACAAGGATTGTGTGTTCTCACAACTCGCGAATCCTTGGTTTGTAAGATCCTGAAGGCTACGTATTTTCCTAATGACACTTTCCTGACAGCTAAACTTGGGCATAATCCTAGTTTTATTTGGCGTAGTATTTTGACAAGTCAACCAATTTTAAGGGAAGGTGTAATACGTAGAGTTGGTAATGGGTCGGACACGTTGGTTTGGGGATGACCGTGGTTAGCTGACAAGGATGAATCAAAACTGCAAACAAGATGTATTAATGAACTTCAAGATGCCAAAGTCTCCAATTTGTTGATAAGTGAGGGTGAATGGGATGTTGAGCTCATTAGGGATATTGTCACTAATAATGATGTTGATAGAATTCTTAGTACACCCATCTCGCCTTTACATAGTGATTCATGGTGTTGGAAGGGTGATGTGAGAGGCCTATATACCGTAAAGCATGGCTATCATTTGCTAACTACTAATCTCATGCATTAAGCCCAGGCGACCTCCTTTGTTGAGTGGTGGTGCTTATGGAGTTTATCGGTGCTTCCAAAGGTAAAAATCTTTATTTGGAGGTGTTTGCATTATATTCTCCTAGTGTATGAGGTGTTAATTTCTAAGCGAGTTTGCGCGGGGGGTGGTTGTGCTTTGTGTACTGCCCAGATGGAAACTGTTGTTGGAAAAATAGCATAAAATGACATTTTAATTGGTTATTTTGTGGTACAATTATATGTAGGGTCCACTTCCAATTTGAATCGGGTCAAATTGAATTCAGGTTCTACGTAGTTAGATGAAGAGATTGATATATTGTACGCTCAAAAGGGATAATGGGTGAATGAGAAATTGGTTCTCAAAGTTGACCCGTTTGAGTTGAAAAATGGAGGGAAAATCTTTAAAAGTAGCTTTTCTCCAACATTGGTTTGGGAAGTAGGTTTGCACCACTACTTATACAAGAGCCTTTCTAAGGCTTATTAAATTGTGTAGCATAGAGGTTCTCTCTCACGCGCAGGGGATGCAAATCAAATCTCAAAATGAGTCTGAAAAGGTTTGACTCGTGTGCGCGGGCATGAATGTTGGCCTTGCAGACTGAGTTATGCCAAATTTTCGTAACATTTTTCCAACACATAGCCACTAATGGTTCGAGTTAATGAACTCGGGTAACCAGAATGCTAGTATCAATTCAGCCAAGAGAACTCGTGGTAACAGTTCGGCCACACTAATGCTTCATCGCCTAGCCATATTGGTACAACCATGATTCGGCCATCGACTTGTGGTACCATTCGATCAACTCGGGTTTAAACCCTCATTGTCTCGTCTCGTCTCGTGAATGATTCGAGTTTGTGATCGTTCAGATTCTTAATTCATCTTTTTCAGGATTAATTTTGAATTAATTCTAATTTTAAGTTTCTGAATTAATCTCAAGTAGTAGTCTACTGTGACAGGGGTTATAAGTCTTGATTTTATTATCAGATTAATGCCATGATTAAATGCTCTTTAATCCTACAACCCCTATATAATTCGATGGTAGAGCAGCAAATTAAAATAAAACGAAATTATATTTCCTCTCTCGAAAACTCTACTTTTACTCCTTTCTAGCCAGCTGTGATCAAAACCTTGTTCTTGTTCGTCGGATTTCATTGTTTTGAGTGCTTAAACTTGAAGCCGTAGCTTGTTTTATCCTGGGAAACCTAGGATACAACACTCCTAACACTTTGGGAGGTAGCAAATAAAGTTTTAAGGATAGTGTAGTGAGTACACGACTCAAGCTTACCTCCTTACAGAAAACCCTTTCGTTTCTTGTGCCTATTATTCTTCCCGAGAATATTATTTTCGTAGTAATATTTCATAACAAGCTTAAAACCTTATCCGTTTATTTCTGTATTTTTTTTCTCTAATTTCCTCGAATAAAAGGAGAGCCCTGAATTGCCAGTTCACAATGGGAGGAGAATGTTGTTATTGAGAACAATAGTGGTGGAACGACAACAATGTTGCACATTTCCAAGCACCGGTGAACGTTGGTTCACAGGACAATGTCAGCATTGAGGGGTATATTTCTACAATGCGGGCACCTACAGTACCGAGTGGTTCGGCCGAAAGGTCGAAGAAGTTCACTGGTTCGAACTTCAAGAGGTGGCAGCAAAAGATGTTGTTCTACCGGGCAACTCTCGACTTGAGACGGTTCTTAACCGAGAGGATTCTTGAGTTGAAAGAACATGTATGTGATATTAATTAATTGGTAGATTTTATTATTTTTTTAATTTTAAAAATTTAGCGACGGATAAAAGTCGTAGTAAATTCGTAGCTAAATTTAGCGATGGAATTTTTCGTCACTATTTCCTAGCAAATTTCGTCATTCAAATGGTCGTGGGAAAGAAATTAGCGATGGATATTTTTAAGCTAGCGACGGAAAAAAATTGTGTCGCTAAATTTTAGCGACACCAGTTTTAGCTATGGACCAATTCTGTCGCTAATCACTTTAGCGACGAATTTTCCCTTTCTAGCGACGGAATTTTCCGTCGCTATTTTCGCGTTATTTTGTAGTGTTGTTTATTAGAAAATGAACAACATTTTCTATCTTGTTTGATAGAAAATGAGCCTCGAACGTATGTAGAAGTTGTGACTTCTACGGAAGAACCAATGTGGAAAGAGGCTATTAAAAGTGATGTGGATTCTATCCTACAGAATCACACTTGGGAACTTGTTGATCTTCCTCCGGGTGTAAATCCTTAGGATCTAAGTTGGTCTTTAAAAGGAAGATGAAACCAGATGGGAACTTGTTGATCTTCCATCGATAAGTATAAGGCTAGGCTTGTAATCAAGGGTTACAGGCAACGCGAGGGTCTTGATTACTTCGACACGTATTCTCCCTGACGAGAATAAACTCCATTCGGATGATACTTGCCATAGCCGCGTTGCGAAATTTGGAAGTTTATCAAATGTATGTGAAAATAGCTTTCTTAAATGGTGAGTTAGATGAAAAAATCTATATGGAACAACCCGAAGGGTTCGTTGTTCCGGGCCAAGAAAAGAAAGTCTGTAAGTTGGTTAAATCGTTATATTGTTTAAAACAAGCGCCTAAGCAATGACATGAGAAGTTTGACCATACAATGTTAACCAATGGTTTTAAAATAAACGAGAGTGACATGTGTGTCTACGTTAAGGAAACGGTAGACGGGTATGTCATTCTTTGTTTATATGTAGATGATATACTCATCGTTGGTAGTAATGATCGGATGATCAAGTCTACCAAAAATATGTTAAATGCGAGATTTAACATGAAGGATATGGGTTTGGCTGATTTGATCCTTGGGATTAAAATCATTAGGAGACCAGATGGTCTCGTGTTGAGCCAATCTCATTATATTGATCAAATCCTTGTGAAATTCAACAAGGATAATAATCAACAAAGACATCGCGTTTTACCGTACAACCAGTAGAGTAAATATATCTTCATGAGGGAAGGTTCAAAGGGGAACACCTATCTATCCTATACAGGAATCGACCGTTGAAAACAATTGTTTCCGATTTCATAACAACCCCAAAAATCAATTTTCATTCATGTGGGTGATTGTTGGAAAAAATAGCATAAAATGGCATTTTAAGTGACTATTTTGTGGTACAATTATATGTGGGGTTTACTTCCAATTTGGGTCGGGCCAAAGTGGATTCGAGCTCTTCATAGTTAGACGAAGAGATTGATATATTGTACGCTCAAAACGGATAATGTGTGAATGAGAAATTGGTTCTCAAAGATGACCCATTTGAGTTGGAAAATGGTGGGAAAAGCTTTAAAAGTAACTTTTGTCCCACATTGGTTTGGAAAGTGGATTTGCACCACTAATTATACAAGAGTCTTTCTAAGGCTTATTGAATTGCTTTTCTTGGAAACTATTCCCCTCCTTTTTAATACCACCTTGGTTAAAGCATTTGAAATATTATGGAGGGAAAGGAAAGGGGGAACCCCCACAAGTGTGTCGCCCGCACACGTGCGAGGTGTGGTATATTTTGCGCCTCGTTTCTTTTAATTTTTCGAGATTTCCGCAAATTTTCCCATCCAGAATTAATGTTGTGGAGTCCGATCGAATTGGTCTCTCCAATTCGTGGCCTATACTAACTCTACTTCCGCATTTTTTGCGCAATCCTGTGGCTGGCATTGGGAAGACAATTATTTCAGAAGTTATAAATAGCTGCCTTCCCAGAGCATTCCAATCATCCCAAATCATTCTCTCCTTCCCTTCTCTCGTTTTCTTCATATGAGCACTTAAGTGCGAATTAATTGTGAATTAATTCGTAGTTGTTCTGTGTTAGCCAGTCGAAAGCGACCGGTCCCCGACAAATCGCTTTTAAGGGCAGTGTCTCGCACACATCACATATTTTCCTCTTTCTTTTACGATCAAAACCGCCAGCCTATAGTAACGTAGAGTCATCTACAACATTTTCTGTACTTAATGTAGGAAATGGAAAACTGCCTTTATTCACTCTAAAGAACCAGAATATATACATCGTACAAAGCCTGAGAAAAAGGAAAGCCAATGCAACAACTAACAATAATTAAGCAAACAAAAGAATAGGCAACTAAGCAACAACCAGACTACTAAGTCTTAATACGCCCCCGCAAGATTGGCGTTCCATCAACGAGGCCAATCTTGTTACCGATGACCAAGCGGCTTAGTCAAGATATCAGCCACTTGATCGGCAGACTTAACATGTTTCACTCGTAGGGAGCCCGAAGAAACCTGTTCACGAACAAAGAAGTAATCAAGCGCCAAGTGCTTCATCCGGGAGTGAAAGATAGGATTCCTGCACACATAGGAGGCACTTAAATTATCAGTAACCAACATCGGTGCCTCACGTAACTTAACCCCAAGTTCATCCAACAGATGTTGAATCCACATGACTTCAGCCGCGGAGTTGGCCAGTGCTCGAAATTCAGCTTCTGTCTCACAGACCTCCAAGACACCACATTGGACCCAAAAAAAACAACATATGCTGTCGTAGAGCGACCACCATCACGAATACCCCCCCAGTCCGAGTCGGAGTAGGCCAAGAGAGATAGAGAATCGCTGCCACGGATTTGCAAACCATAATGCACTGTACCCTTCAAATAACGCAAAACCCGTTTCACAGACTGCCAATGGACCTCTGTAGGCGCCGCCATAAACTGAGCCAACCTGCTAACAGCATACGAAATCTCTGGCCTAGTAATGGCCAAATACTGCAGCCGTCCAATAGCTCGACGATACAACGTAGAGTCAACCGCAAGAGATCCATCAACATACAAATCTATGGTAGAACACATGGGTGTTGAGACATCCTTCGCCCCCGTCATGCCAAATTGCTCCAAAATATCAACAACATATTGACTCTGAGATAAAAATAAACCATCTACCGTACCAATAACCTCCACCCCGAGGAAGTGATGTAGTGGACCCAAGTCTTTGAGCGAAAACCGGTCGGCAAGACGCTTCACAAACGAGCAAATAAATGTCTCGTTATTGCCTGTAAGAATTATATCGTCGACATATACTAAAAAATATACAATGACACCCTGATCACAATAAATAAATAGGGAAGCATCAGCTACAGACTTCGTGAAACCAAAAGCCACAAGAAAGGTAGTCAATTCTAAGTACCAAGCCCTTGGGGCTTGCTTTAGCCCATAAATTGCCTTCCTCAATCGACACACATGCCTAGGCAATGACTGATCCACAAATCCTGCCAGTTGTTCCATATAAACTTCTTCAAACAAGGTACCATTGAGAAAAGCGTTATTAACATCCAACTGGCGCAACTGCCACCGCTGCGATAAAGCAATAGTAAGAATAATCCGAATAGTTACCGGTTTAACGACGGGACTGAACGTTTCAAAGTAGTCCCGACCCGGTTCCTGCAAAAAACCTTTAGCCACCAACCGGGCTTTGAATCGATCCACCGAGCCATCCACTTTACGTTTAACCCGGAATATCCATTTGCAGCCAATGACCTCATGATCATCCCGAGGAACTAATTCCCACGTACAATTCCTTACCAAAGCATCAAATTCATCTACTATTGCTGCCTGCCATAAACTATTCTACAATGCCTCCGAGACAGTGCGCGGCTCAATGGACGAGGCTACTGGGTGCTTTGTTGTTACATTTAAAAATTTGTCATTAAAGTACTTTGGGTTTGGACGTCTCACACGCTGGGACCTGGACACAACAATCGGTTGAGCAGACTGGGTATCCGATTGCTCACTGGGTTCGGCAGACTCGGCACAGGACGGACTCGATGAAGGAACTTGGGTGGACATGGAATCTTCTGGACCAGGAGGTACCTGTTCAACCATCGTAGGAGAGGAAGAGGTTGAGTGCGTGGACTGTGGTTGGGGATGCGCAGACGGAAGAGTGAGTTGTGGCTGGTCTGAATTTTGCGTAGGTTGAGCTGACGAAGAGGAAGAATGACACAAGGTCTGAGTTTGTGTCATTGTAGGCATATTTAATAAGAAAAGTGGTTGACTTGAATTAGGACAGACAACCGGCATAGACTGCATGGAAGCTGAAGGTCCAGGCGGCACTTGGTGTGTTGCAGTAATAAGTTCCTGAAAAGGGAATTTATTTGGAACAAACGAAACATGCCGCGAAAGATAAATACGGCCACTACAAGGTTCCAAACATTTATATGCTGATTGACTCAATGAGTACCCTAAAAAGACACAAGGTGCAATAGCCATGAGAATATGGAAAAAAAATACCTCAGTTAGAGATTTGGCTCTAATACCATGTAGGAAATGGAAAACTGTCTTTATTCACTCTAAAGAACCAGAATATATACATCGTACAAAGCCTGAGAAAAAGGAAAGCCAGTGCAACAACTAACAATAATTAAGCAAACAAAAGAATAGGCAACTAAGCAACAACCAGACTACTAAGTCTTAATACTTAATTCCTAACACACTCAAATGCAATGTGGATGCAGCTATGAGTGTGAATGGTGCAACATATGGTGCGGTCATCCGTGATAATTTGGGTTGTTTTATTGCGGCTTTCTGTGGTCATCTCCCAAGCATAAAGGACCCCTATCTTGCTAAAGCTATGGAAGTGAAAGAGGCTTTAAAGTGGATTAAGAGACGTCCTGGACTTGCGTATAGTGTGGAGACCGATTGTCTTAATTTTTGTAATAGTTTTAATTCTTTTAGACCTGACTATTCGCATGTTGGTTTAATTATTAAACAATGCCGTATGACTGCTCATGCATGACATTGGGAACGCTGTGGTTTGCCATGTCAAAAGATCAGCGAATCATGTAGCTCACGCATTAGCCCGGGCGACTAGTTCTTCCTCTGTCCTTAGAAAGTGGGTCTCTAGTCCTCTTTTTGTATTGCTCATTTGGTTTAATATATGATTTCTGAGGTTGTTTTCAAAAAAAAAAAAAAGAAGTTATTGAACTGTCTTTTAGCCGAATTCAAATATTTCAAAATTAGTTAAATCTAAACTCAAAAAAATTGAGTGAGTTTTATATTTCAAGTCAAATTAAACTGTACTAAAAAAAAAAAAGTAAAATTAAACTATTCCCGATCATAATTAAATTAAGTTGACTTGATTACAAATTGAGCCAGCCAAGACATGGATCTCGATCAAACCAAAATGGCTTGCGATAATCCGGAAACGCCTTTTTTTTTTTTTTTTAAGTAATGAAAAAGAATTTATTTCTTCTTTCAAAAGGTTGAATTTTGAATCCTAAGATTTTCCCATACCCTAACTCGATAGAGCATTTGAGAATATGTAAATCATAGTGACTCAATAACTCAGCAGACAAAGCTAAATATTTGTGCGTACAAGGGATCTCTGTCCACTTTAGGCATAATCTCTACACTGCGCTAATCAAAGTTTGAATTTTGATTTCTTCTCTCAAATACTGGCTACTGAACCAATGAATTAAGTTCGTGAAGAATGAAAAAAAAAAAAAGAAGAAGATTACTTAGCATTAGCAATGGTTATAAATTTCAAAATAATTGACGCAAAAAGTTATAGAAGGAAAAAGTTGTAAACGACGTTTTGTCGGGTCACTTATAATCATTAATATGAAATATCACCACAACCAATGCTAAATATTGCAAGAAGTAACAAGAAACTATGTAAACTTTGTGATGATTATAATTTCCGCCAAAATTCACAAAAATCAATGACAAAAACTTGTGTGAGACCGTCTCACCATGAGACGGGTCGGGTCAAGATGCAATTGTAACACTTATATGCACAAATGTCATACTTATATGCTCAAATGTAATACTAATCATGAATAAAAAATTTGTTACTTATAAGGATAAATGCAATACTTTTAAGGGAAAATACAATACTTTTACATTTCGATTTAAAAGTATTATATATTTCTACAAAAGTATTATATTTGACCTTATAAGTAAGGGGCACTTGTCAACATTACTTATTATGAAAAATGTATTACTTTTTCTCTAATAAGTAACAAAAATCGTATTCTTGATTATTGTTATATTTGAGCATATAAGTATGACATTTGCACATATAAGTATGAAATTTGCATGGTGCTTTCACCCGACCCGACCCGTCTCACGAATAAGGATCCGTGAGACGGTCTCACACAAGTGTGATCCAAAACCAATATATTATGTACTAATATAATGTAGGAAAGCGTGGCTGCGTGAGAGTGTTGTAAATATAAAATCGATTATAACGAGCATTATGTATTAGGATTCTATCTCTTAGGCCTTCCACAGTAGTTAATTTGCAGTTGTTATGTCATGGAAAAAGGTGAATCTGGGTCTATGTTCACAATTTCATAATTTCATGTTTACAATAACTCTATGTTCACATTTTCATAACTTCATGTTCACAGTTTTATAACTTTATGTTCATCCATGTTCACAATATCATAATTCCATATTCACAATTTCATAATTCCATGTTCACAATTTCATAACTTCATGTTCACAATTTCATAGCTCTATGTTCACAATTTTATAAAGAGCTATAAAATTGTGAACATAGAGTTTAAACTTACATGTATAAATTGTGAATATAGAGCTATAAAATTGCGAACATGGAATTATAAAATTGTGAACATAGACTCGGATCCACATTACAAGGTGGACTCGGGTCCATAGCATAATTTGCCATGACCACCACTAATGAAAACTAATTTTTTTTAAAAGTCATCAGTTGACTCCACTGAGGCTCAAACCCACTCCCATCATTTATGTGAGGGTGTTAACTGGGATACCAGGTGCCACTAGAGCACAAGGTCTTTAGCTAAAAACTAATTTAAATAAACAGAATAACATTTATTTAAAATGATAACTCCAAATATTTAAATTAACTTTTGTTGTTTCTCTATCTATATATTTTAATTATAATTGAATCATTCAAAATTTAATTTAAAAGATATATTACATATTTAAATTTTTGTTAAAAATAATAAAAACAATAAAAACAAACAAATTTAAAAAAAAAAATAAAAATTGCACGACTAAATCATCCGCACAGCTCCTACGTTAAACAAACAAACGAAAAAAAGTGGCTGTGCGTCACTTTCAGTCAATTTTTAAAAATAAATAAATAAATAAATAAATAAAATAAAAATAAAAATAAGAATAAAAATAAAAATAACTGACAGTCCGGTGGTGTTGCAGGAGAAAAATTTCTCCAAAATGCAACACCCTCATTTATATAAAAATTTGTGGATTTTTTTTTTTGCCTAAAAACTTGTGTCAAAATGAACTAATGGGGAATGCCTTAGTCATACTAGAATTCTTCGCAATTTGTATATTTATTGTATTATTATTCGTTTCACTAGGACTCTTTATATCCCTATAAATGGTACGTTCTTTCATGTATATTGTAAAATTCTTCCAAAACTATTATTCAAGTATTTAATAAAAATTTATTCTTCCAAAACTATTAGGCTAAAGTGCCATCCGGCACCCTCAACCATACCCGATTGTTCATCCCGCACCATAATCTTTTATAACTTACATAACGATGCACAAACTGAAATTTTTTTTTCGCCAAGAATATTTAGCCTGTTTCCCAGTTTCACAGATGACAAGTCACCGGTAGTAGCTGATGTGGACTATTTTCATAATTATGTATTTTCCATGTATGATTTTTTTTTTTTTAAAAAAGGTTATTTTAATTAATTTTTAGTTTTGACCGTTCGCGTAATTTCCCCTAAACCCAAACCCTAAGTGGAAGACAAAGATGGCGACAACAAACCTGTTCGCGTAATTTCCCCAAACCCAAACCCATTGGCGTAATTTCCCCAAATCAATTACGCGAACAGGTTTGTTGTCGCCATCTTTGTCTTCCACTTAGGGTTTGGGTTTAGGGGAAATTACGAGAACGGTCAAAACTAAAAATTAATTAAAATAACCTTTTTTTTTAAAAAAAATCATACATGGAAAATACATAATTATGAAAATAGTCCACGTCAGCTACTACCGGTGACTTGTCATCTGTGAAACTGGGAAACAGGCTAAATATTCTAGGCGAAAAAAAAAATTCAGTTTGTGCATCGTTATGTAAGTTATAAAAGATTATGGTGCGGGATGAACAATCGGGTATGGTTGAGGGTGCCGGATGGCACTTTAGCCAAACTATTATTCTTCTCGGATTTTTTGTTCTCATCTTACTGATACTATATATTAAAGAAATTTGAAGCTTATATTCATACTTAGCATTATTACTTTTTAGAAATGTAGACTAAATATAATATAATTTTTGTAAAGTGAAAATGGGGTGGGTTGCAGTAATGGGGAAACGCCTTTCATTTCCGCCGAAAACTTGGACTTCTACGAATGAATCTGAAATGCAGTTTTGTGTAAACACGTTTTCAGTGTTCAGAACTATAAACGAGAAGCAAGCAGAAGGCATATTACAGTTAAGCTCACCCGACCATGGACTTAGGTTTTGCAGAAACATACATGAATGGATGCACGTGTTGTCCTTTGACTTAGAGTCGTTGACCAAACTTTGTTGAGGACTAACCACCCTTGGCTTTGCTGTAAAATAGCTGTTACGTTACCGTGTAGTGTACACCTTTGCTCACCGTTAACTTAGACTAACCCTTGGACGTGGTCTTCCATTATTACCAAGTCATACCATTTTTTTCAAAAGAAAAATGATCCAAATTGCTTTTAATTCCCTTTTTTTTTTTTTTTTTTTTAAATCTTATCATCATTGTAGAATAGAAACACCATTAAGTAATGGTTAATAATAGTGACTTCCTATTCTAATGTTACATTTACGTTTAGACAACATTTTTATTTGAGTGACGAAGGTAATTATAACTACTACCTGAATTGTGTTTTAAATATATATATCTTACTCAAATATAATATAGTCTGTAAATTACGTAGAAAAAGTAAACCATACTAGAAATCAAATGCGGATCATAATAGACAATAGGTTAGTTAGCAGAGATGGTTAGTGCATGCCCTTACATAATAAAGGGTGAGGGTTTGATTCTTTCACGCAACAAGTATGAACATATCTGGAGCCTTCTTCAACATTTTTCCCAACCATTCCCTTCTAAAGCTGTGTATATATTCATTTCTTCAATGCTTTTTTCATTCCCTTTATATATATAATAATGAGATTTGTATATATTCATTTCTTCAAAACTTTTTTCATTCTCTTTATATATACTACCTCCGTCCCATTTTGTTTGTCTGATTCGGTTAACGAGGCTTGACTGAAGTTATTTTTAATTCAATTTTTCATAATATTAAATTTAGTATTAGTATATAAAATTTATATATTTAGAAACTACATTAAAAATACTATTAAACACAAAAAATCAAATTTAAAAATAATTAAAAATTATTAAAGAAAATAAGCAATGAAGAAAGAATTGGTTTGACTAATGAATAGTAAACAGGACAGGTAAAATGGGACAGTGGAGTATATAATAATGAGATGTGTAATTTATAATGTATTTTTTATTTGAATTATTTTATCAAATTAATTATGTTTCATATATTGTTATTAATATTTTTATAAAGTTTTAGTGTGTTTTATTTTTTGTATATATCCACATATATTTATGACTATATTCTTTTTAAGTGATTCAATTTATAATGTGTCTTCTATTTGAATTATTTTATCAAATTAATTATGTTTCATATATTGTTATTAACATTTTTATAAAGTTTTATTGTGTTTTATTTTTCGTGTACATCCAACAATATTTATGACTATATTTCTTTTAAGTGATTATTTTTTAAACTACAACTGTTATGTTTTGCCGCCACTGAGAATTTTTTCTGGATCCGCCGCTGCTAGAAACACCACTTTTGATGAAGATATTCTAGTAACTATATGTTGTAAAAATGTGTAAATATTAGTTCATATTCACATTCTTTACTCATGCGAGGGTCCTATTATTAAACCATTTTTCAACTTCATGGCTACACAACCTACACCTAGAAAGTCAGTTTCACATTCACGTATTAGTCATTTTGAAAAGGTAAATATACAAAACTAATCCCTTTCGTTAGAAAAATTCGAATCTATTTAGACCTTATTAAAAACATTAGTGGACCAATAGCTCAAAAATATGCATGAAAATGACCTCATATAAGATAATTTTTTTTAGTACTACTAACTCTATTGTTTTTCTTGTTTAACCCTATTATTTGACCCTTAGCCCTAAGCCATATATTTTCCATTCACCCTTAGAGAGAATGTAGCATTTGTTCTTTAATTTAGAGGAGATTTTCCTTTTTGAGCTTATTTTTGATAGAGTTATTCCTGTTATCTTTGTTCTAGTGTGGGGGTGTGGTGAAGAAGTTGAATAGTTGGTTTGAATTGAAGGAAAGAAAATGTTTGAAAATTGAAAAGAAAAGAAAAAAAAAAAAAGGAGAAAAAATGGTTGTTATAGAAAAGAAAGAAAAAGAAGGATGAATAAAAGTGCAAGTCAAGTTGCGAGAATAAAAGTCCTCACCCCCACTAGTTTAGGATGCTCTTGTCTTTCCAAATTAGGTTTTGCTCTCTTGATTCATATTTTCCATGTCTCCTCTAGGTTTAGTTGTGAATAGTGTGAAATTTTCTCTCTTTTGTTTATTTTTCCATACCCCTTCTTTGTTTAGCCACTCACCCTTAGCCCCATTACAAGCCAAATAAAGTCCTATTTGATCTTAGCATGTAGTTTTAGAGTGATTTATGTGAGTACGAAGGGCATGTCTATGGGAGTTCATCTTAAGCCAAGTCTTGCATAATCTCAACTGAGTACATGTGCATACAGGGTTTTAATCTACCTTAATTCGGGTGCTCGGTTATTGGCCTGAGAGGGGAACTCACTTGTGATTCTGAGATGATTCTTGAAGCAGGTTAGGTTGTATGAGATGGTTGGTGGTATGATTGGTTGAGCAGGAAGAAAGTGTGATAAATTGCAGTGCTTGGAGGGAAGATTATCCTGGTAATTGCTTGAGGACAAGCAAAAGTTCTAGTGTGGGGGAGTTGATATCTACTATTTTATACAAAAATTCACCCCTTATTTTAATTGTATTTCCCTTATCCTAGTGAGATTGGGAATTGTTTGTGTGTTATATTGTCCAAGTGTTGAATTATCTACAAGGAACTACAAAGGAGGAATATTGGAACATTTTGGACAAGTTCTGGAAGAAAAGGGAATTACAATGAAGAATACAAGTTGGAAAAGAATTGGAAGATGCCTAATGGGCCAAGGCCCATCTACCTCCTATATATTTGACCTATTCTCTACAATTTAAGTAGGTTCCCTTACAGAGTTCTGAACCCTAGTTAGTTTTAGTTTATTTTCCCTTCTCTTTATATTTCCCTAGCATAGTTTAGATTAGTTATACATTAGATTATTTTATTTCAAGATTGGAATCAAAGGTTGAAGTTGGATTTGTTATTTATCAGTTAAGTTTCTCTTCCCTTTATATTTCTTGCAATGTTTATCTTTAATTATTACTTTGCTTTGTTTACTTCCATCATGCGGGAGTAGTTCGTTTATGGGTTTGGATTAGGGATCCATTGTTAATCTTGATGTTCAATTGGTAATTAATTGCATAAAGGGATTGAATCTTTTACCTAGGGTTTATGTTGATTTGGGGATTTCTTTGCACTAGTTATTGGTTTGTGGCCAGAATTAAGCTAGTCTAGGAGAGGGATTCATTACAACGAAAGTTGGATGGAGACCTCGAGCCTTACCAATTTCAACCTAATTTTCCTGCTATGAAAGTAGAGGTAATTTTGGGGGCTTACAATGCTTAGGTGTTTAAGGTTATAATTGATGCATCACGACAGTGGGGCAATTTTAGCCTAATTCTCTTATTGATTACGAAAGTAGCTGAGTAGAATTCTTTTGTGCATTGCCCATATATCCCTTGGTTAATTATTCTTTCCCTAATCCTGAGTTGGTTGGAACATCAAGATTACAATCCCCCTAATCTGGCCCATACCTTTATCATATAGTTTTCACCTTAATTAATTGCTTTCTTTTTATTTCACATCATTCAGTCTTTGTTACTTGGATTCTATAAATTCATATACTCTAGTGCCTGGTAATTCACACAGTTTCGTGCCATAACACCAATCCTCAGCGGAACGACATTACACCCTTTTTACACTCATCATTTGTGCTCATCAGTGGACATCGAGTTGTCGAAGAGTCCAGGAATGAGTAACCGCTAGAGAGAACAATAACCTGACTGTGGTAGGTTTGACCACGGGACTAAAAGTGTCGAAAAAATCCTCCCCGGCAACCTGAGTAAAGCCTTTTGCAACTAGACGAGCTTTATACCTTTCAATGGCACCGTCGGCTTTCCGTTTGGTTCGATAAACCCATTTGCATCCAATAATATTCATGAGTGGTGATGCGGGCACTAATTTCCAGGTGTTGTTGTGGAGTAATGCATTAAACTCCTGATCCATCGCATCCCTCCAATGCACGTGTTTGACATCTTGAGTATAACAGGTCGGATCTGTGGTGGTATGAAGAGCATAAAACTGCTCACCAGTTCCCCGAGTCTTTTTGCGAGTTCTCATAGCATGCCCACCTGTCATTGCTTGATTAGTGGTAGCAGGTGGCGCCGTAGTTGACGTTGATAACTGTACGTCAGACTCAGTTCTTGACGAGGACGGTAGTGGGTCCGGAGTCTCAGTAGTGTTTGATAAAGGCGGCATATTAAGTGGCATTGGAGGAGCATTTGTATGTAACGGAGCAGTTGCCAAAGGCGCAGTAGGAGAGTCCGGTGGTTCACTTTCCTGCAACTTAGCCTGAAAAAGAAAGATGTTTTCATCAAAGCGGACATGACGATAGATATAGACTTTTCCAATGTTAAGGTCTAAGCAACGGTATCCCTTATAGGAAACTGGATAACCTAAGAAGACACAAGGGGCAGACCTATACTCGATTTTGTGACGGTTGTAGGGTCGGAGATATGGAAAACACCGACACCCAAAGACTCGAAAGAAAGAGTAAGGTGGATGGACATTGTATAGTTTGAAATGTGGAGTCTGAAAACATATAGTAGAGGAGGCTAAGTTGTTGATTAAAAAGGTTGCAGACTCAAAAGCATAGTCCCAATATTTAAGTGGAGTGGAGCTTTGAGCAAGTAAAGATAAGCCCGTTTCTACAATGTGCCGATTACGGCGCTCTACCCTCCCATTTTGTTCGTGTGTATACGCACAGGATTGTCGGTGTACAATACCCAGAGATTCAAATATAGTGTGTAATCGACGATATTCGCCGCCTAAATCAGACTGTATGACTTTGATAGAACGCGAAAACCGTCGTTCTACCATCGCCCAAAAAACTTCAAAAATTTTATAAATTTCAGATTTTACACGCATAGGATAAAACCAGGTACATCTAGAATAATCGTCTACGAATAACACAAAATACCGACACCCTGAACTGGAAATAACAGGTGATGAACCCCAAATGTCCGTAAAAATTAAATCGAGTACATTTTGAGTATTATTCTGCACCCTATCTAGTGGAAACCGAGACGACTTGCCGAGTTGACACGCCGAGCAGACGTCTAACGAACCTACTTTATGAGACGTGACTGGACAGTGTTTCAAAACACGCTGTAAGACTTGACCATGCGGGTGACCTAGACGTTGATGCCAAGTGACGGGCGAGGCTCGGGCAGTAAGAAAGGGGTGATGACTATTTGGAAGAGGTAACCGGTACAAACCACCCGAAGTGAATCCCTTAAGCAGAACTGCCTGAGTTGTGCAATCCTTCACAAGAAAGCAATTTTTATGAAATTCAAAGTAAACATTAGTCTCGTTCGTGAACTTATAAACAGACAGTAATGAGAGCGATAAATTAGGGACATGTAGGATATTAGACATTTTTAAGGGGTGCGACGTAGATGGTATAACCGTGCAACCTACACTAGGTATGTCCAAACATGTACCATTGCCTACTTTCAGAACATCAGACCCCGAGTATGGTTCAGAATGGTCGAGCAGATGCGCGTCCGGCGTGGCGTGGGTGGTGGCGCCCGTGTCGGGATACCAAGCCTCGGCCGTTACCGTCGATGGCGAGTCACCAGCGAATGCAGCATGGGCCTGGTTCGCCGGCCGATCATCGTAGCGCCGGAAGCAGGTCACCGCCGTATGGCCGTGAGACCTACAAATCTGGCAGCGTGGTACAACGCCTCTGCCACCGCGACCGGGGTTGCCGGAGCCACGGCCTCTCCAGTTCCTGCCGCCTCGACCACCAGATTGACGGCCTCCGCCTCTGCTGGATCCAGTCCTTCCGCGACTGGCGAAGAAAGCAGCAGGGGAATTCGGCAACATGGATGACTCAACAACGACGAACTCATCTGCATGGATGAATTCTTGGGCCTGTAAGTGATCGGCCAACTGAGGCAAGGTTAATGGCATCGCAGCTGCGGTCAGGGTGTTCGCCATAGCATGAAACTCCGGGCGCAACCCACGGAGCACGTACAGAATCTGCTCGTCGGTGGAGAGGGGTCGGCCGGCGAGTGATAATGCCTCCACGATCATTTGAGCTTGACCTAGATACTGCGACGGCGTCGAGTTCCCTTGGTAAAGCGTCTAGAATTGTCCAACCAGACTGAGGCAGCGTGTTCGGGATTGTGACACTAAGGCCGCCGTGATTGAATCCCAAACAGCGCGTGAAGTTTCCTTGCCAACCGCCAGATACATGACCTCGCTTGTTAGCGAGGAGACGATGAGCGACAGTATGGCTTGATCTTGTTGGATCCATGGCAGATAGGCAGGATTCGGCACTGCCGGCGACGTAGCAGACGCCGGCGCGGCAGTGGAGAGTGTGGCTGGTGGGCACGGCAGCGAGCCGTCGATATATCCCAACAGCCCCTGGCTACTTAATAACGGCAATATCTGTGTCCTCCAGTAAATGTAGTTTCTAGCGTTTAATTTGATTGATATATGGTCGTTTGCCGACGAGAGAGTGGGAGCCGGCGATGAGGCTACTGCAAGTGAGGGGGAGATCGCTCCTTCACCGGACGGGGCAGCCATCGGAAAAGAATTTTACGGGAAGTTACGGGAGGAGAGGAGAGAGGATCGTGATCCTAGCTGATACCAGATGAACGTAGGATTAGATTCAATCAACAGAATTACAGAGTCCTAGTACATCTATAAGAGAGGTAGCTATAACCTCCCCTATTCTACAGGCAAGTAAATATTGACTAACTCTAAACATTAGGACTATATAACATAAAATAATAATCATAACATAACATGACTCATAGCAGTTTTCAAACAAATTGGCAATATTCTATAATACAATTCTGTATAGATTCCTAACTTAAAATTAGAATATTGAAGTCTTAATATGATTCTATAATACAATTTTGTATAGATTCCTAACTAAATCATTATTCTACCCAAAACAACAGTATATAAACCACCCATTCTCAATGGTATTCACCCAAAACTAAACCTAACATATTCTGCAACACACCATCTACTTGACATTCTATAGGTATGATTGTCAAAATATTATCATGCTAATTCTATTATTTGTATTTGTACTCATAATGATTACAGTTTAAAAAAAAGTATAACTTCAATATCGTTATGTAAATATATCTATTGTATAATCTGCCCATCTGTACTTGTATCCTTGTATTTAATGTTGTGGTTCTCATTATATTCCTCTATAATCTACACATTTTAGTTACTCCGAACTCCCTAATCTATGGTTTTTGAATTTATGTTGTGGTTCCCATTATATTATTTCATAACATCCTTTATGAACATATTTCCCATGACCCCAGGATATTAGTCATGACAAATGCAGTAAAGTTAATTGATATTGACACCCAAACTATGGGCTAGAGTTGTACAGTTCATGTCATTAAAAAAAACGAACCAAAAAACGCTATTGGAACGCTTGAGAAAAAGTATATATGCTCATCGTACTTGAGGATGAAACAGTAAGTAAATAGTAAACAATTTCTCCCTTTACTATTATTATTATTAATATGAAGATGCTCTTATTCACCACCAACATCATTGTAAATGCTATGTCTAAATGCAAGGAACTGGAGTTCAATCATTAGTGTTTGATAATGACATTGGAATGTATGATATCACTTTACAAACCAACAAATGGTACATCATCTCAAATGTCATTGTCAAACCTGTTCGGACGAACTATAAAGTACTTAATCACAAATACAATTACACATAAATTTTAAATGGTCAGACCGGTGTCCAAACAAGTGACAATAATGATACGCCATTTGCTCCGATGTGAGTGATTTATTTGTTTCTACTTACTTTAGTTGCAATTTAGTTATTTACAATTTCATTATATTTTATTAAAATATATAACCATCGAGACTATTTATTTGATTTTTATTAATTTAGCATTTTTTTTCTCGCATTATTATATGACTATTTTAACCAATTAAGGAACACTAATTTAAAAATATGTATTGGGCATTGATTTAATCGCGCAACATGCGTGTAATAACTAGTAATAATAATAAAAGAGACAGTTTATTCGGTTTTTGTGTATATGAATTCAAAAACTAAAAATTATTTTTCTTTTAATTACTACATAAAAATATAGATTAATTTAATTCGAATTAAATTGTCGATATTTGGATTTGTTTGCACATTGCAAAGTTTTGGGTAATTTTAAATTGAGTACTGACTCTGTTACAATGTAGTATCTATCACTCTAATCGGGGCTCAAATTCATGACCTCCCATTTAAGAGAGTTACTTCGTGCCACTAGACTACAACGTCATTGAAAGAGAGGGAAAAAATTATGAAAAAAAAAAGATATAAATAAATCATTTTACTTTTAAACAAATTGTAATTTGGTAGTTCAACTATAAAAAAAAAAGTGTGATTATGATTCTGTACTTCAAATTTCATGCAATTAGGTTTCAATCATAACAAATTTTGTGCGATTAAGTTATGATATTTTAAAAGATGATAATAATTTGTTCAAATATACGTACTGCTGATTGTTATCATTTGGACAAGATTTTAAAAAATTATTAGCTAATTGATTATAGTTGAATGAACAAAATCAGATTATGAGATATTGTAAATATACAAAAAAACAAAAAAAAAAACCAAAAAAAAAACAAACAAAAAAAAAAGAGAGAGAGAAGAATATAATTAATAAAATAAGGGGAAAATGGTCAAATACACCCTTAAACTTTACGTAAAATGCAATTAAACCCTGAACTTCAAAAAGGTGCAATTAAACACTTAAACTTGTTAATAACCAAATAAACCATATTTACCGGTAACCAATAAGTTACCGGTAAATTATCTGATATTGACCATTGACCACCAGAATTTTAAAAATAACTCCACCAGATTGGAAATTCCGTGACCGGCGCCTCTCTAGTTGGAGAAGACGTCGGTCTGGCTACCTTCTCCAGTTGGAGAAGGCGCCATTTCGGCTGCCTTCTCCAATTGGAGAAGGTGACCGATGCTTCTCTAGTTGGAGAATGCGTCGGTCTGGCTGCCTTCTCAAGTTGGAGAAGGCGCGATTTTGGCCTCCTTCTCCAACTGGAGAAGGTGTTGGAGAAGGTGACAAGCGCCTTCTCCAGTTGGAGCTAGAAGGCAACATTCCAATCGCCTTCTCTAGCGACCGGCCTTCTTCATTCGCAATTGCAGCCGGCAAACTAGAATGGTTCACCATCTGCCAGAATGATCATCAGAACAGTAATGACCGGTTATCCCAGGTGGATAACCGGTTATTGGATATGAATGCTCCAAAATAATAAGTTTAAGTGTTTAATTGAACATTTTTAAAGTTTAAGGGCTTAATTGCACTTTGGAACAATGTCTGGGGGTCTATTTGACCATTTTTCCCATAAAAAAATAACATATCATGATGCATAAATTAAAAAGTAATTTTAAAATGAGATCAAATGTTTCAAAACTCTTTTATACTTACCAATGATGATGACTCATCAAGTAATACTAGGTATCCAATAATCTTCCTGAATCCGAATAGAACAAATTCAAGTAGTTGGTAATCAAGTTTGGGTAGGCAAACTTTTCAAAAAAAAAAAAGTTTGGGTAGGCAAAATAATACTCATTACGAGTCTGGGCAACGAATCACTTTATAAGCCATGAACCTTATTTATTTATAAATTTTCAAAAGAATATAGTACTAAAAAAAGTGTATGTGTTGTATAATTTGAAATATATTGATAGATATGAGTCAAGTAAATGTAATATTTATTTAGATTCTGGTAGATATTCTAAATGTATCCGGGTTCGAGTTTAGAAATGACTAAATAAATAGGTATCCTATTGCCACAGTTGCAAGCCACTAAGGGGGCAATGGAGTCCATTGCCCTCACTAAATATTTTTTTTAAAATACTAGTCCATGTGTGTGTGTGACTGATCAAATAAAAGTGCATTACCAGTATGGGCACTTCGTAGCAGATATAACAGTAAAGATAAGTTAATTAAAGAGTGTACGAGTGTACAATATCGTCCTCAGATGACAGAGATCAAGAGTTATGACACGTAATATGCAATAACAAGGTATTAGTCACTAGCATAAGGAAATTAACAAGATAAACAACCATTAGCAAGATAGAACAAAGCTCATATAAACAGGAAAATAACACGAAATAAGGAAAATAAGACTCAAGTTAGGGAGCATATATAATCTATTAGATGCGTGCTAGCAAACCTATAGGGTTACGAGGGAACACATAAGCGGGGAATTGAGGGGATGCACACAGGAATATTGACTCAATTCTCATTGTGGTCAAGAATACTCCAAAACATACTAATGAATGTCGCGAATCAAACATTAACAATACACAAGCACAAATCTTTCATAATATCAAAGAACCCTAGATTCGGAATCCTACTCTTTATGTAACAATCACAAATATAGCATCTAGATAGAAAATACAACCCTAACCAAGCCTAAAAACTAACTACCCACACATAATAAGAATACACAAAGCAAAAACACAAGAATAATATGTAAATAGCATAATGGAGATCATATAGACATAAAGGAAATAGAAACTTAACTATTAAATTATTTAAATGGGAATAGTAATATTCAATTCAAAGTGTAAATCCTTGATTAATAGCTCCAAATATGTTAAATTAAAATACCTAAATTAAAGAACCTAAATTTTAAAGGTATTTTCGTCCTTTTCAACTCAATATCCCAATTTGAGCATGAATAAAAAGATTTAAGCCCTAAGATCGATCACAATTCACAATTCTCCTCCTCAAATTAAGGTAAAATGAGGAGGAAAACTGCGAATTTTGATCGATTTTAGGACTTAAATCCATTTATTCATACTCAAATTAAGATATTAAGTTGAAAATGTTGAAAATACGCTTAACAATTTTAGATTTTTGCACGTTTTAAACGGATGGGTGACCGGTGCAATAAATTTTGGCACTAAAACAATAGTTGTGGATGAAAATTGGTACTAAAACAATAGTCGTGGGACCAAAATTGATAGAAATGAAACATGTGGAACAAAATTGTCATTTTGCTAATAGTCGTGGGACCAAAATTGGTATTTGCTCATACTAAAATTACCAAAAAACCAACATTTAATATACGCGAACTGCAATTACCATCATTAGATTAATCCAATTAGATGACACAGATGCAGCCGCATGACCACATGGGAGCTCACGTCCGCATTTGAGCTACATTATATATATATGGAAAAAATGTCAAATAAGCCACTGAACTTATCGCTTTTGTGCAATTGGGCCATTGAACTTAAAAAGTGTGCAATTCAACCATCAAACAAGTTAAATTTGTGCAATTGGACCATTTTTACAAAAAATTTTAATTCAATTTGAGTTAAAACATTTCAATATTGACTCCCAACTAGTATGGTAGAAGAAAATGTCACTCTTAATACATATATGTTAGTAATATAATTGAATTTTACCAGAAAATTTTTGTAAAAACGATCCAATTGCACAAATTTGCTTGTTTGATGGTTGAATTGCACACTTTTTAAGTTCAATGACCCAATTGCACATAAGCGATAAGTTCAGTGACCTATTTGAGACTTTTTCTTTTATATAACTTTCAATTTAAAATTTTAATTGAAATAAAACGCAAAATTCAATTCAAGTTTGAAGTTATGTGACATGAAATAAAATGCAATCAGAATTATGAACTGGTCCCACTTTGCAAGATTTTTGAGCAATAAGATTCCAAATGTGATAGGATTGCAATGATTTTAAGGCAGCGAAGAAAGTGATTGGAATTGGTTGGAAGCAAGAAAAAAAAAGGTCAAATGATGTACCTACATTTGCCCAACTTAAACATCTCAATTCTCAAATCTAATCATCCTCCAATCCGATGTTTACAAAATTACAACCGCGTAGTTTCAACTTTCAAGTTTCAACCCTCCCCACCCAAACATCTGCGTCTTATGATCTTATCATTTCGTTATCAAATAGCTTTATCATTTAATGTAATTATTTTATGGTGACAATTGACGCTACATTTGTCATATATTCACTTTTTAATATTTATATCATAATCTGGACAATACTCCATTAACTTTTGTATATTTAATTACTAAATGAATTTTTTTTTTATTTAACTCATGATTTGGTCCACTAATTTGTATGTATTTAATGAATATAATGTTAGGAGAAGTACCTTAGGAGATAAATTCAGGAGGCATTTTGTTTAAATATTATAATCGAATACTTCATAATACTAATGAGTTTATAAGTGGAAGAAAATCTTTGTTATATATATATATATATATATATATATATATATATAACTAAATGATTTGAATGTTTATGTTAGATCTCAGCACTGCACTATGTTTTACTTCCTAGTAGGTCACCATGCATCATGTAAGTCTCTTTGGTTGTTGTATCCTTCTTAAAATCAATGGTGATAAGTAGGTGCAGATTAACCATTTAACCACATCCATAGTATCACGTCTCGAATCGAGTAGGGGTTGAACTCAACCGACGCTCAACATTGAATCCAATAGTAGGATAGTAGAAAAATAAACATGGTAAGGAGTATCAAATATGATAGAACTGTAGCGAAATAATCCTATGAAAAGATTATTCGTAAAAAAAATACAAGCACAATGAACGAAAGGTTAAAGGTTTTAGTACGAGTTGAGCGAAACACTCTTTCCAAAACTTTATTTACTACCTCCCAAAGATGCTAGGAGAGTTGTAGCCTAGATTTCCCAAATAAAACATACTACAGTTAAATGTTTGAGCACTCAAACTGTTAAACCCAACTAACAAGAACAATGTTTGAACACAATTTTAGGAGGAAGATGAATAGAGTTTTTGAGAGCGAAAATGTAGTCTATATATCTAGTAAAATCCATCTGCTCAACCAAAGGCTTATATAAGGTATGTGGATTAAATAGCAATTAATCATGACATTAATCACTAGTTTTAAAACCATATTGTAACCTTCAACAGAATTAATCTAGAGATTAATTTTAATATTTAAAATTGAAATTAATATGAAATTAATTTCGTAACATCATAGTTTTTTTTTTTAAATTCGTAACATCATAGTTAATGCTCCATAATGGAAATTCGAATAGTATATTCAAGCCCTACTCGAACAGTACTCAAGAATGGTACCCAGAAGGTTATGAGACGAGGAGTGAAGATTTACCATTCGGTCAAACCCAATTTGACCAAATAGTAATTCCTCCAACCGAGTAGTACAAGCCCGAAACTTTAATATTCGAAAAGTTAGGGTTCGAATAGTTACTACTCGGACAGTGGATAAAAAACTTGAAAAATATCTTCAAAAAGAGGGTTCGAATAGTTACTACTCGAACAATGGCTAAAAAGTTGGAAAATATTTTCGAAAAGTTGGGCCCGCAAGGCCAGCCTTTTCCGGACGACATTCATGCATGCACGTGTTGGCGTAAAAGTCTCATTTTAGGATTTGATTTTTGTTTTGCACCCCCTTGCACGCAAAAGAAAGTCTCTATGTTATACAATTCAACATCTTTCTAAAAAGTTCTTGTATATATAGGGGTGCAAATCCCCTTCTTTTCTCAATGTGGGGCAAGTGCTTGTTTCAAACCTTTCAATTCCACCTTAATTCCCCCCACCCCCATGCACGCAAAAGAGTATCCATTTTAACCGTACAATATATCAATCTCTTTGTCTGCTTACTACGAAGAACCTGAACCATTTTGACCCGATCCAAATCAAAAGTGAACTCCACATATATTTGTACTACAAAATAGTCACTTACAATGTCGTTTTATGTTATGTTTTTTAATTTAACAAGAGGTGTATAAAAGCCCCCAACCAAACACCACTTAAAAAAAAATATTTGTACTGGATTACGAGTAATCAACAGTAATATATAGAGTTAAACCTGTCAAAGACCTTGTGGTCAAGCGGAATAGTTGTGGCCCTTCTAAGTGAGAGGTCACAGGTTTGATCACCATAATGTATGAACATGTACTACATTGTAACAGTGTTCACAGTATTACAAAAATATATAGAGTTAAATCTAATTTTGTCTCTTGACTATTGTGTTTTTTTTTTTTTTTTTTTTTTACATTTTTAATAATTGAGAATCCAAATATAATCAACTTTAAATTTGATGACTAAAAATTAATAAACACAATAGCGCACAGACTGATACTGGTATAGAATTAAGTCAATTAACCCCAAGGTAATAAAATGAAATGGAGGGAATAGTAAAATCATAATTAATTTATACAAGCTAAGTCAATAACAATTACTGCAGATTACATAATTTGGTACTGATACACTACATCTCGTCCATAATTTTGATATTGGTAAGAAAAGAAATGATATGGAGTATATTCTTCTATTTTGTCTTTATTTCTGTAATATCAAATTATCAATCAATCCACTCATTTTGGTAGGCGTATGATGCAACCTTCCACTCCCAAAAATCCCATTTGCCCCACTTTCAACACATTCAAACCTATTCCAATTCAGGATATGTAATATTCATCAAATTTAGTCAAATTCAATAATTTTAAAAAATAATACTTTTACATCAAAAATAAAATATTATATTTATCCTTAAAAATATTATATTTTTTCTTATAAAAAAGTAAATACTTTATTTCTACTTAGGCTAACCCCATCCCAGCCAATCCCTTCCCTTTCTAATCTAGGTGGCAAGTTTTTTATTATTATTTAATGTCATGTGTATTTGCAAGTGGAGAGAGAATTGCTAAATTAGAAATAGGAGTGAGAATGAGAAATAGGAGAAAAAGCATGCTAAAATTTGACAAAAGGCTGTTATGCACGGCAGCTTTGTGTACTTTTTTTTTTAGTATTTTATTTCTTATTAATTATTTATTATATTATTTGGTTATTATATTTATTATATAATATAAATGTGAGACCACTTTTGAAAGTGAGAGAATATTGCAGGAATGTAGAATAAATAGTGAAAAATTTGTAAATTTGATGATGTGGAAGTGAGACCCATTTTAAAAAGTTAGAGAAATTTCTGAGTTAAGGATAACCTTAACATTATATTTGTTAGTATAAATATTACATTTGCATATTAATCCTATTCGATCCGACCTGTTTCATAGATAAGAATTCGTGTGATGGTCTAAGACGAGTATGACCCTAAATATTTAGATTATCTTCAAAAATAATTTAATTTTATATTTAGTTATTATATAAACATTTTAGATAAATCTCATCATTTGATCAACGCGCAATTTGTTACCAAACCAGCCCTTAGGTTTGGATTCTACATTTCTATTTTCTACCTACTCACGAATATTTTATTAGTCAAATTTTTTTATTTTTTTTTTGAAAACGTCAAAATTTTAATATTTAAAATAAAATATAATCGGCATCACCGCCCCTCGTAACTTCCTGAAAATGCAAAGCCGCGTTCACACCACTCACACGTTTTCTCGAAACCCCATTCCATATTTCCATTGCAAAACCCCAAACCACAATTCAAACATTCAATCCCCTTTTGCTTCTGTCTGTTGGATTGCAAAAAGTCAAAGCTTTTTCTTGATTTTCTGGGGGGTCCCAAAATCCCCAAATGTGTTCACATTTCCATTCACACATTACTTCGAACACCTTCCCTGCAATCCCTCCCTTTCCCTATATATGAACTTTCCTTTTCTCCAGCAAAATTCCGGTTTTTCTTCTTCTGCTATTTATATCCGTGGAATCATCGACCAGAGGATTAATCAAATGAGCGCTAGTAACGTACAGAATAAGCGGCGACGGAAGAAGGTCGACGGCGACGGTGAAGGGAGCAACGAGGAAAAGCGCGGGGTCGTGAAGACTCGGGAGGTGAAAGAGATTCTGACCTCGCTGTTGTTGCTTGAGGAGCAAGATAAGGAGGAGCAGGAAGAATTGGATAGGGAAGACCTCGAGAGCAGAGCCCTTCTCGAAGCGAATCACAGGAAGACGAATCGCGCGATGTGGGATTATTTGTCCTATGTCCAAAAGCACGATAGCGCCGTCGAGCAAATCGAGGGGACGAGGAAAAGGAAAGTGAAGGGAAACTCTTCTTCCTCTGCCGCCGCTGCCGCCGCGGCGGCAGCGGCGGAAGCGGCGGAGGAGCAAGAGATAGACCCCTCGGGTAATCGGACCGGCGGCGGTAGCGAAAAACCCGGGTCCGCGCCGCCGCAGAGGCGGTTGTGGGTGAAGAACCGGTCCCAGGACTGGTGGGATCAATGTAACAGTGCGGATTTCCCAGAGGAGGAATTCAAGAAGGCGTTTCGGATGGGGAAAGACACATTCGAGATGATCTGCAATGAGCTGAGCTCTGTGGTTGCAAAGGAGAACACCATGTTGAGAGATGCTGTCCCTGTGAGGCAAAGAGTGGCAGTTTGTATATGGAGATTAGCCACAGGTGAGCCTCTCAGGCTAGTTTCCAAGAAATTTGGCTTAGGCATTTCCACTTGTCATAAACTTGTGCTTGAGGTTTGTACTGCAATTAAGACTGTTTTGATGCCCAAATACCTTCAATGGCCTGATGAGGAGAAAATGAGAAACATAAAGGATGAATACGAGGCGAAATCGGGGATTAAGAATGTAGTTGGATCAATGTACACTACCCATATCCCCATCATTGCCCCCAAGATTAGTGTGGCAGCTTATTTCAACAAGAGGCATACCGAGAGGAACCAGAAAACGTCGTACTCGATTACTGTCCAAGGCGTGGTTGATCCGAAAGGAGTGTTTACTGATGTGTGTATTGGGTGGCCTGGATCAATGCCTGATGATCAGGTCCTGGAGAAATCTGCCCTGTTCCAGAGGGCTAATGGCGGCCTGTTGAATGGCGTTTGGATAGTCGGGAGCTCGGGTTACCCTCTCATGGATTGGGTTCTTGTTCCATATGCACAGCAGAATTTGACATGGACGCAGCATGCTTTCAACGAGAAGATCGGGGAGATCCAGCGTGTGTCTAAAGATGCCTTCGCGAGGCTGAAAGGGAGGTGGGCTTGTCTGCAGAAGAGAACCGAAGTTAAGCTCCAGGATTTGCCCGTTGTGCTCGGGGCGTGCTGCGTGTTGCATAATATATGCGAAATGAGGAACGAGGAGATGGACCCCGAGCTCAATTTCGAGCTCATTGACGACGAGATGGTGCCCGAGGTTCAGTTGAGGTCAGCTTCTGCAAGAATGGCTAGAGATACTATTGCTCATAACCTTCTGCACCATAACCATGCTGGTACTTCTTTCCTATCATGATCTAGCCAATTGGATTGAATTAATTAACTCAGATTCTTTCATGCTTATAGTAATTTATTATTATTACAGTTTATGTTATAGAAGATAAGCCCTCTGTCTTAGGGCTCTGTATTGTAGCATTATTCCCCTCTTTTTTCCAAATTAATGACTGTTTCTCTCATAGGCCATAGGGATTGAACAGAAATTGTGAACACATATTGTAATTCAGTTTCTATACTTTGATATACCAATCATTAGATGAATTTTAGTAGAAGATGATTCTTTGATTACTAATGGAATTTACTAATGTCCTTTCTTCCCTTTTGTTTTTTGGTGCATCTACTCAAATGGCTTCATGGTTTTACTAGATTCTTTGAAGTGGTTTTGGTTACAATCCCACTTTCTTTTCTAAGGATATTCTTTTGTGGTACATAGAAATAAGAATTGATCCTAAAACCTTAATTACAAAGTAATTTATGTAATTGACTGCAAGAATTTTTTAGATTTCTTTTAAAAATAAAACTTTTAGGATTCAATGTTCCTCCAAATATGCATCATAAATATAATCATGTACTATATTTATAATACTTACTCTATATGTTCATAAAATTAAACTTTAATTTCCATAAATGCTAAGTTAAATGTACATCATATGTATCTTCATTTACTTTATAGTATATGCATACTGTTAATTATATATGTTCATTAAACATTCATTTACTTTATAGTATATGCATACTGTTAATTATATATGTTCATAAAAATAATGTTTAACGTACATAAATATTACTCCATTTTTTTCATTTTACTTCCATGTTTATTATTTATTGATCAAACCAACTATTTCTTCTTTTTTTTTTCTTTAGTATTCTTTAATTATTTTTAAATTTAATTTGTTTTGTGTTCTATAATATTTTTATGTAATTTCTAAATATATAAATTTTATATATTAATATATTATGAAAAATTGTATTCAAAACAACATCAGTAAACATTATCAACGAACCAGACATATAAAATGGGACAGATGAACTATATTAAAGTAATGACTTTATATACATATATATTTAGTTTTAAAATTAAATTTTTAAAAAATATATCAATATGTTTATATGTGTATCATTTAAAAGATCTCAATTAGAAGCTTTTAATGATATATTTTTATACATTAATTTTATTTGTACAACAGAAAAAAAAAGGTAAAAATAAATTCAAGTTAAAAAAATGTACGAGTAAACAAGATTTGTTTAGGAGAAGAAGATGTGTTTGGATGTATGTTGCAAGAAGCTACTTGTTCACTGGTTCACTATATAATTATTACATAAAATTTTATGTAAAATGTTTTACGGAGCTAACTGAGTTGGATTGATTAATGACCTAAAAAATTAAAGTATTCTTACTCATTTATCAAGAAGGAAGAATGAAAGCAATTCTTTTTTTTTTTTTTTTTTAATAACAGAATGAAAGCAATTCTTGTTAAGTATTGCTGGAATAATTTTGTGGTTGAATAATTTGTAAAATATATAGTTGGCAGGTGCCACAGTCAGTTTCACCTAATTCCTTGTGAATACCTCAACTAACCCACCTATCTGATCATAAATAGAATTCCCATAAACTGAGTACTATAAATAGAATATCATTTCTCTTTATTTTTTACTAATATATTACTCCATAGTATTTAAAGAATTTATAAATTATATTTTTTTTAAACAAGAATTTATGAACTGTTAAGAAACATCTTATACTTAATTAATCTTCTCTTTCGAATCTTCAAATCAGAAATGGTGGGAGACTTTGAAAAGACCCATTCGACCCTGCAACCCAATAACATCACAATCAGCGCTATTTAACCGTCGTGACCAACCCAGTCAGTCCAAATCATTATTGTGTGGACTGTGGTCTATATAGCTGTATAAATCACGATCTAAAACACATAAAGTATATTATTTTAACTCATAAAATATATTATTTTAACACATAAAGTACATTATTTTAACTCATAAAATATATTCCGTATTATTTTAGCACATAAAGTACATTATTCTAACTCATAATATAAATTTCATTATTCTAAGGCATCCTCAATAGTTTGAGGTTTTTTGTGATTTTTGAGACGCTAATTAGGAGAGAGGGGGGAGAGAAAAAGAGTGGAAAAAAAAAGGAAAAAAAAATCTGACAATTTTTTTTAAAAAAGAAAAAAAAAAAAAAAGAAAGTAAAAAGGGTATGTACACGCGCCCATCATGGCGCGTGCAGTGCGCAGAGTTGCCCTACACGCACATATTGCGCGTCACTTTTCTAAGAAGGTGGGTCTCACAAAAACTAAATTTGTAGGAAAAAAATCCTCCTAAAAACTCATCTTTGATTTTTTTTTTTTCCTTTGCAAAAATCCTCCAAAAAATCACAATTGGAGAGACTCTAACTATGGCAAAAACTTGTGTGAGACCGTCTCACCATGAGACGGTTCGGTTCGAGTCGAGTCACGATGCAAATGTAACACTTATATGCACAAATGTCATACTTATATGCTCAAATGTAATATTAATCAGGAATAAAATTTTTGTTACTTATAAGGGTAATATAATATTTTTGAGGGAAAATACAATACTTTTACATTTCGATTTAAAAGTATTACATTTTTTCACAAAAGTATTATATTTGCCTTTATAAGTAAGGGGCACTTGTCAACATTACATATTATGAAAAATGTATTACTTTTTCTCTAATAAGTAACAAAAATTGTATTCTTGATTAGTATTATATTTGAGCATATAAGTATGACATTTGCACATATAAGCATGACATTTGCATGGTGCCTTAACCCGACCCGACCCGTCTCACGAATAAGGATCCGTGAGACGGTCTCACAAAAGTGTGACCCATAAAGTATATTATATATTATTCTAACTTATAAAATACATTATTTACTCAAAAAATTGCATTACTCTAACATATATTAAGTGCATTATTCTAATACATAAAGTACATTATTCTAACTCATAAAATATATTATCTTATTTCAAAATGTTCATTATTCTAACACGTGCACAAAATAATACTCCATCTGTCTAATTTTACCTGTCTTACTTTCTTTTTTAGTTTGTCCCAAAATGTTGTCCTCTTTTCAAAATTGAACATCACAATCATTTTACTTTTCTCAATTTACCCTTATGACTTTTGCTTTATTTATTGTTTTTATTTCTAAAAGTGAAAAAGTTATGACATAATTAGAAAGCACATCACATTTATTTTAATTTCTTAAAAAGCGTTCAAAAAACAAATGAAACATCCAATTCAAAACGGAGGGAATAATTTTTTAACATTAAAACAACGTCGTTTCAAACTGCAGTCTACACAACTATATAGACCACAATCTATAAAGTTATATGAAGTACGGTCCACTTAATAATTTGCCTTCAGTCGTTCACTTTAAGGTTTCACATGTCAGATGGGTAGTTGTGCCCAATTTCTGACAATATTATTTTCACATTGGTGGAATGGGGACAGGTGCAATTGGTCAGACGAATCACTTTTAATAAATAAACCCTAAAATAAGGATTTCATCAAAAACTGATATTTATTAATTTTATAGTCAATCTTGTTTGACAATTAGCATTAAGGGATAGCTATATTAATTGATTTTAATCAATTAATAATATTTTTTGGTACCTATCAATTAATAATATTAGTTGATTATATAAATACTTTTATTAAAATAGTTAATTTTATGTGAAATCATCTAAATGAGACAAATTATTTTTTTAGTGAAAAAATGTAATATTTTCACAATAAGTATTAAATTTCATTTTCAAAAAAGTATTACATTTTTATTAATATTTTTAAAAAAGTAATACTTAGTAATATATATATATATATATAATTATTACTCTCTTTCTCATTTTATATTTCCTACTTACTATTCATTAATCAAACTAAGTCTGTCTTCTTTACTTAGTAATATATATAAGAAAAAAATTATTACTTTCTCTGTCTCATTTTATATTTTAAATTTATTTTTTTATGTTTAATTGTACTTTTAATGTAGTTTCTAAATATATAAATTTTACATACTAATTATAAACTCACTATTATGAAAAATTAAATTGTAAATAAGTTCAGTCAAGTCTCATTAACAGAATCTGACACATAAAATAGGACGAATGGAGTATATTTTTGGTAAACATATTATATTTCTGTCTTTCTGAGATTAGTTTCACACAAGTTTTTGTGTTAATAAGCTTAGTTATTTATGATTAAATATTTGTAAAATGCATGACTTATAACTATATAAGTATATTTTATTATTTATTTAACTATTTTTAAGTACTTTTGATTTTAAGTGTCAATTTTATAAAAATTAATGTTTGTTGTTATTATAAAATAGACTTATTGGCATGAAAATTTTAAATATTTACATTTTGTGGCGATTATGTACAAACTTTTAAACTTTTGTGAAAAATATATATATATATATATATATATCTAAAAACATAATAAGTTTCAGTGATGGTTATATCCCTGATTTTTGTCCCTTTTTAAGCTGCTGATTTTCTTGTACATTGTGTTTTTAAGGTTGTACAATATATTTTTCTTGACAAAAATACCCAAATATACTCTGTTACTGTTAACTAGATTCCATCACCGTTAAGTATTACCCAAATATACTCTGGTTTGGCGTTAAGTATCATTTTCCACCACTCATCCCTAATTCCTCTTATGAGTCTTATCATTCATCTATCCGCTCATCTTACATACCAGGATCGATCGCAATATTCCACTCACTTTCTTTCGCTGATTCCTCCCATCATTCTCCGCTCATCTTTCATACGATTCATATGAGGATCTGCAATCAATGAAATCTTCTTCATTACCTTCTCAACAACTGGAAGAAGAGCTTTGATAGTTAAAAAAATTGAAGCAATCAACAGCATCCAATGGGTATGAATATGAATTGCGCCTCAATTTTTAAGTGGAATCACTACTGCCTTCTTTCTTTCAAATTTAATCCAAGGTAAATTTATTAATATTTTTCTTAATTTCATATAATTAGATGCTGGCTGTTGATTTCGGGTTGGCCCCGATTCTCAAATTTCTTGTTGATATGTGCTACTTTATGGTGGAAAACATTTAGTTCAAACATTGCTGTTTGTTTATTTTTGTTTTTGTTATGTTTTTTTTTTAATTTTATTTTATGTATTTATTTCAGTTTAAATAATGCAGCAAATCATGCCATTAGTCTTAATGTAGCTAGGCCTTTGATATTGTTAGGTGTATAATCTTACTGTATGAATATTTACTATGGATGTTTTCAGTTATTTCAACTTTGGTCAAAGATTGGTTCTTGTTCTATTAGAATATATCCCTGATAAGATTTGATTATATGTTGGACTGATAAGATATGATTATATGCTTTCATATACCTACTCCCATGATTGAATTCTCTGATTTCGTACAGAGTATATTATCATTTTCTCTTAATTGCCATGATTATGTTTACACTTAAGAATTTCTTGATTTATCTCCATTTACTTTATTTAGTTTTGGAATGTTGCTTGATTGATGTTAGGATGTATGTAGCTATTTAAAGACTTCATTGTACAGTGAAGACACCATAGAATAATTGCTGCTTTTTATTTATTATTTTCTTTAAAATTTTAGTCTGTTATTCTACCCTCTGTTATCTCTTCTCCGCCACCTTCAGGTGCTTACCTCCCTCTCTTTATTCCTACTGTTATGTGTTCATATATTCGCACCCATTCCTCTATATGCAAGGGCCTTTATGATTTATTTGTTGTGCGTTATGTAAATCCCAATATGTGTGTAATTGAGGTCAAAGGGTTGCAATTGAGTTGATGAGTTTTTTTTTTCTTTCTTTTTTCTTTTATAGCTTTTGTTATGCAATATGTTCATTGATTGAAGTCATATCATATCAATTTCCTGTGGAATTATGTGTTTATAGTTCACGCCAATTGCTTATATGTTAGGATTAAGAGCTCTTTATGTTGGGTAGTGGTCACGGCAATTGTGTGTGCTCTCTTGCTTGAAATTTTATATGGTTAGCCTTTCTGCTAATATATTTGTTCAAAGCTTTTGCTATTATTGAAGATAATGTGGACTTGATTCTGGATGCAAATGTGTCATAAAATTTATGCTTTAAGGATTGCCTGTTACCATGTTATTATCTTTGAAGAGGAAAGGATCACATTTGAATTAGGCATGGAGTTTAATTAGACTAGACCAAGTAACAAACTTAATGGCCTAAACTAAGATTCCTGTCCTATCTGCCTCTACTTTTCAGGGGTTGGGGGAGGGTGTATAACTGTATTTATAATATTGATTGATTCTTGAAACCTTGAGGGTATGGTGTGGCATAAATGATAATGTTGATATCCCTATGTCTATTAAGTAATTTGAAAAATTTATCAAAATGGGGAACCTCTCACCCTTTTCAAATTTGTTGTTACCTCTGATTTCTAAAGCAGAACTGTAAAATGATTGAATGAACTAAGGACACTTGAAATTAGCTTGTTGTGTATCAACATATATATGATGCTTCTTCTATATGCATATAGAAATTGTTGTAATATAGATTACTCTTAATTCTACACTCAAATGTTTCACCTTAACTATTCAATTTTTATGTGATTCTCTTGAGAATTATTTTCCTTGTAAAATATTTTCTCATAAAAAGTTATTATCTTCATTTTTTAAAACTCTCATAAAAAGTTATTATATTCATTTTTTAAAACTAGAGGTCAAGAGGCAAAAAAATTTTGAAAAACATATGAGAAAGAATCCATCTACATTGTCAAAGGAGTTGGACAAATGTTCTTCTCCTGTGCTGAGTTTTTCTGTCTCTAATAATGAGCTAATATTTACTATTGCCTTGTTTACAAGGGAAATTATTGTTATGTATAAACTTTTGCAATAACATCATTGTATCCCACTTATTTGTGGTGCTATTTTAGATTCTTCCAGTAACTGGATGATTTTATGTAAACTTCTGTGAATGATTAAGTTATAGACTAGGAAGTACTGTAATTTTTGTATACCAAAATCAAGGATTTTTATTTGACTTGATGAGACCCAAGTAGTAAAAAATTTGTAACCGTCTTTACCAGGTTCTTCCACCTTATGTATCTTAGATATTGAACCTCAAGTGTAACTTCTTTGCCACAAATGCAGAATTCTGTAAGTAACTACCATTTACGATCTATAAAGTTTGTTGTTATTTCCGTGTCCTTGAGTAGGTCACATTAAAACCTTATTTACACTTCTAACTGACATTTGCCTTAGGAAAATTGAATAAGTTATCTGGATGGGGCTTTTGTTGATTGCTAATGCTAACAAGTAGCTTATCCATCAATGCTACGCTAATGCTTACCTATTTAGATAGCTAGAAGTGACAATTTCATACTGAATCTTACTGCCACACACCCATAAATTTATAAATTGTCCCCCCCCCCCCCCCCCAAAAAAAAAAAAACAAAAAAAAAACTTATATGGCATTGGGGTTGAGATAGGTTGTTAAGAACTCATAATTTCACTGGCATATAACCTCTATATGCACTGTCAGTTCAAAAGCATGTTCAATAGCATATATGATTGATATTCTAACGATATAAATTCTTCACTTATCTATTTATTTGTCAATAACGACTCTTGTGTTCAATGATTGATCAAATTTAGTGCCTTTGCATGGTAATGGTTCTATACTTTCTCTCTAAATGAAACGGAAGTTTGTATTATGTTGGTTGCCTCTAAAAGATTGAATACATTGTCTACCATGCATCTGAGATTAATTTTTTATCAAGATTCGATGATGATATATGTGAACCTGATGTTTTGTCTTTTTTAGTGACTTTAGAATTATATCCTGGTTGATCATGTATGATTCTAACAATCATTCTACACTTTATGAGACCACCATGGATGTATTATTTCTAAACCTTCAAACCATCATGGATATTATTTTGCTTATTATTATGTGTATGCTGCATGCATGTTTATAAAATATTTACACAATCACTTTGGCTACACTTACTATTCAATTTCATTTATTTTTCTTTTGAGTGTTGATAACAAAATTAAGAAAATCATATGCCTAAATGGCATAATGTTGACAACATAAGACAATATTTAATTATTATGCTATGACGGAATAGTAATTTACCTAAATTTTAATTAATTTTTTTTCATTTGTAATTTATCAGTTACTTCTACGATACTTGAAAATTTATGTTAAAGCAGAATTGGCTAGAACAATGGTTTTTTTTTTTTTCTTTTTCAAAGTCATTAAAGACGATAAATAAAATCCTAAAAATGAAATTAAAAAAAAAAAACAATCACATTACTTACAAACATGTGATGTGATATTCTGTTCAGTAGTGAATTAGACTATAAACATTCTTTAAAATGTCAATCAACAGAGTTGGACACAAGCACACTTTTGGATTCTGGATACATACTTTATATCTTTTTGTAAATGTATTAATTTGAGTAGGGATGAGAGAATGTGCATATGCATGCTCAATATGTTCAGATTAAGTATATTCACTACTAAAATGTCTTGTTTAAACTATAATTTAAGTTTATTTTATTCTTTATGTTGTAATTTACAAATTCATCTAATTTCAATAACCTTTGTATCTCATATTTAGGTATCAAATGAGCAGAAACATAATGCATGTGTAGTTGAATTGAGACAGGATTTCTGAATATCAATATGTGAAAGTTGTTGAATTGAGATAGCTGAAATCAAGTACTATATATATCCACATATGAATATGAATTTATAAGAGATATATCTGTAATTAGAAGAAGACTACATTTAAACAAATTTTATTCATTTTCAAAGACAAAAGTTGTAATACACCGTTGAGTACCCTTACTTAAAATTACAGTGGAATATATTAATCACAATGAATTTTAATTTCTTGTGTTAATTTCAAATACATACACAACAAAAATTTTACTTGAATAACTATGAAACTTCGACAACTCAAAAAAAAAACAAATAAATTATATCTATTTCAAAATGATTTACTAATTGGGTTTAAATATTGGGCACAAGTCTTCGCGCAAAGCGCGTAGAAAAAACTAGTATATATATAAGCCTTCGTGTTTTGTGGCAATTGTACCCAATTATATTAAAACCACTAAACTTTAAAAATTTAATATAAAATTTTTGTATTTTTTTTTAATAATTACCATTTTCAACCCAAGAACAAATTGAATCTAACTCAAATTTCTTGAATTTTCATACAAATCATCTAAAAATTTACAACATAATATTATTCAAAAAAAAAAACATGATGTATGAAAATGTATCTATGTAAGTAAAAGTTTAAAATAAAACTATTAAAAATATATTTCACAATATAAAAGCGTGTTCGCGTATTATAGTTAGCAATTAATATACTATAATTGGATACAATTGTCAAAAAAGAAAAATATTTTTGTTTTTTCACTAAATTTAAATGTTTGAATATTCACAACCTACTAATAAATATACTAAGAGCCATTGAAGTTAGGCCTCTAACGGTAATATGCTACGATAAAGTATTTTTTTCACACATGTTTTTCTATTTTTTTATTTGGAGAAGTTTGTTTATGAGTTATCCAAATTTTTTAACAACACGTTTGGTTCACGGAATGGATTTGGAGGGAATAAGAATGTTATTCCATAAGAAATGGAATAAGTAAGGAATATAACAGAAATTGTATTCTATTGTTTGGTTTGCTAAAGGAATAGACTTTAGGAATTATAGTCCAACGTTTGGTTGGTTAAATGAATAGAAATGGAATATATATTTAAAAACATAAATACCCTTATACAAAATTATTATTATTATTATTATTATTATTATTATTATTATTATTATTATTATTATTATTATTATTATTATTATTTTGAGAATATTATTATTATTATTATTATTATTATTATTATTATTATTATTATTATTATTATTATTACATAATATTTTTATATAATATTATTCTATAGCAATTACAATATTAATAAAATGATCTATAAATTATGAAATAAAATATTCATATAAATAACAAAATTTTTTAAAGAACATTTAATAATATTTAGAAGAAAGATTATGAAGTCTTCAGGAAGCTGGTTTGAGATGTGTGTATCTTCTTATTTCAAGAAGTCTTCCTGCAACAAATGATCATATTCAAAAGTTCTAATATTACTATAAAATGTGATGAGATTATCCTATAGAGAATAGTAAGAATAAGTCGAAGAACACCCTGCATTGATGGGTGGTGAGGACCCATATTGACTATCATGAGGTTTTTTCTTGTAGCTGTTGCAATCATAAATTTTTTACCGATTCGTTCTTCCATGAATTGCTGAATGTGAAAAGAGGTTCATCAAAAGCTCTATACGTCATTCGAAGCAACCAAAAGGATGCAAAGTGGCCACTCACTTCTAGTGCAGCAAGAACCACTAAGAATGCAATCACTCATGGGCATCTTTCTACCGGAAAATTCAAGAAGATCATCACTTGGTTGGAAATAACCAACAAATGTTGTATTATGAATGAACCAAATGATATTTTAGATTCCCTTGAGCTAAACCTGTACTTAGATTACATTTCATTTTTATATTTATTTATTTAAATGTGTATATTGTGAATTATTTGGAAAGGGTTATTTATTTTTGGGAAAAGGTGCAAATAAGCCCCTAAACATTTCGTGAAAAGTCAATTAGGCCCACGAACTTTTTTAAAGTGCAATTGAACACATGAACCCACCATTTTGAGTCGTCTGACCCCATTACCCGGTTACCACTCCGATAGGTGTCGGTAATTGCCTCCGTGGCTTGCCACATCAACTGTGTTTTGATTATTTGGATTATTGTCACATTGCCACATAAGCTTAAATAAAAAAAAATTAAAATAACTGAATCTTCATCATCCGAATCGGAGTTCGTCGGCTCCTCGTAGGCGGCGGCAGACTCTTCCATCTCCTTCAGCAATTCGCTCCATTCCTGGGAGAACAAGTCGTCAAACTTTCCCTACCACTGCCTCTCTCGATAGGAGGCTGAAGAGAGGACGCACGGAGCCGGCAGAAAATGCGACGGAGACTGCAATAATGGCCGCAGCACAACAGCTGGATTTGATGTTCTCACTGCAGACGACGGCGACGCCTGATCGGCCGGAGTTGATTGAGAATCAAACGAGATAATTGGGTTGCAGATTTGCGATGCATTGCCTCTTTCATTTCATTTGCAAATCTATGGTAATGTTCACAACTTCATTTCACTTGTCAGATGGCATAGATGAAAGCCAGAACTCTTCTGAGTTTTCGATAGAAGGTTTTACTGTTTTAGCTAGGGTTCAGCAATCAGATCCGGATTAAATCGGGCCACATTAACGGGTTATTTTAATTTGTTTATTTATTTTTTTTAAAATTTAAGCTTATGTGGCAATCCAAATAATCAAAACATAGCTGATGTGGCGAGCCACGGAGGCAATTACCGACACCTATCGGAGTGGTAACCGGGTAATGGGGTTAGACGACTCAAAATGGTGGGTTCATGTGTTCAATTGCACTTCTAAAAAGTTCGTGGTCCTAATTGACTTTTCACGTAATGTTTAGGGGCTTATTTGCACCTTTTCCCTTTATTTTTTGGTATAAAATTTAAAAAAATTATACCCAACACTTGATTATTTGTATAATATTTAATTAATCTATATTAAATATTAATTTTTTTTAATCGTAGTGATGAGATGATATTATTTATGTTTAATAATATAAAATATATGTATAAATATTTAACAAAAATATATACATATATTTTAAATTTAATTAAGGGTAAAATAGTAAATAAGAAAATTTGTCTATGCATGCGTTCTCAGGAATAGGTTAATACCGGGGGGGGGGGGGGGGGGGAGGGAGGGGGGGGTCTGGTAATAGCTCATTCCCAAGAATAATTTTCCTGGGAATAAAAAGCATTACCAAACAAAGGAATAGGTCTATTCCGCGAACCAAACATGCGGTAAGAAAAGTGGAGAATGGAGATGGAATATGAATTTGGATGAGTAAATTTAATAAACAAAATTTTCATTTTTCATTCTTCCACTTCTTCAATTCTTTGTTTTTCCATAAAATCTTCCCTTTTTTCTATTTCGGTAAATGAAGTGTAATTTTCTTTCTTAGAATTATGAGATGACATTGAAGGGTCAAATTCAACTATTATAGGTCATTGCATGACAAGCGGGGAATGGAGGAAAATGACTCCGTCGTTTCACTTTTATTATATTTTATAGAGAAACTCAATACTTTCAACCTTTCTCTATCTCAGTCTCTCCAATTATCAATTCTTCAAACCCTATTTCTCAGAAAAAAGCATCAATAAATCCAAAAATTAAACCAATAATATTGCACAAAAATGTTTACACAAGACCCAATAAAAAGATGTCTTCAAAACTCGAACAATGGAAACAAAATATAAGAAACGTTCACAAAATGTATATATATAATATGCTACGTTAAAGTAATTTTTTGCATAATGTTGACATATTTTTAGAAAAAGACTAAAAATATATCGGGGTGTATGTTAAATAAATAAATAGTTATTAGTTGATTGGGTTAGTGTGTTTGACTAGTTGATAGCATTAGTTAATTGTAGAAAAGTGTTTTGGTAAATTAATTAGTTGTTAGCTGATAGTTGATTACATGCAAAATGACTTTCTTAAAAAGTTGATCGAAAAAGCTGTTTCGAGCATTTTTTTAATTTTATCATTTTGGAACAATAAACTGTTACAAAAAACTAATTAATTAAACACTCATATTATTTGTTTAACTAAGTCAAACAACTAATAGTGGTCCAATAAGTTAAAATTGACTGATAGGTCTAAACAGGACCATTATTTTCATTTTTCCTTAAGATGATACTAAAACTCTTTATAATATTCATTAGCTCGTATGAATTTGCGAACCCCGTCAAAACTGAAGAAAAAAAAGTACTTAGTAATGTTTGAGGGAAATATTTGAAGGTAAATTTGATAGGGAAATGACAAAATTCTTATATATTGTACTAGTTTTTCTTACGCACGATGCGCAAAAAAACAGGTGTTCAATATTTATATTTTATATTAAAATTTTAAATTTATTTAGATTTATATATTTAAATTATTATAAATAATAATAATATTGTAAAATATTTTTATAAATTTTATATTTATATTTTAGGAAATAACAAACATACAACTCCAATATATAATGTGTATATTATTATTATTATTATTATTATTATTATTATTATTATTATTATTATTATTATTATTATTATTATTATTATTATTATTATTGTTATTGTTATTGTTATTGTTATTGTTATTGTTATTGTTATTGTTATTGTTATTGTTATTGTTATTATAGAAGATAAGAAAATTATAATGTGTATATATATATATTATTATTATTATTGAAGAAGATAAGAAAATATATGGTGGATGCATGTGCATGGTAACAGCAGTGGAAAAGTTAACGTAAGTTATAACGGTATGGGTATGTTTGTCCAAAATATTGTAAAGTACAACTTTTATAGCATAACGTATAAAAAAAATTTACGGAAAAAAGGAACATAAATGAAGGATATAACCTTCATTCACACTTATTATGTTTTTAGATTGGATCATATAAGAGGAAACATATATATTCCTATTGTATTATTGTTGAGCACGTCTACTAATATGATAAGAGCCAATAAAATTAGGCGTATAATGGGAATCAAAAAATGTTTGTCCAATTGTTTGTTGAAATGAATGGTTAATATTAATTTGATTTGAGTATTTTTTAAAAAATTATTTTTCCTACTTTACCCTCTATTATATCATTTATTTTTCTAAATATCCTCACATTTCGTCAGTGTAAACTTTAGTACGGAATATTCCGTTAACTATTTATTATTCTTAACTTACTCATTGATTTCCATAAGGAAGGTCTTAGGTTCAAATGTAATCCAATTCAGAGTTGGCATACTTGTTGAACATATACTATGAATATGTTAGAGTGTGTTAAAAAATACAATATAAAATTTATCATAAACTTTGGTCAATTAATTAGCCAGACTATATACATATATAGCATTCAAAGTTGAGCATCAAAGATTACAAATAAGGAACCTTGAAATCATTTTCTTTCAATTTTAAAAAAAAAAATCTAGGTTAAGGTGCATGGGTTTCCTTCTGAAGGTGCGTTGTTTTCCTTCTTAAGGTTCGTGATTTGTATGCTTAAGGTGCATGAATTGTTGAAACTTAAGGAATGCCATTTTCAAATCTTAGGTGCATGATTTGTGTTCTTAATGTGCGCTGTTTGTGTACTTAAGGTGCGTCGGCCTAAAGCTTTAGGTGCACGTGGTTTGTGTTTTTAAGGTGTTTTATTTGTGTTTAAGGTACGTGATTTGTGTACTTAAGGTGCGCCAAATGGTTAAGGTACGTAACCGCATAGCCGCACGGGAATCCTTCCCCACACCTGAACCCTTCCATATATATATATATATATATATATATATATATATATGAGTAATGCTACCCATCCCTCATAATCTCTCTCTTGACATGACACTTTTTCATTTGATGATTTAGGGTGTGTTTGGTTGGTGGGTTTAGGCATAAGGTATGAGTATCAAAATTATTGTTATTGTTTGGTTGATAGGTTTTTAGAATACTACTATGGGTTTGGAATGCCCATTAATTGAAAATCCATACCCTTATTAACTAAGGGTTTCATTTCCCTTCATCATTTATTCATTTCTTCCCCAACTATTAATAATCATTCTCATTTCATCCTACTACCAAACATGCAAAATACTTTCACCAAAATTCATTACTCTCCCACCTGATCCTTCAACTTCCACTATTCCCAGCTTATCATCGAATCACGCTCAAGAAGAGGTTGGCCTAGACCCTAACGACCTCAGTCTTGAAGGCCTTGATCTGGACTTCGACGATGAAGCCGATGCTGGGGATGACTTTCGTTTCACCTTGGTCGGAAGACTAATGACAGAAAAAATTGTTAAGTTCCCATTCATGCGTGACACTATGGCATCAGTGTGGCGTCCTCGCTACGGAGTAGCAGCTAAAGATCTCCAGAACAACACGTTCCTGTTCCAGTTCTTTCATGAGTTAGATATGCAACGCGCTCTGGATGACGGGCCTTGGTCTTTCGAACAGAGTCTTCTTGTTCTCACAAAGGTTCTTCCTGGTATACCCCCAGCAGCAATGCCCCTCGACACCACCGAGTTTTGGGTCCAGATTCATGACCTCCCCCTGGGATTCTTTTCAGAGAAATCCGCCAGAGCAATAGGTAACTTCATAGGCACCTACATCTGCACTGATGATACTGCCTTCAATGGCTGGTTAAAATCATTCATCCGCATCAGAGTGAGAGTTAACATCTTGAAGCCTCTGGTTGGCCAAATGCGTATCAGAAGAAATGGAGGGGACTGGTGTTGGATCACCTTTCGTTATGAACGCCTGCCGAATTTCTGCTTCATTTGTGGACTCATCGGACACACAGAGAGATTTTGTGCCAAGCTTTGGGAAGGTGTCAAATCGTCTGACGAAAAACAGTTTGGGTCATGGCTCCGCGCTCCGAACCGCCGTCCGTCACCGGTAACAGGAAACCGATGGGTAGTCTCTGAGGATTCTGATCGCATCACGACAGTGCACCCTTTCCGCCGACAGCAGGAGGTGGGCACAGAATCAGACCGGGCACATCCGGTTGTACAGAGTACCTCTTGCCCGTTGGGAGGACACGTGTGTACGGATTCTGCTATCCAGACCACACCTACTTCTTTTGTCTCTAACGATGTTCCTATGGACTATGCGGATTCTAGCCCTAATTCTGATGGGCTCACTATTCTGGATTCTAAGCGCAAACGTTCAGATACTCCTGGGCTATCTGTTGAGCCCATCTCTATCTCTTTTGATCTTAATGGGCCAGTTAACAGTCCAAAAAACTTGCTAAGGGCGGGACCTGCGACTCAGGCCCGCCCAGAACAATGAGTATTTTATCTTGGAACTGTCGTGGGCTCGGGAACCCAGCGACGGTTCAAGTCTTAGTGGACCTTGTCCACTCTAAGAAACCCAATATTATTTTTTTGGCTGAAACTTTTGCAGGTCCAAACAAACTCAACCCAATCAAATAAAAAATGGGCTACGCTGGTATGTTTTATGTTAAGAACGAAGGTCATAGTGGCGGGCTCGCCCTTTTCTGGAAAGACGGTACAGACGTAACAATCCGATCATTCTCAAAGCATCATATTGACGCTACTGTTTCCCTATGCCCTGGTGATTCAGAGTGGCGGTTCACTGGTTTCTATGGAGCTCCGGATCGTCAACGCCGCCCGGAAACTTGGTCTCTTCTCAAACATCTTTCTTCTAACAGCTCCCTCCCATGGACTGTTATGGGGGATTTTAATGATATTCTTCATCCAGAGAAAAAGAGAGGGGGTAGCCCGCAGCCTATGAGTCTCATTGTCGGTTTCCGCGAAGCAGTTGAAGCAAGTGGTCTCAAGGATTTATCAATATACATGGGAACGTTCTAAAGGCACCCCACTGTGGGCAAAACTTGACAGGATCCTTACTTCTGATTCTTGGTGTGACTTGTTCCAGAACGCCAAAGCTACCTCCATCACCACTGCTAAGAGTGATCACATGCCTCTTCATCTTCAGATTCTTCCTCAACCTCCCCCTAATCCTAGAATTGGCTTCCGCTACGAAACCCTATGGCTTAGAGAGGCCCATTGCAGAGAAATTCTAATTCAAAGCTGGAATCAAACCCAAGGTCAGGACCTATTGGTTAGAATAGGCCGTTGTAGCAAAGCAATTTGGGTTTGGGGCAAGAACTTTGCTCGCAACTTCCAGCGACGTTTGGACTATTGGCGCCGGCGTATGGAATCCCTGAAACACAGGTGCGATCATAATGGCATTTTATTGTTTAAAGAGGCTCAATTTCAATATTTGCGTGTACTCAACCATCAAAACGACTACTGGAGGCAACGAGCTAAACAATTTTGGCTTAAGGAGGGCGATACAAATTCGAGCTTCTTTCATAAATCAGTAAGAAGAAGGCAGCAAGCAAACCGTATTGCAAAACTCAGAAACAACGATGGTATTTGGATTGAACGAGGTACCAACCTGGACTCCCATATTACTTCCTATTTTCATGATCTTTTTAGTTCCTCTGTGAGTAACATGAACTCTGCTATTAACTGTGTTGTCCCCATTATTACTGATGCTGACAATATATCTATTAGTAAGCGGGTCTCACTCAAGGAAGTTAAGGATGCTCTTTTTAATATGAAATCAGAAAAATCCCCTGGCCCTGATGGTCTTAATCCGAGCTTCTATCAACATTTTTGGGACATCTTAGGCAATGACTTGTTGGCTTTTTGTTCAGACTTCTTTAGTTCTGGAAAATTGCCCCCAAACCTTAACTCTACTCACATTGTGCTAATTCCTAAGAAAAACAAACCTGAGTGTATGGGTGATCTTAGACCAATTGCTCTATGCAATACCCTCTATAAGCTTCTTTCTAAGATCCTAGCAAACCGTTTAAAGCCTATGCTCAACCACATTGTCTCCGACTCCCAGTCAGCCTTTGTCCCCGGAAGGCTAATCTCGGATAATATTATGCTCGCTTATGAAATTAATCACTACCTGAAAAGAAAGAACCAAGGCAAAGTGGGTTATGTGGGTGTCAAGCTTGACATGAGTAAGGCCTTTGACCGTGTGAATTGGGATTTTCTTCTTGCTGTTGTCACCAAACTGGGCTTCTCTGCCCACATTGTCAATCTCATCAAAGAAATGATCTCCACTGTCAATTATACCATCCTTCTTGATGGCAAAGCTGTTGGTTATGTCACACCCGAAAGAGGTCTGAGACAGGGTGATCCCATGTCACCCTATCTCTTTATTCTAATCCTTGAATCCTTCCATCTGATGCTTTCAAAACTTCAAAGTCAAGGATCTCTCCATGGCATAACAATTGCTAGAGGCGCTCCAACAATCACAAACCTGTTCTTTGCTTATGACTGCTACATTTTCTGTAAAGCCACCGCTACTGAAGCATTCACCCTGAAGGACACAATCCAATCCTTTGCTCTTGCCTCAGGCCAAACAGTGAACTTTTCCAAATCCTCTCTTACTTTCAGTAAAAATACCACTTCACATTCTAGGCAGGACTTTTGCTCTATCTTGGGCATGTCTGAAGGTTCACTTAACGGAAATTACCTTGGCCTTCCTTCCCTAATTGGCAGAAATAAGCGTGAAATCTTGGGTTTCATAAAGGATAAAGTAGTGGGCAGAATTAAAAGTTGGACTCACAAGTTCCTCTCTAGAGCTGGGAAAGAAGTTCTCCTAAAGAATGTTATCCAGGCTATTCCAACTTATGCAATGAGCGTCTTTCTTTTACCATCGGGATTGGGGAATGAAATCGAAAGGATCATGAATAGCTTCTGGTGGGGTTGTGAAGGGGAAAGGCAAAATGGAATTAGATGGAAAAGCTGGGAAAGATTATGTGTACCAAAAAAATGGGGTGGTATGGGTTTCAGACGAATCAGGGAATTTAATCTATCTTTGTTAGGCAAACAGGCATGGCGCCTAGTCCATTATCCCAACTCGCTCCTTGCAAAAACTTACAAAGCAAAATACTTTCCAAACTCAACTTATCTTGAAGCAAAAATTGGCAGCAATCCCTCCTTCATCTGGAGGAGCATCCTTGAAGTTCAACCTATCCTTAAGAGACGTTGTAGATGGAGAGTTGGTGATGGTGCCTCAATTAATATTTGGACAGATCCTTGGCTTCCAAATGGCTCCTCCTCTTACATTCAATCCCCTATGCCAAATCCCACGAATGTCACCACTGTTGCTGCCCTCATCAATCATCCTGCCTCAGCCTGGAATAGCACCATTATTCACTCTCTATTCAATCAGGAGGACAGTACAAGAATTATGAATATCCCTCTTCCCGAATCCTTAAATCATGATCAAATTATTTGGATGGAAGATGATAAAGGCATCTTTACTGTCAAAAGCTGTTATAAAGCTCTAATGGATAATCTTGATCCCTCTCAAGTCCCTTTCTGGTCTAAATTTTGGAATCTTCATTTGCCTCCAAAAATCAAACTATTTTTCTGGCAATTGTGTTCATTCTCCCTTCCCACCCACGATCGTTTGAGATCCAGAAATGTTCAAGTTCCAGATGTTTGTCAACTTTGCTGTCTTGAAGAGGAATCCTCCTTTCACCTTTTTGTTAGATGTCCCTTAGCACGGAACTGTTGGAATCTTTTGGGTGGTGTAGCTTATACCTCAAGCACCTCCTTACTTGATTGGCTTGAACAATGTTTCAGCTCCATGGCAGACAAAGATATCTGTGTGTTAATCTCTATATGTTGGAAACTTTGGGAGGCTAGAAATGCGAAAACTTGGAATCAAACAAATATGTCTGCATCATTTATCTGTCACTCTGCTTTAGGCTTTCTCACTGACTGGAAAATGTTTAATTCCTCATCCTCTAACAGGTTTCAAGATGCTCATATATCTTGGTGTAAACCTCCTCCTGGCATGCTCAAGATTAATGTTGATGCAGCTTTGGATCTCACAAACAACAGGATGGGTTTCGGTTTTGTTGTTCGCGATTCAGACGGAGCACTGATTGCAGCGAGATGCCTCCCATGGAACTGCACCTTCAGACCAAACGAAGCAGAGGCCATCAGCGTCCGTGAAGCCTTGAAGTGGATCAAAGAGCTAAATCTGGACAATTTGCAGTTGGAGAATGACTGCCTCCAAGTTATTAATGGGATCAGTCACTTTAATGCTTTAGTTTCTTCTTTCGACCTTATTATTAGCGATGTTAGAAAAATAGCTTCAAGCTTCATGAACTTAAGCTTTTTGTTTGCTAAACGGTTTGCGAACAAGGTTGCCCATCTACTAGCTAGGGAAGCCTTGTCTATGCCTGACTGTATGGATTTTACTTCGGTTCCTTTTCCTTCCATTGCTCGTGCTTTGAGCATGGATCTTGCTTAATGATATTTCTCTCGTTTTACTTTCAAAAAAAAAAAAATTCATTACCCTTACCAAGTATTTGATACCTATAACGATTCTGATTCCCATGTGCGAACCAAACACACCCTTAGTCTTTGATAATAAGTTATAGGGGTCTCAATTAATGACATCCAATTGTTACAAGTCATGAGTCATGTTAGGATGGATTTTAGGTTTGGGAGGGGGGGATTTTTTTAGGGAAACAAAGTAAGTAAGTAAGTAAGTGTGTGTGTATATATATATATATATATATATATATATATATATAAATTCTTATTGTAGTTGGTATGATATTAGGTAACAGATACTACTTTTGGTTGAAATTACTATAACTTTTGTTAAATCGCTTTTGGATATGTTTGTCATTATTTTCGTCTTCATTGCTTGTTCACTTCTTTTTTGTTGGTAGTGTCTCATGTGCACCAGTAATCCAATTGCACATGAGACACTACCAACAAAAAAGAAGTGGACAAGTAATGAAGACGAAAACAATGACAAACATATCCAAAAGCGATTTAACAAAAGTTATAGTAATTTCAACCAAAAGTAGTATCTACTACCTAATACCATACCAACTACAATAAATATTTAGATAATTGTTTTTATAAAAGTGAAAACATTAATTTTAATGCTAATTATAATGAGTTTCATTTATATATTCTTGCATTGGTATACTTTGAATTACTTATTTAAATACAAACATTGGATATTAAATCAGTCACGCAATGTACGTGTAAAAACTAGTATAATATATAAATATAAATGTACAATACAATTATTACTTTTAGTTAAAGATGAAATAATCTTCCAATTTGGTAATGGTCAACGTATTACTTTTAGAGTCTATAAAAAATAGGGCGTGTTGAATATATAATATATAAATATAAATGTGCTCAGTTATTCTTGCCAAAGAAAGATGCATGGTACCCGCATGGGCAGCTCAGTTGGTCACAGGAGTAAAGTTTGGAAAGAAAGATCAAGGATCAAGTCTCACCAACGACAATGTTGGAGCAACCTCTCAAAGTGGACAAATGTCTAACTTTTGTGTTCAGCTGAGTTATTATGATTTGAATCTTCCCAGGTGCTTGGTCGGGCTGAAGCGTGAGAGACTCTTAACTTTTGAGGTTGGGAATTCAACCTTGGGAAGAAAGGAAGATGCATGGCGTGTAAAATATGGAAAGACATAAGTTATATATGGAAATGATGCAACAGTTGATTGGGCAATCCAAACAGTTGAGAATGGTAGACGACTCCTGCAGTCCTGCCTCATGTTCCTCACCTCCTGCCCTAAGAGTTATGCGCAAATTATAATGTGGACCATGGTCATGACTGATAATGGCAACAGTTGATTGGGCAGTCCAAACAGTTGAGAATGGTAGACGACTACTGCAGTCCTGCCTCATGTTCCTCACCTCCTGCCCTAAGAGTTATGCGCAAATTATAATGTGAACCATGGTCATGACTGATACTGCAATTATGCCTGAGAAAAGATCCGAGTACTTATTTTTTTAACCTAGGACCTGAATAATTGCTAAATACTACACTCACTTAGGCTTTTGAGCACTATGCTAAGAGAAGAGCTTTGCTGTGACAAGTTCAACTACAAACAAACATAGAGAATATGAAAGGAAAACTTGTAAACTCGGAAGGAAAACGTGTAATAGAGAATTAACAAAGTTTACATTCCTTGTTAAAATGTCCAAGAAACAAAATATGACATTTTGATGATTCATAGCAAGAGAATATGCAATGCAGCTTGTAATAATTTGTAAGCTTAAACAAGTATATAATCAAAAACTGAAAATACCATATAAAATAAGAATAATATTGCACTCAAATCCCCAAAAAGACAATCCAAATCACCCTCAAAACCAACACACAATCACACAACCACAACACAGACTATATATTGTATGTATGGGCATAGACACTTCTCTTACTATGGAACCCATGACTATAAACCCTTTCTCAAGAGATAAGTCCCCCCAAAAAATTAAATATTTGATGTAATGCCTTAATTTTTATCATCATCCTTTTCCTTCTTCTCAGCCTCATCTTTTTTCTCCTCAGCAGGGGCAGGCGCCTCTTTGTCTTTGGGCTTGTCTTCTTGATCATTGCTTTCAACACTCAATTTCTCAATAAGTTTAGCAGCACTACTAGCCTCTTCAGACTCCTCATCTTTCTTCTGTTGAGATTCAGCTATTTCTTCAACCTTGTCCTTGAAAGTTTTGCAATCTGGAAACAAATTGAAATACAAGGTTGAGGATCACTATTACTTTCACAAAATAGTGTCCCAAGTAGCATGCATTCCATCAAGGCATACCAAATTGACAAACCCCACCCCACACATTTTCTCAATGGCTAATAATTACAATTGGGAACTATAATGTAACATACACAGCTATACGGACAACAAAACCTGCTCAGAATTAAAACTTGTTTGACAAAAAAGCATAGCATCCAAACTGAAAAAGCCAGTTGTGTTTATGGACCATGGTACTTGAATTTAGTTCTGTGAAGTGAAGAGTTCTCAATTTCATTTGGTTGCAGTTGGATGCCATACCCTTTTCTGTCTCTATTTTCTCTTTTCTTATTTTAACACACTTCGTCCAGCATTACATTGTTCAGTTCATAAAGTGAGAAAAAACTTCAAATCATGCTAAGATTCTTGATTTCTACAAAACAATAGTAGCATCATGTTACCCTTGGGCAGACATTAGTCGGCCGACAAGGCAGCCTAGGCACTAGACTAACTCCTAGCGCCTTCTACAATATTATGGCAGTACTTTGAAGTATCCATATGTAACCACACAAGCAAGAAAAGTGGCACTTACTCTCAATAGAAGCAAATCTAATGCAAAACGTCTCCTCCTTTAGCTCCCCATCAGCAAAATCAGCAGCATGCCAAACACAAGATTTTTCATTCCCCGCATGTTCTTGCATTGATATTGTAGGAAGAACTACAACAATGTTAAATCAAATCAAATCAAAGGCACCAGTATACTAGCTAAGACAGAAACATAATGAAAGGCACTTAAAAGATGATAGAAGCTGGGGAAGAGAAAAACTCACCCAAGTGATTGGCACAGATTTTGAGTGTCTTTGACTGCCTCATCACAAGCCTAACTTTTCCAGTTTCTTTATGCTTCAAAAGCTTCACAGTCCCAGCTCCTCTTTCTTTCCACTGATTTCCTTCTTTATCAAATCTATACAGCTTGGCTTTCCTATACAACGAAGAGCAAAAAATTTCACCAATTTTATCCACAAGAAACGAAGATTCAATTTTCCTTGTCAACATAAAACAACAAGAATACAATTACTTATTTAAAAAAATTATTAAATTACGTTTACGCCAATTTTATCCACAAGAAACGAAGATTCGATTTTCCTTGTCAACATAAAACAACAAGAATACAATTAATTATTTATAAAAATAATTAAAATTACGTTACTACAAACAAGTAAAAGTTCATCTAGGCTACCTTCTTGAGGTTCCTTCTCTCTATAATAATCCACTCAAGATAATTGTTATTCTAGAACGAAATCTTTCTTGCAGTAAGAAATTAATTCAAGCCTAGACAACTAAAAAATGCACATGAAATTAATGCCCTAGTTTACTAAAAGCACGAATAAAAGGGATATTCGAAGAGAACACACTCACAGATCTAGAAGAACGTCCTCGTTCTCTTCTCCAGTGCTGACGGCTACTTCCTGAAGTCTGACGATGGGAGCAACCTGAGCTCCGGTATCCTCGTCTTCCGCGGGCTGGTTCTCAGAAGATTCCTCCTCTTCTTCCCTCTTCTGCAATGTAGGCTCTGCGCTGCTCGCCATGACTCGTAGAATTGCTGCTTCTTCCGAAGAGAGAGAGAATTCTGTGTGTTTCGGCAGTAGAGACTAGGGTCTAGAGAGTGGTGGAGAAGTAGGGTTTTAGGCTGAAGAGAAGATGATATAAAGGTTTTGTATGAAAAATCTTGGGAGGCCCATTACACTATAGCTAAGCCCAACATAAGTGATCGTGTGTACGAGGGCATCATCAATAGAGTCAGGGTTTTGAAGAGTTTTTGTATGTGCAATTAGAAAGCAAAAAATAAGAATGAAAGAAAACAAACAAAACAAAACAAAATTAAAATCTATATTAAAAAAGACATATTTGCCCAAGTGCACGCGCCGGCGCTTGCCTGGGCACCAGAGTTGCGCCTTATGCTCTTCTCCTCATTGGTGGGCCGTACATTATTTTAAAAATCCCAAATTAACAAGAAGGCCTTTGGGTCTCTTTCATATTGACAAAATGTTTCTCAAAGCAAAATACACTATTGGGGATGGTCTGAAATAAACTAGCACATTTGGAATCAAAGGTTTTACCATGAACATGAGTTACTAATTGTTTAGCAAACAATCTCTAACTTCTTTAGCAAACAATCTCTAACTTCTTTTCTAATTGTTTTTTTATGGCAAAATCTACTATAATACCATTTCACGAATATTTATCTGTAAGATAGATTAGATTTTTCATAAAAACTGCATTTATCCTCATAAGTATTAGAATTTTCCTCATAAGTAACTATTCAACACCTGATATTACGTTTTGATTTAAAGGTATTAAATTTTTCATCAAAAGTACTATATTTCTTCTTATAAGAGCATCCTCTATAGTGAGGATTTTGGATCGGTTTTTGAGGTGTTAACTAGGAAAGAGATGAGGGAAAGAGAAGCGAAAAAAGAAGAAAAAAATCTAATATTTTTTTTGCCAACGGGCGCGTGTAGTCTGGGCATTGGCTGCGCGCACAACTTTACACTCTCTCATAATGGGGCCCACAAAAAACTTCAATTTGTAGGAACACCTTGGATCTTCTCTTCCTCCCTCTCTCTTCTCCATGTAAGCAATTGTTTCCTCAAAAACTGTGAAACATCCACTAAGGCCATCCTCATTAAGCGGATTTTGTGAAAATTTTGGAACAGTAAAATGTAAGATGAGTTTTTTTACAAATGTGAAGGGGTGATTTTTTGGGATATTTTTCTCCTGCAAATTTGGGAGTTTTGGTAGGTAAGTCTCAGCCCCACTGTGGGAAGTGAACTACGCCTCACGTGAGTCAGGCATAGTTCTCACGCCCAGGCGCGCGCACACACACACACACACACACACACACACACACATTTATGGATGACGTACGAGAATCATATTCCGTATTTCACTATTTAATAATATTTTTTGAAAGAGGTGATCTAGTAGGTGAGATCTATTTTTTATATTTGAATAATTACAAATTTAATTTTTATCAATATACTCTTGCATGAGTTGAGTTTACCTAATGTACAATCTCTCATATAATAACTGTGAATTTTTTTGTCACCCAAGTTGAGTTTAAATTTCCACAAGTTTTTCTATGCTTGTAATATATTTACTTATTTAAAAAAAAAATTATTTAATTACGTAAATTTTTAAAGCCAATCATATATTTAGTCAGATTAAAGGTCAGTATAATTATATTTAACTATAATGTGGGATTAACTCACAATTTAATCTCTATTCATCTATTAGTTAAAGACAAAAATCACGATTATAAGTGACTATAAAGAAAAAGTTAAAGAAACATTTTTTTAAAAAAAAGATATAAAAATAGGTTTTTTAAAATAATAATTTAGTCCAATTCACAATAATATTCAAAATAAGTATCAAATTAAATGAAATAAATTCTTAAAAAGTGGTTTATAATATCTTAAATTATGTAATAAACTGTTCCTTTGTGGTGTTGATGTCTCTTTCTTTTTGACATCAGATTTAGCCTTTATCCACAAAAAAAAAAAAAAAAAAAAAAAAAAAAAAAAGACAGGCCACAAGTTTTTTCAATTAGGACATCAAAATTAATCATGTTTGTGTTACGTAAAATTTTAAAAAGGTGATAAAGAATATTCTCGTGAATTTTAAAATAATTGCATTATCAAGTGTCAAATTTGATACTTATGATTAAGAGACCATGTCATCTCATCCATACTATATGGTTCAAAACAATTCTTTTACGATATGCAATTGTGCATTATTCAATCTCATCCTTAACAAATTTGCCAAAATGTTAGATGCTTAAATAGAAATCTATCCTCTAATTAACATGTTCCCATTCACCAATTCTCTTATTCTATTTAGTATTTTGCTAAACAAATTTGATAGCTACCTCCGACCCTACATTGCCTCAATTGAATCCGCCAAGGAGATGGTATGATTAAGGTCCTGTTTGGTAAATAATCAGCCTATCAGTCAATTTTGGCTTATTTGACAACTATTAGTTGTTTGGTTAATAAGCTTTTTGTAACTCAAAAATGCTAAAATTCAAAAGACTACTCAAAGCAGCCTTTTCAATTAGCTTTTTGAGGAAAGAAATTATACCAAACAGCTATCAGCTAACAGCCAATTTATCAAACAACTTTCTACAATCAGCTAATATTATCAACAAATCATACATTCTAACCCAAACAGCCAACAACCATTTACCAAACAGGGCCATAAAAAAATCACGAATTAAAATTTTACTAGGGACAATTGAAACTATTTGTAAATAATTTAATTATATTGTACTCACCACTAAATTAAAAAAAATAAATAAATAAAAAACTGATGTCATATACAAGCCTCCTCAAGTCCATTGTCAAGTGTCAACCTTCGCAAGCTTTATCATTTAGCATAGACAAATACTCCGTAATTGTTTCTTTTTTTTTAGTCCTTCAATTTGATTGATATTTTCACCTATAATTCTTGATTATCAACTCTATTAGAGAAAATACAGATACGATTGAGCGTATCCGAGCGGAACCAGTTTAAACTGATTATATTCAACCATATTGACCTTACATCCCGATCGAATTTCCTGACCCGAACAAGTGCCAAAGAGAATCTACTTCATCTACCGAGCTCAATATTGTTAGGAGTATTTCTTTTCATACTTGCTCATACACACCTGGCTACATAACTATCTTCCGACCATAGACCTTGGTATTTGTACTATCAAACTCTTTTCATTATTAGTCCCTCGCATTTGAATTTCATATCACTTGTAATCCTTCTAGCATAATTTTTTGGCAAAAAAATCACTTGAAACCCGCACACAAATGATATCATGTGTTTGACCAAAAATTTCATCAGAAACACTACAAATGAAATTCAAAGTCGATAATCTAATAAAAAAATGATAACCAATTATTATAGGTAAAAATGTCACAAAAGTTAAAGGCCAAAAACAAAAAAACACTTCACGAACAAACTATTTCAATGACAAATCACCGAGAAGTTTTAGCATCACATTCGTATTAATCACAAGACAATAGGCCAAAACACATTTATTAAGTAAACTTATGAATATATATATATGATCATACAGAGTGCTAAATGATCCCAGAAATGAAGATAAAATCAAACAAATTATAACACTTTCAAAACATCCTGGATCATCAAGATTCTGATCGAATTGTGAAGCCCTAGTATATAACACATGCCCAACCATGCATATTCAGTACTCTACTTATTCAACAATCTCCTAAAGACAACCACCATTATATTATTTCAATTCTTCTCGAGGTGTGAGATCCAAAAGGAAAGAATGGGTATTTTAGTTCTGATTTTGGCCCCCAGTAAAAGCATCAGAATGCATTTGCGTTTGCCGGGTCTATTGCTTGGAAGGCAATTATCCTAACCGTTGGACTACAAACGCCATTGCTGTTCCTTACAAGTGTTTCGTACTTACAAAGTACAGATTTCTTACTATGTCTACCAAGTATTTGATAAAAGGTGTGAAAGTGTTGCTGCGTCTGCGAATCTGGTATTGGAAGCTTGTCAGACAGCCAAGAGACCATCCCAACCATGAATCCACGGCTGAGAACGATCCTCTACTGCTCCGCACACTGAAAGTTTGGAACTATTAATCACGCTCTAGTCTCTTGGCCATGGTTCATCCACCAAGCTTAGTTTCCTGTCTCCTTAGAACTCAAGGATACAGAGGTACGAGCCTATAGAACAGATCCTGTTCAAGTAAGGTCGTGCCCTGTTGTTTCCTTCATCAAGTTATGTTAAGGTATCCACCTTCACAGGCTTTCGATGTGGGACATTTCTGTCCTGTAAACCTGTACTTCTAATCTTCTCTGTGTTGTTTTCTTTTTTTTTCAAGTAAATGTCGTCTTAATTCTCCTGATCTTGATGAAGTTTTGTTATGGAAAATCGTTATCTCATCCAGAGGGAATCAATGTCTCTTAATCTAACAATAATCTGGTCATCAAACCTATAGGACTTTATCTTGTGAGGCTAGAGTGATGAGCATAAAACCTTGCTATAACCCTTTGACATTCATCATATACCATCCTTGCAATCTTATTAAAAACCAAGTATTAGCATGACCCTTGGATTAAGCTAACTACAGAAAGGCAATCAAGAACTGTAAGCTAGGCATACAACCCAATCATTATTGCATTGACCATGGTCCACACAGTTGTGTGGATCAAAAATAAAAAGTACATTATTTTTGTACTGAAGGTACATTATTTTTATATTGTAGGTACATTATTTTAGGGTACATTATTTTTGTACTGAAGGTACATTATTTGATATATACTGTCAAATAATGTACCTACAGTACAAATATAATGTACCTTCAGTATAAAAATAATGTACTTTTTATTTTTAGTCACACAACTGTGTGGACCATGGTCCATGCAATAATTTGCCCATACAGCCAGTGAAGGCTATCTGATACAGTTATCTCGAGGCTTTTTTATGGATTTAACTCATCAACAATCAATGACCTCGCTCTGCATGATTATATGTACAAATCTGCAAGAAATATATTTGGTGAACAAGTACAACGTGATACCACAATGATTAAGTAATCTGAGAACTGGTTAGCACGAGCAACTGGTTCTTCATCTGTTTTTAGGGTGTGGGAGTCTACCCCACCTAGTTGTATTTCGAGTTCGTTTTAATATATGCTATATGCTATTTCTTTGGTTTTCAAAAAAAAAAAAAAAAAGTTATCATGCATGACATTGAAATTCCTCGCATTTTCAGAGTCGGGTTTACCTAGCTAGTGCACACTCTCGAATAGTAATTGCGGTTACGTGATAGCGTAAATATATGAATAATAGGAAAGATGTACGCACAAGACAAGATATTTTATGTGAAAACTCTAAAAGAGAAAAACTACAAGCCTTTTGGGTTGGGCTAGACCAAAATTCACTATTATTGTTGAATAATACATGTTCCGACCTACTCTAAAAGGACCCTCTATATCCGAAATTGCACATGTAGATCATGGCTCGGGAAGTGCACATGTATGTAGACCCCCAACGTTGGGAAGTGCACATGTAGACCCTCTCAAGGTTGGAGAGTGCACAAATAGACACTCTAGGTCAGTAAGTACATTTGGGTCACATCTAGAAAGAACTATCTAGGTTGGAACTTGGAAAGTAAACCACGTAGGACAAGTAGAGATGCCATATAACCCTATTCATCACTTAAAAAATAAATAAATTAATTAAGTTAAGTATCTTGTGAATTGATAGTACATCAATATTTGTTGAGTACATATTATTAATCGGTTAGTGTACTCAAAATTTTTAAAAACATTAAATTAACAAAAGTTTTTATGTGCTTAGAATATGTTTACTTATTAAAAAATATTTAATTACGTAAATTTTTAAAGACAATCATCCTTTTAGACAGATTAAAGATCATTATAATTATTATATATATTTTTTTTAATACTACTAACTCTATTACAATGTAGTATCTGTTACAAGAGTCAGTATTGACTCCACTGAGACTCGAACCCACTACCTCCCTTATAAAGGAAAAGATTTTGATGCCAATGGACTACAAGGTCCTTGGCTATAATTATTATATTTAACTAGTATTTTCGCCCGTGCGTTGCACGGAATAAATTTGTTATAATATTTTAAGAATATTTGTATCGATATACAATTATATAAATTATAACATCGAATATTATATAGCGCAATTGATGAAATTAGTTGGATTGATTATGTTTTTTGATGTTTTCTTTGCTTGAATTAGCTAGAGCAAATAATTGTTCAATTACTCGTCCGATTCACGGATAAATTTTTGTATTATTTATTTAGATAATAAAATTAAAGATAAAATTATTTTTAAAAAAATATAATATTAAACATGTACATTAATTTGATTATAAGATTAGTGCAAAATTATCACTCAATTAATTGAATAATATATGACTTGTTTGTTTACAATTATCTTAAAAATATCTATATTTAATATAACTTAAGTAATTATATTATTACAAAAATAAATATGGAAAAATGAGAAATAATTTAACTTTAATTATTACGGAGTATAAAAATAAATTCAACGACCAATATTTAGCTTAATTACCATAATAATTATTAGACAATTATTATTAGTCAATTACACTAAATTAATTATTTTTCGTTAATAGGAATATCAATTCGTATATACAGAAATTATTATTATTATTATATATTAAATACGTTCGACTTTCTCCAGTGTTCATGTCACACGTGTACTAATTAATTTGATCAACGACATCTAAAGTTGGTGAGGGAATTGCTCAACCTTCTAGTTAATAAATATTAATTATTATGAAGTACTATTTATTAATATAATTAATAATTAATATGCTTAATTAATTAATTAATATTTAATTTATATAATTATAATAATATAACTGCCTATTATATTTCCAATGAAATATTAATATATTCATTTTATTTTTCCTAATATTTTAATTTCCTTTTGAATATATTCATTTAATTTTTCCTTTATAAAATGAATTATTGATTGTCATTCATTTTTCCTTCATAATTTTTTCCTAATATTTTATTTGTTGGTTACTAATTCTTTTGTAGAGAAAGCTATGCTATATTTCCAGTGAAATATTAATATATTAATTTCATTTTTCCTTCATACAAATAATTAATATTGATCTCCATTCCTTTTTCATTCATAATTTTTTCCTAATATTTCATTTGTTGGTTACTAATTTTTTCATATGGAAAGTTGTGTTATATTTCTAGTGAAATATTAATATATTCCTTTCGTTTTTCCTAATATTTCATTTTCTTATAAACATATTCATTTCCATTTTCCTTCATAAAAAATTAATATTCATTTCCATTATTTTCTCCTTCATAATTTTTTCCTAATATTTCATTTGGTGGTTACTAATTTGTTTGTAGAGAAAGCTGTGTTTTATTTCCAGTGAAATATTAATATATTTATTTCATTTTTTCTAATAGTTCATTTCCTTTTGAATATATTTATTTCATTTTTCCTTCATAAAAAGAATTAATATTATTTTACATTCATTTTCCTTTATAATTTTTTCCTATTTATTCATTTGGTGGTTACTAATTTTTTTCGTAGGGAAAACTTGTGTTATATTTCTAGTGAAATATTAATATAATCATTTCATTTTTCATAATATTCCATTTTCTTTTTAGTATATTCATTTCCTTTTTCCTTCATCAAAAGAATCAATACTGCTTTCCATCCATTCATTTTTCTTGATAATAATTGTCAATTAATTGGCCTGATTCCTTGCTAATTAGTAAGAAAATATTAATAACAGATTCTCGTATAATATTTATTTTCTTTTTGTTCATAAAAATTTATTATTAATTTCCATATGATTAAAAAGTAATATAATTATAAAAATATAATTGTTGAATATATTTTCAGTGAAATATTAATAAATTCATTTTTTTTCATTCTAAATAATTAATATAATTATAATTATAATATAGTTTTCGATTGTATTTCCAGTAAAATATGAATATATTTATTTCCTTTTTCCTTCATATATTCATTTCCATTTCTTTTTCCTTCATAATTTTTTGCTAATATTTCATTTGGTGGTTACTAATTTTTGCATAGGGAAAGCTGTGTTATATTTATAGTGAAATTTTATTATTAATCTCCTTTTTCATTTGGTCTGATTCCTGTCCAATTAGTTACATTACCAATCTATACTATATATATAATATATTATGATTACCATAATTACTAATATTATGATAGAATAATATTAATTAATTATAATTAGAATAATAATTACCATATTACTAAAATGCCCCTACGTTTGGGCGGGAAATTTTTTAGGAGGATAATGTTTTTATATATAGTATAGATAGATTATAATAATATGCAAAGAAAGGAGTATCGAGAGAGAAAAGTATATTTTCGTTCTATGTAAATGTGTGCGGATGACATTCGCACCCGCAGGTGCCAGCGCACATCTTGATTTGCACTCCCTGTGCGCGCAAAAGAGAGCCTCTATGCTACACAATTCACTGAGTCTAAGAAAGACTCTTGTATAAATAGTGGTGCAAATCCACTTCCCAAACCAATGTGGGACAAAGCCTTATTCTAAAGCTTTTCCCACCATTTTTTCAAATCAAATGGGTCAACTTTGAGAACCAATTTCTCATTCACTCATTATTCACTGAGTCTAAGAAAGACTCTTGTATAAATAGTGGTGCAAACCCACTTCCCAAACCAATGTGGGACAAAGCCTTATTCTAAAGCTTTTCCCACCATTTTTTCAAATCAAATGGGTCAACTTTGAGAACCAATTTCTCATTCACTCATTATCCGTCTTGTGCGTACAATATATCAATCCGTCTTGGAAGTGGACCCCACATATATTTGTACCACAAAATAGCCACTAAAATTGCCATTTTAAGCTATTTTTCCAACACCGCTTTCTACACGCCATAGTCTCAATCCCCAGTAGAACGACATAATTCCAATTTTCATATCATCCTACACACTACATCATGTACCAAGTTTTGCACGAAATTTTGTTTCGATTTCCAGACTTGTACCTTGGGTTTCAGATTCATTTTTTCAGACAAGTTTTTTTTCCAGTTATATAATATTTTAATTGTGTGGTAAATGGTTCACTGTCTGGTGGTCTTTATCACTTTCACTTACAAAATGATACAAATTGTGATTCCTTACATGTTCAAACTGGCACCAAACGGTGTAGTATTGATGAAAGCTTTTCAATGTTATGGCATTGGAGATTGGGACATATCTCTATTGAACGCATTAAGAGATTAGTTAAAGATGGGGTACTTTCTACCTTAGATTTTACTGATTTCTTGACTTGTGTAGACTACATTAAAGGCAAGCAGACTACCACGTCAAAGAAAGGTGCCAACAGAAGTTCAACATTGTTAGAGATAATTCATACTGAGATATGTTGTCCTAACATGGATATGTAGGGTCAGAAATATTTCATTACCTTTATAGATGATTTTTCTAGATTTACCTATGTGTATTTACTTCATCATAAACATGAAGCATTGGATGCATTTAAACTGTTTAAGGCTGAAGTTGAAAACCAATGCAAGAAGCAAATACAAATAGTTAGGTCATATAGACGTGGTGAATAGCTACACAGAAAATGGACAAGCTTTGGATCCGTTTGCTAAATTTCTTCAAGAGCATAGGATTGTTGGCCAATACACCATGTCGGGTTCCCCAGATCAAAATGGTGTTGCTGAACGAAGAAATCAGACCCTTTTGGATATGGTGCGTAGTATGCTAAGTAACTCTATACTTCCAAAAACATTGTGGGCCGAAACACTTAAGAAAACAACGTATATATTGAACCGTGTTCCGACCAAGGTTGTGCCCAAGACACCTTTTGAGCTTCTCAAAGGTTGGAAATCGATTTTGCATCATATGCGTATTTGGAGATGTCCGTATGATGTGAGGATATATAACCCACGTGAAAAGAAACTTGACCCGAGAACTATTAGTGCTTTATTTATTGGATATGCACAGTCTTCTAAGGGTTGTAGGTTTTATTGTCCAACACTTTATATTTTCTTCATTCACCCACACTCATTGATTGCAGATACTAATCATTTATCATCTTATTAATTTTTTTTCAAAAGTTAATATTTAAATTACTTATACATAATAAAATAAAAAAAAATTCACTAGTTATACTAAAACATAAAATAATAAAAATATTCAAATATAATAACTAAATTGTTAACTTTTAAAAGTAAACTGGGTAATTTTGATATAAAAATAATAAAAAGTTACTCAAAAGTTATAGAAAGTTTTATAATTAATTACATACTACATATTAGTACTTATTTTACTACTAGTATTTCTTATGCGTGATGCGCAAAAATACGTGCCCAATATTAATAGTTTATGATAAAATCTTAGATTTATTTAGATCTTAGATATTCATATTATTGTAAATAATAATAATAATAATAATAATAATAATAATAATAATAATAATAATATAAAACATTTTTTTTAAATTTGATATTTATATTTTTGTATAGTACAACTCTTATAGCATAATGTATTCAAAAAATTAACTGAAAAACAAACATAAATGAAAGGTATAACTTTCATTCACACTTATTAGTTTTTAGAATATATATATATATATATATATAGGGGTGCACTCTCGTGAGAACTCTCGCCCAGGTAGGAAATGAGAACGCTCCACAGTCGTCCACGTGTCCAGATCAACGAATCAGATGCAATTTTAAAAAAATGACGCGGTGGCATTTTCGTAAATAACTGGAACTTTGGTGCACCTAGTTTCACTTACAAGTGCACCTAGTTTCACTTAAAAGTGCACCTAGTTTCACTTACAAGTGCACCTATTTTCGCACATATTTTAACTTACAAGTGCAAGTAATTTACCTTATTAATATTCATGCACCTATTTTCGCAAATACTTTCACTTACAAATGCAAGTAATTTACCTTGTTAATATTCATGTACCTGGGTGCAACCTATGTGCACCTAGTTATAACATAGGTGCACCTAGTTATAACATAGGTTGCACCTAGTTATAACATTAGGTGCACTTAGTATTGGCTCACTGTACAATTCACTTGCACCTGTAATACATTTTACTTGCATCTGCAATACATTTTTCTTGCACTTGTGCAAGTAATTTACTTTGTTAACATTCATGCACCTGGTTGCAACCTATGTGCACCTAGTTATAGCAATAGGTGCACCTAGTTATAACATTAGGTGCACTTAGTATTGATGCTCATTGTATAATTTACTTGCACTTGTAATACATTTTACTTGCACGTGTGCACCTATTTTCACCTGCAGGTGCAAGTAATTTACCTTGTTAACATTTATGCACCTGGGTACACCTATGTGCACCTAGTTATAACATGAAGTGCACCTAGTTATAGCGTTAGTTGCAACTACATTCCGGACACGTGGCGCGCTGTGATTCGTTCTCAGTTCTCTCCTGGGCGCCCAGTTCTCACCTGAACGCGTATATATATATATATATATATATATATATATATATATATATATATATATATATATATATATATATATATATAGGGTCATAATCAAGTGTGGTTGCCCCTTAACGTTCGATCAGTGCAGCCTCACCACTATTGATGGTTTTATTGGGACCGGGTCCACCATAAACCGGGTATTACAATACTAGACTAGACGAAGGCGACGGTCGAAGGAGACGAACGCATGAGCGCGTATGCATATAAAGCGATGCAATACTATAACAAATAACTAGCTAAGGGAAACGCTTACTAGGAAGGAATAACCTAGATGCCAGGGATCGACCGTTGAGCACTACGGGAGAAGACTTGACCACTTGACCACAGTCCACAGGAGTCCTTGTGTCCTTTTACTCGTGTCTTAAATAGACCATGCACCCGCCTATTTATACTACCACCCGCCCTATCTTTGCCATTCACGCGTACGACACAGGATAGAATTCCTCCTCCACCAACCACGTACCACGTACCCCCTCCCTCAGGTTCCAGCTTACACACCCCCCACTCAGCCCGCTATGCATGCGCATGGCGCCACGTACTAGCACCCTCGCGGCCATGATCTCAGGCCCGCTATCTGCCTCTACCGCCTCTACCTGAGCCCCCGGGACCGCCTCGCTCCCTCCCCGGGCAACACCGCTGAGCACGGACCAGCCACCACCGGCTGCACCCGGTTCGGCCGCTGTGCCAGTTCAGCAGCCATAGGTTGTACCTGATTCGTCCGTCGATTCAATCGCCACAGGCTGCACCCGGTTCAGTTGCCATACCCGGTTCAGCCGCCACAGGCTGCACCTGGTTCGGCTGCCCTACCCGGTTCAGCCGCCACCAGGCCGCACCCGGTTCAGTCGCCACTGGCTGCACCCGGTTTGGCCGACCTGAGCCGGGTTTACCTGTCGTACTGCCTTAGGCTTCGCGTAGTTATTATGTGGGCTAAGCCCAACTCCCTAATCCCCCATCAACTATGTATACAAATATACACCACTCAATGCTAGAAAATGCATCACTCAAATATACATCATTAGGTACGGATCACAAAAAAACACACCACTAGCTATGCAAATATACACCACACAGTGTTAGCAAATGCACCATTAGGGCAGGAGAGTTATATATGGTGCATTATTTTAGGTGTGTGATGTGTTTTATGCATGATTGAAAAAATCGCTAGGCGCTCCTTGGGCGTTCGGGGAGCGTCTAGCTAGAGATTAATCGACGCCTAGGCGTCCGTGTATTTTTTATTTTATTTTTTATTTTTTAAAAATTTGTTTCAGTATTTTTAATTTTTTAAAGACTAATAATTAGAAATTATATAATACTTTAATAGTTAATACTAAAATATTAAATATTAACCTAAAAAATATATAGAGTTTGTACAATTTAGGGTTATTTCACTCAAAAGTGAAATAACCCATTAAAAAATAGAACAATAGTTAATCGGTCGACTAGGCGGCCTAGTCGGTACCTAGGAGGTTTAGTCGGCGCCTAGTAAACTTAGGCGGTCAGCGCCTAAGGGAGCTTAGGCAGTCGCTAGTAGGTCAGCCGCCTAGACCACCATTTAAGGTGATATGCTAGGCGGTCGACCAGTGCCTAGCGCCTAGGCGAGGATTAATTGGCGCCTAAACGAGATTTTTGCAACACTGGTTTTATGTTGTTTTTGTGTATTTTCATTGTGGTGCATTTTCTAACATTGAGTGGTGTGAACCGAACGAGAAGGCGCGACCACATTTGAACAGATTTCTATACATATATATATATACATATATATATATATATATATATATATATATATATATATATATATATATATATATATATATATATATATATATATATATATATATATATATATATATATATATATATATATATGTATATATATAGGGTCATGTTCAAGTGTGGCCGCGTCTTAACGTGTGAACGGTGCGGCCTCACCACTATGTATACAGATATACACCACTCAGTGTTAGAAAATGCACCACACAAATATGCATCGTTAGGAACGCATCACCAAAAAACACACCACTAGATATGCAAATATACACCACACAGTATTAGCAAATGCACCATTAGGGACATGGGAGTTATGGTGCATTATTTTGGGTGTGTGGTGTGTTTTATGGTGTTTTTGTGTATTTTCATTGTGGTGTGTTTCTTAACATTGAGTGGTGTATTTCGTAACATTGAGTGGTGTGTGACCGCACGGCCGCACGGGAAGGCGCGGCCACATTTGAACAAATTTCTATATATATATATATATATATATATATATATATATATATATTATTTCAGGTGCGGCCGTGCGGTCACACACCACTCAATGTTACGAAATACACCACTCAATATTAAGAAACACACCACAATGAAACACACCACAGTGCATATTTGTGTGGTGTGTTTCTTTAACATTGAGTGATGTATTTCGTAACATTAAGTGGTGTGAACCGCACGACCGCATGGGAGAGCACGGCCGCACCTGATCATGACTCTCTCTCTCTCTCTCTCTCTCTATATATATATATATATATATATATATATATATATATATATATATATATATATATATAGCCATACAGGGAGGTAGAGCTCTAGGTGAATTTTGTACACAGAACATTCAACCTGAACCACGAGTTTACTTTTTAAAGACCCATCCAACCCACCACCCACTATTACCCAAAAAAAAAAAAATCGACCCATCAATGATAGATTCAAGTGGATATCTGCAGGACAAATTGAAATTGTCATCCCTACTCTTGTCCCTCCCTCGCCATCCTCCTCAAAACCAATGTACATAGTTCATGAGTAATTTTTTTTTTTATCCTAAAAGGTTGAATTCCTAATCACAATGATATCCCATATCCCGACCCAACAATACATATGAAACGATGTAAATCACGATAACTCAATGACTCAGTATACATGGCCAAATGCCGGTGTGCACAAGAAATCTATCCCTTTGGACATAATTCTCACTTCTACTGCCGAATTTCAGACCTTGATCATTTCTCTCAATTACTGCATACTGAACCAATGAGCTAAACCCGTGCGGGCAATTGTTTCTTTTTTTTTTTTTTTAACAAACCTGATGCAAGTGCAATAGTGCATACACCAAAAATGGTAACACTGAGCCAAGGAAACCGCTTTTTATTAAAAACAAACACAAGCAAATCTTCACATCATTCAGGGGATCCAACTTTTATTTAACTCAAGAAGGGACTTCCAGGGGAACTCATATTCAAAGGAGCATAATTTATGAAGATGAACAAGTTAAAAGCGCAGGTATAAAAACACTAGTATTTCCTATAAGCTAGCTCCCTTACTGCATCGGCCAGGTGTTTCTCAATCCGAATGCTCTTAACCCACTTGGCGTTTATGTCGACCCTCTCAAGGCTTTGCTTCAAGCTCCTGGCAATAAAAGGCTTGGTGCGAGTTGCAAAGAACTCCTCCACCTCTTTCACCTTCTCATATGATGAGAACTGCAGTAAGAGGATGAAAAAAAGAAGTCGATTAAAAACACATAATTTAATGAATCCCACTGGCATATGATGCTATGATATCGGCAGTGCACCAATAGATGTTACATCACAGTGTTGAATATTCATCAAGTATATGAATTACCAATCATATCTTTCAAGTAAATATTCATTGAAGTTCACCTAGCTTCGTGACAGTGCACCAATTGGAACTAATAAGTAAATACAAAGACTGAAATGAGGGCAGATGTAACTAACCGGAGACACAACTGCAGTGACAAAGCGGGTTACTAGAAATCCCGGACCATAAATTTTGCATAGGTTATCCCAGTTATCCTGCATCAAAATCATTCAGTAATCCCTTTCAAAGCAATGTCGCTATTACAGCAAGAAACTAAAATGCACTCACTTTAAACCAGTTCCAAGCAACTTCTCGTCCTTCAAAACTAACAGCAAGCCCAAATACAGCATCTTGACTCCGGACCTAAATTTCATAAGAATGGGAAAACATGAGAAATTTTAAATGCCAAGAAACCATTAAAAAAACATATTGAGCTTTTATATTAACAGAGTAACTTTCAAGATTGAGATTACCTCCGAAGACAGCATGAAGTTCAGAACTTCAAGAATGATTTCAGGGTCCCGAGAAGATGATAATGAACCTAAAGAACAAGGACATTACTTTATCCAAGGCATTACCAAAATCTAATTAATTCCCACACTTGTTTAACGAAGTAATAAATAATGTTTACCTAAGATGCGAGTCTTCTCTTGGCTAAGGTCAGTCTCCCTGTAAACTCTCAAGAGTGCTTCAAACCCTGATCTATTAGATTTGTTGACATTTTGCATTACAGCCACATATACAGCCTGCAGAATAATAAAAGGAGAAGGGGGATGCATCTGTGAGCTTTACTATCACTATTTTCAGGAACGCATTTTAAGTGTAGAAATCATAACCTTTCTCAAGTCTGGAGGAAGAACAGGTGTATTTCTATCATCCAGGAATATATGGAAGCGTCTGTTTGCTTCATTTATTGTTGCATCATGCCCAAATACTGCCAATGCATTAAGAAGTTCTCCCCTCAACATGGCATCTAAATGGCCTTCCCCTTGTTTGGGATCCCAGCCAAGCCTCCTGTTGAAGAAAATACACATGAAAACACAAAAAGGCTGACCATACATGATTAGGCATGAAGTTATATAGTTAATTTAACACATGAAGTTATCACCTCATCAACATAAAAAGGCTGACCATACATGATTAGGCAAAACATATCAAGATGCAATCAAGTATACTCCTAAATTTCAAATACACAATATAAGTATGATTTTCAAACATGTGAAGTTCTTTAAATCTCTGCAAACCCCAATTAGCATATTTAAAGGACAATTTCATTCTCTCTTATATCTTTTCAGTTTCACTTTCTCCTCATGGACCTCATCTAAATTTAGTGCCATTTTTCTCTGGATGAGAGAATGCATAGTTATCTAGGCGGACTTTCTAGGCGAGATGCTGTCGACTGCCTAGTCGACTAGTCGACTAGGCGGCCACCTAGGCGTCGCCTAGGCGATGAGTATATATATTTCCCATACAAAATAATTAGGATGTGAATAGGCAATTAGGCATGATGTGTGTTGGAAATAGGCAGCCATATTTACTCTACTCTAGGAAGTTGTAACACCCATATTTACTCTACTTTAGGGATTTGTAGCAGCCCCATTTACTCTCCTCTAGGAAGTTGTAGCCTTGAGAAGAGTGAAATTGAAAGCTTTTGTATATTTCTATAATTCTATGTATTATCACTACACACTGATTACACATATATATATACATAGGAATTGAGACAAAAAGGGACTCTTTTCCTGGAAATACTACTCCCACTATCAGCACTAATGCTACTAATGCAAACATCCTTATTTTGCTCCTACTTTGCTCCATAATGTTTCTACAAAGAGGAATGGGCTTTGCTCGGAACAGGGGAACGATGCCGGAGCTCGAACCGCTCCGCCATCAGAGCCACCACGCTCCTCCACGCGCCGGCGCGTGAGGAAGATTCCGGCGACTTCTCCGACTAGAAATTACACTGGTAGACTTGCCTTAGTGTGTAGGTTCTACCCATGTATGTTTTATGGAGTTTTGGGGTTGTATTCTGCACTTAGGCAAGGCAAGCACATTAGGCGTTCGGTCCCGACCGACCGGACGCCTAGGCGTCGCCTAGACGTCGCCTAGGCGACGCCTAGATAACACTGAGAGAATGTACATAAAAGTTGAGGAACATACTCTGCAGAATACTGGAAAAGGTTAATGAAAAACAGCTTGATGTCATTAAGTAATTCAGGAGCAGCATCGGCCACAATCCTTGCAACTTTATAACTTATCTGCATAATGAAGAGAAAAGACTGAAATTGCAGATCGCCCTTAAAAAAGAAACACAAGTAGTCATCAGAAAGTTGAGAAATTACACTTATCAAGTTAGATAGAACAGTATAGTTAAGCTCCTCCCTGTAAGCTGACATCAATGCAAGTAAAGACGACAAAGGCTGATGGCATGCCATGGATAAGGCAAATGAATCATCCAAAATGCCTGTTCAAACAGTAAGTATACTATAAGTATTCCACTGTAATAATCATATGAAAAAAGACACAAACATTGTAGTAATTACCATATATATCATTTGTTGACAAGAACTTGTTCTCTATTGCATGTCTAAGTCTTGCTGAAAGGTTTTCATCATATTTCACCCGATAGAATCCTGTCTGCTCCACATTAACTTTTATCCAGGAATCACTTTTTGACTGTGAGCTAAATAATTCATTTATATCAAGAGCTTCTGATTTCGTCTGCAGCAGGAAACTCTTGCGAGCATCATATGAGCTACAGCAGAGTGTTACTGGAACTATCCACTGCCCATCTCCATGGGTACCACTCAACAGAAATTGTGACTGTCATAAAATGAAATAGATACTCCATTAAAGTTCCAAAAATTCATATTAAACAAGACAAGAAATAGTATGTAGTATGAAGATCTCAATAAAAATTGTATGTTCTAGTCAGAAAAAAACCTGCTCAAATTCCAACTTATGGTCATTTATCTTGACAGAGACTACTGGATAACCCATTTGCTTTGTCCAGGAATTCATTAGCCTGTTCACTGGTTCACCAGACACTTCCTGGAGGACAGACCATAAATCTTCTGTCTTTGCATTTGAGCAAGCATATTTTTTAATGTATGCAGCAAGTCCGCGCTAGATTTGAGAAAGAAAAAGTAAAATCCATAAGTTGTCACATGGCAATTAACAAAGGCTGCACAACTACAAGAATAGGAAGGTAAAGAAAATCACATTCATATATTATAATGTGTAGGCATTTCCATCATCTTCGAAATTTCATCAAAAGAGATGTACTGGTGGAAGGGGAAGAGAGGGTGGGAGGATTTTGGAAGTTCCTATTAAACTCATATCATGTAGAATTCTTTCCACAGAATTTAAAATTATATATTTCAACTCTTCTTCAGTAAAGAATGTATAATATATATTTCAACCACTTAAGAGTTGATTTTCTTAATTACAGATTGAAAGTTAGAGGAACCATTTATTATACCATAACAAATATAGAAAACGTGAAGATAGTTAGTTCTCAAGAAATATGTTGAAGAAGAAAGTCAGAAACACATTGAAACAATGGCAAACCTGAAAACGTTCAGCACCAAGATAGCTTTGTAACATCCGAATCAAAGATGCACCCTTTCTATAACTAATTGCATCAAAAATTTCATCAATTTCACTAGCATGGTTGATGTCAACCTGAAAAGAAAATAATTTATGATACTTAACAAGTTGATATGCTCAAATAAAGGTACAAAATAGGAATAAACAATTAATAACCCTTTTTACCTCAATGGGGTGTGATTCTGCAAGCCCATCAAGTCGAAGCCCCTCTGTGCTTTCATCAAGAAATTGAGTCCAAATAGACCATTCTGGGAACAAGCCATCAGCAGCCAAGTAGCTCACCTGACACAAACAGACAGAATAACCACCAACAGTAAACAAACTGTAGTCCACAAATCAAAGCATGCACATTGAATCAAACAGCATACCCATGTTGCAAACCCCTCATTCAGCCATAGATGGGTCCACCATTCCATTGTCACGAGATTGCCAAACCATTGGTGTGCAAGTTCATGAGCTACTACAGTTGCAACCTAAAGCCATCAAAACAAACATTATTAATCTATAATAGATGCTGCAATGATGTGATAGACTGATAGTCTTCTTAGATGGGTCCACTATACTACAGCTCCCATCAACAGAATAATAGCAAGGAAAATGCCAGCAGATCAACATTACTCTTTGCTTGTTTGCGGCTGCAGAGTGCTTATCATCATAAAGCAAAGCAGTTTCTCTATACGTAACAAGACCATAATTCTCCATGGCCCCGGCAGCAAAGTCAGGAATTGCTATCATGTCTAATTTAGGTAGGGAATATGGCACTTCAAAATACCTGCAAGATTTTTAAAGGAAATTAGAAACACACTTTCAATATTCCATCCCATTTTATGTGTCCAATTCAATTAAAGAGGGTGGTTTGTTGATTCAACTTGTTTACAAATTTTTTATATTAATTAATTTAGTGTCAATGCATAAATGTTTAGAAAAAACATTAAAAGTTTTATCAAACACAAAATGTTGAATTTTAAAATTGTAGGAAAGAGAAAATAAGTAAATAAGAAAACAATTGGGTTGACCTTCAAATAGTAAACATGACTCAAAATGAAACATAGAGAGCATTAGTTGAGAACTGTAAGGCTCTATTTGGCATGCCTAGCTGAAAAGCTAGCGGAAAGCTAAAAGCTGAAAAGCTAGTAGCTAATAAGCTAACTAATTGAAATTAAAGTGTTGGGTAAAATTAATTGTTGAATTAGTTGATTAGTGTAAAAAGATATAAATTAAGATATTAGGATTTTGATTAATGAAGGTTAGATGGTGTCATTTTTGTAAATTAATAATGATAAAAAAGGAAAAATGTTAAAAAGTCAGGAGCTTATTTTGAAACGCCTAAAATGCAATACTTTCAGCAAACTGAAAGTTTTATTGCATGGAAGGCAGGCACAACTGCAAATGTTCTCAATTCTTCACACCAAATATTGAAAGCTTTCCTTTGTTGAACCATCATGTTACAAATACAAAGAAGATCCAACCATCCATTTCAGAAATTTTGTAAATGGGGATGGGAGGCAACATGTGTCAGCAAAGCTCACAAAATCCATCCGTGTCTATCAGTGAATTGCTTGTCAATAAGATTATAAGGGTATAATGGAAGCAATAACCCAGTATATTTGAAAGTTCAAAGAATATTGCCATCTCCTTTTGAGTTCAGTCAGTTGCTTTAAAACTCCAGAGTGTGGGCAGCACTAACACTCACACTTGTAACTTTTATCACTGGGTTAGGATAGGGTTATGAAAAGATCTTCAGAGTTAGGGCTTTGGAAATGATGTTTTGAGCTTAACTTCATAAAGCTACTTCAAAGAGCATATCAGAGTAAACTAAAAAACACTTTGCAAAAGGCAGCTAAAATGACAACCACATTTAAGACATTTTATTTAAAGCCTATACAAAAGAATATAGTGCTTGTTTGGCCCACAAGTTATTAGAGCTTATGTACTCCAAATAGTTTGAGTTAGCACAAACACTGAAGCAAAAAAAAAAAAAAAAAAAAAAAAAAAAAAAAGATTTCAAAGACCGGCCAAATAGGCACATAATGTAAAAGTGATTATTTAAATTGTTTATCCAGATTGAGCATAAGCGTAAAATAAACTTTACTACATATGTAACATCTACTGATGCTTGCAGTGGGATTGAAGACCATTTTCCTCACTTGTGTTATTCACTCTTCTCTCTATATGACTACCTCTCTTTTCTTTCTTTTTCTTGTCCTTTTTTTTTTTCTTACTGGTGAGGGCATATTAAAGAGCCATTATCCTCTTCTCAAGAAAATCACCTCAATTATATATTTTCAATTCAAAATCAAAAGTTCAACAAAAAAATGAATCAGCCAATTGAAGTTCAACTTACTCTTTATAAATTCCCAGTGTTTTTACAGCAACATCTAAAGCAAACTTTCCTTGATTTGCTTTGCCAACTTGGCAGTATACCCTAACAGGAATCCCTGCAGAAAATTAAAACACTTTTGTAAGGGTACTACAGATTTGTTTATGGAACAGAAAGATTAATTATGACTACAAATATACCATCAGGTGTATGATCTTCAACATAATCGAATAAGCCAACAACAATTGCCACCAAGTATGTGGACATGATTGGAGATTCTTGATAACAAACTATTTTTGTATCCCCATTCGATTTGTCTTCAATGACTGGCATGTTGGAAAGAGCTACTAGTTCAGATGGTACTTCTAATGTCATCTTGAACGTGGCCTGACAAGTTATCAACAGCAAATGTAGAAAAGAGTCAAAATTCATTCTTTGATTTGTTATTATTTATTAAGCAGCATACTACATAGGTAACTTAAAATAGTATACAGAGCAAAAAATAGAGTACCTAGTGAAGGCAGCTGCACAAAAAGTTTTAATAAAGACAAGTAGATCATTGCTTAAAACAAATTGCCCTCACACTCACTAAATAAATGAAGAAGGAAAACCTATTGATGATGCAAACATAAAAGGTAAACATATAAATAGCTAGCAAAACAGTCTACTTGTCAATGGATTGTTCTATTGAATCAATCAAATGCAGAATACTGTTGCAGACTAGCAACTTTTCCTTAAACTTACTAGATAAGTGCAAAAAGGCAAGCTCTTGATGGCACAAAGGCTGAATGTAACCTATAAAATAGCTAGCAATACAGCATACTTGCTAAAAGGAGAGTTCTATAAAATCAATTAAACTGAACCCACTCGGCAGAATAGCAGTTTGACTGTTCAGTAATTCTCAATAGATGAGAATGTACATAAAATACCTTAAAAGAAGGTTCATCCCAACATGGAAAGCATCGCCTTGCATCAGCTGGCTCAAATTGTGTAACAGCCATATTCTTCTTCTCCCCATTGTGCAGATAGGTACTGCATAGACTCAACTGAAGTTATAAATAATCCATGCGAACTATTATATGCTAGAGCACTCAATATAAACAAAAGCAGACTAGTCCATATACAAAGAAAATGATGCAGAAGTTTAGCCTTAACCTTCTTCTAAGTTTAAGAGAGCACTAAGCAACAAACCACAGTAATATGGGATATTATATATTGTCATCTCATTCCTCAATTCGAGAAAAAAAAAAATTAATGGCTGCATAGCATAAAAAAATGTGTTCTTCTACAGTACATAGAATGATTATTTGACAAATTACCCTAAGAGGCTAGAATAAAATATAAATAGACCCCCAAATGCTATGGAACTAACAATCAAAATAAGAAGATAATAAACAAAGATAAATGACCTATCACAATGCCCAATCATGCATTAATTTATCACATAATTACTTAAAATTTGAAGAATTTAAGCCGGTACCTTCTGTAAAACCCTTTCATCCTGTCATTTAGGGTTCCTTCAAAGGCTGCAATACTGAAAACTCCCAAACCAATAGGCAAAGCCTCCCCGAACTCTGCCACCATAATCTCATCCTCCGCCAGCAACTCCACCTCCACTGCCTCCAATACCTATTCACACACAGACAACAAGATCCACAAAATCAACAAATTTCGATAAGTATTCACTCAATTTTACTGGATTAAAAAAAAAAGTAAATTGAGTAAAAACAATGATCTTTTAATTTATTCAAGATGTCAAAGCCTATATGTGGACCTTGTGTTGGGCTTTGAAGACGACGGACTTGGGATTGACAGTAAGCTCCGCGGCATTGAGTACTAGGAACTTGGTGTCGGAGACGACGTCCACGGAGATGTCAACGGAGCCGACGAATTTGCAGGCGACTAGGTCCGGCTTCAGCCGAATGTCGTAGCGCTTTGGCACCGCGAATTGCGGGAGGCGAGGCTGGCCCTTGAATAGCTCGTACTTGGATTGCTTCTGCTCCATATTCAGATTCTCTCTCTCTCACTCACTCTGTCTCTATCGGTATATGGAATGAAAGATTGGGTTTATCGATGAATGTGTGCGGGCATATATAGACAATCGGCGAGTAGAGATTTAGAAGGAAGCGAGCTCCTGAATAATTATAATTGATTTTAGAGCAAATTGCCATTTTGGTCAATTGACTATAGGGTCCTATTAATTCTAGTCCACGACTTTCAAAAGTGTTAATTGCATACCATGACTTTTCAATTTGTATCAATTTTGGACACTCCGGTGAAATTTCCGGCCAAATGTCGCCGGATTCTCTTAATCCCACCGATTTGGCTTAATACAAAGGGCAAAAATGTAATTTCCACTATCAAAAATAACCCAACCCAATTGATGAGACATCGTCTTCGCGAACTGCCCCCGGACCATGGCCAGCGACAACTTCCACTATCCTAGAATTATGCTTTCGGTTTTACTCCTTTCCGCATTCAAATATTCTCATCACTTCGCCATCCCTTATCTTATAGGGTTTGTTTTAGATTCTGCGAATTTTGATTTTTGTTTCTGTTTCCTGCTTCGATCGTTGCAATTTCGGAATGGTGAGCGTTTGATTCGGGAATGGTGGTTTCATGAGAGAGCAGGGCGCGATCAGGCCGCCGACGGTGAGTAAAGACGAGAGCCGCGACGATGGCGGCGGCGGAGGGGGTAGGGCGCACCGCCCGGTTGGGGAGTTCGCCGGCGGAACAACGGCGGAGTGCGCGATGGTGTGTTGTTGTTGTCCCTGCGCGGTGCTGGATTTCCTGGTGTTTGCATTCTACCGGGTCCCGGTAGGGCTGTGCCGGAAAGCGTGGCGGAGGAGAAAGCAAAAACGGCTGCTTATGAAGAGGAGGAAGATGGAGGAGGGCGGCGCGGCCACAGTTCCGGCGACGACGGGGTCTCTGACGCAGCCGCAGCCGCCTCCTGCGCCGATCGGAGAGGCTGAGGGGTCCCACAGACCTAAAACCTCAAACTCCAATTGGGTTTGGTTATTTTTTATAGTGGAAATTACATTTTTGCCCCTTGTATTAAGCCAAATTGGTGGGATTAAGAGAATCCGGCGACATTTGGCCGGAAATTTCACCGGAGTGTCCAAAATTGATACAAATTGAAAAGTCATGGTATGCAATTAACACTTTTGAAAGTCGTGGACTAGAATTAATAGGACCCCTATAGTCAGCTGACCAAAATGACAATTTGCTCTTGATTTTAAGGGGGAATTTGCTTAGGAGTTAGGACTTAGGAGGAGTGTATTGGACTAGAGTTAATTCCAGCGATGGTCCTCCGACTATGCTGATTTTCCAAAATTGGTCCTTGTCTTTTAATTTGGACAAAAAAGACACTTGACTTTCAAATTTATTCCAGCATTGGTCCTTCCGTTTATCTGCAGTTAACTAGGCGTTATGTTAGGGGGCAAAATAGTATTTTCATTAAGTACTATTCTTCTTCCTCCATTCCGGTGTGTATTGCAGCCATACCTACTCCACGTCCCTCTTCTTCTTTCTACTCCTTCTTTCAACCACAAATGTCGTAGTCACAGTAGCCCTACAAAAGACTGAGAGACGGAGAGGGAAAAAGCAAGCCTTTGCTACGCACCACCCACGCTGCCAATGACCAATTCCTCCAGATCTTCGATGTTAGCTCCGGCGAACCTAGAGACAGAGAAGCCGCATGACGAAGATCTGGTGGGCGGAAATCTGGGGTAGAGTAGGGGAATTTTGTAGTGGTGTGGATTGTAGATCTGCGGTGGAGCAGGGATTTTTGTAGCGGTGTGGATTGTATATCGGAGTCGGAAGATTGTGGTGATGGTGAAAATGATGTACCCGTTTAATTGAAAGCGGAAATCTGGGGTGGAGTAGGGAATTTTGTAGTGGTATGGATTGTAGATCTGAGTCGGAAGATTGTGGTGATGGTGAAAATGATGTGAGCGGTGGCGACAAATCGAGAGCGGATCCGGAAGAACTAGATAAGTGTTTGGTGAATTGTATTTTACCTATCCTATTTGGTGTAAGGTTGTCGTGTATGGTTTGGTAGTTGTAAATTTGTGTAGAAAAGGGTGTATTGTATTCAATTTATTGCCTGCAATATGATTTGGCTTCAAAAGCTTAAACTAAAGAAGAGTGAGAGACGGCGGCGGTAGCGGCGGCCGGAAGAACATTGCAGCTTAGACCAAATCATTCATCCATCCACCAATTCAGGCCAAACTTTTGCAGTAATTCACCTCTAATCCATCAACAGACCAGCTCATTTCAGTTGGAATCAAAACCAAAACAATCTTCTTGAATACACTTCAAAGTTTTGTTTATTGGCATTTGAACCTCATTTTGTACTCATCTTTTCTATGATTCCCTTTGATTTCGGATGGGTTATCCTTTTTACTATTTCACCTTCTGCCAGATTTCTAGAGATATTGATGTTTCAAAGGATGCACTCTTACAAATAAATTCACACCTAAGGGCCGTGGCAATACATGTACTGACCAAATATGAGGAAGAAGAAGAGTACTTAGTGAAAAGACTATTTTGCCCCCTAACATAACGCCTAGCTAACCGCAGATAAACGGAAGGACCAATGCTGGAATAAATTTGAAAGTCAAGTGTCTTTTTTGTCCAAATTAAAAGACAAGGACCAATTTTGGAAAATCAGTATAGTCAAGGGACCATTGCTGGAATTAACTCTATTGGACTAGGACTACAACTTTTATAAACTTTTTACATTTTGAGGGCATACGATTTAAATCTTTATAAAATCTCGTGATATTTGATTCAAATTTAGATAATTTTTTAAAGTTTATTTTGAAGGTTAAGAAATGAGATTTCATTAATGAAGTAATGGTCGGTTTGAACACTTGAAAAATGTTTTTTGAAAAATAATTTTCAGAAAAATAACTCATTTTTTAGAATATAATGTAATGTTTATTTGAATGTCAAAAAATCATCTTTATCTGGTTAGTTAAAGGTTTAAAAATTGCATTTTTATTTTAGTTAATTTTCTTAAAATGTATATATTATTTGTTATAAAATAATAATAATAATAATAATAATAATAATAATAATAATAATAATAATAATAATAATAATAATAATAATAAATGGTGGTGATGGTTGTCGTGGTGTGATGATGATAATGAAAACTACGAATTTTGATCGGTTTTATGACTTAAATTCATTTACTCATACTCAAATTAAGATATTAAGTTGAAAATGGTGAAAATATGGGTGACCGGCGCGATAAATTTTGCCACTAAAACAATAGTTGTGGATGACAATTGGTACTAAAACAATAGTCGTGGGACCAAAATTTGAAGAAATGAAACATGTGGACCAAAATTGTCATTTTGCTAATAGTCATGGGACCAAAATTGGTATTTGCTCGATTATATGTATATATATATATATATATATATATATATATATATATATATATAAAGTAAGTCTCTTACTATTGTGAGAAATTAGTAACCTTGAATCTAACATACAACATAACGCATTGTGTGATAGTGGCATCAGACAAACAAAAATATATCAGAATGTATGAATCATATATCTAAACTGTTAATCCAAACTTCACTCTAGATTACCAAATGGAGTGTATGGCTTTTTGGGATGATGCCCATCCAAACTGTTGAAATGCGATGTCCATAACCGTTGATTGTGCAGATCACTCATGCTTCAAAATTTATCAAAGTATCCATTTCTTATGATATTATGATTTAAAACATACAAGAATAAACAAATAAACTATAGTATGAGTCTTCCTTGCATGTAACCAATATCACAAAAATCCAGTGTTCTAAAATAAGTGTATAAATGCAATATGTAGATAATCTGTATGTCATTATATATCATTAATTTAAGAGCAAATTGTCATTTTGGTCCACTGACTATAGGGGTCCTGTTAATTGCAGTCCACAACTTTCAAAACTGTTAATTGCATACCATGACTATTCAATTTTTATCAATTTTGGTCACTCCGGCCAAATTACCGGCCAAAGGTCGCTGAAAAATTCTAAACCCTAAAATAATGAGGGTGTTTTAGTCATTTCATGTCTGTTTTCTTCTTCGGCGAACCTCTTCTTCTCCGGCGATTCTCTTCTTTTCCGGCGAACCATATGCAGCTTCCTGCCTTTTGGATGCAATTTCAAGAAGATGAAACTTGAAGCAAATAAAAACATCAAACTTAACAAGAAATCAAAGCTTGAAAGTACCCCTGGCTTCAATGAACTCTTCGATACGCCCTTCTGTGCCCTTCTCCGGGTTACCTTTTCATCCTGGAAAAGTGCAATGCCAAATGAGCGCTGGCCACGGTGGAGCTCCTCTGCCGGATTCCGTCCGGACGCGCGGTGTTCGTCGCCCACCTGCTCACCGTCCCGCACACCATTTTCCCGCCGCTGCTAGAAGGAGAAGAAGGCCGAAGAAGGAATCCAGCCTGCCACTGCCATGGTCTTGCTGCATTGTGCCGACGCCGCCGAAAGCTCGCTGCTCACGCCGGACGGGGAAGGGAAGGATCGCCGAACAACACTGTTGGTTCTTCGTCGCTGCTCACAGTCACCGCCGAGAAAAACAGAGATGAGGAAGGAGGTTGATCGCCGGAGAAGAGGCCACTGTTGTTCGTCGCAGGAGGAGAGCCAAGGTCGCCATTGTTTCGTTGGAGAGGAACTAGAGCTACTGCCGATCGAAGCTGCTCGGAGAGAACACATCTACATGCGCTGCTTTGTTACAAGGGATGCTAACGCTACGCTGGAGGGGAAACACCGCCGTCTGTTGCTCTGTTCATCGCGAAGGCATTGCTGGAAAAGTGCAAGAACGCCGGAGATGAAAACAAACATGTGGAATTACTAAAATACCCCTCATTATTTTAGGGTTTAGGATTTTCCGGTGAAGTTTGCCGGTAATTTGGCTGGAGTGACCAAAATTGATAAAAATTGAATAGTCATGGTATGCAATTAACAGTTTTGAAAGTCGTGTACTACAATTAACAGGACCCCTATAGTCAGTGGACCAAAATGGCAATTTGCTCTTAATTTAATTACTTGTTGGTCAGTTATTGCAAGATCTTGAGATACACTTATATTTTGATATTCAGTAAGTATAACTATATTAGGGAAAAAATTCACCTGGAGTAAAGGAATAAGCACTTGGGTGTTTTTTGGTTGACCGTAGAATGTTGATATTCCCTGGACAAATAACAACACATCAACCAGAGCCTTAAAGAGCTTTTCCTCGTCCTGGGGGATAGGTCGGAGGTAGAGACGAAAAAAACTCCATTAGTAAACAATAAGGAGAAATAACATATAATAATAGAAAATATTCAACGGTAGAATTGTTCGTTGCTTTTGAGAGTATTTATAGTGAAATTTTAATAGTCAAATAACAGCCTGCATGAGGAAATAGTAACGTATGGAGCAGTTTTAAGATATCATCGGGGAGCTTTTGTGGCTGCCCGTAGTGGTCAATTGATGTGTAGCAAGGATCCCTATCTCGCGGAGGCTATGGCAGTAAAAGAAGCGTTAGCATGGATTAAGAGTCGTTCTGGTGTTGGTTATTTTATTGAGTCTGATTCTCTAAATTTTTGTAATAGTTATAATTCTCGTAGACAAGACTATTCGCATGTTGGTTTAGTTATTCAGCAGTGCCGTGTCACTGCTTGTGACATTGGGAACATTGTGGTTCGCCATGTTAGAAGGTCAGCGAATCATGTTGCTCATGTGCTTGCACGGGCAGCTGGTTCTTCCTCTGTCCTTGGGGGGTGGGTTTCTTCTCCTCTAGATTGTGTTTCAGATTTATTTTAATATGATAGCTTCAGCATGTTTTTCAAAAAAAAAAATAACAGCCTGCATTTTATTCAAAATTATGAATTACCGATTTTTGTCCCCTCACCCCCCCCCCCCCATTTTTCACAATTTTCCTTATATTCATTTCCATCACATTAATTAATAATTTTTCTGAACATTATGTCTGCTTGAATTTCGGATCCTTATTATTATTATTATTATTATTATTATTATTATTATTATTATTGTTGTTGTTGTTGTTGTTGTTGTTGTTGTTGTTGTTGTTGTTGTTGTTGTTGTTGTTGTTGTTGTTGTTGTTATTATTATGTTTAAGTTAATTCCAGATCCTTATTATTATTAATTAGTAATTTTTGGTAGAATTTCCTTTTTTACTGGTAACCTCCTCCTCCTCCACCACCACCACCACCACCATCATCATCATTATTAAGTGAATTCCATTTCCTTTTCAATTTTTTTTTTTTTGCAAGGAATATATGTACTGTATTATTACGATTAGTAATTTTAATCTAGAATTGTATCACGAATAGGAAAAGTAGAAAATAATATATTGTATTAGGAATTGTATTACTATATTTTATTGTACAATTGTAGTACGAATAGGAGTTGTATTACCATATTTTACAACATTACACAAACCTTAATAATATATTAGTGTTTTGAGCGTGAAGTTAAAATGGAAGATTTTGTTTTTTATTAATAGTATAGATTACGTTGCCTGGAAATATATGTAATGTATTATTACGATTAGTAATTTTAATCTAGAATTGTATTACGAATAGGAAAGTAGGAAATACTATATTTTATTAGAAATTTTGTATTACCATAATTTAATGTACAATTGTAGCACGAATGAGAATTACAATATTACGCAAATCTTAACAGTATAAGAGTGTTTTGTGTGGGAAGTTAAAATGGAAGATTTTGTTTTTATTAATAGTATAGATTACGTTGTAGGGAAATATATGTACTGTATAATTACGATTAGTATTTTTAATGTAGAATTGTATTATGAATATGAAAGTAGGAAATAATATATTGTATTAGGAATTGTATTACCGTATTTTAATGTACAATTGTAATACGAATATCAATTGTATTACCATATTTAACAATATTACGTAAACTTTAATAGTATAGGAGTGTTTTGGGCGGGAAGTTAAAATTGAAGTCTTTGTTTTTATTAATAGTATAGATATAGATTACGTTGAAGGGAATTATATATACTGTATTATTACGATTATTAATTTTAATCTAGAATTGTATTACGAATTGGAGAGTATAAAAGAATATATTTTATTAGGATTATATTACCACATTTTAATTTACAATTGTAGTACGAATAGAAATTGTATTACCATATTTTACAATATTACGTAAACCTTAGTAGTATAGAAGGCGTTTTGGGCGTGAAGTTAAAATGGAGGAATTTATTTTTATTAATAGTATAGATTGCGTTTTAGGGAATTACTTTCTGGCCAAATTCGAATCGCTGAAGGACTATGAGTTCCCCAAGTATGAAGGTCTTTGGATGATCTTGGATCACTACATGGTGGTTCAAGAATGGGAACCAAACTTCGATCCAAGAAGCAACACAACGAGTAAGCTTCTAGTGTGGGTGCGGTTTCCATCCCTACCCATAGAATATTTTGAGGAGGATTTCCTCATGAAGATAGGGAATGTGATTGGCCGGCCAGTCAAGATCGATACTACAATAAGCCTTATTTCCAAGGGGAAGTTTGCAAGAATCTGCATTGAACTGGATATTACCAAGCCTTTGTTGTCAAAGTATGTACTGGATCAGAAGGAATGACCAATTGAATATGAAGGTATCCATGTAGTGTGTTTTAAATGCGGTATCTATGGCCATCGTTTGGATCAATGTCGTCAAGCTGGGGCTGACATCAGTCAATCTGCAAGCGAAAATGTCAAGACACCAGAGGCGATGCATACTCAGGCAAACCAAATGCCAAAGGAGAAATATGGTTCCTGGATGTTGGTCACACGGAGGGAAAGAAGAAAACAATACAAAGATGGCAACAAGAATGATCCAGGTGTTCCTAGGGGGAAACGTCAAAATTCCCCCATCAAAATGGAAGTTCAACAACCAAGTACCGCTCTCCCTAAAATTAGGACAAAGTATAAAATCATACAGAATCAGCAAGAGTAGAGAAAAGAAGAGGATAATCAGAGATGAGGACAAATGTACCAGCCCAGACAATTGGTCGTGTAGGGGTTAGAGGTCGTACTAGCAGAGGAGGGGGCCTAAACCGTGCTGCGGCACAATCCGAGCACACAGTGGTTCGCGGGTCTAATCAAGGAAGAAACATAACCAGCATGGTCGTCTACCATGCGGATGATCATCTGGAATCTCCCTTCATGACGGGTCTAGAGGATGCTTACAAAAGTGACCTGCCTGACATTGCGTGCATTTTCACCAACCGCAACGAGCCACCAGATGTGCCTATGCATGAAACAAAAGGAGGAGTGGACCTAGATGGGTTGGTGGCGTCTAGCCACATGCGCGCCTGAGCGCACTGATTTTCTTTTCTACATGCTTGATGTTATTTTTTGTTTGGAATTGTCAGGGTGTGGCCTCAAAATTATTTAGGTGTACCATAAAACAATATTATTGGGGTTATAATCCATCAATGATTTATTTGCTCGAACCTAAGGTCTCGGGCAACCAAGCCAATAGGATTTGCTCTAGTTTTGGTTTTGATAACTGGGCTAGAGTAGAGGCAATAGGATTCTCTGGTGGCATATGGATTCTATGGAAGGAAACCATAAAGGTCAAAATTATAAAAACTAATCCCCAGTATGTCTCTTTGCAGGTGTATGAAAATGATACCAGTCCTTAGATACTAACGGTTGTCTATGGCAGCCCAAGTCTTTCTTTGAGGAAAAGATTGTTCACGGAACTCTCGCATTAGAGTTTTAAATCCCAGATTCCTTGGTTAACGGTGGGTGACTTTAATGCAGTAACTAGTCAAGAAGAAGTGAGCAACCATGATAACTTTTCCTCATTTAGATGTATAGAGTTCAATGAGTGGATCTTTAGAGAATGCTTAATAGACTTAGGCTACACAGGTTCTAAATTTACGTGGATGAGAGACACTAGCACATCAACCTTTAAGGGAGCTAGACAATACTGTGCTCTTTGCAATATAGAATGGAAGATCAGATACTCGGAAGCCAAGGCCAAACATCTACTGACGGTAGGATCTGACCATTGTCCCTTGTTGGTTAGTACCAAACAGACACAAGTACCAACTAGAAATAAGAGCTTCAGATTCAACCTGGCCTAGATGACTCATGTAGGCTTCCAATCATTAGTTCATGGGATTTGGGACAACATGGTAAATCTGCAAGCAAACAATAAGGTAATGATAGAGGCTTTGGCAAAATGGAATATAAACACCTTTGGTTATATCTTTCATAGAAAGAAGAGACTATTGGCAAGATTGAGTGAAATTCAAGGCAACTTAGCTCATCATGCTAGGTCGGACTTAATCAAACTGGACAGGAAGCTGCAGAAGGAACTTGATGAAATGCTATATCAAGAGGAGTTACTTTGGTTTCAACGTTCAAGGGAGGAATGGATAACTTCGGGAGATAGGACTACTCGGTTCTATCACATTACGACCTCGATAAAAAGTAATCACACAAAGATTACGGCTTTAAAGGATGAATGAGAACAGCTCATCACAGACGAAGTCCAAATTCATGACCTTGTTAGAAACCTTTTTGTAAATTTGTTCACAGAAGAAGTTAATGACACTTCCCAATCGCTGATTCAAGGAGCTTTCCCAATTTTATGCGAATCAGATTGGTAAGAGACTAATAGGTCTTTTAGTTCAGAAGATATTAAACAAGCACTATTTGAGACATCGTCATGCAAGGCACCTGGTTTGGATAGGTATATTACAAGTTCTATAAAAAATCATAGAGCATAGTTTGTGACAGTCTTGTGAATTTTGCAATCGAATTTTTCGAGGAAGGAAATCTGCTCGAAGGCTGCAATGATTCATTTCTATCTCTTGTACCTAAAGTGCCATGCCCAGAAACTGTGAAGTAATTCTGGCCAATTGGGCTGTGTATTGTTTCCTACAAGTTATTGACAAAAACAATGTCTTCAAGATTGAAATGTGTTTTAAGGAAATTAATATGAGCACACCAATCTATCTTCATCCTAGGAAGGCAGATTATAGATAATATTCTCATCTATCAAGAGGTGTTGAAATCCATGAAATACAAGACTGGCAAGATAGGCTAGATGATTATAAAGGTCTTGAAAAAGCCTATGATAGGCTCTCATGGAAGTTCTTTGAAGAAACACTAATGGAATGTGGTTTTAATCAAATATGGCGTAGGAACATCATGAAGTGTGTAACATCACCGAGACTTGCAGTTTTTTGGAATGGTCATCAAACAAATTGGTTAACCCGGGAAGAGGAATAAGATAGGGATCGGAGATCCCATATCTCCTCTCCTTTTTTCTGTTATGTACTGAAAGGCTTAGCTATGTTATTATAGATTCGGTTAACCGAGGTAAATGGAAAGGAATCGTTTTGTCTAAATAGGGACCTAAAATCACTCATTTATTTTTTGCAAACGACATGACCCTGTTTGGAGAAACTACAATGGAGCAGGCAAGGGAGATGAAGAGATGCTTAGATTTGTTCTGCATGATCTCTGGACAGAAAGTGAATTACCAAAAATCTATGGTGTACTTCTCAAAGAATACGACCCATGATATACAACAGAAGATAATAGAGCAAAATGGAATCCCAAGTGTTCTGGACTTGGGAAAGTATATGGGAGTCCAATCAATCCATGGGAGACTCGAGAGAGATTCCTTTGCTTGTATTATTGAGGGGGTCTAGTTGAAATTGGCAGGTTGGAAAGCCAAAACCCTTTCGCTAGTAGGGAGACTGGTGATGGCGCATTCAGTGTTGTCACCAATACCGTATTTTACCATGCAAACGACACTATTTTCGGTTGGGGTGATAGAAACCATAGAGAAGCTCATCCGGGACTTCTTGTGGGGAAACAAGGCTGGTGAAAGGAAATGCAACCCCATAAAATGGGATGTGGTCACAAAGAGTAAGGCACAAGGTGAGATAGGCATACGAAAACTTGAGCAGATGAACAAAGCTTTCCTAGCTAAACTAGGCTGGAGATTGTTGCAGGAAGAAAACTGCCTATGGACTAAAGTATTCAAAGCTAAATATGACTTATCATCTAGTGATTGTCGTTCCTGGCGTCCAAGAAACAACATGTCAAATGCAATGAGATGGATCTTAAAAGCAGTTCCTATCCTCCAAAAAGGGACCAGAAAAATGTTATTAATAGCAAAGATACACTATTTTTAATGGATTACTGGATGGATGAATCTCTATTAATGGAATATACAATCAATGACATTCCAACAGCGGACTTGTGCATAAGTGTATATAGCTACTAGGCTGAGGAGAATGATTGATCTTGGAACCAACTGAATCAATTTCTCCCTGAAGAAATCTTAAATAAACTGGTTGCGATTATTATAAATGACGATCCAAAGGCGAAGGACGTAATAGGATGGAAGATGGAAGCATTTAGACGGTTTTCGGTGAGCTAAGGCCGTTTTTTTAATTTCGGTGGCCCCGTTCTTGTAAATAAATGAGGCCCTACCAAATAGTATAGGCGCAATTTTTAAAACCAATACGGTAAATTATATATTTCCAATATAAAGAAGAAAAGTTCAAACTTTGTTTATTATGAATAAAATTTTAACATAATGCAAACTAAAGAACTTTTATTTAAAAAGAGATGTCCTTCTAGCATTCTTTGACGCAAATTCTTTGATCAGCTCTTCATAATCTACTTTATCCAAAAGATCATTTTCAATAGATATCATCGCTAATCCATTAAGTCGTTCTTGTGACATTGTAGAGCGTAAGTAGGACTTCAACAGTTTCAGCTTGAAAAACTTCTTTCTACAGATGCAATAGTAACAAGAATAGTTAATAAAATTCTATATGCAATAACCGCATTAGGATAACAATCAAACAATTTCAAATCTTTCAAAATTTCAATGTGTCCTATTTGTTTGTGTTCATATAACTCTTTTCTTAGTTTTAACTCCACATACAATTCATCTCCATTAATATCTGAATGTCCATTATGCTTAAGAGCATTTTCAAGACGACTATAGGAAGACTTGAAGCATATATCATCTAAAGAATTTAACTTGTCAAAGTTAAACAAGAAACCATATATTTCCTCATACTATTGATATTGCTCAAACCTCCTCTTTAATGGCATGTTTGGTTCACGGAATAGGTAGGGAATGGCATAGCATTCCCAGTAATAACCTATTCCGTCGTTTGGTTCGCATTTGTATTCCCAGGAACATCATTCCTGTGAATGAGCTATTACCCTTGCAAGGGTAATAGCTATTACCAGGGCCCCCCCTGGTATTAACCTATTCCTGAGAGCTCAGGAATAGATATTTTATTAATATTTCTCTTTTACCCTTATTTAAACTTAAAATTTTTTACGCGACATTTTTTTACAGATTGAATTCATCGCATCACCTCTTTGGCTCTCCCGTATCACCTAAACCTAATTCTCATCGCATCACCCCTCTCATCGCACAGATCTCCTACCGCCATTGCAAATTGAGAATCTTCATCAAGGTATTCTTCTCACCTTTTATTTGTTTTATAAATTATTTTATATATGCATATATATTTAATATATATATATAATAATATATATTTATAATCACCGTTGTGGCTGCGGCGTGATGCCGCAGCCGCAACAGCGCTGCGGCTGCGCGCGCGCGCCGCAGCCCGCAGCCGCAGCAGTATTACTGCTGCGGCTGTGGCACACACGCACAGCCGCAGCAGTATATTAGAATTTAATATATATATAATAATATATATATATACGGCTGCGGCACCGCGCAGCAGCCCGCAGCAGGTTTTATATATATATATATATATAAATTGATTATATATATTTCAATATTAGGGTTTGTGATTTATATATGCGTTGTTTTTGATTTTTTTATTGTAATTTGTATGTGTTTTTGATATATTATTTGTGAATCATTGTTATAGTTTTGAGTATTGTATGGTTTACATTTAATTTGCAGTTATGTCTCGTTTGCGTTTAATAACTCGTACTGAAAGAAGGAAAAGATGTGTAGCTGTGTTGCGTGTATGGTTGGATATATGTGCTTCTGTGACTTCATTATTTATAATGATGATGTATATGTTGACAATTTTGTGTTCAATGAATGGATAGCATCTAGAAATTAAGGACATGTGCATTGATGTTTTTTGTTTTTTTGTTTTTTTTTGTTTTTATTTTTTCTTTTTTGTTTTAATTTGTTTTCTTGTTTTTGTTTTGGTTTTTTGTAATGTGGTTTATGAACAATGTTATGTCTTTAATAAATGTATTTCATTTGTAGTTAAAAATGTCTTCTGACCCTACATCTGCAACCATTGGCTCTCAAAGTGCTACTAAGCAAACAAAAAGAAAGTGGACACCCGAAGAAGACATTATATTAGTGTCTTGTTTGACCGAAATGCATAATGTAGGGAAATATAATTCCGATACAGGGTTTAAGACAGGTTATTTATTAGAACTTGAAAGAATGATTTTGGAAAAAATACCAAATACTACCATAAAAGCTAAGCCACATATTGAGAGTAGAATTAAAACTTTGAAAAAAGAATGGGCATTATTCATGATATGGTGCAAGGTAAAGACACTAGTGGTTCGGATTGGAATGAGCACAGGCACATGGTTTATGCTGAAGATGCATTTGGATCATACTTAACTGTAAGTATTTACGATTTGTTTTACTTACATTTATTTTTATTAATGTATACGTACTAATAATTTATTTTATATGTTTATTGTAGAGTCATAAAGAAGCTACACCTTTTAGATCAAGAAGCTTTAGGTTTTATAATGAGTTATCTGCAATATATTCTAAAGATCGTGCAACTGGAAAAGATGCACAGACAGCGGATGATGTTGTTGAAGAAATACAAGCTGAAGAACAAAATGATATAAGAGTTGATACAGATGATAGTACATTTGTTGGTTTGGATGATTTTGATTTCATGAGTACACAGGTTGAGCCACAAAATGATGGAAGAAAAAGAAGCAATTCAAGTAAGAGAAAAAGGACTAATGATGAAGCTATCGAGATATGTGCTGAGAGTATGCTTAATGCTGCGAAGCTAATAAGCAATACAATGTCAGAAGTTGGTAAGAACTTGTCTGATGGCCTTCAATATGATCGTGATATGGATATGTTTCAGAAGCTTGATCGTGTATTACAAGAGGTCGATGGTTTGACTTTAGATGAAATGGACCTTGTTTCGTTAAAGCTCACTGATCATCCTAATAAAGTCGCTTTTTTCCTCAGTCTTGATCCTGCTCGAAGACTACAGTGGATCAGAAGATTTCTTGCTGGCCATTAGTCATTATTGATATTTATATTTTATAAACATTGCTACTATCATTGAATTGTTTTCAGTATTTTGTTTTAAAAAACATATGTTATTCGTCTTCTGAATATTAATAAATGTTCTTATAATATATTGATTAGCAGTTGATAGAAAATTATTTGAATTTTAATTCATACATAAATTTCATCATGTATAAACATTCTTGAATAACTGATGATCCAAATCTAACTTAGTTTTAAATTACATAAGTCAAAACTCAAAATGATTCAATAATAATAATAATAATAATAATAATAATAATAATAATAATAATAATAATAATAGTAATAATAATAATAGTAATAATAATAATAATAATAATAATAATAATAATAATAATAATTTTGCTCAAGGGCATTTATGTCTTTTTAATATATATTCCATTTCTATTCCTTCCGCGAACCAAACGCTGGAATACAATTCCCAAGTCTATTCCTTCAGCGAACCAAACGCTGGAATACAATTCATATTCTATTCCTTACCTATTCCATTCCTTATGGAATAGTATTCCTATTCCCTTAAAATTCATTCCGTGAACCAAACGTGCTGTAAGGGAAACAATGGCTTGATCAACAATAAAAAGAAAATAGTTAACACTAAATGAATCTTATGCAAGTAATGAAACTTCTAGTGATGCATTTGAATTTTCATCGAATTGTTTTTTTTTTCTACGGATTTCACGTCTCCTAGGAATTGAAAAACAGGGTCTATATCCATCTTAATGGAAATTTCCTTAGCGGAATCCAAGGCATCATTAAACTCATTTTCTCTATATTTCTCAAAAAAAGGAAATCAACTCTTCAATTTTTTTGATAGCAACATCAATAATCATGTCATTGGATTGCAAGTACTTGCTAACAAAATTAACATGATGCAATATATGAAACCAAATTACTATTGCCACCAAAAATTCAAAATCACCAAGCTCATTTGTTGCTAAATATTTAGCTTCACTTCTTACCGAGGAATCACCATCAACATCTGCCACTTGTAGTAAAGCTTCTCGTATTTCTACCATTTGAAATCTTATGGCTTGAACACCCTCAACACGACTCTCCCAACGAGTGGAAGACAATGACTTAAGAGTTAAACCATGTATATTATCTTTCAAACTATCCCATCTCTTGGTAGATTTTGCAAAAATTGTATATATGCGTTGTATAACTCCAAAAAAAATCTTTGGCTTTATTACAAGCATTTGCCATATCACATAAAACTAAATTAAGACTATGACAACCACATGGAATATAAAAAGCTCTAGGATTTTCATCTAAAAGTCCTTTTTTGCACACCTTGATGTTTACCTTTCATATTTGACCCATTATCATAACCTTGTCCACATATATCAGAAATATTAAGACCAAGAAGGCGCAATTCATTTTGCAAAGTACTAAAAAGACCTAGCCCAGTTGAATCATTCACATTCAAAAATCCTAAAAAAGACTCCTCAATGTTAACTTGATTTGTAGAGACATCCACATATCTTATTATTAATGACATTTGTTCCTTGTGGCTAACATCAGGAGTACAATCAAGTAATACAGAAAAGTATTTTGCTTGCTTTATTTTTTTTAATATTTCAGATTTAATCGATGAAGCAAGCAAAGATATTAGTTCATTTTGAATGCTATGACCAAGATAATGAAAATAAATTTCTTCATTTTTAATAGGCCTAACATGTTCTTGGATAATAGGGTCAAATTCACAAACCATCTCAACTAAGCCTAAAAAATTTACATTGCCATTTTCATATAATTTCTCATTAGTACCACGAAAGGCTAAATTACGTTTGCCAAGAAACTTGACAAAAGAAAGAATTTTTAACAAAATTTTTTTCCAATGATCTTTCTCCTTCTCAATTAATCATTGAGCATCTTTGTCAATTGTTTGATTTTTTTTAAACCTTTGACGCAAATCATACAAAGTCGTCATATTTTTAATATGCTCCATGCATGTCTCATGTTCTCGGAGTCTTTCACCAATATGAGCCCAATCACTAAAACCTTCATTTGTCAATTGACTTCTACCAATACCATTTTTAAAGATTTTGCAACAAAAACAAAAAACCCTATCAAGCTCTTTTGAGTAAACTAACCATTCTCTATCATATCTTTCTCCATTTGATAAGACCCTAGTATACAAATTTGCAGTAAATCGCCTGGAATACTTATCTTTACGACCCTTTACAATCGAATTATCTCTCTTAGGACCCTTGATTACTAATAAATTTGCAGTATGCACATTATCACCATTTTCAACATTAGAATCATGATTACCCACATTGTTATCATTCTCAATATTAACATCAACTTTTGGATTTTCAGAATCAGAAGAAACTTGTGATGTTTTAATTACAAACTTATCTAACGCTCCTTTTTTTTTATCATTAAAACTCTTTATTTTTTTTTGTTTCTTATGTTTTCATATCCAGACTCATATTTTCTAATGTCAGGAGCCATAATATGCAAATATGCAATTGAAATAATGAAATCAAACAACAATATCCCAATTCAACAAGGATCAAATACATATAAAATTAAAATGACAAAAGATTGAAACAAGAGTTTATTACCAAAATGGTCCCTCGACAATTGCGAAATTACCAATTTGGTCCTCAATAATTTTTCGTGCACAATGAAGTCCCTCGACTTTGAAAATTGTAACCAATTTAGTCATTTGTTTATTTTGTCGTTAAAATTGAGATCAAATTGGTAATTTTGCTATAGTCAAGGGACCAAATTGGTAAATTTGCTATAGTCAAGAGACAATTTCAATGAAAATTAACTACCAATTTGGTCCATTGACTATAGCAGAATTACCAATTTAGTCCCAATTTTAACAACAAAATAAATGGAGGACCAAATTGGTTAAAATTTTCAAAGTCGAGGGACTTAATTGGGCACGAAAAATTGTCGAGGACCAAATTGGTAATTTCGTAACAGTCGAGAGACCATTTCAGTAATAAACTCTTGAAACAACCTAATTGGAGGTCGGGCGAAAATGTGAAACAAACTACTATGAAATTGGATGCTGGGGTGCAACTTGCGAGAGTCGAATCAGCCGACCGTGGACGACTGGAGTCACTGGACGGAGCTATCACTGCAGCAAATCCATAAAGGCAGAAGGCACTAATATAGATAATAGATTCTAGGCATCTATCACATAGGCAAAATAGCAATATAATGAATAATGAAATTTCAAATAATGAATGTTGAATCACTTGAATGTAGTTCGCCAATCGCCAGTTTGCTACACAAAAAATAAATTAAAAAAAAACAATGATGTTGCTAGTTAGTAGTTACGCTTACGGAGTTACGGAAGTACGAAGTGTAGTCTGTTCTGTGCTCTCATACTCTCATGGAGCTATGGTCTGCTTCAGTGCTTCTGCTAGATTGCAACGGCCACCGCCCACCGCCAGTCCGCCACACATTTCAAAGAAGACGAAGAGGAGAGTTGGAATTTGGAAAGAAGACGAAGAGGTCGAATAATCGATTGGTCGAAGAAACGTCAAACAACGAGAATTGGAATTTCGAAATACCGCCTTTTTCTCTGATTATTAAGATTACTTACAGTTTTTTTTTTAATTTCTTAAATGGCTAGACAAAAAAAAATATTGGGCCCCTCTAAAATTTGGGGTCCTGTGCTGTTGGGCTTCTTGCACATCCCAAAATCAGGCCCTGGGTGAGCTCAAGATACGAAATTGCATCGGTAGAAACGTAGGCCGTAATGCAGCTAAATGGAATAACATTTGAAAATTGAAAGCCCCCAACAGAATTTGAACTTTTTTATGGCTAGCAAAACACGAAAGGATTATGTGCAATAGCAACAGGTTTAAAAAAAGGCATGTCGGACCATGATAAGTGCTGGACATATAGTGATGCGTCTGCATATACAGAGCATGTATTACGGTCTTGCCTAGCAGCATTGGAAGTTTGAAAAGCAATTTTCCCAACTACTTATCGAAGGTCCATAAATCTACCATTTTCAGAATGGTTGGAGGACGGGCTGGCTGATAGAGGAAGAGTCAATACACCTTACTACAGGAACACCCTATTTACCAACTTGGTGGATTTGGAAATGGTGCAATGAGGCGATCTTCAACGACAAACCTTATTCACTGCAGTCTAAGACTTTAAGCTAGCATGGATCAAATCCCAGGTGGATGAAACGAACAGGGCTTTCTTACGAGCTAATGGACCCTATAATCCAGCAAGCACCAGGGAATGGAAGTAACTAGCTTGGTCAAAACCGTTAGAGGAGTTCGTCAAGGTGAATGTAGACAGCTCTGTAGATCTACAGTCCAATAAAGCTAGCTGGGGGGGTAGGGGGTTCTAAGAGATTGCAATGGTGCTTGAAAGAAAGGCTTCGTGTATAACATAGGCAATTGTTCCCCTTTGGAAGCTATAGCCTGGGCATTATTGAAGGGAATCCAATTAGCCATAAGGATGGGAATTCGTAGGGCTATACTCGAAAATGACTCAAGTATGCTAGTGAACAACATCAATAGCCACAAACCTCCGAGTATTGTAGCACACAACATACTTGAGGCATGCAAAAAGGAACTACGCAACTTCGAAACATGGTAAGTAGTCGAGGTTGCTCACGAACAGAATAGCGTAGCAGATGCAATAGCCAAATTTGCCAAAAACTTCCCAAGAGGCATGCATGTGCTGAAAAATCCTCCTGATTGTGTAATTGATTTAGTTGAAGATGAGATTGTTGGCATCCCAGCTTGGCGCTATGTATGTTACACCAACTATTATTTCTATGAATAAAAATGGTATCCACCTCAAAAAGAAAAAAATTTAAGTTCATATTTACCCATTTTTAAAGGTCAAGAAAACTTTCGTCATGACATATAACTCCGAATATAGGACAATGCTTGATTGCTAAATGTAACTAATTGCACTTCTGTAGCTTTATATTTGACCATCTATAAAATGTTTTAAATATTAGTAAAAAGTTTTAAATATTAATTTACAATTATCATAAAATATAAATTTAATTATTAAAATACTAACCTCATTTGTTACTTTTCTTTCGCTAAGATCACTTCTCCTTCCTATAAAATGCTTAACACATATATACATATCACAATTATATTATGTTAGATATTCAAATTTTTTTATCTACATAGTATGCTCTGATACCAACTATTAGATCTAAATGCTTAGGAATTAAACATGTGACATGCTCTGATATCAATTTTCATGATGAAGTGATAAACTGCTCTGATACCAATTTTTAGGATGAAGTGATAAATTGTCCTAATACCAATTGTCCAGTCATCTTTTTCTAGAGTATGACTTTTAAAGTGGTTGAAAATGTAGATATATATATTTTGACACGCACTTTTTGTATTTTGAGATTGTGATTGTGATGACTCTTTAAATTAATTTATTTTCATATAGAATTTCTTTACTACTCAAACAGAAAAATCCATATATAAAGTTACTACCGGACTTTTGACTAAAAATCTTAATGGTAAAGATGTCATTACGGAACATTACAAGGGTAAAGATGTCACAAACCAATTTGGATCTCTAACCATATGTTATACTATAAAAAAAATAAATTTTTAATACATTAAAAATGAAATATTTAGTATTCTAAAAATAAATATTTATTCACGGTTCACAATATAAGAGTTAATACCCAAAATGATCATTTGACTATTAGCTAATACTTTATTTAGTCCTAAAGTATTAAAATTACCCAATTTAGTCCTCTGACTTTTAAAATCACACCAATGTCGTTTACCGTTATAATTATCGTCATTTCATCGTTATTTTGATGGAAAAGTAGTCATTTTATTTGGGCGAAACCCATTTCTTCCTCTGGTCCCCATTTTGCTCGCTTAAAGACAAATTATATGCAATAGTTGAGAAAAAAATCCCTCTCCATCTTCACCTCCGGCAGAATCTTTTCGTTGCCATAATAGTAGTAGTCGGTCAACAAGGAAGAAGACGACCAGAAATCCAAAAGCCCGTTGAGACAACACTACTCTGTCTCTAGAAAACAATCCGTCGACAGTATGTTCATCGTACCATTTTCTATCGTCGGCGACTCGACTCCGCACTGGTTGTTTTCATTTCTGTTGTGTTTCTTTGTGGCTGCAGTGGAAGTGCACGTTCTGAGTACGGAGGTTGGCGAGGGAAGTACCTCGGACTCGCTAGTGGAGTTGTAGTCGGAGACGGTGGACCTGGGGAAAAGAGTTAGGAAGTTTGTCATGGTATTGGGTCCGCGTAACTCGATTGCCGCACTGTTGTAGACATAGGCAGCTTCCTCGGCGGTGTTGAAAGTCCCCAACCAAATCCTGGTTTTTTGCATCGGATCTCGAATCTCCGCCGCCCATTTCCCCCACGGCCGCTGCCTAACTCTCCGAAACTTCCTCACACTCCCACCCCTCTGTTGATCCTTCGCCACCTACGCGGCTACGCCACCCTTCAACCATTTTCATTTTTCATACACTTAGCGAGATTTTTTCCTCAACTAAGGTATATAATTTGTGTTTAAGCGAGAAAAATGTAATCGTGATAGAGACCAGAGGAAGAAACGAGTTTCGCCCAAATAAAATGATTACTTTGTCATCAAAATAACTGTAAAATGACGGCAATTGTAACCGTAGACGACATTGGGTGTGATTTTAAAAGTCAGAGGACTAAATTGAGTACTTTTAATAATTTGGGATTAAATCAAGTATTAGCTAATAGTCGGAAGGACAATTTTGGGTATTAACTCACAATATAATTTGCCTCCTTTTATTAGCTCAGGTTCAATTTGAATGACCCATAAGTTTTTTTTAAAAATAATTTTCAAATATGACTTTTGAAGGGGTAGACAATGTTAAAAGTATGTTTTGTAGCATTTTTTTTTTTTTGTATATTTAGATTATGATTTTTAAATTATTTAAAATATTGTATTTGTAATTTTAATAATTATCTTTTCAAACAAAATGCATCACGCACATGACAAATCCAAATATAAAACTCTTAGATGTTCAAGATCAAAGATTGAGTGGTATGTGTATATATGTGTGCATGTGTGTATGTATATATATATTGTGTATTTATTATTTTAATATTATAGTTAGTAACATTTTTTTTAATTAAATATTTCAATATTGTTGCAATGTGATACAATCTACTAACTTGATGGACAAAATTTATATCCTAAAAGGCGTCTTATAGGAAGGATAAGTAATATTAGCAAAAGAAAAGCTACCAATGAGGTTAGTATGATAATAATTAAATTTATATTTTATGAGAATTGTAAATTAATTTTTAAATTTTTTACTAATATTTAAAACATTTTACAGATGGTCAAATATAAAGATACATAAGTAGAATTGGTTACATTTGAACATTTTACTGATGACCAAATATATGTCAGGACGAAAGTTTCCTCACATTGAAATGGGTAAATATAAACTTTAAAATTTATTTCTATGTTTATTTATTTATTTTGTTTCGTGTTAATTATATTTTATTTTATTTTGATAGTAAATTTATAAAAAATTTGGAAAGTCTCGACATGTTATCATGGTAACAGGATATGGGAATGTAATTGGTATCGGGGCAGTTTACTACTTCATCATGAGAATTGGTATCAGAGCATGTCACATGTTTAAATCTTAAATATTTAGATTTGACAGTTGGTATCAGAGCATATTATATAGATAATAATTGTGGTAAGTATATATATATATATATATATATATATATATATATATATATATATATATGTGTGTGTGTGTGTGTGTTAAGTGTTTTAATATTGATCGTCTACATGTGGTTCAAACAAAAATAATTTTGTTTACACCGTTCTGAATTAAAGCTAGACAGAGATCACATTACATTCAGCAATAATACAACTTACTAACAAAAGATTAGATTAGATTAGATCAGAGCAGATTGATATAATAGGAATCTAAAATACTACAGCAGCAGCTAGGAATCTTGGATGCGCACTCCCTCAAAAAACATATATCCATTAACGGCATCTCTTCTGATAAGTCCAAAACCTCTTTTTTCTATCTAATACCCCAAGTTTTCTTCACTTTATATCTGCATCGGTTAAACACAAATAGCTACAACATAAACATACAACGCAAGACACAAACTCTTCAGAATGACTAAATTATATATATAGGAATGCACTCACCTGCGGATAGTCGCCCAGGAGAGAACTGCGTTCTAATCTCATGCGTTAATCTTGTAAAATCAGCAATCAATAACAGCGCTCATTATCATAACGCGCGGTGGCAAAGAGGTAATTTGCAGTTAAAATCTAAAATTAATACACACACGAGGACTTTATCGGCATTACACTAATTCCTAAACTACAAAACCCCATTTAATGCACCGCTCCGGTGACGACAACGACAAAGGAAAGCTTTACTAAACAAGAATTTTGTGCTGCAACACAATCAATCTATACCAAAAATTGATACGGAACAAAGCCCAGAGGTTAATGCTGAGAAAACCCTAACCAAACAAGGTAAAAATTTTAAATTTCTTGTTTCTTTCGAATTTTATAAAAAACATATTGCTTGCCAGTAATCTGTGATTTCCAAGTAGTTTAGGTTATCTGTGCAAGTAATCATCTTTAGGTGTGCATGTAGACTTGTATGGGTCAAAGTGACAGTTAATGATCACTATGCAACAATTGTAATTTATTATTGCATTTAGTTAACAATATAAATGCAACTAATATGACACCCTAACTGTGCAAGTACTTACTCTTTTGTGTTAATTTAGAACACCTAAGCCTCACTATGAGAGTAATTGTGTTATAGATTAGTCAATATTAACACACCATGTGCATGCACAGTTTATGGAAAATGTGATTTTCAAGTAGTTTAGGTTATATGTGCAACTAATCATCTATAGGTGTGCATCTAGACTTGTATGGGTCAAAGAGACAGTTAATGATCACTATGCAACAATTGTAATCTATTATTGTATTTAGTTAACAATATAAATGCAACTAATATGACCACCCTAACTATGCAAGTACATACTCTTTTGTGTTAATTTATAACACCTAAGCCTCACTGTGAGAGTAATTGTGTTATAGATTAGTCCATATTAACACACCATGTGCATGCACAGTTTATGGAAAATGTGATTTGCAAGTAATTTAGGTTATATGTGCAAGTAATCATCTATAGGTGTGCATCTAGACATGTTTGGGTCAAAGTGACAGTTAATGATCACTCTGCAACTACTGTAATCTATTATTGTATTTAGTTAACAATATAAATGCAACTAATATGACCACCCTAACTATGCAAATACATACTCTTAAGTGTTAATGTAGAACACCTAAACCTCACTGTGAGAGTAATTGTGTACTAGATTAGTCAATTTGTGTTATAGATTAGTCAATATTAACACACCATGTGCATGCAAAGTTTATGAAAAATGTGATTTGCAAGTAGTTTAGGTTATATGTGCAAGTAATCATCTTTAGGTGTGTATCTAGACATGTATGTGGCAAAGTGACAGTTAATGATCACTCTACAACAACTGTAATCTATTATTGCATTTAGTTAATAGTATAAATGCAACTAATATGACCACCCTAACTGTGCAAGCACATACTCTTATGTGTTAATTTAGAACACCTAAACCTCACTGTGAGAGTAATTGTGTTATAAATTAACCAACATTAACACACTATAATTTATTGTTGCACTTTATTGTATAATATACTTGGACTTGATATCCTAATATGCTAATATTAGATCACTCTAACTCTGCAATGTACATATACTTATATGCTACTATAGATCATATAAATGTAACTTATTTTGCAAGCCTACTGTGTAAATAACTCTTATAGGAGCAAAGAGGCGTACTGAAGGAACCAGAAAGTCTAAGCGACAGGCAAAAAAAAAAGCAAAAAAGCAGCCAGTGAAAGTAATAGTTCAGAGCTCACCTGAAGATGACTTAGAAGAGAGTGAACAACCAGCTAGTGGATCTGAACCAGATGTCAATCGTCAAGATGATGAAGAGAGTGAACAACCATCTGCTAGATTTGAACCAGATGTGAATACTCAAGAAGTTGAAGGCAATGAAGACTCCGAGTCAAATGAGGACAGAAATACTGACACCGAGTATTCTAATGCTACTTACCCATCACTATCAACAAGGGCAACCCCTTACCAACTAACACAACATTTAAAGAAATTAAATGATGCACAATCCCAAAGTTTGAGAGACATGGGTTTTGATCACTTAAGGGAGCAGCAGATTTCTAGAGTACCTAGGAAGCTGGCATGGTGGCTGCTTAACAACTTTGATGCACGGAGTTGTTCTCTACGTGTCTAAGATGGGAAGGAGTTGCACATTACAGAGGAAGATGTTGCCCTAACACTGGGTTCTCTGGTGGAAATATCAGAATTGAGAAAAGAACTAAAGGAGATGAAGACACTACATTAGTTGAGGAATGGAAACAACAATTGGGCAGGACTGATCTCTCTATAACACTTACTAAACTTTGTAAAGCAATGGTGGGATGCAGGGATGGATGGTTCAAGAGTCATCTTGACATACTCATTGCTACAATGTTTGTAGAGAGCAACTCATCTGGATCACGAAGATAGGTGATCTGAATTAATGTGAGTGCATACGTAGAACACTTGTCAGCAGTAAGGTTGCATGGACAAAGAATACAACTCAGAAGTTCATTGGACCAATAATATTCGTAACAGTAAGATGTTTTAACAATGACAAAAAACAATTTAGAAGGATTACTATACCGTAACTAAAGTATATTTTATACATTTTGCAGGTTTTTTATGTTGACAGGGTAGTGCTTTACAACGGGCCAGTACCTAGGCAATTGCCAGCACTCAAATGATAGACCACACGACTACTGAACCAGAGAGAGAAGAATGAAATTAGTTCTGGTGGCTTTGGATACGGCTACATCGATGAACCACAACAACCCCTGAAAGCCATTGAAGACAAGAAATCAGCAGAGAGTGAAGAGGTTGCAGGTAAAGAGTGATAATCTTATGTTATGCAACTAGATTATGTTATATGTGCATGCAGTTATTAATAATATTGCACACAGAATTTAGTCTACATACAATACTGAGTGATGTGCAACTAATTTAGATTATATGTGCATGTGCTACTAAGAAATTATGCACACTGGTTATTTCTATATGTGACTGATTGTTTTATTAATACATACTTCTACTAATCTTATATTATGCAACTAGATTATGTTAAATGTGCATGAACTTATTATTAATATTGCACACAGAATTTAGTCTCCATACAATACTGAGTGATATGCAACTAATTTAGATTATATGTGCATGTATTACTAAGAAATTATGCACACAAATTATTTCTATATGTGATTAATTGTTTTATTAATGCATACTTCTACTAACTATAATTCTCATACGTACTACCAAAAAAAAAGAACTATATGCACAGATTTGCAGAGAAGATAAAACTTCTAGCAGCAACAATAAATGAGGTAATGACAATGGCAGAAGAGGCATCACAGCGCACAACGGATAATCCTAATTTTAAACAGATGGTGGAATCTGCCCAAAAATTGTTGGGAATACCAAACCCGGAGATTGAGTTAACTTAAGAGAATGAAGAATTTTGGAACAACCCAGAATTCATTGCAGCTTTTGATGAGATTGATAATGCAATTGCTAGGAGGGAGCAATGCAGGACTAAGATAGCAGAAGGACCAAGCTTTAGTTTAGGGATGACTCCATTTGAAGTTGATAGGGTAATCAATCGTGTCTAGAGAACTACAACACAATCAACTGCTAAGAGCCAACAACAAAATGTGATGAATGATGAATTTAACATCCTTACTAGACCTTCTACCGACACAACACCGAATCTTACACAGCAGACAATAACTGAAGACCAGACACAACCTGCTGAACAACAGGAGAATGTTGATGAGGTTATGACACTTTAACAAACTAATTGCATCATTAGTCTATACTAGTTGCAGTTTCTGTTAAATATAGATGCACTTTACACTATATTCACTTGCATCATATACTATCTTTATTTGAAACACATGATAACTTAATACTAATATATATATACATACATATATATATATATATATATATATATATACATACATATATATATATATATATATATATATATATATGAAAACATGATAGATGCTGCCACAGGAACCACAATAAAAATAATCACAACAAATAGGGCAGGATGATGAAGAGCAACATCCTATACAAATGCAGATTGAACAAACTCCAGCAAAAGAACCTCAACGGCCAGAGGCAATGATGGAAAGACGAGCAGTCAAGGCCACAAATCCTCTAAAATCCCCTTACTTAACAAGGCAAATTGACACGAAATGACCATGGACTGCAACTGAAAAATCATTGGCAAATGGGTTCTGCAAAATGACAATGTTTATCCGTAAGAATCTATAACTAACACCTATGTTGGTCATCAATATATTACCATTTCTGATATATATATATATATATATATATATATATATATATATATATATATATGTGTGTGTGTGTGTGTGTGTGTGTGTGTGTGTGTGTGTGTGTGTGTGTGTGTAAATTTTGTCTACAAATAGAACACGGATAATTTTCAAACACGGTGCATACGCAGTGATTTGGGATGACATGTTATCCCTCAACAAGAATGAGGAGATTAAGGTCGGAATTATTGATGCTTGGTCTGCAATTCTAAACCAGAAGGAAAAAGCTCGTAGCAGCAGCGCACCGTGCAGGTTTTTTGCATCAACATTTGTGTGTGTAAGTTTGACAACCACTATAAAGAGCTTTCAAAAAATGAAATACATATTTGTAACATGCAAACTAACATATACATTTTACTCCAGCTTTACACAATTGTAGCACCCTATGGCGATGACGCGTTGAGATCTAAGAAATTTTCAGAAAGAATGGACGATGAAATTGGGCAGACAGAAGGATTGAATCTTCAAGATATTGAGTTGGTAAGCTACAAACAATATATATGCTAAAGTGCACCTAATATATATCAGGATTGCATTAAAGTACATATACATGTGCAACTAACCTACTAATTGTATGCATTCCAATTTCCAACAATTTGTCTTCCCAATTGTCCACTCTGAACACTACTATATGCTTACCATAAATGTGAAGAACAAAAGATTTGACATCTTGGACAATTCATCAGCTGAAAGCCCCAAGAATGAGAAGTATGCAGATGTACCAACAACACTGGTAATGTTACTTACCAAATTTCATATATATCAACACTTTTATTAATTTCAATACTAACAAGATCAAATGATACAGAAAACCATGTTGGCTGACTACTTTCACCTCAAAGAGGACGATGCAAAAAGCAAACTTGTAAGGGGATTGACACCAGCTAGACTCGGAATGTCATGGAGGGACAACAATAACAAGGTTGACTGCGGTGTGTTCGCTATGCGACACATGGAGACTTATATGGGCAAGGGTACTAAAGGCTGGGAGTGTGGATTGGAAAAAGAAAACAAGGAACAACTAAACAACACACGAGTGAAATACCTTGCTGAAATTGTGAATTCCCCAATAAATGAATTCCGTGAAGACTGTATGAAAGATGCTAGGCAGTTTGAAAAAGCCTCAAAGGCCAAGAAGTAACTAATTGGTGGATGTAAGAATTGACAATTGGGTTTTTTGTAGTCAAGGTCTCTAACTATGTTTTTGATGTAGGCAAATAGATCTTAAAAATTAAAAATGAAATAATAGTATGCATGATTACAAATCAATATGCACTCCCATGTGGGAGGTTGTGAGTTTGAGCCTCAGTGGAGGCGATATTGACTCTTTGTGCTTCAGTAGGTTGAAAAAGTAGTTATGGACAGATACTGCATTGTAACAGAGTCAGTAGTACTAAAGAAAAACATATAAAGAAAAATGTAAATAAAACATTAGATGTCAATCAATCACTTCAAAAAACAAACAAAAAATTGCAGAAAACGACGTAGTTTCAATTGAATTACTTGTGAAACAAAATAGTAGCTATAAGGTATGTCACTAAAATAAAACATTAAAAAAATGCCCAAACCGACATAGTTTTATTTGTGCGAATTTTTTATATTTTTTGTTGGTTATTTCAAAAGTCTTCTACGGAGTACTTTATTATAGAGATTGATATATAGTTTGAAGGTGGGTGATATCTCAATTTTAGCTGGTTGATTGGCACTGTCAGACGAATCACATTCAATTCGGATAATATAAGGAATAAACAAAAGTATGGCCCCACAAAATAAGGTACCTAATAAAGGCCTCTAATGGAATCTTGGTTTAAGGAACAATGCTATATGTTTTCTTAGAACAGAAGTTTAACATATTCGAAGTGCAGCAAATTATAAATATGATTAGAGCTATCGATACAACAAATTATATTTGTCCAAATATTAGAGTGTTTATTAGTGCTACATGTTTTCAAATTTAAAGTATTAGTGCTTGTAATATGATTTGTGATGATTTATTTATCAGTTCGTGTTTGTAAATTTGTAACATAAAAATATTTTATTATTAAAGTTGGTTTTTGACTTAAAAAAATTATTTTATTTCAGTTAAAAGTTAATTAGATAAAATTATATCATTTAAAATTTTTTAAATCACAGACAATTTTCACTACTTTACAACTAACATACAAAGTAAAAGAAAAAAATCACAGATAATTTTTTGTCTCACATACAAACGCTCCTAAAAACATATATATCAACAACACACAAAATATTAAGAAAAATCATACCAAGGATTACACGGTTGCTGAAGAATTGTTCGAATGAAGACGAAGGAGGATGCTTGGCGGTGAAGGAGTCGCAGAACGAGGATGAATAAAAAAAAATAGAAGAGAAAATGCCAAAATGGTTTTAATTATTTATTTAAGATAATAAGAATAAAGATGTAAAAAAAAAATGTTTAGAAGCTACTAACTTAATTTTTTAAATGCGTTTCAAAATAAACTATTATTTTAAGTTAGTAGTTTCTTTTAAAAACATTATCAAGCAGAGCTTATAGTTTATTAGTATCTTAAAATAAGTTATAAGCTCATACTGCCAAAGAGTCAATATCATCCTAGAAAGTTTTGTCACAATAAGTAAATTGAAGGCCATTTGGTTACGTTTACCATAATATATGTCACTTTCAAAACTGTTGGACTAGTTAATCAAAATATAAAATAATTCTTATACTATAATATGTTGGCAATACTTAAAAGTGACAAATAGACAGAAAGAAAATTCTTTATGTAGCACCTGTACGGAGAAATATTCCATAAATAAATTATTAACATTATTTAATATCAAGAGTGGTTAAAGAAATAAAATCATAAATAAATAACAAAAGTTTTAGACTTTTAGTAATGTATGTATAAACAGAGGTTATAGTTTGAGCATTGTGGTTGGGATAGCTACATCTAATTAATATATGATTCAATAGTAACTCAATTGCAGATTTTTTATTTTTTATTTTTTTAAAAAAACAACTCAATTGCAATTTAATCAGAGCGCAATCTAAAAAATTTTTTAAAATAGAAACATTTCACTATTACTCTCAAAACTATTGTAGTATTGTCACATTTAACCCATAACTTTTAATTTGACTATATTTAGTTATATGACTTTAATAATATTATCACATTTGGTCATCTATTGAATTTTACTGATAAGTCAAGCAGTTAAAGTTGGTCAAATAAACTAGGCTTTAGAAGTATTCGGAAAATGACGTAACAACCAAAGTCTAACTTGTTTGACCAACTAATATGAGTACGTGTTTGGTAAATAAAAATTTTTTTTTAGCTTAACTTATTGATGCCAATAAGCTGAAAATAAAAAAGTTACGTAGTACTTTTGAGTAACTTATTGATATCAACTTATTGTATTTTCATTTTAAAAGTATGATTTACACTTAGTAGTTTTGGTTATTGTGGTGTTTATATTTATTCAAATTTTATTCAAATGTACATTTTTAATATCATCATAACTGCATAGAACTCACCATCTAAATTGATTCTTTGCCTAACAGACACACACACACACACGTGTGTGTGTGTGTTAACGATAATATAATGTTAATTAAATTATTATTAACAACAAGGTTGCAAAAATCGCTAGGCGCCGATTAATCGGTGCCTAGGTTTTTTTTTTTTTTTTTTTTTTTAATTTTTAAAAAAATTTTAAAAAAAATATTTTAAGTGTTAATAATTGTAAAGTGTTTAATATTGTAAGTCTTTACACTTTAATAGTTAAATATTTAATACTTATTAAGTTATTAGTTATTATTTATTAATTATTAGTGCATTAGTGCATTACTTATTAGTTTAATTTCGTTATTACTTATTATTTTATTAGGTTATTACTTATTAGTTATTACTTATTATTAGACTATTAGAGTATTAGTTCATACAGTATAACATTAATAGTTTAAATGTTTAAGATTTATAATTAAAAAAAAAAAAAAAACAGCCGACCGGCCTAGGCGGCCCAGGCGGGCTAGGCGGCCTATCAGCTATCAACTAACACAAACAACTATCAGCTATCAACTAACAACCAATTGCTAAACATGGCTTATAAGTAATTTTCTAAACACCCCCATATCATAATCATAATTACATGTCAAATTCTCAATTTATAAATATTTAATTTTAAATTTAGAGAAAATTTCACTTTTGGTCCTTTGATTATTGTATTTGAATCACATTTGGTCATTAACTATTAACATTTTCTAATTAGGTGTATAACTATGTAATTTTTTTTTTCACATTTGGTCCTACCGAGCAATTTTCTGACCAACTATCGTAGGAATGTCAAGGCTAGATATCATATGATATAATTAAAAGGGCATTTGATTTTTTCAAGTAGACCTAGCAATTCGTGTATACGGGTTCGTTAATGAATTGACACGATAACGACACGAACATGATAAGATGAAACACGGACGCGACATGTTAATGTTAACAAGTTGAAATTCATGATATCTTCTTTAATCTCATTCAAGTTGGTTTGTCCTGAATCTACAAATTTTCAAAATAAACATTATAAGTCAATAAAAATAACTAATAATGAAATAAAGAAAAATAAGCAATGATTTTATTTATAAACTTTATTTAAAAATGGCATTACCTAAATCCCCATGCAACCAATCTTTGCAACAGACAATTCCCTCTACAACTTATATTTTAAGTGAGCTTCGGTATTTGTCAAGGACTCTACCGCCAACACTGAATGCAGACTCTAAAGCCAATGTAGACACTGAAATACTTAAGATATCTCGATCTTCAATTTCAACATTCTTCAACTTCTCAAACTTCTATACAATCATCTAGATCTTCAATTTCAACATTCTTATTAGTAATATCTCCACTTTCCATTTGTCCTAACATGTGAACTTACAAAATACAATAGAATAAGAGTAAATTCAACGTAATTGTTGAAACTTTTACAATTCACCAAAATATATAGCATAAACCTAACATTTTAGCAAAATAGAAATACTATAAACATTAACAAACAGCAGGTAAAATTTCTAAAACTCTCAATCTATAAACTTAATATATATAAATTTCTAAACAATAACTAGCAGCAGATAAAATTCCAAAACTCCAAATTCCAAATTTCAATATGTAAATCTATAATATATAATATAAATTTATAAATAGTAGCCAACATTATGTAAAATTCTAAAACTCACAAATCTCAATCTGTAATATATTTATTTTTCCCTAACAGTAGCAGTTCCGTTTGGCTAGGGTTTTAAAAAAAAAATTAAATCAATTAAGAAATCATGGAGAATTATGGTGAAGATTAGGAAATATTTTCAAAAATAAAGAGAAAAAATCCTGAGATTTTCTTTTAAGATCTTATCTTAAATATTCATGCCTAGTACAAGTTACTACCCCCAAGCTACCTCGGCTACTCTCGCTAGCTAAGGAGTGGGGGGCTGGTGACAGAATAATTGGGTAAGCACCCGACCCGGAACCACAAACAGCACTAACCCGAATTACAAGCAAACAAGCGGACTCAGGAAGTCAAATGGCCACCCGTTACACATGAGGAGAAGAATTATTACCAACGGCTTCATTACCAAACATTCAAGGCTCGCCATCATGAAGTCCGTTAGTTTCATAGAAGAAGAGTCGTTGCACCCGTAGTATAAGTGGTAGGCCTATTGTAGAATGGGGGGATCTCTGTTTTCTTACACACAAACTCTTGTACTCAACGATGATGACTTACTTATCAATAATATCTGGTAACCATTTTTACCGTCATATATAATACAGTTCGCAATGATAGACGAAAGCTTTATAATATTATACACAAAGAAATTAAACATACAAGATTGCAAGTATTATGAACTTACCTTAAGTAGTGGCGATCAAAGTATTACAGAGTAGTATAGATTATTGATAAAGCTTTAGCAGTTCAACCCTCAAGGGAGTATTTGGTGATCTAATGGTTGATTCTTGAAGCCTTTGACAATTTCACAGTAAGAAATTAAGAATTGAGCTGAAACCATCTAAATTTCCACGTGAAAGATTTTTTTTTATAGAATAAATATAATTAAATAAGAATAGAACTTTTTCAAATTCCAAGTCTTTTAGGGTTTTTAGTTTTTAATTTCCTTTTATAGTAATTATTAAATATGTAAAATAACATTATAACAATGGTTTGTAGCATAGTTAGAAAAGTTGTTTCTATGTCTGACTGTAAGGAATGGTTTACCATTTCATTGATCATTGATGTAAACGTTTTATGTTATGAATTAATGGAATAGCTACGTTTACCTTTCAAAAAAACAATGATTTGTAGCAAGTTATTAACAGGTCCGTGTAAATAGGTTAAAACGATAATATTAACCGGTTAAACAGGTTCTTAATGAGTTTAACGGGTTGACCCGTTAAGACACAAAACATAACGGGTCTTTAACGGGTTAACCTGTTAACAACTCGGGACACGTTAAGCCTAAACACTAACCCATTATTTTCGTGTTCATTTTCGTGTCATGTTAATGGGTCGTATCGATAATTGCGAGGTCTACTTTCAAGTCTATATTATTTGCTTTGCATCTTTCATGATCATTAAGGTCCTTCTCCTCTTCCTCCTCTTCTTCCCCCTCCTCTTCCTTGCTCACTAGTTTCGACTAGTCATATTCCTCGTGCAAACCATAACCAACAGGGTAAAAACCCACAGAGTGATTGTCAAAGATATGATACAGTGTTGATCGAGGGTGTACTAGGTTGATTAAAATGGATTCGGTCCAAGAAAAATAACTGGATCAAGGAAGCCCATCCAAGAGAGAAACCCAGCACGAGACACCAAATGAGTTTCAATAGGATTAGACTTATTATTTTTAACGTATCAAGGATTATGCCTATTTTATATTGGGCCAATCACTTTTAATATATTTAGGACCCCCAATATGAGGAAGTCTATGATTTCTATTCCTTATAGGGCTCCTAGCCCAAAACATGTATAAATAGACCCCCTACATGAGGAATGGGCATGCAATTTTGAGCAATATGATGATAACTGAAAGTTTGCAAGAGAAAGAACTTTCTACCATAACACGAAAACGTGAAAAAATATCATATACGTTGGACTTAGCATGCATAGGAAAAAACTAAGTAAAACATGTATAGTCATCCACAAACAAAACAAAATAATGACAACCATTCGATGAAAGTAACGACGTAAGGCCAACTCAGACGGAGAGCATAGGAGGTAAAAAGAACATTTTTGTATGTGTAGATGATTATTCACGATTTTGCTGGGTTGCCTTCTTAAGAGAAAGGTTAGAGACCTTTGATGCATTTAAAAGTATATGCTTTCGATTACAAAAAGAAAAGGATGAACTTATTGTCAAAATCCTACAACTGAGAAGTGATCATGGGAGAGAATTCGAGAACTCTCTCTATTCAGATTTCTGTTCAGCAAATGGGATTGCTCATGAATTCTCTGCCCTACACATTGCCCAACAGAACGGGATAGTTGAAAGAAAGAACAGGACCCTTTAGGAAATGACCCGTGTCATGCTAAATGCCAGTCACTTGCCACAACGTTTTTGGGCTGAAGCAGTTCATATTGCATGTCACATACTAAATAGAATCTATCTAAGACATGGCACAACCAAAACACCATACGAGCTATGGAAAGGTAAGAAGCCTAACCTTAAATATTTTCATGTGTTTGGTACTAAGTGCTTTATTTTGGCTGATCGAGAACAAAGGGAGAAATTTGAGTCTAAAAGCGAAGAGGGAGTGTTCTTAGGATACTCACCAAATACATAATAATAGCTTAGATCTATGTGGATGACATAGTGTTTGTGTGACACCCCAACCTCACACAGGCTGAGATAGATAAAACTTAACACAACAGCTGCCTATCTCAACCAAAACCATAACAAAGCGGAAGCGAATTAAAACTTAAGGGCGTCATGCCACATCTAGGTATAAACACAGCCTAGATGCACAGGCTAAACATAAGAATAAACTAAGCTGTCATATCATATAAGCTGAAATAAATCCTCAAACATAATCCATAATTATCCAAAAGTACCCAAAAGACTAATCAAGAGTATATAATAATATCTCAAGGCACACAGGCCCAAAACCAAAGTCTAAACGAGGTAAACTAAGTCTACGCATCCTCAGATAGAGAAACTCTAGCGCGCTCTCGCATAGACTACTCCATACCTGGAAAACACGCAAAGAACCATTAGCAAAAGAATGCTAAGCAACCACCATTCACACCCGCAAGGAGATATAGATATACATAAGCTTATAAATAGGTTTACACACCCATATAGAATATAAACACCAACAGACTGTTCGATAGTTCAAAACGGATACTCAACAACAATAAGCTGAACAAAGCATAACCAAAACTCATTCGAATAAAGCCAAAGTTCAACGATGAAAGCGTAAGACAACAACGAGTCATAACCAAGATACCAACTGAACACAAGTATAAGGAACAATCAATCATAACCGAGAACAACGAGATATCAACCGAATAAACAAAGACTCACAACCAAAGAATCGAAAGAAACCTCAACACCAACCACCAAATCCCCACACCAACCATCATACCGAACCCAATCCCAAACCAGAAGCCAAGTACACAGGGGTAAAAACCCAATCACAGGGACCTAAGTCCAATCACAGGGGTGAATCGACCCAATCACGGGGGTAATGAACCCAATCACGGGGTAATGAACCCAATCACAGGGACCGTAGTCCAATCACAGGGACCTAAGTCCAATCACAGGGGTCATCGACCCAATCACGGGGGTAATGAACCCAATCACAGGGGTAATGAACCCGAATACAAACAATAGTAGCACAACTAGTTCACCCAACAAACTCCAACGGTACCAACAACCAACATCACATACTCGTACTCCAATATCATCCCAAAACAACCAAACAAAGTGTTCATCTCATCTATGAACACAAACAAACTCCCAGGTAAATGAATATCAAGAATCAATAGACAAGAGTACAAAAAGGGAAACTAAAGACATGAATAAATCTCCAAGACAAGGTAGGAAATACCCAACAAAAGGCATGGATAAATACTCCAAAGACATGGTAAAATACCCAACAAAACAATCCAACAATAATCAGAAACAAAGGAGAAACAACAGACAACAACATCACAAAACAGTCTCTGGGAGCAGATTCCTAGAGAACTTGCGGAACACCTTGACGGAACACCGTCCTCCGCCGCACTCCTCCGCAGGAAGGAGGCGGACCACCCCAGCGGAACACCACTCTCCGGCCAACCCAACCGCCTTGGCCTTGCGGAACTCCCCGGCGGGTTACATTGTGCCGCCGAGGACCTCCGCAAGGTCAACTTCAATCCCAGTTCCAGAACACCAACAGCAGACACGAAAGAGATATTTCCAGAGAGCAAAATCAGACCCAATACATCAACATTTCATCCAATTTAGAGGCCAAAAACATGGAAATCCAAACCATCAATGATCATACAACACTAATCAAAAGATCAAGATGAAATCCAACAAATAGATTCAACAAAATAGGCTAATCACAAGGAATTTTCAGGATTTCCAACACCAAGAACATCATATAGATTAGGAGTGAATAAAAATAGTTTTGATGGACATAGTGGTTACCTCAAAGTGCTTTCTCCAACTCCAACAAGCCCTAAGCAAGATCACAAAGCCCCACCTTCACCTTGATCATCTTTTACCCAAAGAATCCCAAAAGAACATTATAAGAATATGCTAAAAGGACTATCAAAAACACAAAATACAAGATGGATTCTTAGCTAGATGAACTTACCCACTCCTAGACAAGCATAAAAGAGCAATCTTTACTTGAAAACTTGTAGGGAAATGGAGATCAAATTTGGGTGCAAGAAGAGGAGGAAATGGCGTGACAATGAGAGTGTAGGGAGGAATAGGAGTGAAAACTTTTAGGGGTTTTGATCTTCTAAAATATATACTAAGAATACATACAATATTTAGGGTGTAAGACTTTAATATGAGTTGGGCTTAAGTATATAGTATGATGGCTACAAGAATTAATTATATATATTCAAGACTAGCAAATTGGGCTAATGAAATCATCCCTTATAATTAATATAAGAATTAGAACAAGGAAGCCCATAAAAAATGTCTTAGGAACAATATATATACATTATATAATATAAGATCAATAAGTTGGGCTTGTAGGAATATTCAATTACAAATATTGTAAGGATCTAAATTGAATAAAAATCCCTTACAAGAATAATTCAATTAATTGGGCTCTTGATTAGAATAATTAAATTAGGCTCATGAATATATATATATATATATATATATATATATATATATATATATATATATATATATATATATATATATATATAGGGATGTATTCAGGTGAGAACTCTTATATTATAGAGGATGATGAGGTCAATTGGTGTGTGTTGGATCGTAAAGATGGATGGTGTAGATTAATGGTAACATTAGATTAATTTTTGGGTAAAATAGGCGTGGTTTATTGGTGTATTAGTATGGGGAGGGTATTTTTGTCAATGTAACTTGTGTGTTTTAATTTGGTAGGCTTATTTTTCGGATGTATTTTGAGACCCACGACTTCTCACTATCCTTTTCGGTTCTCAAAGCATCCAATCGCCGTCTCTGTTGCGATTTTCTTGTTGGAGTCTCTGGCGCATTGTACTTGACCGGAGCATTAATGGCAGACGTAGGCGGTGGTCGTCAGCGAGGGAAGAGGGCTGGGTAGTCCGGTGGGGCGACGTGTTTCAAGTATGGTTCTTCCTCTTCTGCTTTTTTTTACATGTTTTTTTTCGTTCGTGTTTTTTTTTTTTTTTTGGCGTGTTTGATGTTTTGTGTCGTTGTATAAGTCTCGCATTTGTGTTTTTGTTCGGGTGTGGGTGGTGTTTTCCGTTCGGGGTTCTGGAAATTTTTCGATGAGTTGGCCGAAGGTTGGAGGAGGGGTGGTTGTCTTTGTTACGGAGTATTTAGTTTGTATTAATGTTATTTGTTGGCGTTAGAATTTTTTTTTTTTTTTTTGTGGGTTTCCAGTTCATTGATTTTTGTTTTTTTTTTGTGTTCATTTTATGGTTCAATTTAATTCCGTGTGTGTTTTTGGTGTTCATTCTAGTTTTTTTTTTCCGTATTCTGGTTGTGTTGGGATGATTTTGATTTGTCGTGCATTGTTCTAATTGTAATTGTATAGATTTTGCTCTGGTTCTTAGCACTGTGTTTAATTTTTTTTTCTTTTCTTTTTTTTTGTCTAGTTTGATTATAAAGTCATATCTCCATTTAGAGTGTTGGCATTTATAATTCCCCAGCTGCAGTAAAAACCACGTAGTAATTCATATATAGGTGTGTTGTGTGCCATGACTGTATATTATGTGTGCCATGCTGGTATCTGTCGTGTGCACACACGTATTGATCTTATGTATGTTCTATTTATAAGTTGTTAAAATTATGCACAGATTCTTTTTTGTATAATTGTAGCCTGTTTTAGATTATATATATATTGACTACTCTTAGGCCGTGTATAATTTTTGTATAACTATGTTTGGAATTTTGTTCCTTTTTTTGTTTAATTTTAGGCAATTTGCTAGTCTGGTTTAGGGGTTTGAATTTGTGTATTTGTTTATTTTTATATAATTTTTTGTAGTTGAAGATTGTGGACATCATGATTGATTGGTTTTTTTGTTCAGAATACTTGTGTGCCATTTAGCAGCAATTGTGTGTGACTATTTAGTAATTCGTTGTTGTTGTTAGAGAAGTTAACATTATTACTTTTTTAACAATGGGTGCCGGAGGTGTGTTCGTTATTTGACCAGGAGGGTTTTCTGTGTGCCTCATGATTTACTACACATTTATTCAAATAATTAGCATCAATTTGTAATTTTTGAGGATATCATTGTGTTTGAAATATGTATTTTTAATTGTATTGTTGTTTGATTGTTTTTAATCTCTTTGGCATTTTTTTTTTTTTTTTTTTTACAATTTTAGGTAGTTGGCTAGTTTTGGATATGATGGTAGATTGGTTTCTTTGTTTATAATACTTGTGTGCCGTACAGTATTAATTGTGTGCCAATATTTGTATATTTAGTTTTTGGTGTTGGTAGGGAATTTCATATTGATTACTGTTGTGAATACTGTGATTTTAATCTGTTAGCCAGCTTTGTTTTAATTTTTTTTTTCTTTTCGTATATTTGTGGTACGATTTGTTTACATTATTGCATGATTTCAGTGCTAATGAATTATTTTCAATGCTTTACCATTTTAGTCATTCTTTGTTTCAAATAATTACCATGAAATTGTAATTTTAGAGGATATCATTGTGTTTGAAATATTTAGTTTTAATTTTATTGTTGTTTGATTGTTTTTAGTCTCATTGGTAATTTGTTTGTTTACTTTTTTGGTACAATTTTAGGTAGTTTGCTAGTTTGGATATCATGGTAGATTGGTTTCATTGTTAAGAATACTTGTGTGCCGTACAGGAGTAATTGTGTGCCAATATTTATTATTTAGTTTTTGGTGTTGGAAGGGAACTCCATATTTATTACCATTGTGAATAATGGCCGTCGCATGTGTTTTGGTTACTTGACCAGGGATGGTTTATTGTGTGCCTCATGTGGTACTAATCATTTATTCAAATAATTAGCATAAATTTTCAATTTTTGTGGATATATTTAGGTTTTTGATATTCAGTTTTTTGGTGTTCCACGGCTGGTGTAGGTGTGTGCCTTTATTAGTTGTAATGTTTGCCTTTGATGGGTATTGTGAGTTTCTTGGTTGGTTATTTTCAATCTTTATTTTTTTTACTAATTTCTTTTGAGTCGACTTATAAATATAAATTGTATCGTTCAAGTTTACCATGCTTTGGATTTGTCCTTTTCAATTGTCCGTTTCTCTTTTGATTTTTGTTGTTGTTTGTAATGTGTGTCACGTTGTGTTAACCGTGTGCCATACTTGATAAAATCTGTGTTATGGTAATCATTTTTGTGTGTTTGTTGTTGTCAGCAAAAAAGCAACGGGGGCTCCTTCAGTGGGGTGTTCGTCTCAGATTAGGACTGCTGATGATGATTTTGTTGATGCTCCTAATGTTGTAAGGGATAAGGTTCGCCGAGATCCATTATAGTGTTTTGCATTTAATATTTCACAGATTTAATCCAACTTTGTCACACATAGTTTTTCAGGATGTCATCCATTATATCGACACAGTGTACGTTTTGCATTTAATATTTCACGAACAATGGGGCAAACATTACAACCATTAACAAACACATCGCTAAAGCCCTAACCATCAATGATCATAAAGCATTCTGGATTATCAATTGCCATAGTAATTTTTAGCTATCACTTTTGTATTTCATTTACATATTCACAATCCCACTAAACAAACCTTGCACTATGTAATTACACGCCCAACATACCAACAACAACATGACGAACTTCTACTTAAAAATACTCCTACTGGTCACATTTTCTAACTCCCGGGGTTTTAAGCTTTCAAATATACATATTTACGTTTTGTCACACAAAACCTACTCGAACGGCACACAATTTCCACCACGCCGGCACACAATTACAAACATCTAGATGTATATGTGCTTATCGTCTTCACTCATATTCAAACAATATAATACATCCATATAACACGTGAATCATTATTGTTCATGTTTATATTCTGCATATTAAAGTTGTGTCAGCAATTTAACTAGTACAACACACCATTCTCATAATGAAGCATTCTATTTCCCCATTTGCATTACTTCTTGATGGCTTTCAATTTCATATTGGATTTACATATTCACAAAACCCAAATACAAACCATGAATATGTAATTAAACTACAAAGATACGTAAACAAACTTGTTGAGTATATACTTAAAAGTATTATTAGTGGTCACGTAATCCATCTCCCAGGATTCTTATGCCTTCAATTATAACTATAACAATTGTCATACACAATTTACTAGTACGCCACACTAAATCCATCACGTCGGCACACAATAACTTACGTCCACATGTATTTCCGTGTATCGTTTTCAATACTAAACTACCTATTTACCTGCGCCATATTACGTGTGGATGAGTAATCTTGGCATTCTACCCTCATTCCGGAGCACAAGGGTACAAAGAACCAAATGCATACCATGCATGCATGGTGGTTGTCTTGGCGTTTTCGCATGTTGTTTTGCCCAATGTTTGGTCGGACTTGGCCTCTATGCCTACTATATATGGCTGAATCAAGGTCTATATGTTAATTGTATGCGAAATTTAAAATGACGTCTACTTTATATAAGGAAGCTGATCTTCAATTATGTTCGTTGTGTGCCTGGAAGTTGCGAATCCTTAGCCCCATACGTTTTTCTTGTGTGCCTATCTGATTATTACGACGCAAACAGTAGTCGTTCAAATTATGTGCCCGTATGATTTAATTTGTTTGCCCACAAAGTCATTATGGTGTGCCTATACATTTATAATCACCTACATAAGGCATACAATCAAATTCTTTAGCGCATAATTCTTTGCTTAATCAAAACTAATGTTCTCGATTTTAATGGGGAAAATTATGAATGCATGAAAGTTCATTAGAGAAATTTGTATGGAGAATTAAAAATGTGATGTATTTTGAATGTCACAATCAAGAAATTGTATTCAGTAGTAAACACATTGTAGAGGACTATTCCTTATATTTTCTTCCATTATTTTTTGATTTCATTATCATACTCGATTTACATATTCAAAATATAAGCAAATAAATCATGATTATACAACATCACTCTCCCAACACATGTAAACAACCATGTGAATATATAATTAAAAATCACAAAGTAACTTATGCTTTCAATTCTAAACAAACCATGATTATAAAACATCACACTCCCAAACAACCATGTTGAATATATAATTAAAAAATCCAAAGTATTTTATGATTTCAATTCTACATATTGAAGTGGTCACACACAAGTTACTAGATCGACACACCATTTTTAACGCGGCGGCACACATATCCACACTCTTTTGCTAAAAAATTTTTTAAAAAATACACAAATGCACAAACTAATGATTGGACAAAAAACCACATTCATTCCATTGTATGCCTTGTATTCTATATATTTCAATAGTCATCCCCATCTCTCATCAACTTCATCTTTTAGAAATTTCAGAATAATACATTTAATTCAAAAAAATCACATCCATCCCGTTGTATGCTTTCAATTCTCAATCTATCCTCAAGCTCATCTTTTATAAATTCCAGATTAATAAATTTAATAAAATAAAACCACATTCATTCAGTTGTATTCTTCCAACTCTATATATTTCAGTAGTCAAACACAATTAACAAAAACGGCACACATAATCACCCAACCTGGCACACTACTACAAATGCGAACATGCATTTTTTTTTTCCAGTTTTACTCATATGCACACCATTTAATATGAACATATCACATTTCAAATACTCATATTAAAGTTTTTATATCATTACGTAACACAACTATAGAAGGAATCAATATATACTTTGCATGGTAGGTGTCTTCGCATTTTCGTAGGTTGTTTTTCCAAATGTTTGCTCCGAATCAACCTCCATGGCTGCCATGACGGAATCAAACTCTAAAACCTCCTTGTTTGCACTGCAAATATTTTCACTGGCGCCATTATTGAAAACATATAATATGCACGGTAACACAAGCAATGTGTATAACATTAAAGTATACCAATTTTCAAACAATGCCATGTTCGACAATACTCAGATTAATAACTAAATTCCTCACTATATACCACAGAGTAGTCAAACACAATTACGAGTAACGTCACATCTATTCCCCTAGTTGTCACACAACGACAACAGGCAGCATGTCTGAATTTTTAAGCATATTCAACCCATATTTCAGCATCTTAACACGTTGAATTATAGAGTTTGGTATTTTAAAATCATTACGGATCACAACGATAGGAGAAATCAGTACTTACCTTGCATAGAAGGGCTCTCTGCGTTTTCCTGTGACGTTTCTCCAAAAATTTGCTCCAAAATCACCTCCATATCTGCCATGGCGAACACAAATAATACAAGCTCCTTCGTAATACTCTACTTAATATTGAAAATACAAGCTTCTTCGAAAAATGCAGCCAGTGTTGAAAATACTGGATATACACGTTCCTTTAATCTCACCCTCATTCCATAATTAAAAAGATCATCAAATGCTAACTTTGTAAATCAAAATCATACCTTAATTAATACAAAATACAAAAAACTCTAATTTACCCCTATTTGATCTCAATATGGCGTGGACAATTAAATATACTCTTTAATCTAAGCCTTTAAATCCTTAATATTGGATGGTTGAGATTACACCTCATTTGATCTCAAAATAAGTTGTCCTCACCTGAATAGGAGCCTATATATATATATATATATATATAAGTGTATATATATTAAATTGGAAAGAATTAGCCCAATTAAAAACAATTAGATTGCCCAAGGAATTAATTAACGAACGAAAGGCTTGAACGAATTTACGGGGTGTTACAGTTTGGATCAACCTGTCAAAAATACATTGATGAACTGGTTGAGATTATGAAGAGAGTTAAAAATGTCCATGGTTGGACAACTGACATACTTTCTATGGCTTCAAGTAAAACAAGGATCTGATGGATACTTCATATGACAAGAGAAGTATGCCAAGAATCTAGTTAAAAAATTCGAACTGGAGTCATGTAAATCACCCAGAACTCCTATCTCTACCTCAACAAAGCTATCTAAAGATGAAGCCGGTCAAGTAGTTAATCAGACACTATATCGAAGTCTAATTGGAAGCTTACTATATCTAACAGTAAGTCGACTAGATATTATGCAGATCGTAGGCATGTGTGCCAAGTACCAAGCAGCCTTGAAAGAATCACATCTGATTGCAGCTAAGAGAATTTTAAAATATGTAAAAGGAACAATGGAATATGAATTATGGTATTCAAAAGACAGTGAGATATGTCTTGCAGGTTACAATGATGTTGATTGGGCAGGTAATATTAATGACCGAAAGAATACTCATGGCGGATGCTTCTTTATAGGGAAGAATTTAGTGCGTGGATGAGCAAGAGACAGAATTCTATCTCTCTAAGTACTGCAGAAGCTGAATACATTGCAGCTGGTGGATGCCGTACTCAACTACTGTGGATGAAACAAATGCTGATGGACTATGGGATAACTCAGGACACAATGATCTTATACTGTGAAAATATCAATGCAATAAATATCTCAAAGAATCCAGTGCAACATTCAAGGACAAAGCATATAGACATAAGACATCATTTTATAAAGGAACTGGTTGAAGATAAGGAGATTGAGGTAGTATATGTTCAGATAGAGAAACAACTGACAAATATCCTAACTAAGCCACTTGATGCTAACGATTTGAGATCCTTAGATCAGAATTGGGGGTCTGTCGTAGAGATTGCTGACCAAAAGTCAAATTTTCTCTTAAATTTAATTTAATTACATACTGTTACACGTTACTTAGGCTACCCCCATTTGTGGGTTTTGTTGAGTTTTTAGAACAATAAAAATTTGGGGATGAGTTTTTAACAAATGTGAGGATGATATTTTGGGGGTGTTTTTCTCTTGCAAGAGAGCAAATTTTGTCAGCCCCAGTGGGGCCCACGGGATGGCAGAACAGCTGCGCCTCACATTTGTGAGGCGTAGATTCGTGCCTAGGCGGGCGAGTAAATAATTTTAATTTTTTTTTTAATTTTATTTTTTTTCACCTCTATTTTCTATTTCCTAATCACATTTACAAATACTTCTCAAAAATCATATAAAAAAACCAAATTAGAAAGGCCTTAAACAATTTGTGTCCTCCAATTACTTGGGTCTTGGGCCAACCCAGTTGTCTACCTGACAATAAAGACCTTTTCCGACGACCGGGTAGCCGCTTTATGGTTTTTAGGCTTTTAGCTGCTTACCGAAATGGGGATTAAGAAGGAGAAGAAAACTTCATCTTCCTCAGCAACTTCACCATGTGCTCACCTCAGAGAAGCTTACCATAATTGCTTCAACAGGTCCGTCTTCACTTTTTATAGTCTTTTGTGTGTGTGTGTGTGTGTTTTGGTGTTTCAATTTCCATTTCCCAAAAGAAATACAGAGAAAAAACTATTTTTATTTTTATTTTTTAATTGTTGTGCCGATTAATAGACATATAACAGTTATGTGAAACATTTTCAGAAGTCGATCCTGCTAGTTTTCCTTAAACCCTAAACCTTGAAGTTGATGGTTGGTACTTTAATATTTTTTCCCCAGATGGTATTCTGAGAAGTTCTTGAAGGGTCAATGGGATAAAGAGGAGTGCGTTTCGGAGTGGCAGAAATATCGAGATTGTCTTTCTGTAAGCTGTTTTTCCTTTGAATAACCAGTGAAGATTGAAGAATGTGTTTGTTAATTATTTTCTGAGTATGTATTTGTTAATTATTTTCAGCAACATTTGGATGATAAATATTTGAGTAGATTCTTGGAAGCGGAGGGCACTATCAATTTGGGCAATCAAACTGATTGTAATGGCCCTGCCGGAGCTCCTAGACAATAGCAACTAACTTATGGAGATACTTCAAGAAAGGTGAATTTATGAAGAGATTGACTAAATTCTTTAACAGCACTGCATTTAGATTTAATGTGTATTTGACATGCAATCAATTTGAGGAAAATTGATCCAAGTTCCATGTGATTGACAAGTGCGGCATATCCAAATGTTCCAAGGTCCAAAATATGGATTGTGGAAATTTGATACCAAATAAAGGTTTTAGTTTGGTATTTTCCCATGAACATAAATGGTACAAATGTAGTTAGATCAATTTGATTCTTATAAGTTCCTGAATAGTTTCATTATGAACTTATTCTGCATTTAATACCATATTGGCTATATATATATTGAGATATTTCTTTCCCTGATTTTTTTTTTTTTACTTTTTTCTTCCGTGAGTGTTTGGGGTGGGGTGGGATGGGATGGATAGGATTCTGTACCTGACTTCATACATCTGTTGAAAGTTTGAAATTTTAGGTCATCTTCTTCCAGACATTATAGATATGTTCATTGCTTTATCTTCCAAAGAAGAGAAAGGGAGTTGATTAACATCCTGACCATTGTATTTGGTTCAAAACTATTTTCTTGGAATAGATAATGCTTTCTTGTATTCTCCTTGAATTTGGTTTTTAACTTCTTCAGAGAAATATTCACATTTGGTTGCCCTCTCCTTATATTTTCTCATGTAGTTATTCCTTAAATCTAAAAAGATACATTATCCTGATGATACCATCAATCTGTCATAACCCAATTTCTTTCCTTTAGTGTGAGACTTTATTTGAATCTTTTGTTTAAAATACAAGTGATAATGGCATAATGCAACTTAATGCACCTTTTTGAAAAACAAATATTGTACAAGCTAGTAACTTGCTATCATAAGAAAACAGTTAACTTATGATTGAATTTTAAAGCAGTAGGGTTGTTGAAATTCAATTCACTTTTCCCTTTCAGGATGCCAAGAAATTGCACTTTTTTGCTGCTCTTCTGGACAGTCTACATATTAAGTTCAGCCTTTAATCTGGTTAAAAGCTTTTGCTGTTGCTTTTCAACAGTTTGCCATAGGCCCTAATAATGGGATTACAGGTACATGTATGAGATATTGAGATTCTATGCTAGAAGACTGCAGCTTCTACACAAATCTTCCCTTTTTTGTATGGGAAGTAGGAAAGTAGCTCGAATTGCTATCTTTTATTTGTATTAAAGTGATAATTTTGTTGAAATGTTATCAATGAATTTTACCTTTTAAGAATGACCCTGCTTTGCGCCTTTGCCAGCTATAAATGACTAAATGAGAATTGGGTCAAGAATTAGTTTTTATGTATATATTATTTCATTTAGAGAATATTCATCGAACTGCATTTTCATATGATTTTGTTTGTGGCTTGAAGCACCCAAGAAAATAAATTATCCTAATGTAATAAGTATATGCTTAAATAAGTGACAATCAGTACATCCATCAATTTCTGTGAGCCAGGATTCTTAATCCTCAATCACCTGTGCTAAGCAGTACAATGTGATAGAGTTTTATTTTATGTTTAACCTTTAAGTGGAATAATACAAGTACTTTTACCAAAGGCACAATTTTGCACTTCTTCTGGAAACCTCATTACTGGGCCAATTAGAACTTGGGTGACCTGGGAACAAGCAGGCAGATGTTCCTGGCAAGATGATAGAACAAGTGCTTTGAAAGTAGGATTTACAAGTGGTAGATGTGGGGTTTGTAAAGTCCTTTGGTTTCTTCATTAGGTAAGAGTTCTAGGCAGTTTACATCTTTATGTCTTATTCTTTGATGGTCTATTTAATTAGTTATTTCTTTTTGATTGTTGTTACAGGTTGAAAATTATTTTTTTGACCAGACTTATCTTCATTGAAATTCAATCTCACTGTGCTGAGGTGGATCTGGACTAATATCTCTGGAAAGTCTTATTTTGCATTGACTAAGATGAAAATGCTTACAATATAACGGTCAATAATTAAGAACCCAATCTGATATATGATATAATGTAGCAAATTCAAACATTATGCCTTGCTTCTGCGAATTTCTCAGTTCCTGATATGCTATTGGGTTACAACATCTGAAAGTAAAAGAAAATGTTGATAAAAATGAACTAGTGAAGCTGTATGTTGAATGGTTGAATGATGAACATGAGATTATAGGTCAACTGCTAATATTCTAGCTCTCCATTGTTCAACAGCCTTTGCTTTAGCAGTTCTAATTTAGAGAGATGATGAAACAATAGATTCCTGATTCATTGAGTCAGCACTGTGGTCCTGTAGGTAGAAACTTCAAAGCAGCTCTGAGAGTTGAACTCGGAGATGCCTTTGGCAACACTGAACTTCAATACTAGTTCTAATTAAGTAGAGATGTCTTATTTGCTTGAACACACTATTGTAAAAATCGGCCTAGGCGCCGATTAGGCGCTAGGCACCCCTAGGCCAAGGGGATTTTACCATTAGGCGGGCATTAGTCAACAGACTAGGCGGCCTAGGTGCCCGAGTCAGACAACTTGGCACCTGAGTTGGCCAAACTCGGCTCCTGAGTAGACGGCCTTGGAACCCGAGTCGGCCAACTCGGCCAAGTGTTTTATTATTATTATCATTATTATTTTTTGGTGTGCAATGTGTACACTGTTATGCTTTTCTTATTATTATTACTCGTCCGCCTAGGTGCTAGGCGCCCCTTGGGCACCCAACTAGCACCTAGCCCCTTCTACAACATTGCTTGAACAAGATAAAAGTTACAGTAGTTTAAAGGATTATCTGCATAGGCTGTTGGAGGAGGAAGAATAAACCCCAAAGTAAAAGAGATCGGTATCCAAGACCACACTGTGAGGAAGGTTTGAGTGCTACGTCTGGTGATGAGCATATTTGGCTTGCAAGAAGAGGTAATGCTGTGGCTCCTGTAGTTACTTTCTGATGGCAATGGAAACAGAGAGTTTGCTTCGTGAAGTTTTCATGTATGGGTCCTTATAGTCTTTTGCCTAATGTAAGTTTTTTAAAATCTCACAAGCATGCATTTTTTCCCAGAAGGGTGAATGAAGGAGGAAATTAATGGTCTATTTATGATTGTATATCTCTTAGCTGCTGTGGTATGTTTTTCCCAGTGAGATATTTGTACATTTGGCAACTTGGTTATGGTTATATGGGGTGATGTTCCAATGAATCCCTCCTCCCTGCAAACTCGTACATAAATGCACACAATCTAGCCTAAAATAGTTTGTGTGCATTTATGTAGACGATTGTGTTCATGTTGGTTCGCAGGTTCTCACGGGAGGAGGGGTTCTCATTTGATCATTAATCTGCTTATATATACTAACAAAGTGTTGTTCAATTGTATGAAGTTTGTCGTCTGTTGTTTATATTGCAAGTGATGATGATACGAGTAGTGGATTACCATACATGATTAGATACAAGACTAACCAAGTATTAGCAATAGTCTGAACTTCGTCTATTTTCCTTGTTTTCATGTGATTGGACTATATATCCTTCACGGTTACAGTCTGCATATTCTTCCTCACGTTTGTTTCTTTTGGGACAGGAAAAAGAAATTTGCTAGGTTGCTTGCTTGGCTGATTCCAGAAGTAATCAAATTTCCAACACGAGCAAGATAAGTTTTTGGCAATGGGTTCTTTTTTTCCAACGTGAAAAGTTAAATACATGACTGAAAGGCTCTTGCTATTTGCTATATGCTATATGCTATATGCTATATATGATGTCCGGTTGACCTTACAGATTATTACTAGTTCACTACCCATGATCTAAGACTAAGGAATTGTCTGTGGTCTAACCTCTGGAAAAACAGTTTGGGACCTCTAGAACCTCGTACAGATGCAGCCAAAAGTGGTTGGTAGGTGATGACCAGATGGTTTTTAGTAACTAACCATTGGACCACCTTTTTTTTCCATTGTGGTGATCAGGACAGGGGACCCTGATGGTTGTGGATGCCCTCGTAGGTTGTTATTACATAGCTTGGGTCATCTTTGTCTCGTTCAACTCTTTTCTTCACTTGGCAACCATCCACAGAGCACCTATAGTAATTCCTGTTGATAGCCAATACAATCATGGTAAGCTAGCTGTGGTGGTATCTTATCATATATAAAAATGCAACTATTTATCAAATGCAACTATTTATCAAATTAAGACTCTGTTTCGCATTATGTTGGGTGGAGGCTGGTAAAAGGCCAAGTCTAGCAATTTGTGGTTAGGAAATTGTTGGGCGGAGGCCCCGGTGAAAGGGCCAATTCCAGCAATTAGTGGTTAGAGGGATTGATGGGCAAAGGCCAGTAAATGACCAAGTCCAGTACACCTCTCGAAAATGTGGTGGTTTAAAAAGAAAGTAAAGTTGCGTCTTCCCTGTGAGCTATAACTTTTGGCGTAGTGGTAAAAGTAGTTGTTGAGTATGTCAATACGCGTAGAAAGATACGAAAAGACATCTTTGTGTATGGTTATGTAACTTTTAGAAATGAAGAATGGACAATCCATTAATGAATCAACATGTTTTATTAATTTTTAAAAAAATAATAAATAAATAAAGAGCAGTCGTCCATGGAGCTTGTTGATAAGCAATACAATCAATCATTGTAAGCTGTGTTAATATCTTATCACCATATATGAAAATGAACTATTTATAAATTTAAGATTTAAGATTCTGTTTGGCATAGTTGGGGGTTGAAAATTAGCTAAAATTTGAAAGTGGTTATTTGAGGTGTTTGATAAAAGTAGTTGAGTAATAATAAGTCGATATATGTAGAAAAATACCAGAAGGCATCTTTGTATATGGTTATGCCGTTTTTAGAAATGAAAAATGGACAATACATAAATGAATTGGAATGCTACACCAATCTTTTGAAAGAAAATTCATGTTTATAAATAAACAATATAACCATTATTAACAATCATTACAGTTCACCCAGTTCGTGTGAATCATACTATTAAATAATGTATATTCAGTATACAAATAATGTACTTTTAGTATATTAAAAATGTATATTGTATTTAGGGAAAATATATTATTTGAGTATTGAAAGTACATTATTTTATATAATGTACATTCAGTATACGAACAATGTACTTTTAGTATATAAAAAATATATTTTTTGTTATGATCCACATAGTATTGTACTATTGTATGGATAATGGTCCACACAATAATTTGCCACAAACTATAATGTGGATCATGTTTCAAAATATAAGGTGAACCATTGAAACATACGGAAAATTTATTTTAAAGTAATTTACTAAAAATAAAATTTTAATAAATTAAAAATAATTTTTTGATAAATTAATAGGCAGCCGCAGTATACTAAACATAAATTGGACCATAAAATGATTGGGGTACGTGGGAGCTTCTGTGATCCCCTTGATTTGATCTAAATTTAATTTTCAAACATGCAGCAAAGGTTTGTTTTTTTTTTTTTTTTTTTTTTCAGTTTGGTTGATGGGCCAACTGCTACCCATATGGAGTATTTACTTTTCTTCACTAGAATTGGTGGAAATTCCAATCAAGATGAAAAGGGAAAATAATAGCGGTAATTTTGGAGATAAGATCTAATTTAATATGATACATTTGAAATTAAAAATTCTTTAATTGGACAATCAATATGCTATTTGATGAGATTTTTATTGTTAGAAGGCAGTTAAGTCACAGCAAGGTTTTTCACATGGAAATAGACATATATGAGTATCAACTACTAGATTCATGTGATGTTGTATTGGGGAATTAGGAAGGAAATAAATTATAATTTTGTAAAAAAGGAACAAGTTGAGAATAAAGTAAGAATTCAAAGTTTATTATTTGGTATAGACAATAATAGAATTAGGAGGACAATTTCATCCTTACACTTCATACTTTATTCCCATGCATTATGAAATTGCAATTTTAGGGAATTTGCAATTCTTCACATTTGAAGAATTACAATTCCCTCACAACCAAACTCGGAGATTTTTTACTTCTTCAAATTAAGTGAGATTCAGAAATTTTTTATTTTTTCAAATTAAGTGGGAAAAGAATTGCAATGGTAAGAGGAGGACTGCATGATATTTCACAGATTTCAAGAAGAGCATGTAGTGGCATAGATAGTGGGTGTCACATCATATCATGGTATTACCTCGGATTTGGGCTGTTCTTCACCATCTTCTTGCCGTATTTCCTCCATTTGTACCCATCATCCAGTATTTCAACCTCAGACTTTGTTTTGAACGCGAACTTTTCTCTGCCGCCGCCGTAGCTCCCACCATCTATATACCACCAGGCCATCATCAAATCAAATGCGTTGAGCCAGCAACAAACCAGTAATAAGTTTTCTAAATTCTAATGCAGATAACATGTTCGACAAAATGACAACTACCTAGCTAGCTAGAGTTTTAATTTGCTTACTGTTTCTAGGTCCTCCCTGCAGGTAGCCGCCGTGAACTCCCTCCTGAGGCGGAGGAACCTGGTGGTGCGGCGGATTAAGAAGCGGATAATAATGACCGCCGGACACGTGCATCGCCGCCGGCTCCTCCTCAGCCCAGTCGCTCAACTCGAGAAACTCAGAGGGCTCAAATACAGGCTGATGATGGGGGCTACCAAAAGGTGAGCCCGTATTCTGGTAATTCCCATCCATGGGATCGAGTTGGTAGTGCAGTGAAGAAGAATGAGTAGTGGTGGAAGTATAAATATGTTGTCTGGTCTGAATCATCTGATCCTTCGTAGTAAGTTTCGTGGGAAGACGGGAGAAGCTTCATGCGAGGTGGGGCGGTAGACTTGCATGAGATGAGATGAGAGACTGGATTGCTTACGTTTTGGTGTATGTTAGCAGATATGAGAGTGTGGTGGGGCATATCTCGGAAGACTTGTGCGCAGACTTTGTAGTGCTTCATTTCTTTCAAAATTTAATTTAAAAGATTCCAGTTTCATCAAACTAATCAAACTCATAGTCCTTCCGTCCCGAATTGAATGTCTCATTTGCTTTTTCCACGCTTTTTAAGAAATTAAAGTAAATGTGATGTGTTTTCCAATTATGCTCTCAATTTTTTCACTTTTGAAAATAAAAGCAATAAAGAAAGTAAGGGTAAATTGAGAAAATTAGAATGATGGTGATGTTCAATTTTAGAAAGAGGACACCAGCTAAAGACCTTGTGGTCAAGTGACATCTGGTGTCCTGATTAACACTCCCACATGAATAATGGGAGTGAGTTCGAGCATGAATGATGAGAGTGGGTTCGAGTCTCAGTGCAGGTAACTCTTGACTCGTTGTGCTTCAGTAGGTAAAAAAGAAAGAGGATAACATTTTGGGACAAACAAAAAAGGAAAGTAATACAGGTGAAATGGGATAGAAGGACTAAAATTTTGCCTCTAAAACTACTGTAGAGTTAAATCACGAGCCACACAGTCAGTCTATTAGTAAAATTTTACTTCAAATTATTATTTTTAGTCATGACTTTTAAGTTAGGCGATGAATCAACTACGTTAAGGCTGGTGTTTTGTAGTGCTTATTTGGTTGGTTTCGTATGTGAGTTCTCTACACCTTGAGGTTGGATGGGTAGGGTAAGTCGTTCAAGATTATATTTAATTTGTGTAGGGCGGCACAGCTGCATGCTGTTTTTTGCTTGTCCCTTTATGTTTGCTTTACCTTAATTTCTTTTCTTTCTTTGACTCAGGTTTAGTTAATTAAACAGTTATTTATACTATTCAAATTTTCATAGTATTAAATATTTATATACTCCTTATAAATTAAAAACTACATGAAAAATAGTACGGAGTATATATTAAACAATAAAAAGGTTTAAACATCACGGGAAAATACTATAATAATAATAACAATAATAATACTAATAATAATAAGAGTAAAGAGTTAATGCCATATGGAGTTGATTCTACGGATATAGTTGTTTTACTACGTTTAGTTCTAAACTTTTAAATTAATCACCTTTGATGCTTCAACTTTCAAACTGTTACTATCCGTTGTCCAGGTTAACTGGTCTTTCAACTTGCAAAATTTAACCAGTCGTGGTTCTCTTATGAGGACCACAGCTGGTTAAAATTTGATAATTGAAGAACTATAGATGATCAACTTGGATCACTAATGATAACAATTTGAAAGTCTAAGGACCACATGTAATCAACTTAAAAGTTTAGCACTAAAAGTGGAAAATCACTATAATTAGGGGACACTAAATGATGTTAAATCTAATAATAATCAGTTGTGGTGGTGGTGATTTTCTCCGTAGACCAGAATGAATATTTTTCTTTAACTATATTTTCTTTGAATACTCAATTAAACATGGAAAATTCAAAAAATAACTTTTGAAAGTCATTTTCTGAATTTTCAAAGGACCCTAAAAGTATTACATTTTTCCCATAAGTATTACGCTCTCTCATAAGTAACAATCAATCAATCAATTTATCTCAAATTAATGTTATACTTTTCTTTAAAGTAAATGTTCAACCCCTAAATATTACATTTGATTTAAAAGTATTATGAAGTACATTTTTTCTCAAAAGTATCAAACAATTTAATCTTAATTAGTATTACACTTTCTAACATAAGTATTACATGCATTTTCATTTTGACGTAACTTATCTCACGGATAAAGATCTATAAAAAAGTTTCATAAGAGATTCACCTATTTTTTTAAACTTTATTTTCAAGATTCAATAATTTTTTTTTGGGATTATAACGTTATCACTTTAATCACAAATTCAATACGCTAATACTAATTAATTACATAAAGAATAACAAACATTAATAAATAAACTTACAATTCTATTTTTTTTTTTGAGTACGACTAACTGTAGAAGAATCAACAGTTGACTCCATTGAGGCTCAAAACCACTCCCATATCCATGTGGGAGTGTTAACCGGGATACCGGATGCCACTAGACTACAAGGTCTTTGGCACTTACAATTCTATTATTTACAACTGTTTGCAGGTAGGCAACAAATATTAATAAATAAATTTACAATAATATTAAAAAATAAAATTGTAAAGTTTAAATTAAAATTTTGTAATTGTTCAAAGAGATGGGAGCCAAACATGAAAGCTTTTACAAAAAGTTTCATACTTGTGTTACTAGAGTATAAGATCCTGAACCATTGCCATCTTTTTTGTTAAATAGATAAATAGAAATGATTTCAATATAACCTTTACAACAAGGTTGAATTCCATTCCAAAGAGTCATTTTGTCCACCTTATATGTCTTGGGTACGTAATACTGTTTTATGTTTTGTTCCCATTTCTAAAAATGATCTCTTCCTTAGAATATGGAAATATCAAAGTGTCATACCATGAGTTTATGATACAAAATGGCATTCATATTATGTGTTTCCAGTTAACATATTATATACTTCCAGTTAATAAATTATGTGTTTAATTACTACAATTAACATATTATATGCATATGCAGTTGACATATTATATACGTGTAGTTAATAAATTATGTATATGAAGTTAATATATTGTGTGCTTTTAATTTATTTATAGGTACATAACGGATACATAACATGTCAATTACAGACACATAATTTAAATGTCATTTTGGATAAGAATCCATGGTATAATTTGCCAGGAAATACTCCATGACGGAGCGAGAAAAAGAAAAAATCGATTGCGACGTATTTAACGTTCACCTAGTACTCCATCATTGAATTTTCTTCATATCTGATATATGGGAAAACAACATATGTTCATAGATTTTTGTAGTACCAAACAATAATTGAACCCCAATTTCTATCTATGTACTTTTTTAAGAGAGTTAAAAACATCTGAGATCCTCTGAGTATAATAGTTTTACCATGTTTAGTCATAAACTTTTAAATTGATCACCTGGTCTTTTGACTTTAAAAATGTTTGTCATTATTAGTGGTCAAGTTAACTATTCATGGTTACATTTGTGTGAGAATATCTATGAGACGGGTCGGATCAATATGGAAACGTAATACTTATACTGAAAAATATAATACTAATAAAGAATAAAACGGTTGTTACTTATAAGGGAAAATGCCATATTTTTTAAGAAAAATGTAATATTTTTATATTTTTCATCAAAAGTATTGCACTTTCTCTTATAAGTAAAGAAAATGTAATACTTTTAAATTAAAATGTAAAAATATTATATTTATTTTTAAAAAATATTACACTTATATATATATATAATTTATAAATATTTTATTCTTGAGTAATATTACATTTGTCAATATACGTATTATATTTTTATCTTGATCTGACCGTCTAAGACAATCTTACATAAGATTTTGCCTTTGGTAGATGGATAATGGAGGAATCACATGATTTATTTATGGCAATAAAAGAGAATATAATAATATTACTAGTTTGGAGAAAGTCGTAATCGGTCATGATTATAACTCATTGGTGCAAACCACCCAAACGTCCCATCCAAACTCTCCCTTGTTACTGCTTAGACCCCGCAAACGGCGGTGGCCGCGACGACGGCGTCCAACCTTTGTAATTTTGTGATTGAATTTTCGCCATATGCCAAGTTGCCTCCATTATCTATTTAGTCATCTTATCAAACATTGCCACATGGTCGATAGTTATGATATTTGATCCAGCTTAATGATTTTTATTTAAGAAAATTATTATTTATACCGCTCACAAACATGACAATTATCAATGTTGCAACTGAATTATTAGTGGTGTAAATATTATCCCTCAATTTTAAAACGTGACATATGTTGTCCCTCTCATAATAAGAGACGGAGAAACATTGTTATTGGTGGAAGGAGAACAAACGGATAAAGAAAAATGAAGGAAAGCAAACGTGGTCTTTGAACAGGAAAAACGGCGTATAACAACATTTACAACACTAATAATTTAAGGGGGGACAAATATGTCATGTTTTAAAAATTGAGGGGTAGCATTTACACCACTAATAATTCAAGAGTGATATTGATAGTTGACATATTTGTGAGAGACATAAATTACAATTTTTTTAAAAAAATTTAAAACCACAAGTTTATAGTGTAGATTATAACATTTTTGAAAATTGATTGAGGTGATTTTTTAATGGGTCACATTTGTGTGAGATCGTCTCACTGATTTTTATAAATTGTTAGTCTTTATAATGAATAGATCTTTCCGACCACTACAGTGGTCGGAAATTTCGACCACCAAATATCAAAAAATAATTTTAAAAAAAAGCATTTCATTGCTATTCATTACCCCGTAAAAATACTTTTAATACAAATAATAATACTTTTATAATGATGTAACATCACAAAAAACTAGCAATTTCATTACAAAATATAACTTTACATTTCAAAAGTAGTAGCTACTTTAAGTTTCAAAAGGTAGTAGCTACATTAAGTTTCAAAATGTAGTAGCTACTTTACATTTCAAAAAGTAGTAGCTACTTCACAATTCTAAATATTTCTACATTAGAATCACAAGTTCTAACAAGTACTAAGATTACATTGGAGATTGTGTATCATCATTCACATTGAGATTGTCTAACCCAATATCACTACCTTGATTGCTATCAACTGCATGAGTAATAGATTGTAACAACTCCGGATGTGCACGACGTAGCAACTCGATAATTATCTTATTTTGCTCAAGAATCTCGTCTTTAGTTTTTTCTAATTGTCCAATTCTTTCATCACAAGTTACATGCGATGATGATCCTCCATATGTTGACTTCTTTTGCGTCGCCACCTCGGGAAAGTAGTGTTGGGTATCCGATCCAAACCCAAACACATAACCTCCCTTCTTGAGACCACCAGTTGCTTCATACCAAACAATTGATTGATCAAGTTCGGGTTGAGTTTGCTGCTTTTGAGTTACAATTTCCTATATTGATAGCCATTAAAATTAGAATCCCAATTGTCAAATATGAAATAACAATAGAAACAACTTGTACTAAAATTTAACAACAGTATGTAGTTTACTGGAATGAATTTTAATTTTTTCAGTAAACTAAAAAAAAAAATTTCAGCTCACGAATTTTTTAGCAAACTGAAATTTTCCAGTAAATTTATGTTTTAATGAAAAGATTCAAGTTCACTGAAAATAATCCCATAAATTGGTTCCCACCAGTTTAATTCTTGAAATTAATCTGGTGGGAACCAGTTTCCTTCCAGGAAGGAAACTGGTTCCCAGTTTACCAGTTTACTGGATTAAGTAAACTGGTTAACCAGAATGGAATGGAAAAGCATATTAACATATATAGAAAATGTCATATAACAACAAATATAGTTAATAATGAATCAAGAATGGAAAAGCATATTAACATCTTACGTATTCTTTAAACCAATCTGCAAAATTCCTTTCGATTTCATCATCTACATCTTGATCAGTACAACCAGGATTGTAGCGTCGTAAACCGTTTTCATACAACCTACAATAGTGAAATTAGATATATACATTTGAAACCAACATGGGAAAAAATATAGCACACATACCTTAAAATAGGTTGAACCTCCTCACAATGCAATAACACATACTGATGAGCGGCAATTGAACCTTCAACATATCTCTTATTTTTCATTTTGGACTTCAAGTGATTGAGGAATCTTTCAAATGGATACATCCAGCGATATTGTACTGGGCCACCTAAACGTGCTTCATAGGAAGATGGACAGGCAAGTGTTCCATGCAGTCAAACAGTGCAGGAGGGAAAAAACGTTCTAACTTACACAACGTTAAAACAATTGATTTTTCCATTTCACATATGTTGTCTACACGTAGGGATGTAGAGCAAAGATTTCGGAAAAATGCACTTAACTCAGTCAAAGACTTCCAGTGACAGCTTGGTAAAAACATGAAGGCTACAGATAAAAGAAATTACATAAAAATATGGCAATCATGACTTTTCATCCCAATTAATTTAGAAGATGTGGAATCAACACATGTAGCCAAATTAGAAGAAAACCCATCAGGTAACTTCAAAGTCTGTAACCACTCATAGATAGCCAATTGATTAGTACGGTGTAAGCTGTAGCTCGCCTTGGGCATAATAAAACGTCAATTCTGTTCCACCAACTCAAGTTGTGGCCTATTACAGACGTCCTTCATATCAAGACGTGCACTAGGCGTGTCTTTGTTTTTGGTTGTGCCTTTGACATCCATAACCGTGTGAAATATGTTGTCAAACACATTTTTCTCTATGTGCATCACATCAAGGTTATGACATAGCAAGTTATCGTTCCAATAAGGTAAATCCCAAAATATGTTCATTTTTTTTCCAGTTATGTGATTGTCCAAACCGCTCAATGCGATCAATTGGACTATTAATAATCCTTGGGATATTTTCCAAATAATGAAACAACTCATCCCATGTCCTAATTGGTGGAGGCATTGATTTCTCTACCCGTCGTTTGAAGAAGGCATCTCAATTCTTCCTCCAAGAGTGATTCATTGGAAGGAATTGACGGTGACAATCAAACCAACATGTTTTATGACCATTCTTCAAGTAAAATGATTTAGAATACTGAAGACAATAAGGACATGCAAGTTTCCCAGCTGTCTACCATCCAGATAACATACCGTATGCAGGAAAGTCATTGATGGTCCACATTAACGCAGCTCGCATCATAAAATTTTGTTTCAGTGATGAATCATAAGTTAAGACACCTGTTTCCCATAATAATTGAAGCTCATCAATTAAAGGTTGCAAATAGACATCAATATTAACTTTTGGGTTCTTTTTTCCAGGAATAATACAGGTTAAAAATGTGTATGGTGTAGTCATACACAGTGAAGGTGGGAGATTATATGGAACAACCATAACAGGCCAACAAGAGTACGGCTTTGCATTGAAACCAAAAGGAGAAAATCCATCAGAACATAAGCGTAATCTCACATTTCTAGGATCTGCTGCGAAATCAGGAAACCTTCTATCAAAATGCTTCCATGCTTCACCATCAGAAGGATGACACATAATATCAGGTTCGCGACGATTTTCATAATGCCACCGCATGTGTGAAGCAGAGCTATGTGATGCATGCAAACGTTGCAATCTAGGGATGAGAGGAAGGTAATGCATTCTTTCTGTGGCACCTCTTTTGCACGAGTACATCCAGGTGGGAGTGGTTTAAATCTTGGCTCACCACAAAACTTACAGTGCTGGTCATTGATTTCAGACTTATAGTATAACATACAACTATTCACACAACAATCAATCTTCTCATGTCCAAGACCAAGTTTTGTAAGTAACTTTTTTGCATCATAATACCTAGTAGGTACTCGATTATCAAGACCCATCATCTGGTTATTATACTGAAATATTTGATCCATTGCTAGTTGCGGTATATTAAAAGTTGTCTGAATATTCATCATCCTCAATGTATATGCTAGCTCTGTTTCTTCACCAACATTCATTGATAAAGGTTGTCTCGCAGCATTTAACAAATCATAGAAGTTTTTTGCACTACTATGTGGCTCTTCATCTTGGTCATTCTCGGTATTTAGTGGAAAAAACGATGGACCAGCTACATCAAAAACCATCTGTTCATAACGATTATTTTCACTAGGGCCCTCATTCATATCTGGTTGTATTGAGGGGGGGGGAGCTCATCATGACACGTCCTACACTTACTACATGGACACCTAATTTGCATTGAAACCTCATAAGCATGAAGTGTGCTTGCATAATTTATAAATTCCTCAACACCCGCTAAAAACTCATCAGTATACCCCCTTTTTCCTGGTAACAACCGGTTGTACATCCATTTTCGATGTTCAGGTATATTAGCCATATAAAACAAATGCAAAAGTATATACAATATAAACACAACATATATAAATATATTACAAGTAATATAAATATTTTAAATAATTATATATCAACATACTAATAAAATAATAGACAACATATATACAATGCAAGCTAAGGTTAAAAAATTATAAATATACAAATAACACTAAACACACACATAAATAAATTTTACACACACACACACATACATACATACATACATGCATACATACCTACATACACACTACATAGTGTTCAATCATTTTATAAATAATTTAAAACTATATACAAATAATTAAAACTAGATCTAAAAAAAAGATGACGTAAATACAAAATTCTAAAAATATATACACATACCTTAGCTTGATTTCAACACTATAGTGAAAAATCTCCTGCAAAAAAAAAAAAAAAAAAGTGTAAATATTCAAACTAGCTAGATCTAAAAAAAATTGACATAAATGAAAGTTCTAAGAATATATGCACATACCTTAGTTTGATTTCTACACTATTGTGAGTAGTTTAGTATAAATTGCGTGGAGAAATGAAGAAATCTGAGAAATGGGTAAAAGAAAACAAAAGAAGAAAAAAAAATGGGCAGGAATCTGCTGGTGTGGTTATATATAAAGGAATTTCCGACCTCGGAAACAAAGTCAATTTCGAAAAATAAATAAATCGCTAAACTTTCCGACCACGGAAAAAAGTAGTCGGAAATTTCCGTCCACTTTTTCGACGACTTTATCGCTTGATGGTAAAAAGAAAAAAAAATCACTTTTTGCGGCCAAAATTTTAGGTGGTCAGAAAAGCGGTCGGAAAATTGTTGTTTTCCAGCAGTGAAACCATATTACACTCTTGGTCAAGAATCAAGAGAAGTCAGTCTTGAACCAAACTACACTCCTGGTCAAGTATCAAGCGTAACCCGACTAATATTTAAAGATGACAACATGGCATCTAGAGGATACCTTCTGTCATAAATGAATGACAAGTTGTTTGACATCCATGTCAAATACAACTCGGCAACAAATATTTGGGAAACACTGTCAGAAAAATACAGTGCCAATGATGCTGAAAGTCGAAGTGTTAAAAATGACAAGAACAAAGGGAGTGTAAAAGTTAAGAAACTCATAGGTGTGCGATAAGCAAGGACACCGAGCATACCAGTGCTATCATCGCAAGGGCAAAACTAGTAGAGGACAAAGTCGAACGAGATTGAAGCTTAGTTCAATATGAGAGAACAAGATGAGTATTGCATTTATTTTAAATAGTAGTTATTTTGAGTAACTCTTATTTGTTCTAGTTTAGAAGAGATCGCATAAAAGGTGATAATATTAGGACTAAACATTAGTTGAGTTGTCTAAATTTTGGGTGCATATTAGTACTTATTTTAATTGTGTGTTGGTAGCATGAAAAATTTATCATTCTTGAATACTCTGTCTAGGAAGGTGATTTTTAAGTAAACTTCGATTTCACTACTCGACCTAGGAGTTTTTAAAAGTAGGGTGTTAATCATACAAGCAAGTTGAAGCGCCACTTGATCCTCACATGTAATGAGGTTCACTTTCATATATTATTAAACGGTCAAAGCCTTGCAATATATATTACTTAAGTAGTACAATAATAGTGTTGATTCAAATTACCATTTTATAAATAAGTGGGGACTATGTAATCTTTTGAGAATAAATTTGAAATTTGTACTGATTTGCATTATACCAATGCCATATTTGAGTTGTAAATTTACTCAAAGGAAAAAATTGTGAAGCTGGAATAACTTTGAATGTTAAAGTTATACACGTTGAATTCACCTGGTTGGAATTTATATAGATAAATTACTTTTTAATAAATGCTAGTTTGAACATATTCCTTGCATATAAGATTAATTTCTTCCAAGAATATTATGCGGAATTTGTGATTATGTTGTTCAACATGAAGTAGCATGCAAACAACATTATCTCTCTGGCTTACGGGCTTTGAGAATTTATACATATGATCTAAATCTTGGTTGAGAAAAGTATTTCTAATTTCTTGAAGAATATTATGCGAAATTTGTGATTATGTTGCTCAACATGAAGTAGCATGCAAACAACATTATTTCTTTGGCTTACAAGTAATGATAATTCGTACATATGATTTAAATCTTGGTTGAGAAAAGTATTTGTAATTTTTTTACATAGTGGGGTAATTAATTCCTTATACTTCTTCACTATAAGTTTCTTTATAATACCGATAATGATAAAAGAGAATGTTTCATGTTAAGCATGAAAATCTCAAGGGATTATTTATGAGTAAATAAAGTACTTAAAGTGTACGTAAATTTGATCAAGAGGATCAACTTACTTTATTAAAGAATGCTAATTATGAAGATTAGTTGTTGAATTATTGATGGAATGACTTATAACTCAAGAGGTGATGATGAATTCATGGTGGATCCCCACTTGTGTGGTCAAACGAAGCCATGTAAAGAGTCACAAAATAGTACACTAATTGGTCATTCCTATAATGTGAGTACTTGTGAGGTTGAACTACAACTCTTAATGAATTCATAACCATATGAGACGGGTGGTCCTATCGAGACGAACCTAATGAATTCACCGCTTAACACTTGAGCATAAATTACTCTTAATGATTTTATACCCAATTTGGGTAGTTTATTTTGAGATAGACTTAACGTAATCATCACCTATTTGTGTGAAAAAAATTAACCTCCTTTTATGAAAGATAATGAGCTATCTCTCTAGAGCGCTCATGAGCATATGGAGATTCAGTTGGGCTAAAATATATGAGAAGCATGATGTTCTTAATGAACTACACTAGGCTAGATACTGAAAATATAACCAAAGTGAGTCACACAAGAAAGCGCTGAAACAAGTGCTCCAGTGCCTTAGAGGCATCATGGACTGGGGTCTCGACTGTGTAGGATTCCAACTGTTGTGGAAGGGTAGTGTGATGCAAACTGGGCTAATGACGTTAATGATGTCAAAACCACCAGTGGATATGTGTTCACAATGTGTGGGTAGCCACATCATGAAAAACCACCAAACTAATCTTGCATATATAGCTAAATCAACTATAGAAGCAAAATTCATAGCACTTGGTCTAGCAAGCCAAAAAGTTGAGTGGTTAAGAAATATGTTGGTAGATGTGCAGTGTGGGGGTGTCCCACAACTTCAGTACCTATACATTGTGGCTCACAAACTGCCATTAGCGTTGCAAATAATAGGGTCTATAATGGGTAGAGAAGACACATAAGAGTCAGACATGAGTTTGTACGACAATTGATTGCCAACGGAGTAATCACAATGGAGTATGTAAAATTTTAGAAGAATATTGCAAATCTTCTCAAAAAATGTTTAAACTTAAAGACCATCCTTGAAATATCAAGGGAGATGAGGTTAAGATCAGTGAGGTAAAGAATTCATGACGGATACCACTTCTGTGGTCAAACAAAATAATGGAAAGACTTACTCTTAACTTGTGAAATAGATAGCCATAATTAACTCTGTAACCTGTAATGGGTGGTTTATATTGATATAGACTTGACAGAGTTAAACTCTATATTGAGGTAGACATGACAGATTTAAAAAGTCTATATTGAAATAGACATGACGGGAAGTTCAATGTTGATGTGTGCATTGAAGTTCAAAAATTTTCTAACAAAAGAGTTCAACATGCATATAATTCTTGGGAAGGAAATTACTCAGTGTTACTACGTGTTAGTTCAAGAACTAATTCACTAACATTAAGGTCAACTTTTAAGTATTGCTCAATTTTTTTTTTCTCTTTCAGCCTTCTTTTTAATCGGTGGGGGATTGTTGGAATACCATTCATAAAGAAGGCAATTCTTTATTCCAAATTTTTCGGAGCTACAGAGCACTCCTTCTCCTTGTTTGCAAAGAGTTGAGATGTGGGATCACTCAACAAAAATTTCCCCTAAAATAGCAATTTATTTGTGGTCTGAATTGGAGGAGTTGGTTATGCTTTGTAATATAAATACCCCTACTTCTTCGAACATATGACACATAGTTGAGAACTTCTTCTTTTCCTTTATCTATCATTCTTGTCTGAGCATATACATATACATCAATCTGTGTAGCCAGTTGAGAGCGTCCTGGATATTAAATGCTTTTAAGTCAATGTTATTTAATACGGCACATATTCCCTTTTCACCCATACATGTTCTCTTTTCTAGAAAGGTTTCCAACCTCCGTTTTCGTTGCTTGCATTTTCCAACAGTTTTTGCAACATATCAAGACAATTTTTATTTTGAAACCAAAGACAATTCATTCGTTCAATAAAGTCCAAATTAAGTACATCAAGCAGGATAGGTAAAGTAGGGAAAGTAAACCATTTCATATCATCTATCAAAAAAATAAAAGTTCTACTAAATGAATTCACATTCTATTCTCTTTCATTTTTATTTCTTGCAGACGTGGCATGAGATTATAAGTCAAAATTTTGAGGGAGGCAACAAAAATATGGAGTAGAATTTGGTAGTCAAAACATAACTAGCCAGAGTATGAGTAACCAATTTGCAAATCGTTTAGCAAAAAAGAAATTTAAATGAGGAATACTCATCGCTAACTCTTTAGTATCACTGACTACCAATTATATTATGGACCATGATCCACATTTTACTGAGTCATTGATAAATGTTTATTTTTAGTATATAAAGGTTTATTTTTAGGTAATATATAAAAAATGAACTTATAGTACACTAAAAAGAACTTGAAAAAAATGAATTTATAGTACAATAAAAAAAATCTACAACATACTAAAAAATGAACATGTATGTCATTGTATTTTAGGGTTAGGATTAGATTTCATACCATGCGACATCGTTTAAGCCTTATTGTGAAACTGAATCCGATATTCCGATAGTCCGATTAGCCGGTTTCCCGGTAACCGTTGGTGGTGGAAGCTATTATTGTGGTGATTACTAATAGAGGCCCTTGTTCTCCGGGGATTATTTGGGGGAAACCAAGTAAATCGCAAACCCTACTTTTTGATTTGTTATTTATTCACTGTATTGTGAAATATTTGTGATATATTATGATTAAGATTTGATATATTGTGATTTATTAACGTGGAAGCATTTTTAATCGTAAATTTTAATTTTTTTTTATGTGTGACTTATTCACTGTATTGTCGCTATTGTGATATATGTACTATTGTGATATATTTGTGATATATGATCAATATGATATGATATATTGTGATTTATAAATGTGGAAGTAGTTTTATGCGCAAACCATAATTTTTAATATGTGATTTATTCACTGTATTGTGATATATTATGTAGGGCTGTACAAACCTAACCTAACTTGTTAAACGCTGTGATATATTATGAATATATGTTATGATATATTATGAATATATGTTCTGATATATTGACAATTTGACATATTGTGATATAAATCATATAATGGTGAAAGTAGTGTGAAACTGTTAGATTATGTGATATTATGTGATCTATTGTGATGTACCATAAAGAGTTAAAGGTTTAAATGTGAAATTATCAAGGTTGAAACTTGAAATTTCCATTTATTTGCGGAAACCCTTAACTGAAATTCAAATAATGATGAACTGGATTTAAGTTCCTAAATATGGATTTCTTGTAATGTAAATTTTATGGATGTACGACCTTTAAATCAGTTAAATGCCTTTAACTGTTTGTAATGTAAATATGAAATCTTTATAAATGATGATACAAACTTGTGTCTGAATCTGGATTTCTTTCAATTCTTTGTATATGTTTGTGGTGATTGTTGCATACTTGCCAATTGAAAATGTTGGAATGTTTGATAATGAATTGATGCTCATCACTGAACTTAGTTTTGGACCTCAACCCTCAACTTAGGAGGGACATGGAGGACAAGCCCAAGGCACTGAGACATCTGCTCAGCAGCCTCAAGTGACTCCTATTGTTCCTGTAAAAAAGAGGAAGGAGGTTGAGTCTAGATCAAAGGTGTGGGATCACTTTGAAAAGATCCTTGATAAGGATGAAAAGTTGATTAAGGAGAAATTCCTATACTGTGCAAGGCTCTTTGCATGTGAGCCAGAAAAACATGGCACTTCCTCTTTAAGAAATCATATGATTGACTGTCTTAAAAATCCTCATCCTAAGGATACAAGGTAATCAATGCTCACCTTCAATGTTGTATCATCTTCTACACCAGAGAGTTCTCTAAGGGGGTAATAGGTGAATTAGAGACTTGGGTGTTTAATCAGGAAGCCATTAGGATGGCTTTATGTGAGATGATTATAGTAGATGAGTTACCCTTTAGGTTTGTAGAGGGGCAAGGGTTTAGAAGGTTTATTCTAGTTGCCTGTCCTAAGTTTCAAATCCCTTCTAGGTGGACAATTTCAAGAGATATTTTCCAAAAATACCTAGATGAGAGATTAGTCCTTAAACAACTTTTTAAAGGTAGCTCCCAAAGAGTTAGCTTAACCACTAACACATAGACCTCTGTAGAGAGGATAAATTACATGTGCATAACTGCACATTTCATTGATGATTAGTGGAAGCTCAACAAAAATATCATAATTTTGTCCCTGTTTCATCTCAGAGGGTAGAGTATATAGCCAAGGCATTAGAGGGTTGTTTGGTTGAGTGGGGTACTAAAAATGTTTTCACTGTCACAGTTGACAATATCTCTTCCAATGATACTGCAATAGGGTTTTTTTCAAAAGTAAGTTGATGTCTTGGGGTAGCACTTCTGTAAAGTCTAAGTACATGCACATGAGGTATATAGCCAATATTCTGAATCTTGAAGTGCAAGATGGGTTGAAGTTTGGTGACAGTTCAATTAAGAGGGTAACGGATGCAGTGAGATGGGTTCGGAACTCCCCTTCAAGGCTAAAAAAAAAAAAAGTTTAGAGATCTTGCTAATCTTATTGGGGGTAGAAGCCAAATCAGTTTTGCAACTGGATGTTCTTACCAGATGGAATAACACTTATATAATGTTCAACACTGCTATCCAGTACCAGAGAGTGTTTGAAGCATATGAGAGGAATGATTCCTAATTTTCTGCTAACCTTGGTGAATCTGTGCCAACTTTTCTAGATTGGTGTGATATGAAAAGTTTGGTAACTTTGCTGGAAAATTTCTATGATACGATTGTGAGAATTTCTAATTCTCTTTATATAATATCTAACACTTTCTTTAGTGATATCTCTGATCTTAGTTGCATGTTAAATGACATGATTGAGGCTGAATCTAATAGTGAAAGGTAAATACAAATATGTTAATTTTTTTAAATACATGTTTGTGTTAATTTTTAATGTGTTAAATACTTAAATATGAGTTTGTTTTAATTCTGTATAGGCAATGTGGTCCCAAATGAAAAATAAGTTTGAAAAATATTAGGGGACCTTGAAAAAATGAACTGTTTGATATTCTTTGCCAATGTATTGGACCCTAGAGATAAATAAAGTTGAGTATATTTCTCACCAAATTACTTAACTTTATGGTGAAGTTAAAGGCAAATATTGTTTTGCTAAGGTTCAATCTGCAATGGTTGGGTTGTTCAATAATTATGTAGTCACATACTCTGTGAATGTAACTAGTGAACCCTCTACTGCCCAACCTTCTCAACCACAACCAGTGAATGTGCAGGTTACTATTGTTCAAAGGCCACGGTCTAGGTTGAAAAGTAAACCGAAAAGACAAGGAATGGAGAGTGATGGAAGACTTAAACAGACTGAGCTGCAAATATATTTGAGTGAGAGTATTGTGGAAGATAAAGATGATTTGATATCCTTAGATGATGGAAGGTAAATAGTGAGAGATTGCCCATTCTCTCAAAAATGACAAGGGATATTCTAGCAGTACCAATATCAATAGTGGCTTCTGAATATATTTTTTCTACAAGTGGTAGAGTGTTAGATTCATTTAGGAGTTCCTTAACTTCCAAAATTGTGGAAGCCTTAATTTGTACACAGGATTGGTTGAGATTACCAAATCAACCAATACAAATTGAGGAAAATATTAATGACTGTGAAAGGCTTGAAAAAGGTAAAAAACATTTTAATGTTATTCCTTATTTCCTTTTATGATTTTTTTTTAATCTTTTGTAACTTTTAAGCCTTATATGTTTTTTATTTGCAGAGTTGCCAAGTGGAGTTAGGAGTATTGGGACTAGTTCATCCCTTCCAACCATTGCAATAATATTCATTCAATCTGCTCTGAATTTTATATTAATATTTTATTCTTGTTTTCTGTTATCTTTTGATAATCTGTTATGACATGAGTAATGAATACATGACAAATGACAATGGCTTCATTGGCTTGGCAACAATTAACTTGTTACTGCCTTGAATCATTGGTCCCTTCAAGCTTTCAGTCTACAACAGGTATAATAATATCATACCAGTATGCACTTATAGCATTTTGCATTGATTCATTTATGAATCCTGATTGCATGTGTTATGGTAATCTAATCTGGTATTATCATTTTCCTTCCTCATTTACTTGTTACTTTTCTTTTGGGCTTTGGCTATGTTGATGCTTCCACCTTGGTCTGAATCAAATTTTGGGTTGGTATGTTGCTCGAGTTTTGGGTTTTTGGTCCAAAACTTAAGAAGCAATTTGCCCTCAATCTTAACTTGATCTGAAAACAAAGCAATTTGAGCCTATTTTTATTTCTAAGCAAACTGTTAAACTATGACTTTTTCATGTATATAACTGTGTATTAAGTTTGCAATTTGAGCAGTAAGATGAGGAATGTTAATTGCTAAGTTGCTGAGTAATGCTAAATGATTTTGTAAATTTGTTACTTTTGAGTAAATGAACTACTGATTGGACAATATTATTTTGTAAAATTGTAATTAATTTTTTGTATTAAGTTGTAAGTCGTAATAAGTTGTAAACTATTAGTAAGTTGTTAGTTTTAACTTTTAAGTTCTAATTTTTATGTTTTTTAAGTTTTAAGTTTTAATTTTTAAGTTGTTTGTTTGAAGAATTTGAATTGTAAATTGTAAATAGTACAACTTTTACTTTATTTATTACTTAATTTTACAGTTTTATTTTCTTTTATTGCAACCGGATAAAATCCGCCCAAAATTCAAACCTAATAAATCTGATGGGTTGAGCTATTCAAAATGCATGAATATGAGATAAACTATGTTATCCGATTCCGATCGGGTGGGCGGTTCTCAAATCCGAACCGTGCGAAACCGTTTGATGCTCTAGCCTCTATCTTGTAATTTGGAGTTTGGACCATGGTCCATAGTATAATGATCAGTCATTAAGGGCACAATCAAATGAAAACTAAGTCATCGTATAAAAAGTGAGGACTAATCACATCCATTTGTCAGGATTTATCAATGGTTGAAGGTTTTAGTAAAAAAAAAATGATGTCAGGTTTATAATAATTATTAAAAAAATTTATGAGCGGGGTTCATTTTATAATTATTGTAATAGAATATGAATTTTATTCTATTGTTTGGTTCCCTGAAGGAATAGAGTTTAGGAATGTTATTTTAGTGTTTGATTGGTTTAAGGGATACAAATGAGATATATGTTTAAAAGACATAAATACCCTTATACAAAATATAATAATAATAATAATAATAATAATAATAATAATAATAATAATAATAATAATAATAATATTATTATTATTATTATTATTATTATTATTATTATTATTATTATTATTATTATGATTATTACTATTACTATTATTATTATTATTATTATTATTATTATTATTATTATTATTGTTGTTGTTGTTGTTGTTGTTTTTGTTGTTGTTGTTGTTGTTGTTATTATTATTATTATTATTATTATTATTATTATTATTATTATTATTAAATAAGATTTTTAAATAATACTCCATATGTCTCAGTTTATCTGTCCTACTTATTATTCATTGGTCAATCCAACTCTTTCTTCTTTATTTATTTATTTTTATTATTTTTTACTTATTTTTAAATTTTATTTGTTGTGCTTAATAGTACCTTTAGTATAGTTTCTAAATATATAAATTTTGTATATTAGTACAAAATTTAACATTATGAAAAATTGAATTAAAAGTAACTTCAGTCAAGTCTCGTTAACCGAACCAGACACATAAAATGGGACGGAGGGAGTATTATTCTATAACAATTAACAATTACAATATTGTAAAAACACACATATATATATATATATATATATATATATATGTGTGTGTGTGTGTGTGTGTGTGTGTGTGTGTGTGTGTGTGTGTGTGTGTGTAAAGTCTTTAAAAAGTTTATAAAGTCATGATTGAATACACCATGTAAATCTAGAGATTCGATATGGAATAATAATTAAAATTAGATTTTAATGTGAGATTTGACTATATAGTTTGGGTTTGGGTTTTATATGAGTGTTTTTTTTCGCGCGTGAAAGAATATAGTTTGATGTTGAGTGTCGAAGATAGAGTGGTCTGGTTTATCTTTGTATGGGCCTCAAACAGGTTCATGAGGTCCAAGATATAGTTGCAAAGTCGAGAAATTTAAGTTATTAAAAAAATATTTTAATAACAATAAATTATTGTATAAAAAAAAAAAGAGTAAATGTAATTAAGATGAAGAGTATGGTATTTGCTTCATTTCGATCAAGTTAGTGTTTGTGTGGTCATTGGTACGTTGACGAGTGAACGTGGCGGTCAATTGCCCTTTGGAGACATGTTGTCCTATTCTTGACTCCAATTGTATCTTCAAAGTTCTAACCTTGAGTTGCGTCTACCTTCATAATACAAGCTAACTATCCAATTACTGACTTTTATTGACTCAAATATACAAATTAAAACCAACTTGATTGGTATGACTGGTCAATGCACTCTCATTCGTTTCGTTAAGACAGGTCGGGAGTTTGAACAATTTTTTATGGAAAAATTAATCTGGCCAGCACTTTGCATCTGAGTATGGTATGAACTTAAATGTGCCTCATAGAGTTTTTGTTTTTTTTTTTGAATAAAAAAATGAAATTTAAATATATGAATTTAAATGTGTCTCATAGAGTTAGGGTCTGCTCAATACACCTCGTGATATAACAAAAAAAAATAAAATTGGACACACCTCTTTCTCAGGTAATTCTGTCAATTTGGTCCTTATATTCAGCAATCATCAATTTTAATTGAATGTTCACACATGACTAAAACCAATATTTGATAGGGATGGTCCGGATGGAGACTATATGTTCACATTTGCAAATTAAATGGTTAATGGGCGAGAGGCCGGCTTGTTGGATCTTTTTTAATTATGATTTTCTTATTTACTCTTAACAATAAAGTATTTGCATTAAGTATAGATTAACATATACTACATGTAATGAGTTAGTAGTCTCAAAATAAAAAGTATCTGCATTAAGTGATTTATCTTGGATTATGAGGAAAGTTGCTTTAGAGTTTAAGGTTGGATCGCTAATATGTAATCAAACCATAATTTACTTAGGTTGGACAGCACTAAAAGTTCTTGGGTCACACTTGTGTGACTGTGTGAGACCGTCTCACGGATCCTTATTCGTGAGACGGGTCGGGTCGAGTCGGGTTAAAGTACCATGCAGATGTCATACTTTGATACTTATATGCTCAAATATGATACTAATCAAGAATACAATTTTTGTTACTTAATAAGTAATGTTGACAAGTGTCCCTTACTTATAAGGGGAAATATTTAATATTTTTGACGAAAAATGTAATACTTTTAAATCGAAATATAAAAGTATTGTATTTTCACCTTGACCCGACCCTACTCGACTCATCTCACTGTGAAACGGTCTCACACAAGTTTTTGCCAAATTTCTTTATTTTTTGATTTATAGGTGAAATAGAGCTTCAACTATTTAAAAAAAAATTACAATTTTGTCATTATTTTTTCTTAACTCCATATAGACCTTTAAGTATGTAAACAGAATGCAATTGAAGCCAATTTATTTCCTATAACAAGTTAGCATTAAGTCATAACTTATTAGGATGCAGGGTCGGTTTTAGACCCATGCATAATGCCTAACAACACAAGACCTCAATTGTAAATAATCTAATATCTATTTTTGACCTAGATGCTTAAGAAAAAAAAATTATAATTAAGTCCACATTCTTTCACGACCTCTTTTTATCTTCCCTAAAACTCATCAATTTTTTTCCTTAAATTACGCATCACCATTGAAGAGGGCAAGATTCTTCATTCCTCCATTAATTTTACAAGTTTCCCCCAAATTTCTTTTATTAACAAAGTTACAATTCAATTTTCACTTCTCTCTCCTAATTAATTGAGCATGATTATTTTTTTTTTTGATAGAAAAAGAGGGCTGAAAACCCGTAAGATAAACAAAACTAATCTACATTAACCCTCCGATGGCGGGGGATACGTCTTGTGAAAGTAGCCCCAAATCGATCCTCGTAAAGAATATCCTTTAAGTCGCTCGGAGCTTGTGTGAACTGACCATACCCCGTAGATTGACGTAGGGCTGTTTTTGCAAGAGCATCTGCCAACCTATTTTGCTCCCTGAAGACATGAATGAAAATAACATCCTCAAAACCATCCGCCTCCAGTTGACAGCGTCTGATAAGATTATATAAATTACCCTTGTCACGAATATTATTTCGCAGAAGATCAATAACGCGTTGAGAGTCACATTCAAGAATCAGCTTCCGAACTCCCAAACGTGACGCCATTTGCAGACCAAGATAGACGCCCCAGGCTTCCGCCACCGCCGGAGAGCAGCTTCCTATTTTATAAGTAAAACCTTCTTTCCATCGCCCAGAACTATCACGCAGGACTCCTCCACAACCTGCCAAACCATTATCAAGAGAGCAACTGCCATCCACATTTAACTTCATCCAATCTAGGTGAGGTTTAGTCCAAGAAACTGAAGCCTCAACAAGATCGGTATGTTGCATGTTAAGATGCGAGCGCGCAGCAAACGCAGCAGCAATTTCCTTTTCCTCGCGACTGAGCCAAACAAGTTTTTGATCCAAAGGAACATCGCAACCCTTAAAATCTGCCTCGTTTCGCCATTTCCATATCCTCCATAAACGGATCGCAAAACGCGGGGGCCAAGCGGCAGTAAGACCCATGGAAACGTCACCCCTGATATTCGCCAGAAGCCAATCCTCCCAGTCCAGTCGATCAAGAACATCAAACTGTCGGGAATTTAGAGCATTTTTTCAGACTTCCTTCGCCTTCGGACAGAAGCGGAAAAAGATGCGCCAAATCTTCCTGCCGACCTGCACAAAAATTACAAAAAATATTAGATGTAAGATGTCGTCGTGCTCTCTCTACATTTGTCATAACAGCGCCATGCATAATCAGCCAAATAAAACAGCAGATTCTATATGGCACTTTGAGTTCCCATATATTCAACCAATCGGATTCCAACCCTATTTGTGGCGAAGGAGAAATAGCTTCGAAAGCAGACGAGAGTGAAAATTTTCCATCCTGCTCATAACTCCAAACCACACCATCACTCTCTAAGCTATCCATGCTTAAAACAGAGGCTGACAACTTGTGTAAAATATCCAAAGGAAGTAAATGCCGAATAAGATCCCATTTCCATCCACTGCCCTGTTCCCAGTATTCATTCACTTTAGCATAAAGAGCTGGGAGGCTAAGAGGAGTGGTCAGCAGCTGTTGAAGTGGATAAGGAACTAGCCACTTATTCATCAAAAAACGAGTAGTCATTCCATTTCTCACAGATTTAACCATGCCTGTTTCAAGAATTGGGTGAGCCTTGGTAATACCCCTCCACGCATTAGAGTAAGAAGAAATGCGACCATGCTTGTATTTTTGAATCAAAGTTTGAGCCCAGAGCAAGTCATGTTCCAGTTGAAGTCGCCATCCTAACTTGACCATATAGGCCAAATTCAGCTCCTCGAGCTTTCGAAACCCAAGGCCACCCGCACCTTTCGAACTAGCCACCGTTTCCCATATGACCAAATGCAGCCTATGACTGTGATTGTCTGGGCTATCATTTCCCCAAATAAAGCGACGCATGGTCCGTTCAATCGATTGGCAGATACCTTTGGGTAAGACCGTGGTCTGCATTGTATACGAAGGAATGACATTCAACACAGATTTCGCCAGGGTAACTCTACCCGCCATGGACAAAGTTTTAGCTCTCCACGCTTCTAGTCTGCCATTAATTCTATCCAATAAGGAAGCATAGGACCTGCAAGTGACACGCCCGTGAATCGTAGGCACTCCAAGATACTTCCCTAGATCCTCAGACCTCTCAAAACCAAACTTACTAGAGATCTCCGATGCTATAGAAGGATCCGTGTTCTTTGAAAAGAAAATCAGGGACTTATCATAATTTATTTTTTGCCCTGAAGCAGCACAGAAACGTGAAAGGCAATCTGAAATAGTGTCAACCTGGCCAATGGAAGATTCGGCAAACAAAACCACGTCATCCGCGAAACAAAGGTGAGATAAAATAGGACAATCAGGGGCCAACTTAATACCTTTCCACGCCCCCGAACTCACAAGAAAAGCTATCATCTGGCTAAGTTTTTCCAAGGTCAAAACATAAATGGCCGGAGACATCGGATCACCTTGTCGGATGCCTCTCGAAGGACGAAACTGAGGCAACCTTTCACCGTTCCAGTTTACCGACAAGCGCGACGACGTAACACAGTGCATGATTATCCGAATCCATTCCGAGCTAAAACCAATTTCTACCAGCACGGCATCCACAAAATCCCAGGATAGACGATCATAAGCCTTCTCCAAATCAATCTTAATAGCCATTAGTCCGGTCACACCCTTCTTTGTACGCATAGTGTGCATAACCTCCTGATATATAAGAATATTGTCCGAAATCTGTCTTCCTGGAACGAAAGAACTCTGAAACGGGCCAACTAGAGCCAGGAGAATACGTTTTAACCTATTCGTGATAGTTTTAGTAATCACTTTGTAGCTCACGTTACATAACCCGATCGGGCGAAATTGTTTGATGGTCTCAAGGCTTTTGACTTTCGGAATGAGAGTGAGTATAGTGTCATTCACCCCATCCAAAAGAACCCCTGTCTCAACAGCTTGCTTAACAAACTTAAACATATAATCTCCAATCGTATCCCACATTTTTTTTTATAAAAAATCGCGTGTAGACCGTCCGGACCCGGGGCTTTAAGAGGGGCCATGTCATAAAGGGCATTCCGAACCTCTTCTTTTGTAATAGGCATGTTGAAAAGATCCCAATCATTTTGCGAAACCATCGGGTAATTACCTTCTAGCGTGGAAACCGTCCCAATCACCGATTCTGCCGAAAAAAGGGACCTATAGTACTTGCAAATATGAGCTCGTAGCATGTCTTTGTCCCAAATCCAGTCCCCATTTTCGTGTCTAAGACTAGTGACCGTGTTTTGGGCTTTGCGGATCGTTGCTGCCGTGTGGTAAAAGCTAGTATTTCGATCCCCCGAAACTATCCAATCTTCGCGAGAACGTTGGTACCACAACAATCCCTCTTGGTATAGAATCTCCTGGTATTCCGCAATGAGTTTCTTCTCCAGCTTGACTAAGCCCCCGTGCATATTGAGAGAATTCCGGCGTTGTAATCCTGCAATACGCGCAAGTATAATTCGCTTATGAAACAAAATATTTCCAAAAGTACTCTTATTCCAAATAGATAGAGCAGCAGAACTAGCAAGGACATTATCATTAAACTGTCTGTTCGGTTGCCAAGAGTCACGCACAACCGCCGCCCAACGATCATCAGGCAACCAAGCGGCTTGGAACTGGAACGGAAAAACAAAATTAGTCCCGTAATGAGCGTTAGGCTCTGTTTGAACCAAAATAGGAGCATGATCAGAAGCAATTCGTGGAAGGTGCATGACTGTCGCCCCTAGGAAACGATGCCTCCAAGAAATATTGCAGAGAGCCCTGTCGAGCCTAGCCCCCTTCGCATAACCAGATTGATCGTTTTTAACCCAGGTAAGTTTTGGACCATTGAAACCCATATCAATCAAACCTTCGGCGTTTATCCAATCGGAAAAATCGGTACATCTCTGCAAAGAAAAAGCAGAATAATTAGATGTTTCGTCTTGAGTTAGAACGGAGTTAAAATCGCCCGCTACCAGCAACGGTCCTGTAATTCGTCTCTTCGTCATAACCAGCTCGTTCCATAAGCGTCTACGTAGGTGATTGGTAGGACTACCATACACTATCGCATAGAACCAAGAAGCCTGTGTACCCTCCGTTACCTGTAGCAAAACAAACTGAGGATGAGTATAAATGACAGAAACATTAACAACAACACTCCAAAAGACCCAGATACCCCCACTAAAACCCACCGCCTCCACCCGAACACAGTTTGGGAAGCCCAGTTTAGTGCAAATTGCATTAGCCTGGGATCCCGAAACTTTAGGTTCGACGAGACCAAAGATTGCGGGTTTATGGGCACGGATCAGGTTATTAAGAACGCGATGGAAAGCTCTTCCACCCGCGCCTTGACAGTTCCAGACGATGCACTTCATAAAAAACCAAAAAACGAAGAAAGAAAACCGAAAAACGGAAGAAAAAACCAAAGAGAGAGACGCAAAGAAAACAAAGCTCAAACAGGGGCAGAGGAAACATCCCCCTCCCTGCGCTTATCCCCGCAATTATCCTCAAGTTCCATAACCACGTCGCCCTCAGCATCAAAAGCCTCCGGCGGGTCCCCATGGTGTTCGTGCGAAGGCCGCACAGCGCTAGGTGAATCATTATTAATCGCAGTCTCCGTGCACACTCGGGTCGTTGCAATTAAAGTCCCCCCGTTCTCGCCTCGTACAACCACATGCTCGTCCTCCTCTGCAGCACGTCTGGATGTTGAACCTGATGATCTCTTATCTCCCATAGGAACTTGTTCTTTGGTCGCCGCCTGACTAGCCGAGGGTTCGTTAAGGATTTATTTCTCGTTAGCTATGACATTCGCGCGCCTAGAACGGCCACCCATAGCAGACGTAGCAGCAGAGCTTAGAGTCGTAGTACGCTTCTCTAAAGGTTGGGTCTGCGGATCGGCTTGTAACTGTCCATCATCAGCCAATTGGCCCTGTTCGTCGACCGCAGAAGAATTAAACAACGTAGCAAATCTCGAACTAGAAGGGTTCGGTGTGGTCTTAGTAGCGACCGCCTTGCCCCGATTGGCCAATCGATCCACCTGTCTCCCTTGGGCTTCCGGTCTGCTGTCTGGTCGTCGGTCCTTCCGAGTAACTATCATCCAGGAACCATAGGGAGCACCACCTTGTCTCGGATTAGTAGACTGCAAAACCCCATTCAACTGAGGATTTCGACTAGCCCCCGGATTGATGTCAACGTCCTTCTGAAGAGGTTCCGTTGCCGTAGCCGTGACTGGAGTCTTAGGGCATGTCTCTTGTCGATGACCATAAATAGCACAAGAAAAACAGACAAGATGTATACCCTCATACGCCACGTGCCATACCTTTCCCTCCAAAGTAAACCTGGAGATCAAAGGTTTCGTAAGGTCAATTTCAATACATACCCGTGCGAATTTGCCCCGCGAGACCAAACTGGTGGTATGATCGACCCGGACGGTTCTCCCAAGCTTATTTCCTATTTTACGCATCGTAAGAAGATTGAAATATTCGACCGGGAGATTAGGGAAACGAACCCACACCAGAACTTTTTCCGTCGTATCCGTCAACGGGTCAAAGTTCGGCACCCATTGTTTGACAATTAAGTAATGATCAAGAACCATCCAAGGACCCTCAAACATTGCAAACTCGAGATCCTCGACCGAACTGAATTTAACCAAGAAGTAATCATTTTCAAGGGCAATCAACTCCATTCGACACTTCGGCTTCCACATGGTTTGCAAACGTCGAAATAAATAGGCGTAACCTACCCTCCTGCCCATGACTTTAATAATCAGAGACATCCGCCATGGCTCCCTGATCTGAGCCTTCTCTTGAGCCGTTAGACGGATGACAGGGCAAGTTGGATCATCATCCATCTCAGATGGATCAGCCTCATCCTCCTCGCTAGGGACAGCCGTGTCGCCGGTGTTCGCAATAAAAAAAGGAGCAGTATTCGAGCCAGATCCGATGACTGAATCAAGATATGATCGATGCGGAGTTGCCGCACCTGCCGTCGGAGAAGGGTGATCCAGTGGGACCACGGTGTAGCGCAGTTTTCAGTCGGAATAACCTCCACCTCCGGTGTCACCTGTGGCTCCTGGCTCTCAGGTTGGGTGTCGGGGACAACCTCAACAGCAAGGGCGGTCGCCGAACCACCTTCTACCACCATATTGGTCATCGATGGATTCGTTGGTGTGCCCGTCGAGTCAGGCTCAAGATTCCTCTCACTGGAATCCGCAATATCCATCACCTTGAGGCCTGGATCACCAGTATAAACCTTCGATTTCTTGTTACTACGTTCAAGCAAATCCTGATCTTCCACAGAGAGTTGAGAGGAGCGTATTTTCCCGTTGAGAGACATTTCACCAGTTAAAGTTACCAATTGTGAATTGTGATAATATATGACAAAAATAATTCATTTAGAGTTATCAATAAATGACACATTAATTGAGCATGATTATACTTTTGATAGATCAGAATTTCATTTATTTACAAAAACGGGGTCACAAAAATTGTAAAGACGGCCCAGCTGTTAAAGTATCACTTCAAATTTTTCTTACTAATTTAGACGCAAACTCATCTATTTATTATTTAGATTTCAACTTTATATATTTATATAGAGAAGCTTTCAGGTGCGGGTATATCTTCCTGTGCGGTTTTGCGGTACTCACTTTAAGCATTAAAACGCCGCACCTTAAGTACACAAACCGCGCAACTAAAGTTTCTAAATAGTGCACCTTCAGTTGAGAACATACACTGCGCACTTTGAGTACACAAACCACGCACCTTAAGTATACAAGCCACGCACCTTAAGAACACAAAACACGCACCTAGGGTTTTAAAATGGCTCACCTTAAGTTTCAACAACTCACGCACCTTAAGCATACATATCACGCACCTTAAGAAGAAAATTACGCACCTAAAGTCACTGCACAACCACACGAGAACTGAATTTTATATATATATATATATATATATATATATATATATATATATATATATATATATATATATATCTTATCTATTTTTTTATTATTATTAACCAAAATATGTCAACAAGGAGGTGAACAACCTATTTTGTTTTTCCATGAAATAGTTACCATGGACCCATGGTAGTAATTTTAACCTTTAAAAACCACTTCAGTACAATCATTTCTAAAAGATTGATCTAATTTGACATTTATCCCTTAAGTTCAAATTACATTAAAAGATTATATTGTATCATGAGAGGAAATTAAACATTATATTGTACAATGGTTAATTAACTATTACCTTCGATTATTAATTAAGATTTAAGTTAATCAATAGTATGTGTTTTTGTTCTCCCAAAAGGTTGAATCCCCAACGGCAAGACCTCCCACGTCCCAGCCCAACAAAGCATCTGGGAGGATGTACCCAGATGTAAATCATGGTAATTCAATCTAACACGGTTAGACCTCTCACTTTGAGAGGTTGCTCCCCCACTATCGCTAGTCTCTCCCAACCGCAAGGCCCCCCACACCCCGACCCAACAAAGCATCTAGGAGGATGTAAATTATGGTAATTCAGTTGAATCGGCTAGACCTTTGCACAAGAAATCCCCTCACTTTGAGAGGTTGCTCCCACACTCCCGCTAGTGAGACTTGATCCCTGGTCTTTCCTTCTAAACTTTACCCCTGCGACCAGTTGAGTTGCCTGCATAGGCAAATTAAAATTTTCAGCAATCTTCTATTTGACCATTGCAAACTGACAATGAAGATATACAAAAAAGGTCTGAATTATTTATTTACAGAAACTAGAAATTTGTGAATTTCCATCAATCATTTTAGTCCAAAAAAAATAAAATAAAATTTCCATCAATCTTCTGTTTGACCATTGCAAACTGACAAATTTAACTTTTATTCAAATGTAACAACTTGTGTGAGACCATCTCACATATAGTTTTTCGTGAGATAGATCGGGTTGTATATTGACAGGATATTGAGCAAAGTACTGGATCCGACCCGGTACGTCTAATCCATTAAAGTAACAGGCGTAGAAGTAACGGTTCTTAGGGTCTTCCTCATCAAAGAACTGTTATGAAGGAGCGCACAACAATTATTGAAGAGTCGAGCACTTATGGAGAGGAGTCGTTGCTCATTATTATGGTCGTTATTATTGTGGTCATTAGTATAAAAGGGGAGCTCATATAACAAGTTTGAGGGGCTCTCTGGTTTTCTTACACACAAACACTATTGTACTGAAACTGATTACTCACTGTACTTCACTTATATAAAATATATTATGGTAACTTTCTTACCGTCATATATAAATGGGTGTGCAAGTATCACAATTTTAAGGCAGAAATGTCAAATAAGCTCATCTACTACTCACGAGCGTTCAATTCACACATTGGACTAAAATAAGATCTATTTTGACACATTAACTCCCAAAATTTCTTTCACTTAGCATTTTGTTTTTCATGTTTCCCTTAGGTAACTCTTCCATAATGTTGGCATGGAATTTTCAAAAAATAAATTTGTTGACTTGGTAATTTGTCACCTTCATAGTTAAGTTTTAAATGCAACCAAACTCAATTTGTCCGCAACCACCCATTGTTGACTTATTTTATTTATTTATTTATTTTTTGCAACAAAAGGCACCACGAATCTTCTAGGTTATTAGTTGTCCAACCATCAACTCGCACTCACAGCATGACTACTCGAAGCCAGTCTCAGGCCCCTCATACAGCTTTAACTACTTAGGTTTGTCCAACTAAACCCACTTGTTACACTCAAGCAGTTAAGCACACCGAATAGCGTGAGGCAATGGATCAAGAATTCAATGCTCTTCTTCAAAATCAGACATAGTATCTTGTTGCTTCTAGATCCGATATGAATGTCATTGGATGCAAATGGGTCTTTCACACAAAACGAAAGGCTGATATTACAATTGAGAGACACAAGGCCAAGTTAGTAGCAAAAGTTTTTAATCAGGTTCTAGGTCAAGACTTCTTTAATAAATTCAGCCTTGTAGTCGAACCCACTACTGTCAGATTATTATTGTCTTTAGTTATATCCTTTGGGTGGGTTGTTAGACATCTTGATATACATAATGCCTTTCTAAATGGAAATCTGTCTGAAACTGTGTACATGAAGCAACCCCCTGGTTATATTGATGTTTAGTATCGCACTCATATTTGCTCGCTTAAACGTTCGTTGTATGGCTTAAAACAAGCTCCTAAAGCTTGGTTTAATCGTCTGCACTCCTTTTTACTTTCTGTTGGTTTTCAAGCATCCAAAACAGATGTGTCTCTATTTTATTACTCACAAGATTCTGCTTGCGTGTATCTCTTAGTCTATGTTGATCACATACTTGTGATGGGGAGTGATCCAGATCTTGTAACTCATTTATTATCAAAGTTGTCTACTACTTTTAAGATTAGGGATCTTGGTAACCCTTGTTCCTTTCTTAGTATTGAGACAATAAATGTGATGATGAGATACTACTTTCACAAAAGAGATATATAACTGATATTTTGAAACGTGTTGTAATGACATAATGCAAAGCATTATCTACTCCTATTTCTATTTTGAAATCTATTCCTATCAGTATAGACTTGTATGAGGATCCTACCCAATATAAGAGTTTGGTAGGGGCACTACAATACTTGACTAGGGATGTCAACGGGGCGGGGCGGGGGCGGGGAATGGGGTCCCCGTCCCCGAAGTGTCACCCCGTTCCCCGTCTTCGCCCCGTTCCGGGCGGGGATTTTTCGGGGATGGAGAATCTCCGCGGGGATTTTTTTTGAATTCTGTCTAGTTGAAAAATAAAATAATATTCAACTTTAAAAGTCTAAAATTATAGATTAATAAAACTAAAAGAAACACTTTCAACTTTCATAGTACAAATTTAAAATGCATAGATTAATAACATTAAAATATCCAACTCTTACTAAATTAACATTAAAATATCCAACTTCAAACACTTAAACTTGTTTCAAACTTCTTCAAAGTTCAAAGTCCAAAGTCCAGTACATAACAAAATAGTCCAAATACAAGTAAATAACAAAACAAATGATCTTCAATTTCCATTTCTCACTTCTCAAGGCTAGCGTTGAAGTAGTAACTCTTCAGTAATAACCTGAAAAATAATAATAATTTGAATAATAACTTGATATATATATTTAGTTAAACTTTTAAACAACATAATTTAATACATACCTCTAAGCTTCTAATTGTTGAGGAAGGAGTAAATCTTCATCAATTTCATAATCTTCCGAACCTACAAATATTATTTTAGAATGGTCACTAGTACAGAATAGACTTTAAATTTAGGGGCATCTGCGTCCGAACTTTAAATTATATTTTATTAATGTTAAAACTAATAATTTGATAATTTCAAAATTTTTGTAGGCATTTGCGGGGTCAAAGTCCTACACGGAGAATCAAATCAATGAAATTCGTGAAATTTGGGCTAAATACTTTTGTGAAGAATGCTTATGACATTTTGTGTAGGTAAAGTGTTGTAATGATGTAATGACAAATGTGTTATGTTTTATAAAATTGTAATGATGTATGTGTTAAGTATTTGGTATGTGTTAAAATTATGTGTTTACTATTAACATTATGTGTTTACTTATTATGTTTTATTTGGTATGTGTTAAGTATTTTGGTAACTTAGTTTTACTTTGAATTGGTGAGAAATATTTAGATTTGAAGTAGCTAGTGTTGAAGTTGATTTATTGTTGAAGTTTTGAAAACTTTGAAGTAGCTTTGAAGTGTTGAAGTGTTGGATAGGTGTGGTTTGATGTGGTGTGGTTTGATGTTTGGTGTATGGTTTTGATGTATGTGGTGTGGTTTGATGTTGAAAACTATGAATAGATTATTGTTGTGGTTTGAGATTTGTGAACTTGTTGGATAGATGTTGAAGTTGGTATGTTTTGATGTGTATGTGTTGAGAACTGGACAGGAATTATATTGTAATTGCTACAGAAAATTGTTGGGGTGCACAGGAACATATTAAAAATTAAAAAAAAAAAAATTCAACTGCGTCCGGAACTGGGCAGTTCCGGACGCAGTTGCTATTTATTAAAAAAAAAAAAAACCAGCTGCGTCCGGAACTGGGAAGTTCCGAACGCAGCTGGTATATAATTAAAAAAAATAAATAAAGCTGCGTCCGGAACTGCCCAGTTCCGGACGCAGCTAGTATCTATTTACCCCGGACGCAGATAGTCGAAGGCAGCTGCGTCTCCGGCATATGCGTCCGGAGTACTCCGGACGCAGATAGTCCATTACTCCGGACGCAGATAGTCAATTCTGTACTAGTGGGTAAAGTAAATAAGTAATGAATAATCAATTAAAAATAATTCGTTGAAGGTAATACACTGCTATAATCAAATTCAAATTTCATTAACCATTAAACCATAAAGCATAAACCATTAAACCACAAAGCATAAACCATTAAACCATTAAACATAAAGCATAAACCATTAAACCATAATCTGTAAACCATTAAACCATAAAGCATACACCATTAAACCATTAAACCATTAGACCATAAAGCATAAACCATAATCTGTAAAACATTAAACCATAAAGCATAAACGATTAAACCATTGAACCATTACACCATAAAGTATAATAAAGCATAAACAATTCAACCATTAATCCATAAGCATAAACCATAATCTGTATAAACATAATCTGTAAAGCAATAATTACAAACGCGAACCAGATTTCCAGTGGAGGACTTACCTAGGCGTTGAGCAGACTAGCAGTAGTTAGGGTCGACCGTCGACGGCGAGCAATGGCCAAAGATGTCGCAGACGCAGAGGCGAGGTCGCCGCAGTTCGCAGAGAGACCGAGGTCGCCGCAGTTCGTAGAGAGGCCGAGATCAGTCTTCTAGTTCGCACTTCGACGCCGGGTGGGACTTGGGAGGACGGTGAGTTGGAGACGGCATGACGCTGGGATGCCGCCGGCAAGGCCGCAGTTCGCAGACGCAAAGGAGAGGAGGCCGAATCGACGCAGAGGCGAAATTGACGCAGAGGCGAAGTTGAGAGGCAATGTTTTAGGGTTTTATGTTATTTTTAACTTATATACTTTGTATAAAATATAAATATATAATATAATAATTATAAACGGGGAATCGGGGATGGGGCGGGGAACCGGAATCGGGGTCGGGGACGGGGCGGGGACCACCCTCCCCGTCCTCGTCCCCGTCCCCGGCGAGGATGTGGGATTTTTCCCCATCCCTGCCCCCGTTCCCCGAACCCGCCCCCGTCGGGGCGAGGATCGGTTTTCCCGTCGGGGGCGAGTTGAATTGCCATCCCTATACTTGACTATCACATGCCCAGATTTGTCCTTTGTAGTCAACCAACTGTGTCAACATATGCATGTTCCTACAGATTCACATTGGGAACAACTGAAACAAGTATTGAGGTATGTTAAGGGAACTATCACTTATGGTCTACGAATAAGAAAGTCAGTATCTAGAGATTTGCATGTTTTTTCTGATTCTGACTGGGCTGGCTGTCCTGAAAACCAAAAGTCAACTAGTGGTTATGCTGTGTTTTTTGGGTCCAATCTTGTGTCTTAGGTCTTTAAGAAACAAAGAGTTGTTGCTAGATCTTCTACTGAAGCTGAGTACAAAGCACTAGTTGATGTTTGTGCTGAAGTAATTTGAATTTTGTCTTTACTACGTTAGATCAATGTTCCCAATATTTTTGTTTCCAAGTTATGGTGTGACAATCTTAGTGCTATATAAATGTCTGCAAATCCGATTTTCCATGCGCGCACCAAACATGTTGAGATTGATTATCACTTTGTTAGAGACAGAGTTGCTTTAGGAGATATTCAATTCAATTTTATTTCAACCAAAGATCAACTTGCTGATATCTTTATTAAAGCTCAACCTGGCCTGGTCCTAGATTTTCTTTTCTTAGAGACAAGCTACAGGTTAGTAGCTTACCCTATGCTTGAGAGGAGTATTAGGACTCTATGTATTTGAGTCAGATTATGACTCCCTATTCTAGGCTTCCTATGATTCTCTAATTATATATATCTCTGTAATTTGTATCTTTGAAAAATTTTATTCAATACAATACATTCAATTCTCATCAAGCTTGCCTAAAGTATCGTAGCAAACATTTTGCAAATTTAACGTGTTTGTGTGTGTAAGCATGTGGTTTATTTGCAAATAATAAATGAGCAATAAAAGAAAAAACAAGAGACATAGGAAATTCTTATAGTGGCTCAGAAAACACTTCATACTCCACTTTTTTCCTTATCTAAAGAAGGTTGAATAGACTTTCTAACAATTTTGGAAGAAAAAAAAAACTCTAAGTGAGTTTGAATTTATGAAATCAAAGCTAGGAATCTAGGCTCTCTTGTAGCGGAAGTCCTAAGCTTGCCTAAAATATTGTAGTAAACATTTTGTAAATTTAATGTGCTTATGTGTAAGCATGTGGTTAGTTTGCAAATAATAATGAGTAATAAATACAAAAACAAGAGACACATAAAACTTTTATAGTGGTTCACAAACAAGGAGGTTCGACTAATTGTTACAAATACAAAGTAATAGAAACCAGTGTAACTTCTTCCTGATTGATAGTCAACCACCAAGTCACTATATTCTTCACTATTTTATCAGAGCTAGCCAACGGTCACACACCAAGTCGCCTTGCTAGGATGATCTATCCACTTCCTTCCACTGAAAGATGGTTAGTTGATGAGTGTTTAGACTTCGAGAAATCAAACATTGATAGATGCCAAAGGCACCTATATTTAGGAGTCTTAATGGGGTTGATTTGTGCTAATTTACCATCCTTTGTGGTTAATTTATGGTTTTTGAAGGTCCTAAGCTCTATCATATTGTGCACTTTAGTGGGTTTTGAAGGTCCTAAACTTAAGAGAAGACATATGGACTTAACCTAGAGCAACCAACAAGAAGTCACGATTGGATCCCAGTAGTAAAAGGATACATGATCATGGCTTGGATCGTGGATGGGAATCAGAAAGTTCCACGCCCCAATCCACGATCGTGGATGAGAGAGTGGACATATTAAGTGACCAATCCACGAGCCACCCACGCTCGTGGATTGGGTCATGGATTGTGCTCAGCGAGAATTTAAAGAGGATGCTTTGGAGGGAATGCTATTTAAGGCTTAGATTAGATATTTTAAAGGAGGTTCCTAGATTTTAGAAAGAGAACTCTTAGATTTTAGAAAGGTTACACTTAGAACTTGGCTTCAATCTTGGACTTTCTACTCAATTTGTACTTTGAAGATCAAGTTGGAAGAAAATTGCATTTGGATTTTGATTTCAATTCATTAGGTAATCTCATTTCCTTGCTTTAATTCAATTTCAATTGCATTCAATTTGTTGAATATAGGTTAGACGATGCTTTCAATTTTTAGCATGAGTGGCTAGTTTTCTTATAGTAATTGAGTTGTGAAATTAGACATGATGGTAGTGTAAACTTCAATTCTCAATTAGGTGATTCTATTTCATTGGCTTGAGTGAAATAATATTCGTTTCATCCTTGATGAATTGTTTGCTTCCTTTGAGTATATATGACCACCTCTAGGAATGTTTTAAGGCATTGATTCTAGGCAAGAAATTGCTAGAATCAATGTAGCTCCAAATCAATGATGTTTTCTTGCCTAGATTTCGAAAAGTATAGGTAGGAAGAGAGGTAAAGGCAAGATGTTTGTGGAAATGTCTCTTTGGTAATTTGGCACCTAGAAAGTGCTCCAATCCAAAAGTATGCCTAGTACACCAAGAGGAGGGATAGGCGCAAACTTTAATTTAAATTTGTTTGTTGTCACTCAGTAAGTGGTAGTTGTCCAAAAGTTACCACGATATCCTAAACTATATTTGAAATATATTTTTGAAATATATTTTTTAAAAATTATTTTAAAATATATCAATATAGTGTCATTTAAAATATTTCAATCAGAATTTTTTAATGATATATTTTTTATACATAAATTTCATTTGTACAAAAAGAAAAATAGAAAAAAGGTAAATGAAAAAAATAAGGACGTGTTAAGTGTATGCAACAATTTCATTGGTTAAGTCCTATATTGAGATTTAATACTTTTAATTTTATAATTTTATAATTTGAAGTGTTGTAAATTACATTTATCCTTGTGTGAATCTTGTGAAATAATGCTCATAACCATACAAAGAGGAAGTAAAAGAAGAGTAAAAAGGGAGGAGAAACTAGAAATCTGTAGAAATTGCTCAAGGCCAGTTTTCATTCATAACTACCCCCCCCCCCCCCCACACACACACACACACAACATGGGAAAAAATGTACAAAGATAATGACCAATAATATATATTTACAACACTCCCCTCGGCCATTATCTCACTATATTTATGCCTCATTAAAAACTTTGCTAAGAAAATCATGCAGGAAAAACCTAGTCGAGGGAAAAAAGAGCACATGATGTATTTCAAAACATGTGTTATACGTGGTTGCCTCATTAAAAACCTTAGGCTATGAAAAACCTAGTGCGAAAATTTTAGCTAAGAAATTAAAAAGAGTACAATCATAAATCAATCGAAAACCAACATGGCATAATCTTCAAGATAACCAATCATAAACCTTCAGTATATAATCTTTAGGATTTTTGGGGTTTGTCTATTTAAGTATTTATCTGCAACTTTCCCATTTTGACATTATTATATCATACTCATGCCTCGTTAAAAACTTCGTTAGAAAACCCCAATGAGAAAAAAAAAAAAAAAAACTAGTTGAGTAAAAGAGTACATGACATGTGTGCATTCATGTGTTGAACTAGTTGTCTCGTTAAAATCTTTAATTAGGATAATTATATCAAAACTGAATCAAAAGAAAACAGTACAAATGTTGGTCTTCATGACCCAATTTTTAGGATTATTCAAGTTCAATCTTCATGCATGATTGATTCAAATAAATGTCACTCTCCTGAAATAACAATCTTTAAAGTCTACATGTTTTAATATAATAAAAACATTGTTTCAATCAGAGTGTAGAAAAGGAATATGGTACAATATAATTTTCAAGATTGTCACTAGAGTTAACATTCTATATAATAATCTCATGACTCTTCTAGAGCTCACGTGGGTTGAATTTTGACGCTATATATGCTTTATTGTGCAATACAAGTTTTATTGTCATCATATAAAATAGTGGGGCTAAAAGAAAAGATAACCAATTTGGGACTTGACATTATGGGGATCAAATAAAACATTTAGTAACCAAGTAGCCCATTAAAACCATATATTGGTTTACCGCTTAAATGTCAAAATCTTTTGTAACTCGAAGATACCAGAGGATATGTTAAAAACTATTACAATATTTCATTGTAGGAGGATCACTAAATGTTACTAGCAATTTCATCGTAAATTCAATATCAGGCCTCACTACAAGAAAATGCTCATAGACAACAGTTAAAAACCGTTATCTAAGAGGTAAAATTTTTGTTGTTGAAACCGGTGTTGTTGTAAGTCTCACTCAAAGACAACGATTTTTAACCGTTGTCTTTTCTAGATAAAACAACGGTTAAGAACCATTGTCTATTGAGTGTTGTTGAAAGTCACACACATAGGCAACGGTTTTTAACCGTTGTCTTTTCTAGAAAATAAAACAGTTTTTAACCGTTGTTGACTGTAGTTGAAACCGGTGTTGTTGTAAGTCCAGCGCAAAGACAACGGTTAAAAACCATTGTCTATTGAGTGTTGTTGAAATCGGTGTTGTTAAAAGTCATGCACATAGGAAACGGTTTTTAACCCTTATCTCTTCTATAAAAGACAACAGTTAAAAATCATTATTTATTGACTGTTGTTGAAAGTCACAGGCATAGGCAATAGTTTTTAACCGTTTTGTATTTTCTATATAAAACAACAGTTTTAAATTATTGTCTATTGTGTGTTGTTAAAACAAGCGTTGTTGAAAGCAAGCCGATAGACAACAGTTTTTAAGAGTTATCTATTAAGTGTTACGTTGTTGAAACCTGTATTATCATAAATTCTAACCGACAACGATTTTTAACCGTTGTCGTATATATCAAAGACAACGTTTAAAACAATTGTTCTCACATTCATAGACAACAGTTTTAAATCGTTGCTTTTAACATGTTTTAATTGTAAGCATAATAACATAATAATGTTCAAAATACACAATATATATTCACAATGTTCAAAATATACAATATATCTTCACAATGTTCACATCAAATAATTGCAACTTAGGAAGATCCGAGGTTAATATTTGAACTTAAGAAAAACTTGCCACTAAAACTAATTTTGTCTTTTACACCACAAGTCTTCACTCTAAACCATTCACACGAACAATCTCCCATCTCCCTGTAAAATAAACAACTAAAAAGATGATACTAAAATAAATATAGAAATTGAAATTAATATATTAGATATATCATTAGTAGTTCAACCCTCCACTATAAGAAGCAATGAAGCCAACACGCTCCCCTTCAACTAAAGATCCAACAAATTCAAGTGAGTGGCATGTTGGTGGCCTTGCAATAAGAAGTTACACACATTTTTATTTATTTTCAGCTTTATAATGTCATTAACTATGTCTAATATGTCTACTACAACATGAATGACAAATGAAATGTGGTTTTGAGCACTTCATTAACACCAATTCAAGTAAAAAAGTGAAGACAATAGAAAATGGCAGAATACAATCTGATAGGCAAGAGCATCTGCAAACCTAATTAACATTTAACAGTACAATATAAAACAATACAATTATAGTACACTTGAGAAAATAATAGAAGAAGTCTTGCCTTCACCTTTAGCTAGTAAGCATATATAAAGTTTGATATGAACCATATAAGCAGTTATATTATAGTCTAATTAAATTTGCATATGTGCATTACTTCATAGTGGCAAATATATTAGAAAATTTCTCAATGCTGCATGAAAATAATGTTCTCAAAAAGAGAAGAAAGATCATAAAACAATGAAGGAACTCCTTAGAAGCAAAGGAAATTCAAGTCAGTTCCATCCTACAAGGTTGTATTTTAGCATTAACCAATTTCATATGCTGAAAGTCAAAGCATACTTTAGTCAGGAAAGGTTTAATACAGTTCTCTGCTGCTTCTTGAAATTTATCACCACTCAAAAAGTCAAGAGGAATTCTCTGTAAAATAGGGAATATCACAAAATATAAAACATGTACGGGTTATAATAGTTCAAAAGAAAACAAAAAGTTCACAAAATAATATGAATTAATTCTAGTGTTAGAAAATTGATATGTTATTGAACTTAACAAAAGATAAGCTGATGTTTGACCATGTTAAAGTTAGAAACGAAGATAAAGAGGAAGACAAAACGTGTCGTGTCAATGTGAAAATGTGATACTTAAACGCACAAATGCCATACTTATCTGCTCAAATATAATACTAATTAGGAATAAAAATTTTGTTACTTATAATGGTAAATGTAATACTTTTAAAGGAAAATGTAATACTTTTACATTTCGATTTAAAAGTATTACATTTTTCCTCAAAAGTATTATACTTTTCCTTATAAGTAAGGGGAACATTACTCATTATGAAAAATGTAATACTTTTGATGGAAAATATAATACTTTTACATAAAAATGCAAAATTATTACTATACATTTTTCTTCAAAAGTATTACATTTTTCCTTATAAATGACAAATTTTTTATTTCTAATTAGTATTACATTTGAACATATATAGTATGACATTTGCACATATAAGTATATCGTTTGCATGTTAATTCAACCTGACCTGACCCGTCTCACGAATAAGGATCCGTGAGACGGTCACACACTAGTGTGATCCAAAGTGGAATGCATGGTTTCATAGATAAGAAGGCCACTTAAATATAAATTACACACCTCGAAGGATGTATGTAGTTGGGTTCAGCTTTCTATTATGAATTTGTCGGGACAAAATAGTACAATAATATCATTAGACAATAAAGAAATTATAAAATCAAATAAAAATCACAAATTACACAATAGAGTTAAGAATCATGACAAAGTAAAAAAATCACAAATTATTCTAAGAAAGCTTGCATTTCATAAGCTGATTGATGAATATGCAAATCACATGGTAACTCTTTTGCCTTTCATCTGGAGGTTGTGATTTAGCTGCCAGGAAAATAAAGCAAACTAGCTAGTAAAGTATGATAATAGCTCCAATTTTTCTTTTTTTTAGCTTAACCCAGCAACCAAGAGAGAAACACCAAATGGTCTTACACCACGGCATGAAAGAAAAAAAGAAATAGAATGAAAAGGGGTTCAACAAGAGTACATCAAGTTAGCTCTTTTTTAAACATAAAGTGGTACATCATATATTAAAGAGTTTATTACCAAAATGCTCCCTCGACTATTGCGAAATTATCAATTTGGTCCTCAAAAATTTTTCGTACCCAATTAAGCCCCTTGACTTTGAAAATTTTAACCAATTTGGTCCTCCGTTTATTTTGTCGTTAAAATTGGGACCAAATTGATAATTTTGCTATAGTCAAGGGACCAAATTTGTAGTTAATTTTTCACTGAAATAGTCCATTGACTATAGAAAAATTACCAATTTGATCCCTTGACTATAGCAAAATTATCAATTTAGTCTTGATTTTAACGGTAAAATAAACGGAGGACCAAATTGGTTAAAAATTTCAAAGTTGAGGGACTTAATTGGGCACGAAAAATTGTCGAGGACCAAATTGGTAATTTCGCAATAGTCGATGGACCATTTCGGTAATAAACTCTATATATATTAAAACAGCACATGGCACACAAAATTCTTAGTATTCCTTTCAAATTGCTGAAAAGATACCTCAATGTACAGAGAAATTGAACTCCATCTAGAATCAATGAAGTTCAGACCTAGTTTATCAATCTTTCATTAATATAAAAGATCGCGTTATATTCAAAAACAAAAACACATTCAATGAACCAGAAACTCTCTTCATTAACCAAAACTTTTAAAACCCTAACTTTCAACATCTTCTAAGTTATAATCAAACCAATGAAACCAGAAGAACACAACTTCATAATTAGCAGCCACCATAATAATCAGAAGCACACGTCCTTTAATAGTTTGTATCTGTATTAAAATTATGGCAATATTGCTAGTGCGCACACACCAGCATTATAATGCGAACAATGTAATACGAGTATTTTATGCCATTGTTGGGTTATTTTAGACATTAGATCTCTTGTGCACACACCTAGAGGCCATTGTGCACACAGTATCTCCTAAATGATGATCACGTCTTAAAAATGCTCAGTGTAATAACTTTGTTTTGTCCACATCATTTAAAAAATATACTCATTGGAATGTGTATGAAAGTCCTGCCAATACTATTAGTGCACACATGGGTTGAATCACAGTTCTTATATCGTGGACCGCGGTCCACAATGCATTGTGGACCGCGGTTCCCAAAACGACGTCGTTTTGATTAATGAAACAGACGGATGAATTCGCGCCACTCACTTTCTTTTCATATATACTGCACTTTCTTTTCAACACAACTGCAGTTACTTTTTGATATAACTATAGTTTCATTCGATAATATACAACTGTAGTTATATCAAAAAGTAACTGCAGTTGTGTTGAAAGGTAACTGCAGTTGTGTTGAAAAGAAAGTGCAGTATATATGAAAAAAAGTGAGTGGCGCGAATTCATCCGTCTATTTCACTAATCAAAACGACGTCGTTTTGGGACCGCGGTTCACAATGCATTGTGGACCACGGTCCACGATATAATTTGCGGTTGAATCAGAGTGTAATAACTTTGTTGTCTCCAAGCCACTTGTGTAGTACCGATTGGTTGATGCAACGAGAATTACTGAACGAAATTAGAATCTTTCCTTAATTACAATACAAAAGATCCCATGTTATGTTGAATTGTTATATTATCCATATATAAATTTCTCCGGTCTGCTTTGACTCTGTTTGGCAGAGCTTATTTAGGAGCTTGTAATTATTTTAAACTACTAATAAGCTATAAAATCTGTTTAGTAATGTTTCAAAATAAGCTTAAGCTAATAGCTTAAAATAAAAGCTTGTTTTGAAAAGATACTTTAGGTAGCTTTTCAAAAATAAGCTCGAAGCTTTTAAATTTTTTTCATCTTTATCCTTATTATTTTAAATAAATGACATCCTTTACCCTCTCAATTAAAATTTTTTTGACATTTTCTCTTTAATATGTTTGGTTGTAATTTCAATTTGACATTTGTGTTTGAACATTAATTTTTGTATGAACTAATCTTATGAATTATAAACATTTTGTTTTATTTTATATATTTCTAAATATATGTTCTTACTTTATAGTTTATTAAAATATATTGATTTCATTATTTTATATTTTAATATATAAACAACCTATTTAAATTTAAAACTATTTAAATTATATAAAGATGTCCTTTTTAGTCTTTTTACATTTATCAGCTTATCAAAAAGCTAATTTTACCAAACACTTTTAAGCATAACAACTAGTTTAACAACTCTTCAGATTTCAGCTCCGGGGTTATAGCTTTTCAGTTTTCAACTACTTTTCAGCTTTCAGCTACATTTTCAGCTAGGTTTGTTAAACATAGCATTTATCTTTTCTATCCTTCTTTTAAAAATTCAAAGCCTAATTACTACATGTTGCTTGGCTTAATCTCTACCGCCCAATCTCTCTAATCTAATGGCCTCATTTTGTCCACACTTTTTATTTTAAGGGTGTTTAAATGTGAATGCAAGCCTATTTCAAGTTTAGTAAAATATTAGGAAAAATTGTAATTTATGCCCCTCCATAATATGTCAATTATCAATGTCATCCCTAAATTATTAGTGGTATAAACGTTGCCCCTCAATTTTCAAAACGATACATATATTTCCTCTCCCAAGTGTAAATGTTGCCCCTCAATTTTCAAAATAGTACATATATTGCCACTCTCGTACGGTATGGGAGGGGCAATATGTGTACCGTTTGAAAATTGAGGGGCAACATTTACACCACTAATAATTCAGGGGTGATATTGATAATCATATTATAGAGGGGCATAAATTACAATCTTCCCTAAAATATTATTATAAAGGATCATCATTATAAACAAATATTATACTATATACAATATTGTATCCAGTTCTTGTAATTTTGTTAGGAAAATTACATTTTTCATCCCCAAGTTATGGGTAATTGTAGAATTTGTACATACTTGTTGGTCGTGTCTATTTCCCGTTCCTAAATTATAACTGGCGTTACAAATTTCATCATTTTTCTAATAGGTCATGCTCACTTATCGTCCTTAAGCTATATATAATTGACATTGCAAATTTCATCCCTAATGTTTTGTTAGAAAAATGACAGAATTTGCAACCTCAATTATAGTTTAGAGATGAGAAGTGAGAACGATCAACAAGTAGGTGTTGATCGAATCCTTCAATTATCTTATAATTTAGGTATAAGCTTTCCTAGTTCGTTGTAGTAAACTTGTGGGTAAATATTCAATTTGGTCCCTCGATTGTGTACATTTACCCAATTTTGTGCATGAATTTAATAATTACCTAATAATTAGATCCTTTTACTATTGATTTCGTACCTAATTAATATTGAAAAATAAGACATAAGCAAATTATATTATGGATTAAGGTCCACCTTGCATTATGGACCTTGATTCAATATAAAATTTAAATTATGTGTCAATAGTTAACGGATTATGTATCTGTAAATAAATTGAAGACACATAATTTATTAACTTAAAAATTTATAATATATTAACTACATGCACATCATTTTTAGAGATGGACCTGGTGAATGGTATAACATTTGTAAAACATATATGGCATTGAATTTAAGTCTTAAAACAGAAAAGCTAATAATGGATTGAAGGAACAAATAATGATACATACAAAACCAATAGTAAAAAGGGTTAAGATAATTTTCAAAGGATTTAATTCCATTTTTGGTCCTAGATATATAGATGGCAATCCACTTTAAGTCTTTTTTTTTATTAAAACATTCACTTTTGGTCCTAGTATTATTGTGGCATGATCATTTTTGGTCTTTTATCAACAAAGCAATTTAAATATCATTAAATACAATGACACTTTGGTCTTCAATTATGAATTTTTTCAAAAAAATAAACATAAAAAATATAGCGGTTCAACCTACTTTGCATAAAAGATATTAAAATGTGTTTGTATTTAACAACATTTCAATGATTTTGTTGAAGAAGAACTAAAACTGGTCATGCCACAATAATACTAGGACTAAATGAGGATATTCTAATAAAAAAGGACTAAAAGTGGAGTGTCACATATAAATCTAGGACCATAAATGAAATTAACTCATTTTCAAAGTCATGAAGAATAAAATTGGATGGAAGCAAAAATTGAATATTTGCCCTAAACTTTTTTTGAATACAATATTTTCCCTAAACTTAATCATTTGTAATGGATTGAGATATTCAATGAATTTTTGAATTAAATTTGCATAAAATGTTAAAGATCTTGTGGTCCCAAATGGGAAGTTATGGGTTCAAGCCTCAGGCAATTTTGACTCGGTGGGTTTCAATAAGTTGAAAAAGTATATATGTATATGATGGAGTTGTGGAGTTGGACCTCCGGCGAGGTCGGAAAACCCGCCACTGCTGCCGACCATCGGCCCAGGCAAGCTCCACAAGCTCGGCCACGAACTTCGTTCAAGGAGAAACAGGAGATACCGCCGAGGTTCGCCAACGCCGACCACGCTCCGTGCCATTCCGCCGTCGCCACCGCCGACTACGCGCCAGTTGACACCGCCGAGGTTCACCAGCGTCGACTGCCCAGAATCACGTGCCGAGGTTTGACGCCGCCGACCTCCGCCGCTGCCGACTCCGTGCCATTCCGCAGTCGCCATCGCCGACCGCGCGCCACCGCCGACCGCCGACTCCGTCCGTCACCGTCGTTCCCCCCAACCACCGAGCTCGTCCCGCCGACCTCTTCCGTTCGGCCAAACCACATCCTTGTCGTCACAAGTTTCCACCCGCCCTCCTTTTGAATCGGGTGAGTAGTTCCGCCTTCTTTTTCCTTAGAGTTCCTATTTGGGTCATCCCGTGCATGCCATTTACTCTTCAAGACCCTTATGCGAACTTATTAGATTCCATTAATATTCTAGATTTGCCCATGGATGACGATGGGCCTTTCCCTCTAGACCAATTTCCCCTTCCTCCCATTGAGGTTGACACGGCATTCGGTCGACCCGTCATTGCGGCGCGATCCCTTCGTGCCCTCGTGCCAACCGCACTCCCACGTCCCTCCCTTTCTAGTTTACACACCGAGCTCGACCCGAGCGCCCCCCGTGAGGCCCTCGTGTTTCTCACCGACTATGAGATCGCGTGCGCCCGGTCCTTGTTAGGACCCTCTGTGGAGGTTGCGATTCCTTCTCCGGGGAGTAGTATTCTTGAACCTCCCTCCCCGAACTATTTCGGTGTCCACCTCCGGTCCCTTGAGATGGGCCTTCGTTTTCCTCTCAAGCCCTTCGTGGTAGATGTCCTAAATTCGCACGGCATTGCTCCTGGGCAACTAGTGCCCAACTCCCACCGCCTTCTAGCCGCCTTCATGGTTAGATGTGCCCAGGTCGGCGTCTCTCCCACATTGGACCTCTTTCACACCTACTTCCACATCACCTGCGCTCCCGCCAATCTGAGCAAGGGGTTCGCCTCTTTTGCCGCCGATCCCACAGAAAACTTTTCCACGAGCCGAAGTCCTCTAACAAATTTTGGAAGCCCAAATTTGTATTCGTGTCTACCGGGCCTTCCCTTCCCTTCCACGTGCCTTGGGGTGGCTTTTTCTATAAGCGCCCCCTCCCCCCAGCCTCGGATGAGCTCGGGGACCAGGGTTCCCTTCTTATAAATTCTGATCGCGTCGACAGGTTGACGGATACTGCGGTGCTCGTGACGGAGAAGACGTTGGCCGACCTTGGCTTCACACGGCATGCCGCTCCCCACTCTCCTCCCAGAGCGGTGGTGACCGAGTTAGTTTCATCTTCCGGCGAGGATGCGGATGAGGATGAGTCGGACGAGAGCGCGGACGACCCCGACTACATGGTCGACCTCCGGCCCGCCGACCTCGCGTCGGCCGACCTCGGGCCCGACGACCTCGCACCAGCCGACCTCCGGGGGGCCGACCCCTCTACCTCGGCCGACCCGCGCCCGGGTTTGATAGCTTACTTATTCTCTTTGACTCGCACAAATTTTTTCTAAGTCGTATGTGTAACCCTTGTCCTCTCCTTCGCAGGGATGTCTGAGTCATACGAGGCCATGATTAAGCGCCTGCGTAGCCGCGGCCCTGCCTCCAAGAGACAGAGGACCGCAGGGAGCAGCCGCGCGCCAGCCCAGCCACCGGCGCGCCGTGCATTGCGTAGCCGCGATCCCCGGCCTAGCGCAGACTCTGCCACCGTTGGTCCACCAGCCCCCCGCACGGTTGAGCCACCGAGGGCGCCAGCGCCACCTCCCGTGCCTGCTCCTGGTGCCACTCGTCAGTGGAGTGTTCATCTCCCACCTTCGGCATCACTCCTGCGCGGTGATCTACCATTGGGTGATGTGTTGAGCAGCCTTGTTCTCCCCCGTGATCTCGCCTTGTGCGAGGGTGCTCCCGGCGACCGCCTTTGGCTGGAGGTGCGTTATCCTTCTATTTTTGTTGTGGTCAGAATGTTGTATTTTGTGTGGTATTCACCGTAGTTGTTGCAGGCTTTCATTCACTACCGTGGCTTGAGAGACACCCTGGCGGCGACCCGTACCAGCCTGGAGGTTGAGAGGAGTGCGCGACTGAGCTCGGACTCCAGAGTGACGGCCTTGGAGGAGGAGCTGAAGAAGGCCAAGGAGGCGCTTCAGGCTGCGGGAGAGGCGCGCCAGACCTTGGAGGACACCTGCACACGATTGGAGGCGCTCCGCGTCCAGGAGGCCGAGGAGCACGATAGGGCGCTTGGTTCGGCGGTGCTGAGCTACAAGCGATCCGAGGTCTTCGAGGTTGATGCTAGGGGGTTTCTTGCCGAGCACATGGACGAGCTGTTTGATGATTGGGCTGCCACCCCCGAGGGGCGAGACCGCATCGGCATGGAGGGCCTCCTGATGAACGACATGGGCCGCTACACCATGCAGCGCGACATCTATGCAGCACTTCGCCGCCGCGATGGGACTTTTGATCCGGTGACTTGGGGCCTGCCGGAGGTGCTTGGCAACCCTGACCCCGAGGCTGGGGCCGAGATTGCAGTTGGAACCGAGCCTGTGCAGCTGATGGATATCGCGACCGTCGAGCGTCGACCTGACTCGCCTTCCCAGTCGGCCACTCTTTCCCCTTCACAGCTTGCTGATGATCTCCCTGTCCTTTCACTCGGACTATCGTCGTCGGCTGCCCTCAATGTGCCGTTGGATCAGATTGACATCCCCGAGGGCATGGACGACCTCGCACAGATGGACACGGATGGTCAGGTTGCGGGTCCCTCTTGCGACCCTTAGATAGTTTTTCTGCTTTGCTTTTATGTTGATGGTGTATTATGAACACCTTGCTATCTTATTTTGGTGATGTATGTTAAACATCTTCCTGCACTTAGCTTCTTTATTGTGATGAACCGTTTGCATGCAGCAGCTTTTGATTCTATTTTGCATCTCTTGTCCCCTTGTTGTATCTCCTTCTCCTTTTCTACCCTTCGTATATTTTGTGACTTGTGGGTTGAGACCGTGCCTCGTGAATAGGGTCGAGTGAGGCGCAGGGCCTCACGCCCTAAATTTGCCGAGGTCGGCGTCCGCCGACCTCAGCCGCCGCCGACCAAGGCCACTTCCGCCCTCCGCCGAGGTCGGCTGCGGCGGAGGTTGGCCTATGTCGAGGCAAGCCTCGTTGAGGTCGGCTGCGAGGGAGGTCGGCCGATGCTTTTTTTTTTTTTTTTTTTTTTTTTTAGAAAAGACTTGTGTTTTTCGTTGATGCTTTTGTTGTATCTTTGCTTTTTAAGTTGGCGTTAAGTCGGGGTGCCTCAACCCACGACCCTTAGCACACCCGTTCGATGGTAGGCGAGATGAAACCTCGGAGGTTAGGTCTCGTACCCTCACTAGGGCGTAAGTCGTTCTAAGCCAAGACCTCGTGGTGTTTCGCCTAGAGACTCTTCCGTTCGGCGATAGTCGGGGTCGGGCCCCGTACCGCCCCTAGGGTGTCATAGTCGTCCTATGTCGAGACCATTTGGCCTTGCGTCTAGGGACTCTTCCGTTCGACAATAGTCAAGGTCGGGCCTTGTATTGTCCCTAGGGTGTTTGCCTTGTCGGGCTGGGACCTTTCGGTCATGAGCCCGAAAGACTAGTCAAGGTCGGACCTCGTATCACCCCTAGGTGTTTAGCCGTTTAAAGAGGTAGGCTAGGGTATTTGTTGTGAGGTCGGCTCGATGGGCGACCTCAGAGGTCGGCCGACTTCGGAAGTCGGCCGAAAGATGACTCGTGCGTCCGCCGATCGTAGCTACTGACACGAGTGCGCGAAAACTTGTCGTTTTATTAAAAAATGTGATATTCAAGGGTCGGACCGCCTTACAACACGACATTTATTGATAGTACTTGAGCAGGTGTTCTGAGTTCCACACCCTCTCTACATCTTTTCCCTTCGGTGTTTTCAGCTTGTAGCTGCCAGGGCGGACTGTGGCCGAGATGATGTACGGACCCTCCCATCGTTTCGCTAGCTTGCCTCCCTCCAAAGGCTTGCTGGCCTCTCGTCGCCTCAACACGTAGTCGCCAACCTGGAAGTAACGAGGTCGGACTCTCTTATCGTGGTACGCCTTGGCTTGCCTTTGGTAATTCTCGGCACGAACCATGGCGGCTTCTCGTTTCTCGTCGATCATGTGGAGGTCAGCGCTATGGTGTTCCTCGTTGCGCTCGGGGTCGTACTCCTCCCCACGGCGGGTCGGGAGGATGACCTCCGCGGGGGCCGTGCCTCGAACCCGTAGCATAGTGCGAATGGCGTCTCCCCTGTTGCTTTTCTCGGCGTGGTGCGGTATGCCCACAAGATCGCTTCTAGGTTCTCGACCCATGTGCCCCCTGCGGCCTCGAGGGTCTTCTTTAGTCCGTCAACTATCGTGCGGTTGGCGTTCTCCACTTGGCCATTCGCTTGAGGGTAGGCTACCGCAACTTGACTATGGGTGATGCGCCATTCTTGACAAAAAAGTTTGAACTCCCTACCCTCAAATTGTCGGCCGTTGTCGGAGATGATTTGCATTGGCACGCCAAAACGGCACAGTATATTTGAGTAAACGAATTGTTTGCACCGGGTGCTTGTGATGCTGGCCAGGGGTTCCGCTTCAACCCACTTCGTGAAATAGTCGATTGCAACGATGACGTACTTCCTCTTTCCCGTGCCCATGGGCAAGGCTCCCACAATGTCGATTCCCCACCTTGAGAAGGGAATTACCGAGCTGATCGGGGTGTAGTTGGTGGCGGGTCGGCCCGGGCCGACCTGGAATTGCTGGCAAGTCGGGCAACTTCGCGCGTAGTCCGCACAATCCTTTGCCATCCCGGGCCAAAAATACCCTTGAAGTATGGCTCTCCGAGCCATGGTATAAGCTCCTTGATGCGCTGCGCACGTGCCTTCGTGGATCTCTTCGATGAGTGCGCGGGCCTCATCGGGGTATAAACACCTTAGTAAGGCCCCGTTGTAGGACCTTTTGTACAGCACGTCGCCGATGAGTTCGTAAGTCGGAGCTCGCCTTTTAGCCGCCTTGGCGTCGGCCTCGTCAGAAGGCAACACACCAGTCCGCTTATACTGCACGAGGTGGTCCAGCAAACATGGCTGTCGGTTCTGTATGGGCAAGACCGGATACGCCTCCAGACTCGACTTGGAGAGGTCCTCTATCCGGGCGATTTTGGAGATATACTCTGGGGCTCCTTGGCTGAGCTTTGAGAGCATGTCCGCTTCCGCGTTCTGCTCCCTCGGAACCTGCAGGATTTCGTGGTGGGGTATCCGTCCCAACACTCGGAGCACTACGTCACGGTATCGGATCATTTTTTCGTCGTTGGCTTCGAATTCCCCGGAGACCTAGCCAACCACCAGCCGGGAGTCACACCGGATTTTTAATTTCTCCGCCTTCATGCTAAGTGCGAACTGGAGGCCGCACAGCAGTGCCTCGTATTCGGCTTCATTGTTGGACAACTTGAAGTGAAAGCGTAGTGCATAATACGCTCGGAAGCCCTCCGGGGTCACTAGGACGACCCCGCCGCCACACGCCTTGTTGTTTGAGGATCCGTCGGTAGATAGGATCCACCATTCCTCCTCTGCGCTCCTCGCCTGTTCCGTGGCGTCCCGGGCGGTGCACTCGACTATGAAGTCGGCGAGTGCCTGCCCTTTGATGGTCGGTCTCGACTTGAAGTGGATGTCAAACTGGCTGAGGCGCATGGACCACTTCACGAGTCGGCTTGCCGACCCCGCCCCTCGGAGGACCGCCTCCAGGGGTTGATTCGTAAGTACGTGCACCAGATGCGCTTGAAAATAGTGATTTAGCTTCTTGGCCGTGGCATCCACCGCGAATATGGCCTTCTCTGTCGGGGAGTACCGAAGCTCGGCACCGCGGAGGGCCTTACTTACGTAATAGACGGGCCTCTGGGTTCCCGCGTCGTCCCGGACCAACACGGAGCTGATCGCGGCCTGTGATATTCCCAAGTATAGATATAAGATCTCCCCTTTCTCGGGCTTGGCCAAGGGGGGTAAAGACATCAGATAGGCCTTGAGGTCGTCGAAGGCTTTCTGACATGCAGCCGACCATTCAAAGCCATTGCTCTTCTTGAGGACCCCGAAGAAGGGTAGGGACCTCTCGGCCGACCTCGAGAGGAAGCGACCGAGGGCGGCCAGCCGACCATTGAGGCGCTTGACCTCGCGGAGGGACCTCGGGGGTTCCATCTCCAGAATGGCCTTGACCTTATCGGGGTTGGGCTCTATGCCTCTCTTGGAGACCATATAACCCAAAAATTCCCCCCCGTGCACCCCGAAGGTACACTTCTTAGGGTTCAGACGCAAATCAAACTTCAGCATTATGGAAAATACCTCTGTCAGGTCGTCCATGTGGAGGTCGGCCTCGGCACTCTTCACAATCATGTCGTCGACGTAGGCTTGGAGGTTCCGACCGAGGACCTTCTTGAAGACCTTGGCGACCATCCTTGTGTAGGTTGCCCCGGAGTTCTTGAGTCCAAATGCCATTACCCGGTAGCAGAAGACCCCCTCCGGGGTGGTGAAGGCCGTCTTCTCCTCGTCGGCCTCGTGCATAAAGATCTGATGATAACCTCGAAACGCGTCGAGGAAGCTCATGAGCGCGCACCCCGCCGTCTCGTCTACCAACTGGTCAATGTTGGGCAGCGGGAACGGGTCCATGGGGCACGCCTTGTTGAGGTCGGTGTAGTCCACGCACATCCTCCAGGTCGGCGGCTTGGGTGCGAGGACCACGTTTGCGAGCCACTCGGGGTATAGCACTTCCCGAATGTGCCCTATCTCAAGGAGGGTGTCGACCTCCTTCTTTACGAAATCGCGCCTCTCAGCCGAGAGGTACCTCTTCTTTTGTTGTACTGGTTTGACGGCGGGGTCCACCGCCAATTTGTGTGTGATGACCTCTCGGTCGAGGCCTGGCATGTCCTCGGGGCCCCATGCGAACACGTCCTTGAACTGGCGGATGACCTCGACTATCCGACCTCGGAGGTCGGCCGGCAACCCCGTTCCGACCTTGATGACTCGTTCGGGCCGGCCGAGGTCCAACACGACCTCCTCGGTTTCGACTATAGGTTCGGCTCGGGGCCGACCCTCTTCGCCTTGTAGCGCCTTCTCGCCGATGGTGTGTACTTGGAGGTCTCTTTTGCCGATCTGGCGACATGCTTTCAGGTAGCAGCTCCGACTAACCTTCTGATCTCCCCTCGCCACGCCGACCCCGGTGGGGGTAGGGAACTTCATACATAGGTGCTCCATGGATATGATGCTCCGAAGGTCTTCCAAGGCGGGTCGGCCGAGAATGATGTTGTGGGCACATTCGATCTTGACTACCACGAACTCGGCCTCCCACCTTTTGACGTGTGGTGCGGTGCCTATCTCCACCTCAAGGTTAATGGAGCCCTCCGTCTCGATCGAATCGCCTGTGAACCCGGACAGCGGGGTTCTTACTGGCGCCAGCTGCTTCCTTCTCAGGCCGAGCTTAGTGAACGTGTCATGATACATGACGTTCACGGAGCTCCCCGTGTCCACGAGCACCCGGTGAACGATACTGTTGTTGATGTCCAAGGTGATCACCAAGGCATCACGGTGGGGTAGGGGTCCATCTGGGAGGTCATCGTCTGTGAAGACGATAGGTTCCCTCCTTTGCCTCTTCTCTTGTGGTTGGCGGATGACCTCCCCTACGTAGAGGTTTCGAGCCCATTTCTTCCTTTCTGATTGGGTGTCCCCTCCTTCGAGACCACCAAATATGACATGGATGACCTGTTTCTTCGGGGGGTGGGACTCGTCCAGTTCCTTCTCCTCCTCCTCGGTGAATTGGTCGAGCTCTCTCTTGCGCGACCCGGAGGCGGGTGGCTCGGAACCACCCTTCTTTTTCCACACATTGGCCGGAGGTCGGCCTTGCCCCCCGGACCTTTTAACGTATTGACCGAGGTAGCCCCTCTGGATGAGCTCCTCGATCTGCCTCTTGAGAACCATGCACTCGTCCGTGTCGTGCCCTTGCTGCCTGTGGAAACGGCAATATTTGCCGGGATCCGCGTTGGGCGACACCTTCATACATTCTTCTGGGTATGATACGATGCCCATGACCTCGGCGTGCTCCAAAATAGCACTCACCGGATGCATTAAGGGAGTGAGGTAGCGCAACGGGGCCAGCCGCGGCCCGGCCTGACGTGAGGGCTTCAGCGCACGGCGTTCATCCTGGGGTGCCCTGTCTCGCCGACCTCGCTCCTCCTCCTTCTTCTTTCTTTCGGCCTCTTCCACCTCTGCGAACCTCGCCGCTCGGTCCAGCAACGCGGCATATGTCTTGGGACGGTTTTGGACAAGGTCGCGGTGGAAAGGTCCTGATCTGACGTTGCTGGTGAAGATTGGTATGACTGCTTTCTCGTCGAAGTTTTCGACCGACCTCGCCTCCTTCTTCCATCTGGTGAGGTAGTCGGTCAACGTCTCCGTACTCCCCTGTTCTAACTTGCACATACTGGCAAACTGCTTCTTCTTCGGTATGCTGCAAGCATAGTACGACAAGAATTTACCCGAGAGATCCGCAAAGGTCGAGATGGATTTCTCGGGCAACGAAGTGAACCAGTCTTGCGCTTGGCCGTCGAGGGTTGCGAAAAAACCCCGGCACATGATGGCGTCACTCGCACCTGTCATCATGATGGCGGCCCGATACCTGTTCAGGTGGGACCGGGGGTCGGCCGATCCCGTATACGCCTTGATGGTTGGGAAACGGAAATCCCTCGGTATCGGCTCCGCCATGACGTTGTCGGTGAAGGGGGAGGTCAACACCTCCTGAGGTTCCGGGGACCCTTCTCGTGCCTCCAAATTACGCTGGAGCTCGTCCATCCGCCTGCGAAACTGCTCCATCTCACTGCTGTGGGAGCTCGAGGGTCGCCCGCGAGTCTCCCCGGAGTGCTCTATACGCGAGGCTTGCTCCCGCCGAGGATGAGCGCGGGGCTCAAGGCTCGGGGCCCTTCGTGAAGCCGACCCCTCGGCGGGCGCCTTGTTGAGAGGTCCGAAGTCGAGGCGTTCGAGGATTGGGACCCGCGTGCCCAACCGTCCAAGAGCAGACTTGGTAGCCCGAACCGGGCGGTCTCCTCTTGTCTCGCGCTGTGCAGGCCGACCTCGAGGGGCCTCGTCTCCTCCCCTCCTTGCGGAGGGCCGAGGTGAATTGACCTCCTCAGGTGTGCGAGGTCGGCGGGTGCTCGGGCCCTCCTCCCGCCGTGATGGGTCGGGGGGAGGAGCCACGAGGTTGCCTTGAAGCCCATCCAGGATCTGCGTTAACACGGTGGTGGCTTGCCGGAGCGCGGCCATCCCCTCCTGAAAGCCCGGGGCTGGAGGTGGAGGGGGCGGGGTCGGCCCGGCATGTCGGTTATTGTTGAGGATGTCCCGAAGGTCGCTGGCCGACCTCACGGGCAGGGTTTGGTGACTCGCCGCCCCGTTAGGTTTACCGGCACAGGGGGGGAGCGCGGTTACCCCGCGAGCCGCGGGAGCTACCGGAGTTGGATCTTGATCTTGCCATAGCTAGTGAATAGCACGCTCGAGCCTGTATGTCGAGCTCTCAATGAAAGCACCAATGATGGATTTAATTAACCCGGGTAGCCCGAATCAATAAACCCGATAAGAATATAGGGGGTATGACAAGTGTGGATCAAAGTGTACCTCGGAGGTACTTGTATATATTGAATGGATAATAAAGCTATTACAGGAATAGTAAATATAGGACAAAGGTGTTGTTAAGACCAAGAAGTAGTAGATGTCTTGTCAGGACAATAATACATGTTTATATACTAATTGTAAGCCTAACAAACTGGAGGAAAACCCTCGAGCGCGCCTGGACCGCGTCCCACGCCGGTAATACCGCGTCAGCCCACGACCCGGTCACTGGGCCGAGCTCGAAGCTCGGCCCAGCCGACCTCTGGAGAGGTCGGCCCAAGTGACCTCGTGGAGGTCGGCCATGGGCCGAAAGGCCCAAGTCGTGCTCCCGGATCGGGTGATCCGTGACTCGTGCTCCGTGCTAACTCCGTGGCGGGTCCGGGTATGATTTATCCATCAGTATAGATATTACATGTAACAGGGTCAAGTCAACTTTGAATATATTGACAATAATAATAAACACCTCACGTTGCATACATTATTATACCCCTTATAATGCAAGCAATACAAAACATGAAAATACAATACTGTATAATGCAACCCTCACACACAAACTTATTTGCTACAAACATAGACAAAGTGACAATATATATAGAAACAACATTACATCAAAAACTTTAGTTAATTTACGTACGATTCATCACTTGTGCTTGCCATCTCGGATTTGGCCATGTTCACTACCATTACGGCCGCCGCCGGCATCTCCACCATGTTGACCAATGCTGACTTCGATCACCTTCGGCTTCTTCGGCTCCGGCGGCGGCCTCTTCTCCACGCTCACCGTCAGCACCCCGTCCTCCAACGCCGCCGATATCGCGTCCGTGTTTGCATTCTCCGGCAGTACAAACTTCTTGAGCAGCTTCCCCAACCTCCTCTCCATTCTCAAGAACTTCACCCCACCTTCCGCCTGCGGCGGCTGCTGCTGCTGCTGCTGCTGCTTCTCTTTCTCCTCCCTCCTCCGCTCGCCGGAGATCACCAGCACGTTGCCGTCCTCCAGGTGGACCTTGATCTGGTCCCTCTTCAGCCCCGGCATGTCCACCACGAAATAGTAGGCGTTGGGGTACTCCATCACGTCCGCCGCCGTCGCCTTCATTGCCTTCGAGTCTTGTATGTAGGCCCTGGACGGTGGTAGGGAGTCATTATTACATGGACCATGATTTATATAGTTGTGTGGACCGACTACTGTCCACAAATAAAAGGTACATTGTTTATGTAAATATAATTTTTAAGTATAGAGTACTAAAGATACATTATTTTGTATAGTATCAAACACTTTGCAGTCAAGCATTGAGTATTAAAAATTCACTATTTGTATACTATTAAACACCTTGTAGTCAAGCAAGGTAACTGTGACTTTTCTAGATGTGAGGTAAGTTTGAATTCAATGGAGATTTGACTCATTGAGTCTATGTGCTTTAGTAGGCTCATTGTACTAGCAAATTATTGTGAGAACCATGTTACACATAGTGTTATGTGGACTATAACAAAAAAGTACATTTTTAATATATTAAATGTACATTACTTGTGTACAAAATATACATTATATAATATAATGTACATTTAGTATATAAAAATGTACATTCATTGGATACAATGTACATTATTTTTTTACTGAATGCACATTATTTGATAGTATGGTCCACACAATAATGATTATATTGTATTTTAGTATGATCCACACAATAATGATTGCATTGTACTTCAGTGGATATGATTGTGAAAGTATGTATGAGCAATTACTACATTGTAATAGAATCAAAATTACTCAAATAATGTCCATTTAATATATAAATAATATATTTTAATATATTAAAAATGTACCTTTTATTCAAGTAAAGTACACTATTTGAGTACTGAAAATATATTATTTTATATGATGTGCATTGAATATATGCCAATAATATACTTTTAGTATATTATATTAAAAATTTACATTATTTGAGTACTAAAAACACATTATTTTATATAATACACATTTTATATATAAATAATGTACATTTAATATATTAAAAATATACTTTTTAATAGTAAATACAATACTGTGTGGACCATAATTCACATAAAAATATACCGGTGGTGGCGCGTATGCTCGGATTCGTCGCCAAAATCGAACGCGTCGTGAATTGCGGCAATCATCGGAGCTTCGAAACCCAAATCTCTCAAGGCGAAATCCATTTTAATTTAACACTTTCTTTCTTAACTTATCAGACTAATTAAAAGAGAGACTGTTATGCATGGGTATGGAAGATATGTGGAGTTTATATATACACAAGATGAATGGTGGTCAGCTGACGTGTCATACGGTGAGGGACCTGAAAAGAAGAGAGTTTCAAAGTTGTTTCTCTTCTTTGGTGCATGAGACCTACGTGGAGGAGTTTGGGTGTTTGAGGTGGCCACGTGGAGTAGGGTTGTATCATGGCCTTCTGCCAGCTCAGCATTGATCGTCATCCTCTCTCCACTTAGGTTTTCATGGACCACCGTCATCTAATCTCAAGAGAAGTAACGAATCTTTGCTATTTTTTCATCATTTATTTTCATAATTTTCAAATTTAATAATAAAGCATTTTATGTTTTTTAGATATATAACTTTTATTTCTTTAGTATTGTACAGTACTAATTAAATCATATAAAAATTGAGAGTTAATACCCAATATAGTCCTCGACTATAGTGGTTTTACTCAATTTAGTCCTAAATGACTTTTTGTGCTCAATTTAGTCCTCAACTTTGATGATTTTACTCAATTTAGTCTTTTGTTAAAAATTCAATTAGTGAACGGTTAGAAATAGGGTCTTAATGGTAATTTTTCATCCTTCATCCATTTGGGATGATTCCTTCTTCTTCCCCTTATTAAGATTCACGCAGAAATGCAAAATTTCTTACCAAATCAAACTTCAACGCTAAATAAATAAATACAGAGTAAATAAATATTTGGTTACGAAAATTTACATTTCTGCTTGGATCTTAATAGGGGGAAGAAGAGGAATCATCCCAAATGGGATGAACGATGAGAAATTATTATTAGGACTCTATTTCTAACCGTTCAGTAACCGAATTTTTAACAAAGGATTAAATGGAGTAAAATCATCAAAGTCGATGACTAAATTGAGTACAAAAAGTCATTTAGGACTAAATTGAGTAAAACCACTACAGTCGATGACTATATTGGGTATTAACTCTAAAAATTGAATTTAATCTTCTCAAATAAATTAGGTATACTAACGCTAAATTAAATATTTATTATCCATAATGAAGTTATAAAATTGTATCTAAGAGACTATTTGGGAACTCTAAATATGATTTTGAAAAGTCTTTTTTTGAATTTTTCGTTGTTTAACAATGCAAAAATAAAAAATAAAGAAAAATATTCTAGTAAAAAAAAATATTCATTTTTTGGAAAATATTTTTTAAAATTTCTAGTGAGAAAAAACATATTTTTTGTAGTTATTTTATTTTTTCCAAAAATTTAAAAAAAATGCGTATATAATTTTGAACTTTTACTGCACAAATATTTGTTTAATGCATTTAGTTTTTTTTTTTTTTTTGTTTTTTTTTGGTTTACCTTTTAGTTCTCTTATTGCATCACCTTTAAAAATAAAATTTTGTCTAAAAGTATGAGTACCATCCCCAACTGAACTTGAATTGAACATAAACATGCAATACCACAATAATGATCTAAAATATGAATCACAATTTTAGAAAATTAATGTTCTATTTTTCCCCTACCATGCGTATTACAAGTTCAGATTTCATCACTACTATTAAACACATCACACTTCAAATTACATGTTATTGCCTAGGTTTTGCACTAATTTTTTTAATTAAATTAACATTAATTTTTTTGGATAATTCGATAATTTACAATCTTAGTCTCCCAAAAAAGAGTTAATAAACAATTATTTAATAGATATTTTTTAAAAATTAGTTTTCCCCTATGTTATATTGTACTGTATTTCCGTACGTATATTATGTCGTTTATGAGTGTTTTTAAAGTAAGAAAAGAAGATTACAATTTTTAAATTACTAAACTCCATCGAAAATTAAAGTTAACTAAATGAGAACTGTAACAAATAACCAAATATAGTGATATCAACAAAATCATGAGACTAAATTTGATTAAATAATTAAAATTTAAAAACTAAATGGCATTTCCATGCACAATAATCTTATAATTAAAATTGAAAATTTTATAATTAATCGGATAGTTAGGCCTATTGAATGATCCAATTAGCAGTACGAAAGGGGTAGTTATGCTTTGGTGACATCATTTAATTGTTTATGTAAAAAAATTAAATTTTAAAAGTTTTTTTTTCACTAAAAGCAAATATTTAAATAATAGAGTTAATTTCATTTTTGTCATAAATTTATAGGTGACAGTATACTTTTAGTTTTTTTCTTTTTTATCAGAACATCCTTATTTAGTCCTAGTATTATTGTGACATGATCATTTTTGGTCCTCTGTCAACAATATCGTTAAAATGTCATTAAATACAAGGACATTTAAATAATTTTTTATACAAAGTATGTTGACTCACTATATTTTTTTATGTTTATTTTTTTAAAAAAAATCATAATTGTAGATCGAAATGCCCTTATATTTAAAAAAATTTAAACTGTTTTGTTGATAGATGACAAAAAAAGATCATGTTACAATAATATAAAGACCAAAAGTGGATGTTTTGATTAAAAAAAAAAAAAAAAACTAAAAGTGGACTGTCACATATAAATCGAAGACTAAAAATGAAATTAACTCTAAATAATACTTCTCATCTACAAATAGTTAATGCATGGACGGTCCAAATTAAAAACGACTCGTTTTGTGTAAATTTTTATTCTTTTCATGCGACCCACTGCAACATATATTTTTGAACTCAAAATGTACATTATTCTAAAATATAATGTATAATATTATAACTCATAAAGTACATTATCTTACTCTAAAAGGTTTATTATTGACGGTAATAATGTGTTACCGGATATTATTTTAGTATTATTGACTATTTGAATGCAGTGCTCAGTGTACAAAATGAGTTGAGTGTTGTTTTGTCTAAGTTCAAGTGTCGTCCCCCTGCAAGTGTTGTGAGCGTCTTTTATATTCCTGAGCGCAACGTTCTATCTTCAATGCACAGTAAATGGAGCATCAATGCTGAACACAGTAAATGGAGTATCAATGCTGATGAACTGTTAGAGTGCCATTGGAGTGTTGAGGAGCCGTTGGAGTGAATGCTGAACAGCTAGTTTGAACGTCCACTCATTGTCTTGGGTCTGCTTGCCTGATTACTCTGTCACCAGTCCCCCCCACTCCATAGCCAACGAGAGCGATTGAGGTGGTTTTGGAGTAATGACGTCTGTAAAAATTGCGTGTTTTTTTTTAACGAAACGGTAAGAGAACAGTGGCCGGGGTCAAGCCTCGGCCAATTTTTGGCCGAAGTTGGCCGAGGTCAAAATTAATTGGCCGAGGTCATGCCTCGACCAATTAACTTGGCAAATTGGCCGAGGTCACCTCGGCCAAAAAATGGGTCGAGGTGACCTCGGCCATCTTTGCATTTTTTTTATTTATTTTTTATTTTTTTTTTGTTTTTGTTTTGTTTTTTGTTTTTGTTTTGTTTTTGTTTGTTCGCATTTTTTTTTGGGCGCTCTATGCGTGAGTTCACTTCGACCATCCGTAGGCTCAGTCAAAGGTCAGCTCTCCCGTTAGGTAACTAGCGAGATCGGATCTCGTGCTGGCCTAAGCGATGTGGTGTTTTTGAAATCAAGCCTCCGGCTTGACCCAAGTAAAACACTCTCCCGTCAGGTAGCTAGTGAAATTGGATCTCGTGCCAGACTTAAGGGACTAGAGTGTGATGTTTTTTAAATCAAACCTCCGGCTTGATCTAGATAACACTCTCCGTCAGGTAGTTAGCGAGATAGGATCTCGTGCCGGCCATAAGAGAATAGAGTTATTTTATTTTATTTAATTTGTTATCATTGTGGACGAGGTGCGGGACCTCGGCCACAGTGGCCGAGGCGCGGGGCCTCGGCCATGGTCAAGCTGATGACCTCGGCCAAAATTGGCCGAGGTGACGACCTCGACAAAAATTGGCCGAGGTGACGACTCTGCCAGAGTTGGTCGAGGACTGGCCTCGGCCAAGGTTTGGCCGAGAACTGACCTCGGCCAAACTTGGCCGAGGTGACCTAGGCTAGAGTTGGCCGAGGACTGACCTCGGCCAAATTTTTATTTTTTATTTTTTTTTATTTTTTTTTGGCGCTCTGAGCGCGAGCTCTCTTCAACCAGTCGTAGGCTCTGTCAAAGTTCAGCTCTCCTGTCAGGTAGCTAGCGAGATCGGATCTCGTGCCGACCATAAGGGAATAGAGTTATTTTATTTTATTTTATTTGTTATCGTTGTGGCCGAGGCACGGGGCCTCGGCCAAAATTGGCCGAGGTGATGACCTCGGGCGAAGATTGGCCGAGGTTGTGACCTCGGCGTATTTATTGGTGACGCTTCTCGGGGAGGCGACACCACTTGAGAATGTGACGCTGCTTGAAGAGGTGACGCTACTTGAGGAGGTAACCCCACTTGAGGAAGTGATGCTGCTCTAGGAGGTGACTCTGCTCGAGGTGGTGACGCCGTTCGAGGAGGTGGCGCTGCTCGAGGTGGTGACTATGCTCGAGGTGGTGACGCCGTTTGAAGAGGTGACGCTGCTCGAGGTGGTGACGCTGCTCGAGGAAGTGACGCTGCTCGAGGAGGTGACTCTACTCGAGGTGGTGACTGTACTCGAGGTGGTGACGTCGCTCGAGGAGGTGACGCTGCTCGAGGTGGTGATGCTGCTCGAGGAGGTGACGCCGCTCGAGGAGGTGACGTTGCTCGAGGTGGTGACACCACTTGAGGAGGTGACGCTGCTCGAGGTGGTGATGACGTTCGAGGAGGTGACGCTGCTCGAGGTGGTGACTCCGCTCAAGGAGGTGACGCTGCTCGAGGTGGTGACGACACTCGAAGAGGCGACTCTGTTGCTTGGAAGTCCACAGCTTGGAAGGTGACACCACTTGAGGAGGTGACGCCACTTGAGGAGGCGACTCTGTTGCTTGGAAGTCCACAGCTTGGAAGGTGACACCACTTGAGGAGGTGACGCCACTCGAGGAGGCGACTCTATTGCTTGGAAGTCCACGGCTTGGAAGGTGACACCACTTGAGGAGGTGACGCTACTCGAGGAGGTGACTCTGCTCGAGGTGGTGACGCCGCTCGAGGAGGTGACGCCGCTCGAGGTGGTGACGGCAGTCGAGGAGGCGACTCTGTTGCTTGGATGGGAGTAGTGTTCACTTGATAATGCCCTACTTGTAAGTCCACTGCTCGAATGGGAGCAGCGGTCACTGGGTAGCGCCACTGCTTACAAGAGGTGAACGCACAAGTGAAGGAGGCGGACGCACTTGAGGAGGAAGCGCCCGTGGTTATCGTTGAGTTGGCTACGGAGATCACCCAAGGGGTGACCATTGAGCTGCCCACGAAGATCACCCGAGGGGTGACCATTGTTCACTCGATGAGAACCATGAGAGCTGCTGGATCCAGGATGACCATTGTTCACGCGATGAGAACCATGAGAGCTGTTGGATCCGGGATGACCATTGTTCACTCGATAAGAACCGTGAGAGCGGGGCTGGATCCGGATTGCACCATCGACGTTGATGAGATGAGCTGGGTGTTTTGTGATTTGTGAAAAGTGTGGCTTGATGAGCAGGAGGCGAACGCCACTTGATGAGCAGGACACTGCTTGAAGAAGGTGACGCCATAGAGGTGTTTGTGATGTGTGAAGTTTGCCTGAGATATGATCTCGGCTCTCAATGAAAGCATCAATGACGGTAATAATGTGTTACTGGATATTATTTTAGTATTATTGAGTATTTGAATACAGTATTGAGCGCAGTGCTCAGTGTACAAAATGAGTTGAGTGTTGTTTTGTCTAAGTTCAAGTGTCGTCCCCCTGCAAGTGTTGTGAGCGTCCTTTATATTCCTGAGCGCAACGTTCCATCTTCAATGCACAGTAAATGGAGCATCAATGCTGAGCACAGTAAATGGAGTATCAATGCTGATGAGCCGTTAGAGTGTCGTTGGAGTGTTGAGGAGCCGTTGGAGTGAATGTTGAACATCTAGTTTGAATGTCCACTCATTGTCTTGGGTCTGCTTGCCTGATTACTCTGTCAATTATTCTAACACATAAAGTACATTATTATAACACATAATATATAGGCTATTATTCTAACATATGAAATACATTATTTTAACTGATAATATACATTATTCTAAATCATAAAATTTTTGGGCTGTGAACCGTAATTTGCCCTCATCTACCAAACAAATATCCTGGTCTGAAAAGTTTCATTCTTAATTGGTAGCATAGGGGCATCTGAAATGATTTTGTGGGTCAAAAAGATATCCTTATAATCATTGAGCACTGAGCACACACCACTCACGGCCCAATTCATGTCCAAACAGTAGTATTTCGGTTGTTATGCCATGGACTCAATCATTATTACATTGACCATGGTCCACATAGCTGTGTGGATCATAAATAAAATATACATTTTTAATATATTAAAAGTACATTATTTTTATACTGAAAATACATTATTTAAATACTGAAAGTACATTATTTTATATATACTATCAAATAATGTACTTTCAGTACAAAAATAATATACGTTTAGTACATTAAAAATGTACCTTATATTCATGGTCCACGCAGCTATGTGAACCATGGTCCACACAATAATTTGTCACATGGACTATGTTCACAATTTCAGAACTCTATATTCAAAATTTTTGAATTTTGTATTCACAATTTCAAAATTTTATGTTCACAATTTCAGAACTTTATGTTCACAATATCATAATTCTATATTTACAATTTCATAACTCTATATTCAATAGTATAACACAATTTTTGAATTTATATAACAAAATTGTGAATACAGAGTTTAAAAATTGTGAATATTGAGTAATGTAATTTTGTATATACAGTTCTAAAATTGTAAACATAAAGTTTTAAAATTGTGAATAGAGTTTTAAATTTATGAACATAAACTTGAGTTTACCTTTTAAGGTAGACTCGGGTCCATAGAATAATTTGCCGTAGTAATTAGTTTGGGTTGAATTCGGGGTAAAAACGGGATGACCGAAACTGATACAGAGCTATACTGTTAAATCGTTTCGTTTTATCACTCTAGTACAATTTTGAAAATTGTACTACCTAATTCGAAATTATATTTTAAATTTTGATGTAACAATTGATCTTGTAAGAATGGTTTTGTTGATATTAATGCGAATTAATATTAAGTAACTAAAGAAATTAATGAAAAAGATAAGAAAATGATTATACAATTTTTTATAATATTACCTTATTCAAGTTGATGACATTTGACTTTATAATCCCAACATTCAAAGTTTGATTTGTTAGGGTCCTTGGCTAGTTAGGATAATAAGATTATGGCAAAAGGGTCAAATAGGCCCATGTACTACCATTGATTGTTTATCTAGCACTATGAACTAAAATATGGTCCATCTAGGCCATTATACTCTTAATAATTTTTCATCTAGCATTTTTAGCCTATTTCTAACAAGTTACCCATCTAATTTGATGACATGGAAAAATAAAATTAAAAAAAATGATGACATGTTATTTATGTGGATGTTTTGGATGATTTCTACCCTATTTCATTAATGAAAAAAATAATTTCTTGCAATGAAATAGGGTAGAAATCAAAATTGCTATATAAAGTTTTAAAAATTAATATCACTTTTGGTCCCACGACTTTTGAGTTTTATCAATTTTGGTGTACAACTTTAAATTTTTTCAATTTTGGTCCCTAACTTTATAGTTTTTTATCAGTTTTGGTCTTCCGGCCAAATTGACGGTGAAATGTTGTCGAATTTTATATTTTTAAGAGTAAAATCGTCATCTCAATGAAACGTCATCATTATCTAAACAAAATTACTGTAAAATCATATTTATAGGTGTTTTACCGGCGCAAATAATGGGGAATGATATGGATTAAATCCCCCTTTGTACTCATGTGTGTGTAATGATGTGTGTAGAAGGTAGGATCAAAAACGGAATTTAGCCCCCAAAGTCCTCTTTTATTCATAGTTCTTCGATCAAAATAGGGAGAAGGGAGAGAGCATGAGAGCTTTTAGAGAGAAGAAGAGAGGAGGGGGGGCCAAAAGTCCAAAAGTCCGTAGCATAGAGGACTCAAGTCTCTTTTATAGCACAATACGCCCGCCATACGTCGTAGAGCCGTATACCCGGGGTATATTCCCTATCAACTAGCCCCCCAGTCCGAGCCCTGACGTCGAGTCAACAAGGAAGGGGTCGGGCTGGAAGACTGGCCTTACCGTTCGCGACTCACGCTAGTTGCCTCGTTAAAAACCTCGAGCAAAGAAAAACCCAATGTTAAAAAATCCTAGCCAAGGAAAAAAGAGCACAACTTTAAGCGTTGATGAAGAAGAGTTCGGGTTGAAAGTTGACCATATAGTCTGTGACTTATGTCGGTTGCCTCGCTAAAAAACCTTGGACTAGGAAAAAACCCAACGGGAAAAAATCCTAGTCAAGGAAAAAGAGTACAACCTTAAGCACAGTATTTTGGACTACAGGGGTCGTCCGAACTCTACCGATCGAGGGATCGGATTTACCGATCTAGGGATCGAGTTTACACCAATCGGGAGATTGGATTTGCCCGGGGTGGAATGCCGACCTAATCGGACTTAACCGCCTATCACGTAAGACTTGTGCCGAGATATGATATCGGGCTCACCGAACCGATGGTGGCGGTGCCTACCTAATCGGGCTTATAGCGCGGTAATGCAGACCTAACCGGACTTAGCACACATGTACAAAAGCGAACGAGGGTAATTCTTCCTCGGTGCAAAGAGTGTAGTTTTTTCCGACTTTTCGGTCGTAGCGTTTTTTCCGACCGCCGTCGTAATATATCGGTTTGAGAACCGAACGGGCACCTTACTCCCGTAGTTTTTTCCGACTTTTCGGTCGTAGCGTTTTTTCCGACCGCCGTCGTAATAGATCGGTTCGAGGACCGAGCGGGCACCTTACTCCCGTAGTTTTTTCCGCCTTTTCGGTCGTAGCATTTTTTTCGACCGCCGTCGTAATAAATCGGTTCGAGGACCGAGCGGGCACCTTACTCCCGTAGTGGGCACCTTGCTCCCACAAAGATCGGTCCGAGGACCATAACGGGCACCTTGCTCCCGTAGTGGGCACCTTACTCCACAAAAAATCGGTCAGGCCATAAACGGGCACCTTGCGAGCCATAAACGGGCACCTTGCTCCCGTAGTGGGCACCTTACTCCCACAAAAAATCGGTCCGAGGACCATAAACGGGCACCTTGCTCCCGTAGTGGGCACCTTACTCCCACAAAAAATCGGTCCGAGGACCATAAACGGCTTTATACCGAGATCTGATCTCGAGATTACAATGCCGGTGGTGGACGGGCCTACCAGACCGGACTTAAAGCGCCGGTGGTGAAAATACCAACCTAACCGGACTTAGTACATTAAATCTTTGCTATTACAATTTTCTAAGTATGGACCTATAACTTATACAATTTATAATTTAAGCCATACAAATTACAATTTAAACAATCTACTAGGACTACGCTAAGTACAATTTACAAAGCAGAGTGTGATCGCAAATGTATAAATCATGTGCCAGGTATATCTTCTTTAATTCCGTGCATCTTTGTCTGCCACCTCACCCAGACATGTTGAGAATAAATGCACATGCACTTACACAGGAGTACATGTCATCGTAAGAGTGCTTAGTGCATGGATGAATATTAATTTCCACCTGTAAGGGATCTAGACTGTTATGGAATCTTATTCCTGAACCACACTGAGTACGCTATTCACCAGCCAAATATTGTGATCGGAGAAGTTATGATTCTTGGAATGATATAATCGTGTTCTCAAATCCAATTTACTGCAGTGGTGGTTCACTGGCTGCTCGGCGATGCTCGGGAAAACCGGCGATCTTATCTGGAGGTCCGGATGGCCAAGCTGAATGAGTTGAGTGGCTGAACTATGCTTACTGCAGTGATGTCTCTGTCGTGATCACTGGAGATTTATTCAGAGCTCGCCTAAGCAAAATAGAATATAGAGATGGTTGGGTGGTGGTGCGCTTGCTTATTTGGAAATAGCTAGAAGGCAGCGCAGATTCTGGTTAGCGACTCTGAGCTATCACTTTAGATGAGCATCACCCGAGTCCATGATCCACGTTGCTGCAATGATATCTCCGCTTTAGCTATTCGGACCCGAGCATAACAGACCGGAGATCAGAGCTATTATAGCTCTGGGTTTTCGACCTCATCCTCTGGTGGTGCTGATCGGCTATGCTACTCATTAGTGACATACACCTTCATTTATGTCTACTAATTGACACCAGCCACTAACAAATCAAGTGACTCCAGTCGGACCGACCAATCAAGTGGCTCCAGTCGGACCGACCAATCAAGTGGCTCCAGTCGGACTCGAGCTAGAGCCGACCACGATTTTCTTTAAACTGCATGCAACAGTCCCAAGATGGTGACCGAATCGAGGTGCGATGGAAATTAAACATTCATGACATGTCTCCGAGGCTACGTAGGCAGCTACACTGCAATCGGTGTCATCGGAATCGTGTTCGCTGCTGGGAGAGCTCGGCGGCTGCTGGGAGTTTCGGTCAGCAGGGATCAAGGTTTCAACAATTTCCAGTATGCACAACTTGAGGCGGCATGCTCATTTACTTGACTGTTGCTGCTGGCTTGGAGCTCAGTCAATCGAATTTGGGCATATTCCGATCAGTACATGTTATGGGGATCGGGGTCGAGAAAACCACTCTGATCGGTGTCCCGATCGGATTCAACCCTCCGATCCATTAATGATTCACCCACAAGTGTCTTCCCTGACTCGAGCCCCTAGAGCTCGTCCAACAGCCATTCTTTTAATTTGCCTACTCATTCCACTGTCTTGGTCTTAGTACCCCAAAGCCACATGCAACCAAGGAGGAAGCACTCCACCGCCACATGCAGCCAATGAAAATAAAAAAGGCTTGGCACTATTACACTTTTCTAGCCTTTTCTTTTCTTTGATTATTGCACTTCACCGCCACCCTCCACCAATGATGAGCTTGCTTGCCTTTCTTGAATTTGTAACCAACTGCAGGCTAATCATTTTGCATTTTGCATGCAACTCAAACTGCCAGCCACACCACTAAGACCACGCCGGCCATTTCTACCCACAACCAAAAGCATCGTTGCGCCGAGGAATCTTCAATTCGCTCAACAGCAAGCCTCGCGCAAGACGATGGGATGAGTGGAGAAAATGGCTACGACGTTGGCAGGAGGGAGGTCCAGAGCTGGAAGAAGAAGCAAGCAGGAAGAGGGTGGTGCGACGGAGAAGACCTTCCGGGGCAGCCAAATAACCCACCAGAAAAGAACTGAAGCTTGCATTGATATCTTCTTAAGCACTCACGGTATTGTTGTACCAAAACTAAAGGATGGTTTTCTCCTACCCTTGCTGCCAAGGATTGAGAATGAAATTTAATAAATGAAGAATAGTTTGCTTTCTCCACTAAGTGCCCAAATTGTGCACTGCCTGCACCTTTAATTTCCAATTTTTCTCCACTTAGTGTCTAAATGATGCCTGATGCATTTCCAACTACTCTTTGTTCACCTTTCCCGATCATTGTCCACACTTAACACTGCCATAACAGGAGGGAAGACGACCATCAGTGATGCATATATCTGGGGAAAAGCAAAGCCATGCAAGAAATTAAATGGGGAAGAAACTCTGGCTCCAGCGTTGCATGGTAAGCTGAGTCCACGGCGATCACCCAAGCATTGCCACCTTTTTCCCTTCTCGGTTGCTGGGCTGATTGAATGCAGAAACAACTCCGGCCAGAATGGTGAGAAACGCGGCATTTTGTTCCGTTCCCCACAGACGGCGCCATTTGATATGGATTAAATCCCCCTTTGTACTCATGTGTGTGTAATGATGTGTGTAGAAGGTAGGATCAAAAACGGAATTTAGACCCCAAAGTCCTCTTTTATTCATAGTTCTTCGATCAAAATAGGGAGAAGGGAGAGAGCATGAGAGCTTTTAGAGAGAAGAAGAGAGGAGGGGGGGCCAAAAGTCCAAAAGTCCGTAGCATAGTGGACTCAAGTCTCTTTTATAGCACAATACGTAGAGCCGTATACCTGGGGTATATTCCCTATCAGGGAAGACAAACAGAAACTAGATAGAGATCTATGAGATTTATAGCATCGACGATTGACAAATCCTTATTTTTCTCTTAATATGATTTTTATTTTGTTTAGATATTGAAGTTCTTTCATTGGGATAATGATTTTGTCCTTAAAATATAAAATTCTGCAACATTTTACCATCAATTTGGCCAGAAGGACCAAAACTGATAAAAATAACAAAATTAAGTACCAAAATTGAAAATTTTAAAGTTGTACACCAAAAGTGATAAGACCTCAAAAGTCGTGGGACCAAAAATGATATTAATTAGTTCAAGTTTTAACTACAGTGTATATATAGCGGGGTATTCACTATCGTTCAGCAATGAGATTTCACGAAAATCGATATATGAAAATTAAATTATTTTTATAATAACTTAAGATATTGTATTGGGTAAATTTTATTTTATTTTAAAAATAAATTAATATTTTTGGATTTTTGGATAATTGAATAACTTAAGATATTGTATTTTTGGATGATTTCTTGCAATGAAATAGGGTAGAAATCAAAGTTGTTATATAAAGTTTCAACTACAGTGTACTGTGTATGTATAGCGGGCTATTCAATGTCGTTCAACAATGAGATTCCATTAAAATCGATATATGAAAATTAAATTATTTTTTAAAAAATAATAAAATTTACCCAATACAATATCTTAAGTTATTATATTCAATTTTCATATATCGATTTTCATGGAATTTCATTGCCGAACGATTTTGAATACCCACTATACATACACAGTTGTGCAGCACACTGTAGTTAAAACATTATATAACAACTTTGATTTGTACCATATTTCATTGCAAGAAATCATTTTCTTCATTAATGAAATAGGGTAAAATCATCCAAAACATCCACATAAATAACATGTCATCATTTTTTCTAATTTTATTTTTCCATGTCATCAAATTAGATGGGTAACTTTTAGAAATAGGCTAAAAATGCTAGATGAAAAATTATTAAGAGTATAATGGCCTGGATGGACCGTATTTTAGTTCATGGTGCTAGATGAACAATCAATGGTAGTACATGTGCCTATTTAACCCTTTTGCCTAAGACTATTAGCTTCATTCAAAATCGACATTCGGTGTGAGTTTCCTGTAAATCAAAATCTAATATTAATATATAAAATTTATATATTAATAAATTATATTTAAATTATTGTTAAACACTGAAAATATACATTTAAAAATTATAAGAAAATAAATAAAAGGGAAAAGGGTCAAATAAGCCCTCAAACATTACCCGAAAGTGCAATTAGACCCTCGAACATTCAAAAAGTTCAATTAAACACACGAACTTACCATTTTGAGTCATTTAAACCCATATTACCGGTTGTTCTAGGTTAACAACCGGTAATAATTATTCCGGCCAAGATTCCGGCCGCCGGTGGCCGGAATTTCATCCCAAAATGGCCGGTCGTGGCCTGTTCGTCTTCTCCAATTGTTGGAGAAGAAGACAGGCCGTTCGTCTTCTCCAGGGTGGAGAAGACGAACGGCGCTCTATTGTTGCGCCATTTCGGAATCCAGAGCTCCGCCGCCGCTGCTCAAGCACTAATCGTGGTCCCCCGATTCGCACCGGGAGGAGGCGTGGCTCAGGCGGAAGGGGAATAGCGGTGATCGACGGGAGCGGAGCAAGAGCATGACCGACGACGACTTGGATGAGCTCCGCGGCTGCATCGAATTAGGGTTCGGCTTCGACCCCGATTCGCCCCGTTTGGATCCGAAACTCGCTCGGACGTTTCCGGCTATGGAGCTCTATTGCGCCGTTCATAGGCACTACGGCGGCGGCAGCTTTTCGCGGTCGTCGTCGTCCACGACTTTGGCATCGACGGATTCCGATACGACGTCATTGGTAGGAAATCCCCTGCCCGGTCCGATTTCCGATCTAGATATAAGTGATGAGCCGGAGATGATGAAGACGAGATTGAGATACTGGGCGCGGAGATGACGAAGACCGCCGGAGAAGACGAAGACCGTTCGTCTTCTCCAGGGAGGAGAAGACGAACACACTGGTTCGTCTTCTCCAAGACGAACCAGTGTGCTTCTCCAGTTGGAGAAGACGAACCAGTGTGTTCGTCTTCTCCACTGGAGATCAGAAGACGAACAGGCCGGCCGCCGGCCAATGGAGAAGACGACCGGGCATTTTGGGATGAAATTCCGGCGGCCGGCCGCCGGAATGTTCGCCGGAATAATTATGACCGGTTGTTTACCTTCAACAACCGGTCGTATGGGTTTAAATGACTCAAAATGGTAAGTTTGTGTGTTTAATTGAACTTTTTGAATGTTCGAGGGCCTAATTGTACTTTTGGGTAATGTTTGAGGGCTTATTTGACCCTTTTCCCTAAATAAAATAAGAGTTGATTTGATTAATAAATAATAAAAGATAATTAAAATGGGAATAACAAAGCTAATGGTTAATCATGCAACTCCATCGGTAGGGCCTTCAAAAGTTAGAGTTAGAGTTGACTAAGTCTCTTTGGATTGACTCTTCTAGTTGAAGTTGGAATGATCTTGTGTGGCCGACTTTAATTGCAGATTGAATGCTCTTGAATTAACCTTATTCGACACAAGAAGCTCAATTATTTTATACTGCTAATTCTCACTAGACTATTATCTTGTTTTAATTTCATTAATTAACTCGGTATCCAATCAAATAGAAAGAGGCACTCAAGTAAAAAGTATGGTGAAATATCAGCTCTTAATTTGGTTCAGATCTACATCCCCTAAATGAAGGAATTTTCTTTTTTTTTTTTAAAAGAATATGGTGACTATTTGTTAAATTTTTCTAACTTTATAGTGTATAATGTTCACACAACAAGTGCACAAGTTTTCTTCTACAGGCACATAAATTTCATACTGCAAGTGAACAAGGTTATACTACGAGTGCAAAAAGTAATAACTTTGAAGTGCACACGTTTTGTATTATAGGTGAATAAGTTTTGTTCTACACGTTCACAAGTTTTGTTTTACAAGTGCACAAGGTTTATACTACAAGTGCATAGAGTAGTATAAGTTCAAAAAACGCAAGTCACATTTTGATAATATTTCCAACTTTGAAGTGCATAATTTTAACACTACAAGTGCACAAGGTTATATTATGCTTGAAGAAAACTGTTACGCTTTTTATCGAAGACAGATCAATGACTCATATTTGTCCACATGTTTTACTTGAACACCTCTTCTCACCTTATCTCATATATATATATATATATATATATATATATATATATATATATATATATATATATATATATATATATATATATATATATATCAAATGAGACTCTCTTTTCGTGAGAACCAGTGAACCAACATGAATGCACACAATCGTCTACATAAACACGCACAATGTAGATTGTGTGCATTGTGCACTAAATTAATATATGAGATTGTGTGCATTTATGTACAAATTCGCACTGAAATTGAAATATCATTCTCTCTCTCTCTCTCTCTCTATATATATATATATATATATGTGGAGAAATCACACTTTTGACCCCTCAATTATTAGCGGATATGCAATATAGTCCATGATTTCTAATCATATTCGATCCCTGAATTATTTAAATTGTAGTCAATATAATCCTTCCGTTAAATTTTCCTTTTAAAACCGTTTAAAGCAGGGCTTTTTAATAATTTCACGCCCCACTAATTATTTTTCCCTTCTTTCCACCATTGACACCAAAATCTTCTACCCTAGCCCTTGCAGAACACTAACACCATACCCATTCCCTTGCTTAAGAGAAGCCAGAAGATCCTACCGATGTTGTGCTGCTTCTGAATTTGTTATTTTGTCTGTTGTCAGAATTTTCTACTGTTGTCGTCCAATAGTGCTTTCAGTTGGGAGAGTTTTTGCTGTTTCGATTTTCTACCAGAGTGTACTCACTGCTACTGCTGCATTTAGAGGAGATTTCTGAAGAAAACATGCAAGTTGTTGCAATTTTAGTACTCTGCTGTTGTTGTTGCCTGAATTCTTCATGATCAGTTGTTGCATTGTTGGACGCTACCACACTACTTAACACGAGTGGGACAAGGGGGGACTGTCTTCTTCTTTCTCCGATGTGAATTACCGTTATTGTATGACGTCCGAGAAGTTGCTGTTGATTGCTTAAAATTGATATGGTAGTTTTTCTCCTACTGTTGTGGTGGCTTGTTGGTGCTATGTTCAAATTTCCTCCTAGCAATTAAGGGGTCGTTTAGTAACTTGTAAAATAGAGAATTTTCTTTTTAAAAAAATGGAGAATTGGAGAGGTGGAAAAACAAAAATTGGAGAAGTTGTTTACTAAATTTATTCTTCCAATTTCATTCTCCACTCTATTCTTTCAATTCTTATACAAATTTGGAGAGATGGAAATTAGCTCTCTCCAAATGGAGAAATGAAGAAAAATGGGTGAATAGTACATTTTGACCCAAAGTTCCCTGGTTCGAATCTTGCTAGAGTCGCTTCATGTTTCACGCCTTTTCTTCTACATATTTATTTATTATTAGTACTATTAAATTATTGGTTGCCCTTATATGATTGATAATCATAATATCCTCTTTGGAATGCATACCCATCCATGGTGAAAGTTCTTGATTGAGTGGTGAAAAAGTTCTTCCTTTTCAAATAAGAGTGAATGCACAAAGTAAAGATCCTTCAACCAAAACTCAATCAAGTAAGACAATTAGCTCTATAAACAATAAAAATAAACAAAAAGAAAGAAAAAGCTTAGTCTCCTAAGACTTCCTAATCAAACTCTAGTACTAGCAAAATAAGCAACCACATAAAACCACCAAATTTCCAATCCCCGACAACGGCGCCAAAATTTTTATGTGTAGCAAAAATGAGTGATGGTGAGTGTACGGGTGTGAAATGTCATTCCGTTGAGGATTGGGGGTTATGGCACGCAATATGCAATCACAAAACTAGACACTAGCTCAAAGAAATCAACAAGAAGCTAAGCAAACGACAACAAGGTAGAACAAACAGTCAAACACATATAAACAATAGATAAATACAAAATAAAGAAATAGGACTCAAGTTAAGGGTATTACTCTATTGATGCTTTAACACTTAATGTTAGGAGAATAACATTTTACCTAGGGTCATAAGGCAAGCACAAATAAATCCTAGTCAAAACAAGGATTATAAAAAGGATTGCCCCACTTTCGTAGTGTATCAACCCAAGTTCTTGAAGAACAAAAGCTATTTAAGCCCCAATCTACCCGTATTTTCATGGAAGGGAAATTGGATTTGAGATTGGGAAAGCTCAAGCCTTCCATCCAATTCCCATTGAGATGAAAGACTTTCCAAACACAAACAACAAATGAGCACTAATTCTCATGAAATTTGGAATGATCTATAAACAAAATGACTTGGTGAAAGAGGGGGGGGGGGGGGGGGGAGGGGGGAATATAGACAAATAAGCACTTATTAGTTTTATTATTATTTTGTGGGATATTTGCATGATTTTAGAAGTAGTATTTTAGGAACATGAAGATTTTTTTTACTGATTTTTGAATTTTCCCCTTAGTTTTCCCCTTCCTCTGTTGCGGGTTACAAACAATTGTTCTTCCAAGATTTTGTGCATGGTGGTTTGCACGCAAGATATCACACTTGTTGCACATATGTTCATCGCACACCCTATATACATATATGCACTTGCACATTATGTGTGAGGTGTTTGCATACCCCGGGTAAACAAGGTTTGTCTACAGAAGTGCATGGTGGTTTGCACGCAAGATATCACACTTATTGCACATGACCATATATGTATATGCACTTACACATTATGTGTCAAGCGTTTGCACACACTAGGTAGACAAGGCATATCTACGGAAGTACATGGTGGCTTGCACACAAGATATCACGCATGTTGCGCATATGTTCATTGCACACGACCATATGCGTATATGCACTTGCACATTATTTGTTAGGCATTTGTACACCCTGGGTAGATAAGGCCTATCTGTGCACAGGTCCTCGTTTGCCGAATCTCAAGTCCATGCTTCGAAGGGAGGGTTTGAATTTCCTAGTTTGTAGCGAAGAGTTACGTAAGTGGAGGAGAAAATCCATGACTTACCTTGTACACGGATTCACAGTCAACATAGTCTGACTACTTTGCCCTTAAACGATATTAGCATTGATAAGTCCCTACTACTGATATGCTTCGAATGTAAAGAGTGAACTGTGAAAGACTATGCCATCTATGTGAAGCTTCTTATGAAACCAACATGCATGTCCTGATATCCTTATGGAATGCCCATTTGCCACATCTTGATGGGCTTTGTCTTGTTTCACCCTCCTTTATAGTTCTTCCTCCCACACTAACCGAATGGATGTCAGAGAATATTAGCACACTAAATAATGACTCTAGAAGTTTTTTATATGCTAATCTGTAGGGCAAGCAAGAAATGGCAAGATTTGGAATGCACAAAGCACAACAGCTACCTCCAAAGTTTTCAAAGCCAAAGCCTACTTATGCGAATGGAAGTCTATCAAAGAGAAAGAGATTGCACATCATACTGCTACGCAGTAGCACTATATCTCAAAATGGCAAATACCAGCGGCGAGATTGATTAAAATCAATGTGGACGCTGCCTTAAACACCCAAAGAGGTCGCATGGGCATTGGCTGGATCATTAGAGACGAAAATGGTGTCTTCAAGAAAGCAAGATCTGCTCCACCCCTTGGGATCTATTCTCCATCTGAAGCCGAAGCAATGGGGCTCAAGGAAGTCCTAAGCTAGCTCAAGTATGAGAATCTCATCTGATTGAATCAGACGCTCTGCAGGTTGTTCAAGGGCTAAATTCTAGGACTTTTGATTCACCGTTTGATTTACAATTACTTGACATTAAAGAGTTACTATGTATTTTTCCTAATGCCTGTATCTGGTTTGCTAAACAGTCAGCGAACAGGACCACTCATATGCTAGCTAGGGAAGCTCTTTCTTTGTTTGATTGTGTAGAATGGGTTGATCATGTCCTTCCTTTTTTTTGTAATGTTTTGTCTTCATACCTTAGTTGGATTCATCCTTAGTTTTACTTTTAAAAAAAAACAATTAAAATTTAACAAATAACTAGGAACAAGAAAACACTTGATGGAATACATGGCTATATAGTCACAACTATAACAAAAAGGTGATGAACCTGAGGGCTGAGGGCCGCCCCAACCCTGATCTCTCACCCACAGTTTGAGCAATCGAAACACGTACTTCGGCCCCACCTTATTCATCCCCCCCATCACGTCCTGCCTATACCACATTACCACCTCCAATTAAAATATTACAAAATAAGCTCCCCAAACGGAAACTGCCATGTGTCTATCATCCTCAGCTCTCTCCTCTGATTATATGTTTCTCTCTATCCTTTCTCTCACATGCCACCTCTCTGGCTCTCTCTTCTAAGACTTCTCTCTCTCTCTCTCTATCTTGTCTTCCCCGTACATAACTAGTGGCCAGCCGCCATTTCTGGTTAAATTTCCCGGCTGCCCCTCGAATCAAACCCAGCCCGCACACAGATATCTGTACTCACAACATTAAAAACAAAACAAAAAACATGCATCTCTGTATGTCAGTTCCATTCTACATCTATAACTCGAATACTTTCAGGATTTAAGCTCGACCCAGATTAGAACTCTTAAAACTCTGAAAAGGGTAGCCTTTACTTTCTCGTTTCTTGAAGTTTCGTAGCTTAATTATCGTTATCGTACTTTTTTTTTTTGTGTGTGGGGGTTCTTGATTGTGTATAATTGTACTAGGATGAGTTTGAGGGCGATGGGGGAAGAATCGGCGTCGGAAATTCGTCTTCCGGCGGACGTGGACTGGGAGATGTTAGACAAATCAAGGTTCTTCTTTCTGGGCGCGGCGTTATTCTCCGGCGTGTCGGCCACGCTCTACCCGATAGTCGTGCTGAAGACGCGCCAGCAGGTGTTGACGGCGCGGATCCCCTGCCTGAAGATGTCGGCGTCCATGCTCAGAACCGAAGGCCTCCGGGGGTTCTACAGGGGATTCGGGACTTCCCTGGTGGGAACCATCCCGGCGCGTGCGCTCTACATGGGCGCGTTGGAAATGACGAAGAGCAGCGTCGGCACCGCCGCGGTCCGGCTGGGGTTCTCCGAGGCGTCCGCGGCCGCCATAGCCAACGCCGCCGCGGGGCTGAACGCGTCCATGGCGGCGCAGGTAGTGTGGACGCCGATCGACGTGGTGAGCCAGCGGCTAATGGTGCAAGGGGCGGAAAACGGCGGATTCAAAAGCTACAGCGGCGGATTAGACGCTTTCAGGAAGATAATTTACAGCCATGGCGTCAAAGGATTATACAGAGGATTCGGGCTTTCAATTCTCACATACGCCCCTTCCAGCGCGGTCTGGTGGGCGTCTTACTCAATATCCCACAGAGCAATTTGGGGTCAAACCCGCCGCCATTTCCGCCGGAAAGACGATCTCCGGGCGGAGGGGAAAGCGGGGTTGGTGGCGGTGCAAGGAATAAGCGCCGCCGTGGCCAGCGGCGTCTCCGCCTTGGTCACAATGCCGATGGACACAATCAAGACAAGAATGCAAGTTTTGGACGGAGAAGGGAATATGCGGCGGCCGGCGACGGTTGTTCAGACCGTGAGAAACCTAGTTAAGGAGAGTGGGATTAGTGGTTGTTACAGAGGGTTGGGTCCGAGGTGGGCCTCCATGTCCATGTCTGCAACCACCATGATCACTACCTATGAGTTTCTCAAGCGGCTATCAACCAAGAGACAAGAAAGATTTGTTTGATTAACTTAAGAGTAGCAGAAGATGAGCTATTAAGATAAGCTTTTGTTACACTTGCACGCATTGTAGATCTTATGTTGTTAGTATAATAGTGTTATGAATCTTTTAAGGTATATTATATTGAACCCAATGTCCTTGAACACTCTAATATGTGTTTGACTTGAGACTTTGTTAGTTTACAAAATCTTAATAATTGATTAGGGGCTAGGGCAACACTAATAGAGTAGGTTTTGGCCCTGTTTGGTAAATAATCAGCCTATCAGTCAATTTTGGCTTATTTTATCACTATAAGTTGTTTGGTTAATAAGCTTTTTGTAACTCTAAAATACTAAAATTCAAAAGACTACTCAAAGTAGCATTTTCAATTAGCTTTTTGAGAAAAAAGTTATACCAAACAGCTATTAGCTAACAACCAACCCAATCAGCCAATTTTTTACAATCAGCTAATGTTATTAACAAATCATACCTTCTAACCCAAACAGCCAACCCAATCAGCCAACAGCCATTTACCAAACAGGGCCTTTATTTTTTTTCCCCTAATTTTTTTGTCGGGGATAGGATTAGGAGAAAGAGAAAAACAAGGGGAAAAAAATTATCAGACAATAAAAGAGAGGAGAAATTGTATTATTAACGCGTCGACTGGGTGCGTTCACCGCTTGCTAGGCACGCCTAGCATGCCTCACGTGCCCTAGGTCTAGCTTTTCCCTCTTTTTCTTCTCTGGATGGTCTTGTCGTCTTGAGCAGTTGGGCCCTACAAAAAACTCATATTATAACAAATTCATTATATTTTAATCTCACACATCTCTTCTCTCTTCCATGTCAACTTATCTCTCCTTTATGTAATCCAAAAAAGCTACAAAAAAATCATTGTTGGTGTTGCTCTTAGGATGTTTTTGAAAGAACAGTGAAATTAATTAAAGCGTCTTAAACAAAGTAAGGTTTTTTTTTTCTCAATTTTCAAGATGACGTGTAGGATAGAGTTTTTGAGAAATAGAGGGAAAAAGAAAGGAAAAAAGAAGCAAAACTGAAAAGAAATATAGGTGCTTTTTATGCGTCTGTTGGGCGTGACAGGTGCACACCTACGACAACAAAATTTTATTTTATTTCTGTTAGTTGGATCTAAAAAAACTAACATTTACGGGAATAAATTTTCCTTTTTTCTTCCCTCACTTTTCACAGTTCACTTGAACTAAAAAAACTCTGAAAAAATCTACTCAAATGCATTGTTGGATATACTCTTAGGACATTGTTGTAAGAGTAGTGAGATTAAGGAAAGGATGCATGAGATCCGAGTGATTGGAGCAATTGGATAATTCTTATTGGACACTTACTATTTCAATTGAAATGCGTGTTATAGGAGTGATGAGACGATAAATCGATCTCTTTAACCACAATATTGTTTATTAAAAAGGGATAACAGCAAATATGCAGTCTTTGTCTTTTTTTAATACTCGAGTTTTGTTTTGTACTAAGAACTTGATAATGAAGAGTAGTGTGTCAGCAGACATGGAATAGGTGACATGTTTTGTTTTCTTTCTCTAATCGAAATCGACAGAATTCAATCCTATGAAAATTAGAGTGGTCCTGAATTTTAGACATCTTTATTGCATATAATTCTGTGTCGTCACTCTTAATATCTCACCTTTAACCTGTCATGGTGTGATTGCCCAAATCCACAATTGCCTTTCATTTTTTTGTTTTCGTATTTTTATAACATTTATTCTTATTATATGATCATACATAACTAAATATTAATTAATAATTATTTCAATTCCGTCCTACTATCAAATATGTAAAATACTTTCATCAAATTAAAACCAATATAATAACCATTACCAAGTAATTGATTTTCTTATTTCGATTTCGATTCTGATTCTTATGTATGAACCAAACGTACACACCCTTATTCTTACTTGTTGCTCACACGCTATGGCATCCATTGAGTCACATAACCATTGTAATAATTAATGAAACTTTCTATCGTTTGCATGTATGTTTAGACATTTGGTAGAGAACGTAATAGTATCATTTATGTTCGCTTATTCAGTCACGTACGATATTCACAAAATTAATCTAAGACGTGTGACATTTACACTTTCTTTAAAATCGACTCACTTCCTCCCGACGGTTCTAATAGTGCTGAAGCGTTGATTTTGCATGATACAATGTATTATTATTATTATTATTATTATTATTATTATTATTATTATTATTATTATTTGTTTATTTATTTATTTGAGCACTGAAATAAGCTGTACAACAAACTGGTAAAAAAACACTTTGAAATTTATAAGAACTGTTGGTAGACATTTAGAGGAAGTATAGAGAGTTTTTATGAGTGATAAGTGAATATTTTGATGCGTCAAAAGTTTTAAAACATTTGGCCAAATGTCAAGCTGCATAATTGTGGTTTTACTAATTGGGAGGTTCGAACTTCAATGAAAACATTGACTCTTGTGCTTTAAGTGTACTAAAAAAGAAAAAAGAATTCATTTGCATTTATGGATGGCCCAAACTAATGGCAAGGCAATTCATTGAAATGGCTACTATGCTAGATAATTTAAACTGTTTAAAAAAGTTAAATTGTATTTATATTAGTGCAAATCATACCCGTTCCAACAAATGGTACTCAAAAGTCTTCTAAGACTTCATTTTTATTCTTCCCATTAATTAGGAGAATCTGAATCTACTTTAATCTGACACAAATTAAAAGTAGATTCTTCTCAAATTAGTACATCAACATGCAATCTTTATTGTGTGGACCATAGTCCACATACATAACTGTGTGGACTATAGTATCAAATAATGTATATTCAGTACACAAATAATGTACTTTTAGTATATTAAAAATACACATTATATTAAGAGAAAGTAAATTATTTAAGTACTAAAAGTACATTATTTTGTATAATGTAAATTCAATACACGAATAATGTACTTTTAGTATATTAAAATGTACATTTTATTATAGTCTACACAGCATTTTGTGAAAATTTGCCATCAACATGACCACTTAAAACAATAACATATGATGATCGGAAGAAATTTTGTAACCTAACCGTTTGATATGATTGAGATCTTGACCTCAAGATGACAATTGGCAAGATTCTTGTTGAGTAAAAGTTGAACTAAATTTAACACCTAATTTTTGGATTCAAATCCCAAGTACTTTTCAATTTACGGTAGCAAAATACTAAACTGGAACTTCCCCTTTTTTCATCTACCTATAAAATTTAAATATACAAGTGGTTAGGGTATTGATTTAGACACAAGATTAGTCTAAAACATTTCATCTGAAATGGCAAGATCAGAGGTCAAAAACAGCAGGTAATAAGGTCAACTATCACCACTATAGTAGCTCTTACCTGTGTACTCCCACCCATATGTTTATATATAGTTAAATTCCTTGAATTTTAAAGTTAATTATTAAGACATATTGGAAACATTTGATAGTACATTGTAGATACCTAAAAGTATACACACTTAGCATGTACGCACTGTCAATTATTCATGAATGCACTATTAAATGATTCCAAATACACCGTAAAAATTATCAAAATGCTATTACGTTTTACCTTTAATTTCCCGTCATTGATCATCCTAAATGGATGGATGAGATTAATCTATATATATATATTTTTATTGGGAGGCTTGTTCTCAATAGAACTTGCCCCTATAATGTATATAAATTAAAGAAGTGGAAATGAGTGAAACATATTGGGAGATAGCAATTAACTTAGCTTTTATCTCTTAGATTTCATGGAGATGAGACAAAGTTGGGTATGTACAACCATTAAAGGCAACGACAAATTAAGTGAAGCTATTAATTAATTAAATTAAAGATTGAGTTAAGAATGAACTTTTAATTTGACTTTAATTTATTAATTAACATTATGCAGAACTATTAATTATAATGAGTTTAAAGCAAAACCCTATATGTAATGTAATGAGAGAGATGAGACAAAAGTTGAAACTTAGCTTGGCCCTATGTTTTCCATTAATTAAGCTTATTAAAGGTTAATTGCATGCCTGGCCAATTAAGCTAGTATATTTTACCCATTGTATTGAATGGAAGGCTGGATTAAATTTATGGTGTTGAATATATATAATGGCCTGTGCCCTTCACAAAGCTGAAGAGACAATTAGGGATTGGATGAGAAATGATTATTGTATATATCCTTTTGGGGTTTGCACAAATTAACCCACCGTTTCGCAATTAGAAATCACAATTCTCTTAATTGTACCTGGAGTTTGGAGTCAATAAATGATGAATTGCTTCACTTAGGAAACAGCTACTGCATGAACTTCTACTTTGCATTGTTCAATGAATACAAAAATGGCAACTTGCTTAAGTATCTATGGGAAATGGAGTTCAATGTTAAAATATAAGTTCATCATCATTCCACTCTCTTCCTTTTTAATAGTTTAGTATAGTGTAGGTAGGGATGTTAACTAACCAAATATGAACAAACAGAAGAAGTTGGTTGTGTTCGCGTTTATTAAGATTTTTGGAGTGTTCTTGTTCGTTTGTTAAGTTTTTTAAAAATTATATATGTTCGTGTTCGTTTGTTAAGCATTCATCCGTGTTTGTTAACGTACGTGAAAATGTTCATTAACATTTGCGAACACATTTGCGAATGCGTTTGTGAACATGTTTAGGAACGCTAAATAGACAAACACACGTACATGTTCATAATCATAATTTGTTCGTGAATAAGAAAGTCTTTTTATGTAGGGGTTGAATATCGATAAATCAAATTTATTATATATACGGGATTTAAATTTTAGAAAAATAAACCCAACGGAAGAAAGAACAAAAGTAAACAATCAAGTCATGTGTAACACACATACACTTTTTTAAAAATCGATTTGCTACCTTCTAAGGTGCTAGGAATGTTGTAGCGTTAGTCTCTTAGAGTAACCCCATTGGTTGATTTTGAATGAAATTTGGAACAGTAAAAGCTGGTGATGTAGTTTTTTTACAAATGGGAGAAGGGGTATTTAGCCAATGTTTTTCTCCAGCATTGTTAGTGTTTTGACGACAGAGCTTGTGGGACCCACTGGGCAAAATACAACTGCCTTCTCTCTCTCCTTCTCTCTGCCTTCTCCTCTGATTTTTCTCTAACATTTCTGACATCTCTGATTTTTTTTCTTTCCTTTCCCTTTTTCCTTTTTGCTTTCCCTTCTCTCCTAGGTGGAGCCTAAATATTTGTGCAAAGATGTTAACAATTGGAGAAGGCCTTAGAACAAAATGAACTACAATAACATAGTGGAGCACTCAAGCTATATTACTTTCCGTTGTGTCCTTCACAGAGCTGAAGAGATAGTTGGGGATGGATGAGAAATGATTGCATCCTTTTGGGATTTGGATGATGAGAACACGAATTTCTAAACAAGTTTATATTATTGATCAATTGCGTTTAATTTACAAAGTAAGGAAATAACGTATTTATTGGAATACAAGAGTTAATCTTAACTAGATCGAGCAGGATTGGTAAAGTTAAAATTTACAATAATATATAAAGATCGAATAAGAATCCTAAAATTGATAAAATATGAGTATTGCACAATCCCACCGTTTCGCAATTACAAATCACAATTCTTGTAGTACTTGAGTTTGGAGTCAATAAATGAATTGCTTCACTTAATAAACATCTACTGCGGGGCAGCATGCACTTCTATTTTGCATTGTTCAATGAATACAAAAATGCCAACTTGCTTAATTATCTATGGAAAATGGAATTTAATGTTAAAATAATATAAGTTGACCATTCCTTGTAACTTTTATATTACTTGTAATTATATAAGAAAATATATTATAAATAATACGTTAAGATATGAATACTACGTTATAAAATACCACCATGCATGCTTTTGTTTTTCCTCAAATTGCCTAAGTTTCGTTATATTTTTCCAAACGAATGGTTGAAGTTTTTTTTTGAAAATCAAGCCGAAGCAATCATATTAAAATAAACCCGAAATACAATCAGGAGGAGAAGAAACCCACTCCCCAAGGACAGAGGAAGAACCAGCCGCCCGTGCAAGCACATGAGCAACGTGATTCGCTGACCTTCTGACATGGCGAACCACAGTGTTCCCAATGTCACAAGCAATGATACGACACTGCTGAATAACTAAACCAACATGCGAATAGTCTTGTCTACCAAAATTATAACTATTACAAAAATTCAAACAATCAGACTCAACTAAATAACCAACACCAGAACGACTCTTAATCCATGCCAGCGCTTCTTTAACGAATGGTTGAAGTTAATTCTTAGTTTTCTCTTAAAAACATGTTCTTCAGTAAACGTGCCCCTAACCCCACACACATTATTTACCTAAACGTAGAATGCCAGGTTTTAGTCTGGTTGACACCACATTAGGAGTAACCTACTAAATAAGTAATATTAGGATGAACTGAATTATTGAAGCTTTTTCAGTTAATTAAAGGACACAAATTCAATTATTCACTAGACTTATGGGGCAATTTTACACTTTTTCCTTAAATTAAAGGTTATATTGTATAATACTAGTACTAGTAACTAGTAAATAATAAAATCTCTCTAACTCATTTTATTTGCCTTACTATTTACGGGGCAAATCGATCATTTATTCTTAGTTTGTTTATTTTCTTTATTATTTTTATAATAATTTTAAATTCAACGTTTTGCATGTATTTAATAGTACTTTTGATGCAAATGCATAATTTTTTTTTTGAGAATAACAAATGCATAAATTTTATATACTAACACTAAATTGTATATTACAAAAAAGATTAAATTATAAATAACTTTAGTCAAGCATCATTAATTGAACCTAACACATAATATAAGATGGAGGAAGTAGTTCATTTTTATTTAATTAGTTCCCCATAAAAAATGTTTGCATTAATTAAAATGATAATTTTCTCTGAATAAACATACACTTACTTTGAATGGAGTTAATGATCGATTTGGTCCCTTGACTAGCGAAATTACTGATTTAGTCCTCGACTATTATTCTTATCAAATTAAATCCTCAATTTTAAAAATTTTATCCAATTTCGTCTTCCTGTCAATTTGAGCCGTAGGATGATAGCGGAGGATGAAATTGGGTAAGATTTTCAAAGTTTAGGACTTAATTAGGTAAGGATGATAGTCGATGATCAAATCGGTAATTTTGTTATAGTCAAAGGACCAAATCAGTCATTAACTCCTTTGAATTTCTTCTTTTTAATATGTTCAATTAAAATATAAAAAATTACACTTTCATTTCTAAGTTATAAGAAAATTGTAAAATTCGTCCTTACTTGTTAGTCGTACTGACTTCTCGTCTCTAAGTTAAAATTGGTATAAAAAAATTTATTCATTTTTTAACATGTCGTGCTTATTTTTAGTCCCTATAATATAATTGACATTGCAAATTTTGTTCCTACTGTTTTTTAATAAAAAGAATGAAATTTACAAAGTCAGTTATATTTTAGGAATGAAAAGTGAGCACCACCCATAAATAAGGATAAATTATTTAATTATACTAAAATTTTCCATTAAAATATATCGCTATCGTTCACCTCCTTTTCTGGTCTCTGGATAAATCCTCTCTGGACCGCCTTTTTGTCTGCTTTTGTTGTTGGTATATGTCACCTTCGAACTTTAGCATGCAATACTTCATTTTTGCTGTATTATTATCATGTACTAAATTATCATTCTCCCGATTATCATTGCATTAATAACAAAAAGAAAAAAAAAATGTTCCGCATGAATAGCTCTGTTAGTTATAGGGATGTAATTTAGAAAGAAAAATAATGGATCGTGTCTTACTAACGACAGTGTAGAAGCAACTTATCAAAGTGAGGGGAGCTCCTTGTGTACAGTAAACAAAGATCTAGTTTTTATATTCAGCTGAGTTACCATAATTTACATCTTCCCAATTACTCTGTCGGAAAAATTAATAACAAAAAAAAAAACAAAAAAATGCCATCGCAATTATTATGAATAACCGTGTTAATTAATAATTTTTGTTATAAAAACAAAATATAATACTTTATGACGAAATTGTCGAATGTTATAAAATATTTGTAAAAAAATCTTAATTCTTGTAATGATTCCTTAATATTAGCAAATGGGATTATTCTAATTAATTGAGTAGATTAGTTTTACGTCCTTTTCCCGTTTGGCTAAAGCACACTTATATAATGGTATGATTACTGATCAACAAGTGTATACTTAGGGTGATACTTTGAAACTTTAAAAACATAATTTTTTAATAATAATAAATATTTATTCAAACTTAACATTTAAAATATTTTGTATTTAATTTTCTCATGTTGATTTTAGAAAACTTGTTACAATTTTAAGTAATAATACTTGAAAATACAAACTAATGTATCATAAGTATAGTAGTAATCCTTAAAATATTATTTGAAATTTATAATTTTTATTTGCGAATTAATTGCTAATAAGTTATAAAAAAAAATTTAACAAATGATAAAAAGTATATATAATTCATTAATATGTAAAATATAACCATTACATTTATATTCAATAACAAAATGAATCTAATTGCAAAAAAATGTTATCTAAGATATGTTCAGTGTTTTTTTTTTCCGGTGGGAATTGTTTTTTTTTTTTTTTTTTTTTGGTAGACAATCTCTAGTAACATATATAATATCATATGGGATGATTATGAATTATGATGCTCTCAAAGTTCACAACCCTCATAGTACTTTAATTTGCTTTGGATTTTTGGACACGATGTATTATTGTAGATTTAAGAGTGCATGTACTTCTGTTGTTGAGAAGAGAATTTATGCTTGCATATTGCTAAAATTTATTACAATGATGCATCTTGAATGTCAAGATTTCAATTAATAGGTATGAAGAAGTTAATTACATGTAAAAAAAATTGTATCATTTAAGGTAACCGTTAAAATTGTAGCAATTTTAAAATAATAACATGTATCATCATTAAAGTTACTAATTAGTTATTTCCTATTTGATGAGGACACGGTCCCGTTGTTATACAGTGGACCATGGTCTACACATCTATCATTGTATGGATCATGACCGTTGAATGAAACTATTGAAAAATTAAAATGATACTTTAGTATTACTATAATGAAACTAGCTAGGGTGGGCACTTCGGGATTCGGTTCAGTTTTTTTCGGTTTCGATTTCGGTTTCGGTATTTCGGTATTACAAAAAATGATACCATTCGGTTTTACAATAAAGTTCGGTTTAGTTTCGGTTCGGTATGAAACGGTTCGGTTTCATTTCGGAATTATTTCGGTTCGGGATTCCGTTCGGTTTAGAATGTGCAATTTTTAACATTTACTGATTTTTCAAACGACACACTACCAAACAATACATATTTGCATAATCCAAAGTCTAAAATATAAATATTACATAACAACAAAACAATTCAAACACAAAATTAACATAGCAATCCAAATTGTAAAGAAATATCTTGTTCATCCATCATATTTGGTTCGGTTTAAGATCCTAAAATTCAACATTTTCATATTTTCCGAACATACTACCAAACAATACATATATATTTACATAATCAAATAATATATCCATATCCAAAATCTAAACATTATATAACAAAATAGCAATTCAAAGTTCAAACATACTACTAAATACTAATTGTGAGGTAAAGAACAATTGCAACAAACAACAAAAGTGCAAAGTAGGAAATAAACTATAAAGAAATGAAATAAAAAATTTAAGAGAGATACTAGTGAGGATATGAACTGAACGATTAAGTAGGCATCAAGAAACTTAGATTTACTTCTTTATTATTATTATTATTATTATTAGAACGAATTTGGTTCGGTTCGGTTTTTTACCGAACCATTCAGTTTACAAGAATTCTGAACCGTTCGGTTTTTACTAAATCATTCGGTTCGGTTCGATACAGTCCGGTTCAGTTTGGTTCGGATAAACCGAACCGAATTGCCTACCCCTAAAAACTAGTATGCGTGGAAAATGAAACTAAGAAACATAGCACATTATTGTCAAATAAATGAAAATGTAGTATAATTAAAATGATACTTTAGTATTGCTATACTGAAACTAGTGTGTGTAGAAAATGAAACTAGTGTGTGTGGAAAATGAAACTAAAATCGAAAGTCATATAATAACATATATTGTCAAATGCCCTAAAGTGCAATTAATATTTTTAATGAAATAAATTCAGTGCAATTAATATTTTTAATGAAATAAATTCAATTAATCAAAGAGCCAATACAACTCGGAGGAGAGTTAAACCAACTACAAAGGCCAGTACTTGAATGAGCAGCTCGTGTTAAAGTATGAGCTTACATATTCACTGATCTATTGATGTATCTAATAATATATGCCTGAAAACTAGATATAATAATAAACCGAATTACTATACTATTGGTATACGATAGATCCAACACATGGCCTATACTATTGGTATGGTATAGGCCAGTACTTGATAGCATAATGCTTTAATTTTGACATGGCCTTCATCACCAGTGTTGCAAATTTGGGAGAGCCAATGCAAGTTTCAAAATCTGTGTCCATATCCTGAGGAAGCCACTGATTCATAGAACTCCATAAAGGTTTCACTGCACCACATTGAAGAAATAATTAAGTGAAACCTTGACTCTGGTTCTTGACAACATAGTGGACAGTCGATAGGGATTTCAACCCTTCTCCTTACAAGATTTGTTCTGATAGGAAGGATATTAAAGGCACATTGCCATAAAAGTGTTAGATCTTTGGGGGAATTTTAATTTTAGCCTCCAGAGTTAGTTCCAAGCTTGAAAGTTACATCTATCTGGTTGAGAAGCTTCACTAACTAGCTTTCTGTATCCGAGTATATGCCTTTTAAATCATTTCTAGCTCCAAAACCACTGGTCATTAAAGTTTACAGAGACAAGAATTTGAAAGATAAGGTTAGCATCTTGCTCATTGAATTGATCCTTGATAAGTTAATTGGTAATTCCAGTCTCCAGTGGTTGTATTAATGATATCAACAACATTCTCAAATTACCCAGATCATAAGAGAATAAGAGATAAACGGGCTAGCTTAGAGGATCCGGGAACCAAGGTTGATTCATAGTATTGGTAGAAGTCCCATTTCCGATTCGAATGTCACATCCATTTGCCAATAGATTTTGAGCAGCAAGGATTGAAAGCCGACAAAAGCTTGGGTTGGATCCAATTTTAGCCTGCAGAAAATTAGTACCAGGGAAGTATCAGGCTTTATAAACTTTGGAAACAATAGAGTCCGGGCTTGTAATGAGCCTCCAATAGGGATAGCAACGGGGCGGGGTGGGGCGGGGAGTGGGGTACCCGTCCCCGTCCACGAATTGAATTCCCATTCTCCGTTCCCGCCCCGGTTCCCAGATCGGTGATGAAGAATTATCCCCATGCCCATCCCGCAGAGATTTTTCGGGGACGGGGACTCCCCGATCTGTTTTTTATGAAAACATAAATATATTGTTCAAATGTATGTTATGTTAATTTGTTAAGTCTTGAATCCTTAGGTTTTCTAACAATGGAACTCGAAAAATAGCAGTGCTACTATTACCAAGAAAATTTTCTCTTCAATCTGTTTTTCTTTTTTTATTTTTTTATTTTTTATTTTTTTCGCCTAAGTAACAAAGGAAGTAACAGTGGCAGAACCACACATAAATCAAATTGAGCAAAGTCAAAGTTAGAATTTTCTACTACCAGATTAGCGTATCTTAGGGACCAATCTAGAAGGGTACGGTATTGATCAAAATATAATAAAGATTTGATATTTAAGCAATCAGTTCTGCTCTCTGGGAAATACTACACCAAACTGCAACGACATCCTTATAAGGAAAATAGTCATAATGCTTCCCCCTCATTCCTGATGGTACTCAAAATCTAATAATAATAATAATAATAATAATAATAATAATAATAATATAATTATATATATATAAATAAATAAATATATATATATATATATATATATATATATATATATATATTATTCGGGAAATCGTGGACGGGGATCGGGGTCGGGGCGGGGATGCTCTCCCCGTCCCCGTTCCCCGAAAAAATTCTCCGAACCGGCCCCCGTCGGGGCGGGGATCGATTTTCCCCGTCGGGGGCGGGGATCGATTTTCCCCGTCGGGGGCGGGTTGAATTGTCATCCCTAGCCTCAGCTCCATCCTTATTTTGCAAGGAAAGCCACTATGATGCGTGAGTAGTTCGCTTTTGAGTTTAATTTGGATTAGGGTTCTATTGCTATTCTTCATGCTAGGTTTGTGATTATTGTATAAAGGGGATGAATTGTTCTCTTAGGGTTTATGTTTGAATTGGATTATGATTCTTCTTGTTAGTGATTGATGGATTATGAATTCTTCTTGTTAGGCCCTCTTTTTACTGTCACCATTTTACTCATCAGATCTCCTGTTGCGATGTTCGCTGGTTGTAGTAGTCGACAGAACGACGAGGGCAGTTCTGGAAATTGGCAGGCGCATGGTGGTCAAGGACGCGGCTGGCAACGAGGGCACGATGGGCAGGGTCGTGGACGTGGTAGCACACCCTGTTGTCAAATCTATCGATCCAACGGTCATACGATCATTATTTACTACAAGCGATACACCGGGCCGTTTCCCCCCAGGCCAACGTGGTGGTGAACGGCGATGGTAGTGCTGCGGCTAAGATCGACGCCTGGTACCCATACACTGGCACCTCCTTGCATGCGGCATTGGATTCTGCGATGATGATTCAATCAGAGGAGTACACCAACGATGACTTAGTAGCCATTGTCTAGTATAAAAGCTGGACCCCTGTAATAGGTGGGGGACACGCTCAATCTTTTACTTTGAACAATTAAGCAAATACAACTTGTTTCCGGTAACATTCTTATCGTCATTGCTACTCTCGTTGAGAGCATGAGATCAACGACTCTCAAGCAACCTACAACATATCTTCTTCTTTCTCATCAACAAGTTTTGAGCAATGGCAAGATCTGGATCGGACAACTCCCATGGTTCCCATAACATGAACCCCAATAGCAAACGCTAGTGGACAAGCCCGATCGGCAAACTCACGTGATCTCTACGAACATCTCAATTAATAATAGTCGTGAAGATCAGAGGGCAACATGGGCCCAATGCACCAGCTCTGGCTGTGGACCTCCAGGCAAGTGTACATGCCATTTAACAAGCAGAGCGACACTAACTCACTTGGTGATAGGGGTGCTGCATCAGCTAGTTTCCCCACTGCCGCCCTAGGAAGAAGTTGATTGAGGTGACGTCACCATGTATGACAAGAGAGAACCCAACAACGGGAAGTGACGCGAGCAGTGAATATCCGACCTCGCTCTCGAGAAGGAGGGATAGAGAGCCAAGGCCAAGTGAGGGAGGAGGGTGTTCAAGGTGTGGGTCGACTGGATGACTTGCCAGCTCCGAGAGTATGTCCTGGAGCAATTGGGCGAAAGGGTGCAAGAAAGGTTAGGGCCACAACTAAGGGCCGGTGGGTCATCAACTAGGGAACTAGACCATAACCATGCTACAACAACGGATAGGGGTGAACATTTCAAACACTTAGAAATGGTGAAGGATATTCAAGCAATCTAGCTAGCTTTGTGATCAAAGCACACATCTGGCTCTCATGTGTAAATTGTTGAAATAACAACTTTACTAGTGAATTCCTTCATCTACATTAGGAGAAGAAGCTGGGAATATGGGTATTACACCACCCTTAAGCCACTAGAAATTCTATGTTCTTATATATGTTTAAGCTCTTTACTTATATTTGCATATTTCACTAGATGCTAATCACTTAATAATTTTTGAAATTCAAATTTCTACTATGCAACGTTTTTTACTTAAATTCTCATAACCTTGACTATCTAGTTAAGTCTTCAATATACCCAAATTTAGTATTCGTCAAAAATCTTGTAATCTAGTGGCACTTGGTTAGTTGCACCCCACATGAGATGGGGTAGGTTCAAGTCTCAGAGATAGAGTCAGCAGTTCTAAAAACAAATTAGTATTCTATTCACCCCTAAACTTTTATACATTTAAACCCGGACCATCATTTCGTTTGATTACTCATAGGCCAGGGATTGAGAGAAATGGAGGGGATAAGTGCATTTCAAATTAAAGCACAACATAGCATTAGGAAAATGCAAGTGGAACTTAATTGAGCATGCAATTAATCAAACCAAACTACTTCAATTCTCATAAACAAAAGCATGCATATCAGACAATATTCTGTGAATAGAAAATTTCCAAGAAAAACGCAGTTTGATTTTTAAAAACTCTATAATCTTTTGAGCATACTATACTGTACTACAGCTTCCACATATATTTTGATCAGTATACTAAAGTATATTTTTGTGTATACACTTCAAATTTTTCTCATTTTTGTGGATCCCTTGCGGCAGTTTCGCTGAATGCTTTGAGTGCACATGAAGAACATACAAATAGCGGAGCACGATGCTGATCCTTGCTGAACTTGAGGCATTTCATCAAATGGAAATAGCGTTTGCATTCTAAACAGCTCTTCCACAAATCTCCTACTATATACCCTTCATTGCATTCTCCACATACTCTTGGCGGTGGTGGGGTTGGCCACTTTCTCTGCAATTAAAAAAAAAAAGATTTCATCACTCATACAGGAAGTTTAAATCCTAGCCTTCAATCCCCGGCCTCTCCTGGGGATTATGAGAAGATCGAGGTAAATCTCGAAATGTGCCTAGCTTACCGATGCAGAAACGGAAGGCTTTGCTTTGTTCCCATCCCGTGTATTCGTTGGCACTACACCCACTTTCCTTCTAGTATATACCTTTAGCTTGGTGTCATCATTGACCAGTTTTGGCTTAGCTTTCCCTGACACAACTTCTAAAATGGTAGGGAGTTCATTTATCATAGCGAAAAGCCGATTCCTGTGATAGCAGATTAGATCAGAGCAGTGAAATTAAATTAATTCATTCTCTTTTGGATCAGTATAACATACACAAATTAAAATGAAACCATACCTATCAGCTTTGTCATGCCCAAATCTTGAACTAAAATTGAATGCAACAGAAAGTAGCCATAGGTCACTATGATGTGCAAGCATAGCTAACCACTCCCTTTTCTCCATCCTATCTCGAGCAAAGTTAATGCCCCTAAGGGGTTCAGGAAGAACAGCATGCATAACTTCTTCTGCACCATTCACTTCCCATCGTTCACCCAGATGTCCATAAAGGCTAAGCTTACGCTTATCTGCACCACAATTTCATACAAACACATTTTAATTGTTTCCATGCATGCATTAGGGAATTAAGATGAATAAGGAAGAGAATCTTGATTACAAATTCACAATATATATATATATATCCAAGAAGATGAGCCTAATTATATCACAATATAATCAAGAACGTGCATGAAAGTTTAATCATCAAGACTTGATTTGGACTATTGCAAAGAAAAGATTATTTCAAAGAACATATATATATATAAATCTTGCACAAGAAAAGAAAAGAGAAGTTTATAACCTGATAGTGCTGGGTCACACAGCCTATAAACTTCATCAAAATCTGCAAAAACGCAGGCATGCATGGATAAAGAGAAACCCCATTCAATTCAATTCATTCCTTTGTTAATTAAATAGTAGAATGAAAGATATGAAGATCGAAATGGTTTGATTGGTTAATTACCCGTAGTGAGAGCTCTGAGTAAAGCAGCCCTTCGGCCCTTGAATTGTAAGAAAACTTCTTCCACGCTTCTTGGATTGAAATGCGCCATTGCCCCCTACCGCTCTGCTAGCTTTCCCGCTCTGATCTGTTTGGGTGTTTATATATAGAAACGTATAAAATGCGAGAGAGACACAGAGTTTTAAAAAAGAGAATTAGAGAAGTGTTTTGGGAGGGAAATAGAAAATTTTTTAAACGTTTTTTCTTGAAATTTTGTAAATATGTTATCAAGTTTTTTTTTTTTTTTTTTTCTTTTTGAAAGCTGTTATCAAGTTTTTAAATTATGCAACCTTTATATTTTTATTTGGAGCAACCCCAACTAAGTTTGTTGGGTTATTAGTTTTGTAACCACACAATTTTAAGTTCAATTTTCATCGATAGGTCTATTGATCTTCTATGTATGAGACCACTACTTTGGGGACAAAAAAACATATCAAAACTATGTCATTCGTTTATTGATTTAGAAGAGATAGTGTTGTGATAGGTTACATAGAGCTGAGGTGAGGTTAAAAATCAATTGTTATACCATGGACCACAAAATTCGAACGATGTATATGTTATTAACATATTATGGAGTATATATCTTCAATTAATAAATTATGTATCTTCCGTTCATAAATTCTGTATATAATACAATTAACATATTATGTACCGTCAATTTAATGACGTGTACATACTATTTTAATTGAATGTGCATAATTTAAATTTTGTTTTGGAACAGGGTGTACACTGTAAGGTAGACCCTAGTCCATAGCATAATTTGCTATAAAAAAATTGATTGGGTATTATAATTATACATACCCTGCAATATTTATGTGTTGTGCTAACTTGGCTCAACTACCATCGGCCCATCTTGATTCATTGACTTTGATAAGTCCAACCTAGTGATCATCCCGGTTAAAAGAGAGTAAAAATCTAGACTAGATTAATAGATTTTTAAATATTTTATCAAAAGATTAAAGGTGACAAATACTTAAGAAAATTTAAGTTAGATTTCAACACTCCCATAAGGGTATGTTGACTACTTTTTTTTTTTTTTTTTTCCAGTACTATTGACTCTGTTACAATGTAGTATCTGTTCATATCTACTTTCTCAACTAAATGAAGCACAACTACTTAACTAAATAGTCTAAGGAAATTTATTTTACAAAAACAAAGTTGTATGGAAATAAATATTTTCAAGATACATAGGATAAAACTTTAGTAAATTTATATAAGATATGGCAAGTATAGAAAGGTAAAGTGTGTAAATGTAAAATGACACGAGAAATTTTATAGTGTTTTGAAAGTGATGTAATTTTTTTACTTTACTCTTCTCCTATCAATTGGTATTTCCAATTCATACAAATACTGTGGACAATTAAGCCAAACATATCCTTTTGATTAGTAAACCAGTGCAAGTTTACTTAGGTTTTCACAGGACAACCCTTATTACTCTTCCTTTATATAACTATCTATCACTTATGTTGGGATCCAAGAAAGCAGTTATCAGAAGCTAAGCTGTAAAACCTCGCTTTCTCCTCTGTTCGTTGCACACATAACTCGATCATGTCTAGCAATCATGTACCCTTTAAGTTTTGTTTTTTTTTTTTTTTTTTTTCAATTCAAATTTAAGCATCATGTACCCTTTTTTCCATCCTACCCATGGTAGGAGAAGAAGGAAATAGGCGTATTACACCACCCTCAACCTCAAGCCACTAGAAATTCTATGTTAAGTTTAAGCTCTTTACTTACATTTGCATACTTCACCATTAAACACTTTCTAATTTTTAGAAATCAAATTTTGATTGAGAGGATGGAGGGGATATGTACATTTCAAAGCACAATATAACATTAGGAAATACATACAAGTGGAACTTGAGCATGCAATTAATCAAACCAAACTACTTTCTCATAAACAAAAGCATGCATGTGAAAGTGCTTTCAAAAATCAGACAATATTCTCTGAATAGAAAATTTCCAAGATAAGCGCAGTTTGATTCTTAAAAACTGTATACTTTTTTGAGAATACTATACTACAACTTCCACATATATTTTGATCAGTATACTAAAGTATATTTTTTTGTATACATTTCAAATTTTTCGCCTAATACTTTGAGTGCACATGAAGTACATACAAATAGCGGAGCACGATGCTGATCCTCCACATACTCTTGGCGGTGGTGGTTGGCCACTTTCTCTGAAATTCAAACCAAACATATATACTCAAATTAGAACAAAATTAAAAGATTTCATCACTAATACAAGTTTAAATCCGGCCTAAACAGGCCGGGCCCTAGCCTTCACCCCCTATCCCGGAGATTATGAGAAGATTAAGGTAAATCTCGAAATGTATGTGCTTGACTTACTGATGCAGAAACGGAAGCTAAGGCATTGCTTTTTTCCCATCGGGTGTATTTGTTGACACTACACCCACCCTCCTTCTAGTATATACCTTTAGCTTGGTGTCATCATTGACCAGTTTTGGCTTGTGTTTTGGTAGTTCCTCCTTAGCTTTCTCTGACACAACTTCTAAAATGGTAGGGAGTTCATTTATCATACCGAAAAGCCGATTCCTGTGACAGTAGATTAGATCAGATCATATCAGAGTAGTGAAATTAAAATTAATTCATTCTCTTTAAGATCAGCATAACACAAATTAAAATGAAACCATACCTATCAGCTTTGTCATGGCCAAATCTTGAACTAAAATTGAAAGCAACAGCAAGTAGCCATAGATGACTATGATGTGCAAGCATAGCTAACCACTCCCTTTTTTCCATCCTATCTCGAGCAAAGTTAATGCCCCTAAGGGGTTCAGGAAGCACTGCATGCATAACTTCTTCTGCACAATTCACTTCCCATCGTTCACCCGGATATCCATAAAGGCTAAGCTTATGCTTATCTGCACCGTACCACAATTACATACAAACACATTTTAATTGTTTCCATGCATGCATTAGGGAATTATGATCTAAAAGGAAGAGAATCTTGATGATTAGCAAGGCTGGTCCAAACATTTTAGATGCCGTGGGCAAAATACAAAAAAATAAAAATAAAAAATGGGCCCATATATTAAAAACTAAAATTTAAATTTAATAATATTAAAAAATAATACTATTAAATAACATGAAATACTATTAGAAAATTTTTAACATTTTTTAAATACAAAAGTAATAATCATGACAAAAAAATTTTACTGTGTTATGCAAAATCATTCACATGCAATTGCATCAAGATTAACATTCTCTAACATATCATTCTCTATACACAAAATCATCATTAACATGGCCTTGGTCTTTTAAATTTTCTTTAGATTATTTCAAATTTTCATTAAATGATTCTAATTTTTTGAAAAATTTATTTATAGCCCTAAATCCCTAATACCCTATAGGTGTGCTGTGTTGCATGTATGCAGTGTTGCACAGGAAATAAAGAAAAAACAAATTACAAATAGAAGAAAACTTACAAGTTACAACAGACAATGGGGCCTAAACCGGCAAACAAATGGGTTAGCCGGTTATGGTGTAGATTCTAATAGATAAAAAATAATTAGGTGTCCTTGACTCTCCGTGTGTCGATTCTATTTGTAAATTATTTAATTAAGCTGCAATTCTCAGCTTCCTGCAATCCCATTTATTCTTAACTTTTTGTTTTCTAATATAATTATAACACTAACTTTTTAATTTTCTAATATAATTATAACACTAATTATAACACCATAATATATATGTATACATATACATATATATGGATGGCCCCTTCTAGCATGTGCCCTGGGCGGTCATCCATCCCGCCCGTGCTCAGGACCGGCCCTGATGATTAGAAATTCACAATATATATATATATATATATATAGATATATATCGAAGAAGATGAACCTAATTACTAAAAAGGATTGGATGGGTTATATAATCAAGAACGTGCATGAATGTTTATTCATCAAGACTTAATTTGGACTATTGTTCAAAGAAAAGATTATTTGAAAGAACATATATAAATCTTGCACAAGAAAAGAAAAGAAAAGTTTATAACCTGATAGTGCTGGGTCACACAGCCTATAAACTTCATCAAAATCTGCAAAAAAGCAGGCATGCATGCATAAAGAGAAACCCCATTCAATTCAATTCAATCCTTTGTTAATTAAATAGTAGAATGAAAGATATGAAGATCGAAATGGTTAATTACCCGTAGTGAGAGCTCTGAGTAAAGCAGCCCTTCGGCCCTTGAATTGTAAGAAAACCTGTTCCACGCTTCTTGGATTGAAATGCTCCATTGCCCCCTACCGCTGCTAGCTTTCGCGCTCTCATCTGTTTGGCTGTTTATTTATAGAAAAATGCGAGAGACACATCGTTTAAAAAAAGAGAAGTTTTTTGGGAGGGAAATAGAAAATTTTTTAAACGTTTTTTCTTGAAAAGTTTTTAAACTATGCATGCGACGTTTATATTTTTATTTGGAGGTTTTCAAAAAAAAAAATTTTATTTGGAGCAACCCCAACCAAGTTTAATTCATTGGGTTGTCTATTAATCTTCTATGAGACCACTACTTTGAGGGCATGCAAAAAACATATCATCAAAACTATGTCATTCGTTTTTTGATTTAGAAGATATATATGGAGTTGTGATAGGTTACATAGAGTTGATCAAGGTAAGGTTAAAAATCAATTGTTATACCATGGCCATGAAATTCGAATCATGTATATGTTGTTAACATATTATGGAGTACATATCTTCAATTAATAAATTATGTACCTTTAGTTCATAAATTCTGTATATAATACAATTAACATATTATGTACTGTCAGTTTAGTGACATGTACATACTATGTTAGGGTGTGTTTGGTTCGCACATGGGAATCGGAATCGGTATGAGTATCAAATACTTGACAATCGTAATATGTTTTGGTGAAAGTAGTATTTTGCATGTTTGGTAGTAGGGTGGAATGAGAATGATTATTAATAGTTGGGGAAGAAATGAAGAAGGGGAATGAAACCCTTATTTCATTAGGGTATGAGTTTTTCAATTAATGGAGTATTCTAAACCCATAGTAGTATTCTAAAAATCTATCAACCAAACAATAACAATCACTTTGATACCCATATCTTATGCCTAAACCTACCAACCTAACACATCCTTAATTTTTTTGAGTACTGTACTACTGACTCTATTACAGATACATACTATGTTAATTGGATATGAATAATTTAAATTTTGTTTTGGACCAGGGTGTACACTGTAAAGTAGAGACTAATACTTTACACATTTTTGTCTAGGATTTTAAATCAACACATTTTTGTTCAAATGATGTCAAATCCACACAATTATTGCTATGTCTCGTACTAAATAATGGACTTCAGTCTAGTCTGGAGGAAGATGTGTTTTAATTGTTCAAAAGGGAGTCTGAAGCAATGAGAGTTGCATTGTTATCATGACAAGAGGAATCCTGTAGCATGAGAGGGTCGGTGGTACTTTTTATCTAAACAATTTCAATAGATAACGGGATGTGATCATATTGTATTAGTATTCTATGTGATTGTACTTAAACATGCTAGTAAATAATTGATCTTGATCTCGGCTTGTGCCTTGCGAATTCAACCGCCTGCATTAACATCTTGTGTCTCATTCATTTGTTTCTGCATTTTGGATCATTACATAATATCACTGTCATGATACACAAATTCCAGTTCCATAGTAAAATACGTTTTGACATATTAACTGAATAATCTGATTCACGTTACACTGAAATATAATTTTCATCAAAGTCGAACTTGAGCATCCAATCATACTGGACACTCAGAAGGCATCAAATTAAATGTTTTCTTTTTCTTATTTTTGTTCATCTTTTAAAAATTCTATACTTTTTTGGGCATATACTGCCTACAATATTCTCCTTTTTTGTTTATATACTTCAAAATTTTCTCATTTTTGTGGAAGTGCATGAAGAACATACAAACGGATCGGATGACGATACTGATCATATCCATGGTGAAGTTGAGACATTTCATCAAATGAAAAGAGCTTTCGCATGCGAAACAGTTTTTCCACAACTCGCCTACTATATACCCCTCATTGCATTTTCCACATACTACTGCTAGGGATGTCAACTGTACTCGTACCCGACGGGGAACCCGACTTCCTGCCCCGATGGGAACGAACAGGGATGGGGATAAAAATAGGGGAATGGGGATGGGGAGAATATTTAATTCCCCGGTGGGGACAGGATGGGGCTCGAGAGTACTCTCCCGGCCCCGCTCCGTCCCCGAAAATATATATATATATATATATATATATATATATATATATATATATATATATATTACATATACGTGATGTATTGTTATGTGACTTAGTGGCATACTAGCTAAGAGAAAGTTTACATATACGTGATGCATACGTTCTCAAAAAAAGTTTAGTATTCTATTCACCCCTAAACTTTTATACATTTAAACCCGGGCCATCATTTCGTTTGATTACTCATAGGCCAGGGGCTGAGAGAAATGGAGGGGATAAGTGCATTTCAAATTAAAGCACAACATAGCATTAGGAAAATGCAAGTGGAACTTAATTGAGCATGCAATTAATCAAACCAAACTACTTCTCATAAACAAAAGCATGCATGTGAAAGTGCTTTAAAAAATCAGACAATATTCTCTGAATAGAAAATTTCCAAGAAAATTTCCAAGAAAAACGCAGTTTGATTTCTAAAAACTGTACTCTTTTGAGCATACTATACTACAACTTCCACATATATTTTGATCAGTATACTAAAGTATATTTTTGTGTATATACTTCAAATTTTTCTCATTTTTGTGGATCCGATCCCCCTGCGGCAGTTTCGCTGAATGCTTTGAGTGCACATGAAGAACATACAAATAGCGGAGCACGATGCTGATCCTTGAGGCATTTCATCAAATGGAAATAGCGTTTGCATTCTAAACAGCTCTTCCACAAATCTCCTACTATATACCCTTCATTGCATTCTCCACATACTCTTGGCGGTGGTGGTGTTGGCCACTCTCTCTGCAATTAAAAAAAAAAAAGATTTCATCACTAATACAGGAAGTTTAAATCCTAGCCTTCAATCCCCGGCCTCTCCTGGGGATTATGAGAAGATCGAAGTAAATCTCGAAATCTGCCTAGCTTACCGATGCAGAAACGGAAGGCTTCGCTTTGTTCCCATCCCGTGTATTCGTTGGCACTACACCCACTTTCCATCTAGTATATACCTTTAGCTTGGTGTCATCATTGAGCAGTTTTGGCTTAGCTGTCCCTGACACAACTTCTAAAATGGTAGGGAGTCTATTTATCATAGCGAAAAGCCGATTCCTGTGATAGCAGATCAGATCAGATCAAATCAGTGAAATTAAATTAATTCATTCTCTTTTCGATTAGTATAACATACACAAATTAAAATGAAACCATACCTATCAGGTTTGTCATGCATGCCCAAATCTTGAACTAAAATTGAATGCAACAGCAAGCAGCCATAGGTGACTATGATGTGCAAGCATAGCTAACCACTCCCTTTTTTCCATCCTATCTCGAGCAAAGTTAATGCCCCTAAGGGGTTCAGGAAGAACAGCATGCATAACTTCTTCTGCACCATTCACTTCCCATCGTTCACCCAGATGTCCATAAAGGCTAAGCTTACGCTTATCTGCACCGTACAATTTCATACAAACACATTTTAATTGTTTCCATGCATGCATTAGGGAATTAAGATGAATAAGGAAGAGAATCTTGATTACAAATTCACAATATATATCCAAGAAGATGAGCCTAATTATATCACAATATAATCAAGAACGTGAATATGAAAGTTTAATCATCAAGACTTGATTTGGACTATTGCAAAGAAAAGATTATTTCAAAGAACATATATAAATCTTGCACAAGAAAAGAAAAGAGAAGTTTATAACCTGTTAGTGCTGGGTCACACAGCCTATAAACTTCATCAAAATCTGCAAAAACGCAGCCATGCATGCATGCATAAAGAGAAACCCCATTCAATTCATTCCTTTGTTAATGAAATAGTAGAAATTAAGATATGAAGATCAAAATGGTTTGATTCGTTAATTACCCGTAGTGAGAGCTCTGAGTAAAGCAGCCCTTCGACCCTTGAATTGTAAGAAAACCTGTTCCACGCTTCTTGGATTGAAATGCTCCATTGCCCCCTACCGCTGCTAGCTTTCGCGCTCTCATCTGTTTGGCTGTTTATTTATAGAAAAATGCGAGAGACACATCGTTTAAAAAAAGAGAAGTTTTTTGGGAGGGAAATAGAAAATTTTTTAAACGTTTTTTCTTGAAAAGTTTTTAAACTATGCGACGTTTATATTTTTATTTGGAGGTTTTCAAAAAAAAAATTTTTATTTGGAGCAACCCCAACCAAGTTTAATTCATTGGGTTGTCTATTAATCTTCTATGAGACCACTACTTTGAGGGCATGCAAAAAACATATCATCAAAACTTCCATGGATAACAAGAAGGAAGTTTCGGGGACGAAACTATTTTAAGGGGGGAAGACTGTAACCCCTCGGTTTTTACGACAAAGTTAAGATTCGAGAATAGCGATATAAAATTTTTTTTAGTTATGACATTTAAGGGAAGACTGTTTGGTGCTCGAAATAATTTTTCTCTTAAGGATTAGTTATCGATAAGCTGCGAACTATGTACCGGTCATGAACCGAGAAAACTTTAAGGATATAGATTCAGTTCGAATTCCCTAGAATTGGGATTATTAAGTATCACACGATTAAGCCTGAAATGCTAGCTAGTTCGAGGAAAATTTTAATTGGACTGTAAGGGATAAATTGATACGGATTCTGAACCTGAATTTGACGGATTACCGGAAAATTTCCAAAATTGGTGATTTGCGACGGGAATATTTTTACGATAATTTTGGTATTAGAATTTTCCCGAATTAAGTTATAATCCTCCGAACATTCATCTGATTTAAGCACAAACTGGCCAATTAAATTAATATCTTCATAAGGGATCCATGGGGTGATGACATGTGGCAAATCCAATCCTAGAATAAGATTTGGCCATTTAATGTAACATTAATGAGGTATGGAGACTTTGTACTTGATTGCTTGGTCTTCAAGAACAATATCAAACAAGATCATCTCTATCTCTCTCTCTCTCTCTCTCTCATTTTCGTGAGAAACACTAAGGAGAAGAAGAAGAAAAATTAGTTAAGTCTTTCACTTGTGATTCTAGAGCTCCCACTTATTTTCCCAACTCAAGAGATCAAGTCTAGGTAAGATTTTAAGCTTTGATGGTTCAATCATCTCTAGAATTTAAGTGTTGGTGCTTAATACAAGAAAATATTGTTGTTATGGTGACATTTTCTTTAGGATTTTTGGAGAAGAACTCGAAGGAGAACATCCTCAACTTTTACGGTTTAAAAGTCTTCTACAAAGGTAAGGAATCCCTTAAGTCGGTTCAATCACTTGGAGATAGGCAAATGCTAGGAAATTATGTGAATTAGAAATTTTTATATGAAAAGTATGTGCTATGTTATAGATCTAAAAGTTGGCTCAAAAATCTTGGCTTTGATTTTTGATAAATTTGTTATGCATGTCCATAGCTATTTTATGCATGTATATGTTGTATTTATGCCCATATAGACTTATACCTGTGAAAATATTGAAATAAAATCAAGCTAGTCTCTGGCAGTGACTTCCGAAAATTATTGGGAAAAATTGGTAAGGTATTTTGATCCTAATTTTTTTGGACATGTAGATCTATAAGTCTAGAACCCGCATATAAAATTTCATAATGATCGGAGTAGTATAAGTATGGTTTTCGAATTTATTTCCAAAACTGGTCCAGAGAGAAAAATATTTCGGACCAAGGGCAAAAAGGGAATTTTTTGTGTTTATTCGTGGATCAAGGTGACCAAAACTTTTTATGGATATCAAGTACTAAAAGTTGGGGTTCTACCATAAAAATTTCAAGTGAAAAAGAGTTCGGGAACTATTTTTACCGGCTCAATCTTTCGGACTGCGCCAGAAATTTTCTGGCAGATTTGGGGTGGACGCGGCAGTGGACGCGCGTCCAACGCGCGCCCAGTGCGGGAAATCTGATTCGGTGCCTCGGCCGAGAGGCTGGACGCGGACACGGACGCGCGTACGCTGCGCGTCCGTGGGCGTCCAGTTTCGGCGAAGAACGCCGAACCAGCGGACGCGGCTCGGACGCCTGCGTCCGCCGTGCGTCCGCTGGTGCGGCCAGCCGCGAGTCCGCGCGACGCGGACTCGTTTTCGACTTGTTTGCGACCCGGTTTTTCCCCGATGTTTTTAGCCTTAAGTGTTGTGATATTTTGAAAGTCTACGGGCATCCGGGTGAGTGTTTTTGAAGCCAAAATATTATACTTAAATATTTTACGATTTTGGGAAATAATTGTGCTTTGGAAATTATTATGACTCATATGCTTGGATTTCTGTGACGTGACTAATACTAACCTAAGTATGCGGGTTGGGAAAATATATTTGAGTAAGTTTATTGGTTATGGAGTCGTGTGATGAGAATTAAGGGTGGACGTGTTTCGTACCCCACCGTGAGTTAAACGTGGATGTGTTGTGTACCCCACGCGAGAGTTGAAAGTGGATATGTTTCGTACCCACTCATGAATTAAAGGTGGATGTGTTTCGTACCCCACCGTGAGTTAAACATGGATGTGTTGTGTACCCCACGCGAGAGTTGAAAGTGGATGTGTTTCGTACCCCACTCATGAATTAAAGGTGGATGTGTTTCGTACCCCACCGTGAGTTAAACGTGGATGTGTTGTGTACCCCACGCGAGAGTTGGAAGGTGGATGTGTTTCGTACCCCACCGTGAATTAAAGGTGGATGTGTTTTGTACCCCACCGAGAACTAAAAGTGGATGTGTTTCGTACCCCACTTATGAGTTAAGGCGAGAATTGTGTACCACGGGTGATGTGGGAGAGCTAACCGTAAGATGTCCTATCATTAGAGGTGGGAGTTGTGTACCCCACGGGTGAATTAATGATTGTGTTGTATGCTTGAATTACTGAAATAAAGTGAATCTGCTTGTTGTTAGAATGGTTGCAGGTCGATTGCGACTGATGGGTAATGTTATCTTGCCCTGTGATTATTGAAAATTATTTTTGAAACCTTTGTTTATTTTCGAGTGATCATGGATATCCTTACTTAGCCGTCGCGCTAACTACACTTCATTGTGTCCTTTATTAGATGCAGTCTAGCGTGGGCCCTTGTGGCCGATGAGCTCTGAATAGGATGGGAGTCGAGGTTGAAGACTACTCTATCCTAGAATAGACACCCTGGAGGATTAGTTCCATATGTACACTTTTGGATATTGATATGGTAATTTGAGGTTGTAAGTTTAGCCTTAACGTTTGGGTTTAGGAGAGATACCTAAGCGTGGCGGTAACACCCAGTTTTCTGCTGGTTAGACGCTTCCGCAATGTATTGTAATATAAGGATTTCGTAATAAATCCGAGATGTGAAAATTGGGGTGTTACAAAATTGGTATCAGAGCCTAGGATATGAAATCCTTGTTTGGACAGTAGAGCTTGATACGCTCTGTTACTAAGTGAAAATCGAGAACCTAAGGTTATAAGATCTTGGAAGATAGATCAGAGCTTTAGGTTGTGAGATCGTTGCCATGGGCAATAGAGGTTGGTAAGCTCTGTTACATAGTGTAGTTCAGAGCTTAGGATTTGAGATCCTTGTTATCGATAATAGAATTGGTGAAGCTCTGTTACAAAGTGAATCTATCGGAGCTTAAGGTTATAAGTTCTTGGAAACAGATTTTGGTACGCTCTGTTATAAGTCTGTATTAAGGCGGTTCGAATCTTTGGAGGTTAGATTGGAACCTAGGCTGTGAAATCTTTATAAGATGTGACATCTTTGTGATAAGCTTAGGATTTGAGATCATTGTTATCAATGATAGAATTTGGGACGCCCTGTTGCGAGTAAGATTTCATGTTCACTAAAATTATTATTTACCCCATATATATGTATATTCATATATGATATGATATGATATCAAAATTATGTGTTTTGCAAAATTAATACGTGTATGATTCTCGAATTATCGAAAATTGATTTTTACGGGTCAAACCCGTGTGTTGAGTAAATGCTTGGCTTGGAATTTTGGTGTTATGTACATATATGTACTAAGAATGATATATTCTTATGGAATGAATTATTGTGGAGAAAAATATGTTTGAGAAAATATTTATGATGAAGAAATGATATATTTTGGAAATTATACGTACATATTTAGTCTTGGAGGGTAAGAATACTTGCAGCCGGTGTGAGCCGGAAATCTCACAATTTGGTTTATGAAGTATGAAATTTGAGTATTGGTGCGGATTGAGTTCCCCAATTTGATTTTGATTTGGCTTATGATGCCTATTGGTGATTATGGAGAGAGTTTCTCCACTTGGTATCTAATCCTCCTTGACAAATATGTTATTTTGGAAAATGATATCTCCACATGTATTTTGGGAAAATATTTTATGAAGATTATAAGACAAATGATATATATATCTATACGATTTTGGAGAGAATATGAGATTTTGAAACCATAAAACCAAGCCCATATTTTACGGAGTGAAATGGAACTTACTTAGCTTATGCTAATTTTGGGATATACACCCCTGTGTCTTTATGTTTAAATGATTTGGTGAAAATGTGAGTACACGTCTTATGAAATTATTTGATGAGAATACATATTGGTTGCTCTGGTGATTGTTAGTGAAATCGTTAGATTTATAGAGATTATGGTAAGTAATGAAATTATAATGTCGAAGAGACTTGGTGATGAGATTATTGGAATATGGATTATGAAAAGGAAAATATTGGTATGTGGATATTATGAATATAAAAGTTATAGACATTAGATACGACTGTGAATAAGTAATTTTGGATTGTAGATGTAAGATATGAGGCGTTGAAGGATATGGTTACTTATATGTTTTGTCCCGAGGGGTGGTGATACTTGGAGGTTTCGAACTATCGTTCACGACTATTATTATGATTATAATGATGAGAGTTGAGATCTCTATTTGGTTCTGGTCACCGGATCACGGAATCGTCCGGTTGGTTTGGATTTGATTTTGATTTGATTTTGGCCACCGGTTCGTGGATTCGTCCGGTTGGTTCGGTATTAGTTTGGAAGTTGGAACTTTCCATTTGGATCCATTCCTCCTTGATATTTTATATAATACCCATTTTTGGGCATATGGAAAAGTTTAATCAATTATTTGAAAAAATTATCTTTGGTGGTCGTTGTGAGAGTTGGGTACTCTCTACTTGGTGGTTATTCTGAGAAATTGAGATTAACCCTTTTGCTATTTAACTTGAGATAATGAAATTATCTTTTGGATGTTTATTGTGAAGTAATAGAACTATCCTTTGGATTATTTTGGGATATTGGAATTAGCTATTTGATAATTATTTTGAGATATTAGAGTGATTCCTTTGGTATTTATTTTGAGAATTGGAAATCTCTCTAGTGGTGAATAATTTTGGTTTAAATAAATTTTGAGCAGTGATGATATTATGATAAATATTGAGGGAGTTGTCATATGGAAAAGTTAAGGTAAGGATATCGTTATGATATGTATTGAGGAAAGTGTTATATGGAAATCCTGACATAAAGATTATACGTGGTGAATCTTGGGAAAGTAGTTAATTATGATATAGGCAATGACCTTATCGCCTAGAAATATTTTATAGATATTTTTGGTATACATATTTTTATGTACACGTTTGAATGTGTATGATTTCCTCAAGATATACTTCTGATGGATTAAAGGTGATTTATATGGATGAGATTAAAAATGCCGTGTTAAGAGGTTGGAATTCGTTATGGGAGACTTATGTGCTCCAAAGTGATATCGAAAGCTATTCGAATATTGAGAATCTTAGGATATGAAATGTTGGAAATAAGAAAGTATTAGAGCCCAAGTTGATAATTTTGGATATAAGAATTAAGTGGTGATCTACTTTGGATCCATGGATAACAAGAAGGAAGTTTCGGGGACGAAACTATTTTAAGGGGGGAAGACTGTAACCCCTCGGTTTTTACGACAAAGTTAAGATTCGAGAATAGCGATATAAATTTTTTTTTAGTTATGACATTTAAGGGAAGACTGTTTGGTGCTCGAAATAAATTTTCTCTTAAGGATTAGTTATCGATAAGCTGCGAACTATGTACCGGTCATGAACCGAGAAAACTTTAAGGATATAGATTCAGTTCGAATTCCCTAGAATTGGGATTATTAAGTATCATACGATTAAGCCTGAAATGCTAGCTAGTTCGAGGAAAATTTTAATTGGACTGTAAGGGATAAATTGATACGGATTCTGAACCTGAATTTGGCGGATTACCGGAAAATTCCCAAAATTGGTGATTTGCGACGGGAATATTTTTACGATAATTTTGGTATTAGAATTTTCCCGAATTAAGTTATAATCCTCCGAATATTCATCTGATTTAAGTACAAACTGGCCAATTAAATTAATATCTTCATAAGGGATCCACGGGGTGATGACATGTGGCAAATCCAATCCTAGAATAAGATTTGGCCATTTAATGTAACATTAATGAGGTATGGAGACTTTGTACTTGATTACTTGGTCTTCAAGAACAATATCAAACAAGATCATCTCTCTCTCTCTCTCTCTCTCTCTCTCATTTTCGTGAGAAACACTAAGGAGAAGAAGAAGAAAAATTAGTTAAGTCTTTCACTTGTGATTCTAGAGCTCCCACTTATTTTCCCAACTCAAGAGATCAAGTCTAGGTAAGATTTTAAGCTTTGATGGTTCAATCATCTCTAGAATTTAAGTGTTGGTGCTTAATACAAGAAAATATTGTTGTTATGGTGACATTTTCTTTAGGATTTTTGGAGAAGAACTCGAAGGAGAACATCCTCAACTTTTACGGTTTAAAAGTCTTCTACAAAGGTAAGGAATCCCTTAAGTCGGTTCAATCACTTGGAGATAGGCAAATGCTAGGAAATTATGTGAATTAGAAATTTTTATATGAAAAGTATGTGCTATGTTATAGATCTAAAAGTTGGCTCAAAAATCTTGGCTTTGATTTTTGATAAATTTGTTATGCATGTCCATAGCTATTTTATGCATGTATATGTTGTATTTATGCCCATATAGACTTATACCTGTGAAAATATTGAAATAAAATCAAGCTAGTCTCTGGCAGTGACTTCCGAAAATTATTGGGAAAAATTGGTAAGGTATTTTGATCCTAATTTTTTTGGACATGTAGATCTATAAGTCTAGAACCCGCATATAAAATTTCATAATGATCGGAGTAGTATAAGTATGGTTTTCGAATTTATTTCCAAAACTGGTCCAGAGAGAAAAATATTTCGGACCAAGGGCAAAAAGGGAATTTTTTGTGTTTATTCGTGGATCAAGGTGACCAAAACTTTTTATGGATATCTAGTACTAAAAGTTGGGGTTCTACCATAAAAATTTCAAGTGAAAAAGAGTTCGGGAACTATTTTTACCGGCTCAATCTTTCGGACTGCGCCAGAAATTTTCTGGCAGATTTGGGGTGGACGCGGCAGTGGACGCGCGTCCAACGCGCGTCCACCGCGCGCCCAGTGCGGGAAATCTGATTCGGTGCCTCGGCCGAGAGGCTGGACGCGGACACGGACGCGCGTACGCTGCGCGTCCGTGGGCGTCCAGTTTCGGCGAAGAACGCCGAACCAGCGGATGCGGCTCGGACGCCTGCGTCCGCCGTGCGTCCGCTGGTGCGGCCAGCCGCGAGTCCGCGCGACGCGGACTCGTTTTCGACTTGTTTGCGACCCGGTTTTTCCCCGATGTTTTTAGCCTTAAGTGTTGTGATATTTTGAAAGCCTACGGGCATCCGGGTGAGTGTTTTTGAAGCCAAAATATTATACTTAAATATTTTACGGTTTTGGGAAATAATTGTGCTTTGGAAATTATTATGACTCATATGCTTGGATTTCTGTGACGTGACTAATACTAACCTAAGTATGCGGGTTGGGAAAATATATTTGAGTAAGTTTATTGGTTATGGAGTCGTGTGATGAGAATTAAGGGTGGACGTGTTTCGTACCCCACCGTGAGTTAAACGTGGATGTATTGTGTACCCCACGCGAGAGTTGAAAGTGGATATGTTTCGTACCCCACTCATGAATTAAAGGTGGATGTGTTTCGTACCCCACCGTGAGTTAAACGTGGATGTGTTGTGTACCCCACGCGAGAGTTGAAAGTGGATGTGTTTCGTACCCCACTCATGAATTAAAGGTGGATGTGTTTCGTACCCCACCGTGAATTAAACGTGGATGTGTTTTGTACCCCACGCGAGAGTTGGAAGGTGGATGTGTTTCGTACCCCACCGTGAATTAAAGGTGGATGTGTTTTGTACCCCACCGAGAACTAAAAGTGGATGTGTTTCGTACCCCACTTATGAGTTAAGGCGAGAATTGTGTACCACGGGTGATGTGGGAGAGCTAACCGTAAGATGTCCTAACATTAGAGGTGGGAGTTGTGTACCCCACGGGTGAATTAATGATTGTGTTATATGCTTGAATTACTGAAATAAAGTGAATCTGCTTGTTGTTAGAATGGTTGCAGGTCGATTGCGACTGATTGGTAATGTTATCTTGCCCTGTGATTATTGAAAATTATTTTTGAAACCTTTGTTTATTTTCGAGTGATCATAGATATCCTTACTTAGCCGTCGCGCTAACTACACTTCATTGTGTCCTTTATTAGATGCAGTCTAGCGTGGGCCCTTGTGGCCGATGAGCTCTCTGAATAGGATGGGAGTCGAGGTTGAAGACTACTCTATCCTAGAATAGACACCCTGGAGGATTAGTTCCATATGTACACTTTTGGATATTGATATGGTTATTTGAGGTTGTAAGTTTAGCCTTAACGTTTGGGTATAGGAGAGATACCTAAGCGTGGCGGTAACACCCAGTTTTCTGCTGGTTAGACGCTTCCGCAATGTATTGTAATATAAGGATTTCGTAATAAATTCGAGATGTGAAAATTGGGGTGTTACAGTAAATCACCTATTTGGTCCCTCAATTATTCGTGAACTGTCAATGTTGTCCCTTAACTCAGTAATCATCAATTTGACCCCTGAAATAAAATAAGATTGGTCAATTAAACCCTTCCGACCGTATTCCGGTGAGAACTCCGATTAAGTAGGGATAATTTGGTCATTTCGTGTCTTCAGCCCTCCCATTCCTCTTTGCCAACAACATCTTCTTCCCAGCACATAACATTACTTCCTTCACATGCCAATCTAAACTAATGTTCTTTATTCTCGATTTACAGAACAAAAGGTAATTAAATTAATGAAAAATGAGATTATGTGAGTTAAGGGACAACCAGACGCGGCGGAGCTGAGAAGTGAGGCTCATGATGGTTTCCCGGTCAATCCAAGCTTGGATTTCGACCTCGACGGAGCCGGCGAACCTGGAGATCTGGTCATTTCGTGACACTGTGAGCCAAGAACGAGGTTAACGGCGAGAAGCGAGTGGAGGTTGCTTTGAGTAGACCATTATTAGTGAATAGAGTTTGGATTAAGATTGGAATGAAATGGATTGAAGGGCTTCTGGCAGAGAATTGAGTACGAAAGGGTGCCGAGATTCTGTACGAACTGCCGCCGGCAACACGAGAGCCTCCGTTCGTCATTTGCGACGGAGGAGCGGTGGTGGTGTTGGGTTTAGTCTTCATTCGCATCATGTTGCTTAGGTATCTGTGATTCAAATGTTGTTCGTTTGTGGCGTGAAAGATAAGTCTAAGATTGTGCTGGTTGAAGACCCAATCAGCCAAGAGAAGAGGTATCTAAAGATGGGAAAGAATGCAAAGATGGAAAAGGCTGCAAAATGTGTATCAGAGATCAGCTTGGAGGTTGATAGGCTTGGTGGCCATGTAATTTATTTCTTTAATTCCCATCCAGTGAAAACAAGATTCAGTTTTTGGATTCCAAGATTGAAATTAGATTGTTGATTTCTTCTTCTTCTTGTGGATAGTTGTAGAAGGCCTGGTTTGGGTGGTGTAAATCTGGTGACTGAAGCAGAAGAGGAGGTAAATGTTGGTGCTCTGAATAATGGAGTAGAACCATGGCCAGTTGAGGGTGATGAAGCTTTAAAGGTAAATGAGGGCACACCACTTGCTTGTCGAAATGACTCTTTGACTAAAGTAGTAGTTGATGAAGCTGCAAACAATGTTAGGAGAGATGAAGGGGAGATAAGAGACTTGAGGTCAGAGAGATGGGCGGTTCCAGATGTGGGTCGGCGGCGAGAAGCGAAGGATGGGAGGGCTGAAGACACGAAATGACCAAATTACCCCTGCTTAATCGGAGTTCTCACCGGAATACGGTCGGAAGGGTTTAATTGACTAATCTTATTTTATTTCGGGGGTCAAATTGATGATTACGGAGTTAAGGGACAACATTGACAATTCGCAAATAATTGAGGGACCAAATAGGTGATTTACCCTATGTACCATCAATATAGTGACGTGTACATACTATGTTAATTGAATGTGCATAATTTAAATTTCGTTTTGGAACAGGGTGTACACTGTAAGGTAGACCCTGGTCCATTGTATAATTTGCTATAAAAAATTGATTGGGTATTATAGTTATGCCCTGCAATATTTACAATCGTTATACCGCGGACCATTCTGTGTATTCTAGACAATCGTTCTGTGTATTCTAGGTAATCGTTATGTGTACTATAGGCAACCATTCTGTGTATTCATGTTAGTAACACATGTTGTGATGTGTTTGTGCATTCGAATGTTAGGATACACAGAATATTAACACAAAATACACAGAACTCATCCTCCTAACATTTGAATGCACAAACACATCACAACCTGTGTTACTAACATGAATACACAGAACGGTTGCCTATAATACACAAAATATTGACACAAAATACACAAAACTCATCCTCCTAAACATTCGAATGCACAAACACATCACAACCTGTGTTACTAACATAAATACACAGAATGGTTGCTTAGTATACACATAATGATTGCCTATAATACACAGAACGGTTGCCTAGAATACACAGAACTCATCTCCTTACAGGGTGCATGATGTCCTTGATTTGTACCACGTTTTTCACCCAATTCTTTATCCTTTTTGATAACAAAATGCTTGTGGTTGAGTTGGAACATATGACTTGTTTGTGTGAATTGATGTTGTTTAGATAAAATGGTTGCAATGAGTCATTTGGAAGTCTTTTGGAGCATAAAGGAACGATGTCAGAGGTCTGGAGGAGTGCACGCAAGAAGATCCGGAGAAGAAGGCGAAAAGAAGCCGGCTAAAATGTCAGCCATACGGCCTCTCATACGGCCGTATGGCTGGCCGTATTGCCCCGATCAGCGAAGAAAGAAACGGCCTGGCATACGGCCGTATACCAGGCCGTTTGCCCGGTACTCTGCACAGTATTTAAACTAATTTTCTGCATTTTGTACGGAGGTCCGAACCCTAGAGAGTTTAGAACTATTTTTCTTCATTTCCTTAGCAATTATTAGCTTAGGATAGCTTAGATTTACATTTGGGGAACACACTTGAAGCTTGTATTGAAGATTTGGAAGGGATTCCTACAACATTTTCTTCCTCTTTGATAGTAAAATTCTCATTTCCTTTTCTCCATCTTGTCTTTACTTTTATTGCATATTTATGTTTTCCTTGTTAAATCTTGCTATGTTTACCATTGATATGAGTGAGTAGTCTTATATATGGGTTAGATTAGGTGTTTATTGCTTCTATTGATGCTTATTATGTGATTATTGCATAAAAGGGGATGAACACCCATTTAGGGTTCTTAAGTTTGAATTGGGTTTATTTCTATCTTTCAATAGTTAGTGACCAATGATTATTGTTTGTCTTTGGAAAGTCTTTCATTTCAATGGAACGTTTAAGCCAACCCAATTTCAAACCCATTTTCTCTTCTATGGAAATAGGGGTAGGGTAGATTTGGGGCTATATAGCTTTTGTTCTTCAAGAACTTAGGTTGTTTCTTCTAATCCTTGGGACTTGGATTCCTTAGTGGTAGCCTTAAGAACCTAGGGTCTTTGTTCATCCCCCAATCCTAGTGTTAATGCATCAATAGAGTAATTCACCTAATTTAACCCATCTTTCCAAATAGATTTTGCACCTAACTTAATCTCGTTTTTCCCTTATATCCAAAATTCTAAAAATATTTCTTAGTTGTTACACCTTAATCCTCTTTATGGTTTGCTTGGATCCTTATGGGTTTCAAAACCTTGGTGACTAGAGTCTAGGCGATTACTCCGTACGTGCCATAAAATCTAATCCCCGTGGTTCGACTTTACACCCATTTTCACACCCCGCTCACACTACATCAGTGCACAATCTGGTCCACGATATAAATTGCCAAATATTTATGTGTTGTGCTAACTTGGCTCAACTACCATCGACCCATCTTGATTCATTGACTTTGATGATGAGTCCAACCTGGTGATCATCCCGGTTAATAGAGAGTAAAAATCTAGACTAGATTAATAGATTTTTAAATATTTTTTCAAAAGATTAAAGGTGACAAATACTTGATAGTAAGAAAATTTAAGTTACACTCCCATAAGGTTATGTTACTATTACTTAACTAAATAGTCTAAGGAAATTTACTTTACAAAAACAAAGTTGTATGGAAATAAATATTTTCAAGATACATATACTTCATTCTTCTCCTATCAATTGGTATTTCCAATTCATACAAATACAGTGAATAATTAAGCCAAACATATCGTTTTGATTAGTAAACCAGTGCAAGTTTACTTAGGTTTTCACAGGACAACCCTTATTACTCTTCCTCTGTATAACTATTTATCACTTAGGTAGGGATCCGAGACAGCAGTGACAACTATCAGAAGCTTTAAAACCTCGCTTTCTCCTCTGTTCGTTGCATACATAACTAGATCATGCCTAGTAATCATGTACCCTTTAAGTTTTTTTCAATTCAACTTTAAGCATCATGTACCCTTTTTTTCATCCTACGTATAGTAGGAGAAGAAGGAAATAGGCGAATTACACCACCCTCAAGCCACTAGAAACTCTATGTTCTTAAGTTTAAGCTCTTTACTTACATTTGCACGTAACCAAATTTAGTAGTCTATTCACCCCTAAACTTTTACTTTTCAACCGGCCGGTCCATCATTTCGTTTGATTACATATAGGGATTGAGAGAATGGAGGGGATAAGTACATTTCAAAGCATAACATTAGGAAAATACAAGTGGAACTTGAGCATGCAATTAATCAAACCAAACTACTTTCTCATAAACATAAGCATCCATGTGAAAGTGCTTTCAAAAATCAGACAATATTCTCTTGGCGGTGGTGGTGTTGGTCACTTTCTCTGAAATCCAAACCAAACATATATACATACTCAAATTAAAACAACAAGCTAAGATTTCATCACTAATACAAGTTTAAATGTGGCCTAAACAGGCCGGGCCCTAGCCTTCACCCCCTATCCCGGAGATTATGAGAAGATTAAGGTAAATCTCGAAATGTGCTTGACTTACTGATGTAGAAACGGAAGGAGTTGCTTTTTTCCCATCCGGTGTATTTGTTGACACTACACCCACCCTCCTTCTAGTATATACCTTTAGCTTGGTGTCATCATTGACCAGTTTTGGCTTGTGTTTTGGTAGTTCCTCCTTAGCTTTCTCTGACACAACTTCTAAAATGGTAGGGAGTTCATTTATCATACGGAAAAGTCGATTCCTGTGACAGTAGATTAGATCAGATCATATCAGAGCAGTGAAATTAAAATTAATTCATTCTCTTTTCGATCAGCATAACACAAATTAAAATGAAACCATACCTATCAGCTTTGTCATGGCCAAATCTTGAACTAAAATTGAATGCAACAGCAAGTAGCCATAGGTGACTATGATGTGCAAGCATAGCTAACCACTCCCTTTTTTCCATCCTATCTCGAGCAAAGTTAATGCCCCTAAGGGGTTCAGGAAGAACAGCATGCATAACTTTTTCTGTACAATTCACTTCCCATCGTTCACCCGGATATCCATAAAGGCTAAGCTTATGCTTATCTGCACCACAATTACATACAAACACATTTTAATTGTTTCCATGCATGCATTAGGGAATTAAGATCTAAAAGGAAGAGAATCTCGATGATTAGAAATTCACAATATATATATATATATAGGGTCATGTTCAGGTGCGGCCGTGCTCTCCAGTATGGTTCACACCACTCAATGTTACGAAATACACTACTCAATGTTAAGAAACACACCACACAAATATGCACTGTGGTGTGTTTCTTATAATTGAGTGGTGTATTTCCTAACATTGAGATTGAGTGGTGTGTGACCGCACGATCGCCCGGGAGAGCACGGCCGCACTTGAACCAATATATATATATATATATATATATATATATATATATATATATATATATATAGGATCGCGTTCAGGTGCGAACTGGCCGCCCAGGAGAGAACTGCGGACGAATCACAGCGCGCCACGTGTCCGGAATGTAGTTGCAACTAACGTTATAACTAGGTGCACTTCATGTTATAACTAGGTGCACATAGGTGTACCCAGGTGCATAAATGTTAACAAGGTAAATTACTTGCACCTGCAAGTGAAAATGGGTGCACACGTACAAGTAAAATGTATTACAAGTGCAAGTAAATTATACAATGAGCATCAATACTAAGTGCACCTAATGTTATAACTAGGTGCACCTATTGCTATAACTAGGTGCACATAGGTTTCAACCAGGTGCATGAATGTTAACAAAGTAAATTACTTGCACAAGTGCAAGAAAAATGTATTGCAGATGCAAGTAAAATGTATTACAGGTGCAAGTGAATTGTACAGTGAGCATCAATACTAAGTACACCTAATGTTATAACTAGGTGCAAGCTATGTTATAACTAGGTGCAACCTATGTTATAACTAGGTGCAACCTATGTTATAACTAGGTGCACCTATGTTATAACTAGGTGCACCTAGGTTGCACCCAGGTGCATGAATATTAACAAGGTAAATTACTTGCATTTGTAAGTGAAAGTATTTACGAAAATAGGTGCATGAATATTAATAAGGTAAATTACTTGCACTTGTAAGTGAAAATATGTGCGAAAATAGGTGCACTTGTAAGTGAAACTAGGTGCACTTTTAAGTGAAGCTAGGTGCACTTGTAAGTGAAACTAGGTGCACCAAAGTTCCAGTTATTTACGAAAATGCCACCGCGTCATTTTTTAAAAATTGCATCTGATTCGTTGATCTGGACACGTGGACGACTGTGGAGCGTTCTCATTTCCTACCTGGGCGAGAGTTCTCACGAGAGTGCACCCCTATATATATATATATATATATATATATAAAAGATTGGATGGGTAATATAATCAAGAACGTGCATGAATGTTTATTCATCAAGACTTAATTTGGACTATTGTTCAAAGAAAAGATTATTTCAAAGAACATATATAAATCTTGCACAATAAAAGAAAAGAAAAGTTTCTAACCTGATAGTGCTGGGTCACACAGCCTATAAACTTCATCAAAATCTGCAAAAACGCAGGCATGCAATGATAAAGAGAAACCCCATTCAATTCATTCCTTTGTTAATTAAATAGTAGAGTGAAAGATATGAAGATCGAAATGGTTTCATTGGTTAATTACCCGTAGTGAGAGCTCTCAGTAAAGCAGCCCTTCGTCCCTTGAATTGTAAGAAAACCTGTTCCACGCTTCTTGGATTGAAATGCTCCATTGCCCCCCTACCGCTGCTAGCTTTCCCGCTCTGATCTGTTTGGGTGTTTATATATAGAAACGTATAAAATGCGAGAGAGACACATCGTTTAAAAAAAGAGAAGTTTTTTGGGAGGGAAATAGAAAAATTTTTAAACGTTTTTTCTTGAAATTTTGTAAATATGTTATCAAGTTTTTAAATTATGCAAAGTTTATATTTTATTTGGAGCAATCCCAATCAGGTTTGTTGGGTTGTTAGTTTGGTAACCACAAAGTTTTAATTTTAATTCTCATCGTCTATTGATCTAGACCGGCCACTACTTTAGGGACAAAATACATATCAAAACTATGTCATTCGTTTTTTGATTTAGAAGAGAGAGAGAGTTGTGATGGGTTACATAGCTGAGGTAAGGTTAAAAATCAATTGTTATACCGTGGATCACGAAAATCGAATTATGTATATATTGTTAACATATTATAGAGTACATATCTTCAATTAATAAATTATGTACTTTCAAATCATAAATTTTTTATATAATACAATTAACATATTATGTACCGTCAGTTTAGTGACATGTACATACTATGTTAATTGAATGTGCATAATTTAAATTTTGTTTTAGACCAGGGTGTACACCGTAAGGTAGACCTTGGTTCATTGTATAATTTGTTATGAAAAATCGATTGGGTACTATAGTTATGCCCTGCAATATTTATGTGTTGAGTTAACTTGGCTCAACTACCATTGGCCTATCTTGATTCATTGACTTTGATGAGTCCAACCTGGTGGTCATCTTGATTAAAACTTAAAAGAGAGTAAAAATCTAGACGGGATGAATAGATTTTTAAATATTTTTTCAAAAGATTAAAGGTGACAAATATTTAATAAGAAAATTTAAGTTAGACTATTTAGTTAAGTAGTCAACATACTCTTATGGGAGTTTGAAAATCTAACTTAAATTTTCGTATTAAATATTTGTCACCTTTAATCTTTTGAAAAAATATTTAATTTTTGTAAAATAAATTTCCTTAGACTATTTAGTTAAGTAGTCAACATACTCTTATGGGAGATTGAAAATCTAAGGAAATTTATTTTACAAAATCAAAGTTGTATATATGGAAAAAAATATTTCCAAGATACATACCTTAAAACTTTAGTAAATATAAAATATGACGATGATAGAAAGGTAAAGCGTGTAATGTAAAATGACATGAGAAATTTTATAGTGTTTTGAAAGTGATGATGTAATGTTTTTACCCAACTCTTCTCCTATCAATTGATATCTCCAATTCATACAAATACATACAGCGAATAAGCCAAACATATCCTTTTAATTAGTAACCTCGTCCGAGTTTACTTAGGTTTTCAGAGGACAACCCTTATTACTCTTCCTCTATCTAACTATCTATCAGAAGCTGTAAAACATCGCTTTCTCCTATGTTCGTTGCACACATAACTCGATCATGTCTAGCAATCATGTACCCTTTAAACTTTTATCAATTCAACTTTAAGCACCATGTACCTCTTTTTAGTCCCATTACAAGCTCTAAAAGTCCTAAGTGATTCTAGTTGTGTGTGACTTACCCATAGTTCCTTTGGATTCATATGCATGCTTGTGTCCTACAGGTTTGGCAGATTTGTGTGTGTTTGTCTTATTGTCTTTAGCCTTTTTGCGTGGCAAATAGGGGAGTATTGGTCATCATATTTTGCCAAAAAAAAGACGTCAAAGGGGAAGATGGTTGGTTTTTAATTATTATTGACGTACTGCAATTATTGTCAAAATATTCTTACTGCAATGTTTAAGAAAAATGTCCTTGTTTAGAATGCCCCCATGTTTATAGTTCTTTCCCATCTTTATTTTGGTATCTTGCTTGTTCATATGGAAAGATTGTATGTATTAAGGTTTTATAGTAGTAGTGTATAAGTAGGGCTGTTAGCGAACAGAGTTTTCGACAAACTACTCGTGTTCGAGCTCGGTAAGCGTTCGTTTATGTTCGTTTATTAAGGTAAATGAACATTAACAAACAAAATTTAGAGCTCGGTTAATAAACGAACAGAGTCTGAACAGTGGTAAGCTCGTTTGCTAAGTGTCCGCGAACAAGCTCGTTTGTGTTCATTTAGTAGTGTTCATGAACAAGCTCGTTTGTGTTCGTTTAGTAGTGTTCGCGAACAAGCTCGTTTAGTGTTCGTTTAATAATGTTCGCGAACATGCTTATATATATATATATATATATATATATATATATATATATATATATATATATATATATATATATATATATATATATAATTGTTCGTGAAGATGTGAATGCAGATTATTTATTGTTCGCGAACAAATGTGTTCATGAACATGTGCAGGCGTTTGGTTATTAAGTGTTCACGAACGTGTTCATGGACGTAAATGAACATGTTTGTGAACGTGTTCGCTAACGTTTGTGAACACGTTCGTGAACGTGTTCGTTGACGTTAACGAACACGTTCGTGAACATGTTCGCGAACGTTAACGAACACTAACGAACGCTTAACAAACGAACACGAACAGGATTTTCAAAAACCTTAACAAACGAACACGAACGTGAACACCCCAAAATCCTTAACAAACGAACACGAACAACCTCCGTTCGTTTATGTTCGGTTCGTTAACAGCCCTATGTATAAGGCCCTCAATAGTAATGGGATTTCAAGGGGATTTTACAAGTATGATTAGGAGAGAGAAAATGAGAGTGGATGAAAAAAGAAAAGGAAGAAAAAAGAAAAACAAAAACAAAAACAAAAATAAAAATAAAAAAATATATATATATTCACGCGCCCAGGCGGGCGCGTACAGGCGAATTCCGCGCCTCACGCACGGCTGCATTAAAAGGGGGGGCCACCATTTACTGCAAAATCTCCAAATAACATGAGAAAGATTTCACCTTATAGTATCACCTCCCATTTGTTAAAAATTATATGAGTGAGTTTGTTTCCTTAATTTTTGTGCCAAAATTGGCTAATGAGAAGGGCCTAAGAGGCAATACAATATGTTGAGGTGCAGAAGATGGTCAAATCTGTCAAAAGAAGACTGATGCATAAAGGTACTAAATAGGGATGTTGACTTTTTTGTGTAGATTTGACATGGATGGGACAAAAATGTGTGAGAATAAAAAGTTGGACTAAAATATGTAAAGTACTATGCTCATTACCTTCTTCTCATTAGGGTTTTTGAGAAGAAAGTAATGTGCCTACCTTCTTTAACTAAAAAAAAAAAACCAGCGAAGAGGCTACATTTGATGATGATAATAATAATAATAATAATAATAATAATAATAATAATAATAATAATAATAATAATAATAATAATAATAATAATAATAATAATAATAATTATCATTATTATTATTTAATATTTAATACAACTATATTTGTTATTATTATATATGACTACAATAGTCGTAGTTGGTTTTCAAAAAAAAAAAAAAAAACAGTAGTCGTAGTTACGTTAGTGTTATTTTTTTGGCTATTATTATTTCATACGAGTACAGTAGAGAGTAATAGTTATTATTATTATTATTATTATTATTATTATTATTATTATTATTATTTACAGATATATCGAAAGGTTTGAATAGTCGAGTCGCACTATCGATTCTGAACACGAAGATGAAGAAGCCCTAAGTATTGGGAGTTCTGATCATAAAATTCAGCCTATGCATTTCGATTTTATGTTGCTAATTAATATTTAATAAAATAAAAATTATAAAAAACAAATTCGAAGTAATAAAAATTGGAAGGGTTGTGTTCTAGTTAAATATAAAATTACGAAGGATACTTATCAAACCGTATCAATTCTTTAATTGCTTTGAAGATCTTATAATCACATATATTAAATAAATTAATGGTGTTTACATCTCTAATTAATTAATATATAAAAGTGTATAGTAGTAAAGAAGTCTTAAATTAAAATAAATAAATAAAAGTGAAAAGAAGGCAATTTTGTGGCATTTATGGTCAAAGCAAAAAATAAATAAATAAAAAAAGGCATTCCAATTACTTTCTTTTTAAATAGGGTTTTGAAAAGAAGGTAATGTCATTATTACTTTACACATTTTTGTCTAGGGTTTTGAATCAACACATTTTTGTCCATATGATGTCAAATCCACACATTTAAAGCAATGATTCAGTGAAGGAGAATGGTCCCAAGGTTCTTGTCTCGCGGCGTACCTCAAAAAAGCAACAAAGGCAAGGATAACATACAAGGTAAGCTAAGCTAAGCTCCTTTAATTTCTTTTTATGATAGCTTGGTGTTTAATACAGATGTCTTCCTCAAAGTCTTAGGGGGTGTATTCAATCACGACTTTCATGAATTTTTAAATACTTTTAAAGTGATGGATTTTAATTGACTTTTGTAGAGTTTTTGTAAACTTTCCTAGAATCTTTTAAACTTTTATAAACTTTGTAAAAGTTTATAAATATCCATAGAACAAACATTTATAGACTTTTAAAAACTTTTACATATTAAAAAGTTTACAAAAGTCATTAAAACTCTAAATTCAATACACCCTCACAAACATTCCATAACTTCTATTAATATATTATCGATAAATTAGTGCATTGTAAAAATAAAAAATAAATAAATAAATAATACTGATGTCACAAACATAGAGTATATTATTCATAAAGAAAATATAATCAATTTTTATAAATATAACCAATAAAAATATTTCTTGAACTAATGAAACAACTAATAATGAGTAATATAATTATCAAAATGTTTAGAATGAAAAAGTACAAATTTTCCTTCAACACATATCCAAAGCTATTTTAGCCCTCCATTCATTTGCATGCTACCGTTGTTGCTCTTGAGTTTCAAACAGTTGTTCAAAATTATCTACATCATTCATTGGTCGAGGTGAAGGAGATTTATCACTATCTAGCTCAATTGGAAACTCATCGCTACGACCCTCCTTGCGAAGAAAATTATGAAGTCATCTTCTCCACAGTTAGCTTGCTTAAACCTCCACTACTATCACGCCATCCATTTTTTATGGCATTAACCATGAGTTGTAACAACTCGTTACTCTCCTCAGGTGCCCATAATGCATAATTTCCATTAATTTTATTTTTACCTTTACTCTTTTCTTGATGAGTATCTCCCATTTATAATTACTATAAAATAAATAAAGAATCTCTTAAAAACTCAACTTGATACAATATATATATATATATATATATATATATATATATATATATATATATATATATATATATATATATATAAATTAATAATTAATAAACATACAATTATATAAAATTATAAACATATTAATTAATTTAAAAAAAACATATTAATTAAATTAAATTTAAAAATTATATAAAATTATAAACATATTAATTAATTTTAAAAAAAAAACATATTAATTAAATAAAATTAAAAAATTATAAATTAAAAAATTTGCTGCAACCAGCAGCAAATATTTTTTATGCGAACAGCAGCTGCTGTTCGCAGCAGATTCTTGCTGGGATCGCAGCAATTTTTTGGGCTGCGATCGCAGCAATTATTTTGTTGCGATGGCACAACAAAAAATTTACTTGAACATTAAAAAAAAAAGTATTTATGAAAGATTTGAAACGTACCGTAAAATTGATGAAAAAATTGCCTAGTTTAGATAGAGGAAAAAAAGTCTGTAGAGAATGTTGAAAAGTTTGGGGTTGGAGGGTTGGATTTCATCTATTTATATTAATGAAGAGAAAGTCTATAGAAATCCTATTCTGACTGAGTTTGTGAAAGTCAGTAACTTTTTGAATACTAGTAGACTTTTAATAACTCTATAAAAGTCTGAATCGAATACCTGTATACTTTTAAAGAGTTTTGAAAAGTTTGAATTGAATACAGGTAGACTTTTAAAGAGTTTATATTATAAAAGTCTAAATTGAATACCACCAAACTTTTAAAGTTGATAAAAGTATTTAAAAGTTTATGAAAGTCGTGATTGAATACACCCCCCTTAGTTCAAGTGAGAGTATCTTAGATATTTATTTATTTAATTTTTTTTAAAAAAATCTTAGATATTAAAATATAGAATTAGTGGAAGTGTTTTCGTCATTCTCTACTATACGGAGTGGACAAAAAGGGATGGAATTTGTAATCAACTAACTGTACAATTCTCCCACGGTATGGGCGATTTTCATTAGTTCAGCCACGTGGCAACAAAACTTTTCGGCATCGGCAACTTTGGAGTTACGTTGGGTAATGCAATTACAACTTTGTATAAGAAAAATATAGAAACTTGAATGGCGTGGACAAACCTCGAAGTCAACATACTGACTATCAGTTAAATAAAACCTTACAAAATTATCAAAATCATCGTCGTTATTATCCTCGATCGCATCTCTACGCTCTTCCATAATTCTAGGACATTATTTTTCCGGGCAGGCAACGCACACCTGTGCATCACCCGTACGACACCCGTGTAACGCCTGTGCAAAGTTAACTCATATTGGTTTATTTTCTAATAAATGCATGCATGTACTCATTGCTTTTGATAGCTTCTTGTAAAATACTCCCATTCGATCCTTGTATTCAACACCAAGCTAAGGCATATATAGAAAGAAATTAAAGTAGCTTAGCTTAGCTTTAGCTTGTTAGTTCCATATTTTTTGTCCTTTACATTAATTTGTTTGTCTTTGTTGCTTTTATTTTATGAGGTTCGTACGCCCAGTGAGACAACCAACTTCAGACCATTCTTCTTCTTCTACACTACACTTTAGAGATTCTAATTTAACCTTTAAGTCTCACTACAAGAATTTGATATTTTTAACATTTTATTCCAAATAAATAATTTTCAAAACAGACTAATTAGTCCATTCAATAGTTGAAAGAGAAAAGCACAAATTAAGAATTTGTGCGTCCGCACCGGGCCGGCCCAATTAAGGGGCAAAGTGCTGGCCATATTGGTTTCTCCGTACAAGGGGTGATCGAACTCCCGACCTCCTCTTAAGGGGCAAGAGTGCCGAGCCACTCACGCCAACCAAGCTGGTTAAATATATGAAATTAAATTTCTAATTCACCCATCTATTATCTATTTTGAGCATATAATATATGAAATTAAATGTCTGACACTTTGACTTAATTGAATTATTATTATTATTATTATTATTATTATTATTATTATTATTATTATTATTATTATTATTATTATTATTATTATTATTGTAGTAAAAAAGACAATGCAATTGCCTTCTTCTTAACTTTTTTTTTTTTTTTTTTTAAAGTGAAAAGAATGTAATTGCATTGCCTTCTTTGTGGCATTTTGGTCGAAGAGAAAAAAATAAAAGAAGGTAGTCCAATTACCTTCTTTTCAAATAGGTTTTTGAAAAGAAGGTAATGACATTAGTACTTTACACATTTTTGTCCAAATGATGTCAAATCCACACAATTATTGCTATGTCTCGTACTAAATAATGGACTTCAGTCTAGTCTGGAGGAAGATGTGTTTTAATTGTTCAAAAGGGAGTCTGAAGCAATGAGAGTTGCATTGTTATCATGACAAGAGGAATCCTATAGCATGAGAGGGTCGTGTTTATTAATTCCAAGTGGTACTTTTTATCTAAACAATTTCAATAGATAATGGGATGTGATCATATTGTATTAGTATTCTATGTGATTGTACTTAAACATGCTAGTAAATAATTGATCTTGATCTCGGCTTGTGCCTTGCAAATTCAACCGCGCGCATTAACATCTTGTGTCTCATTCATTTGTTTCTGCATTCTGGATCATTACATAATATCACTGTCATGATACACAAATTCCAGTTTCATAGTAAAATACGTTTTCACATATTAACTGAGTAATCTAATTCATATTACACTGAAATATAATTTTCAAAGTCGAACTTGAGCATCCAATCATACTGGACACTCAGAAGGCATCAAATAAAATGTTTTCTTTTTTCTTATTTTTGTTCATCTTTTAAAAATTCTATACTTTTTTGGGCATATACTGCCTACAATATTCTCCTTTTTTGTTTATATACTTCAAAATTTTCTCATTTTTGTGGAAGTGCATGAAGAACATACAAACGGATCCGATGACGATACTGATCATATCCATGGTGAAGTTGAGGCATTTCATCAAATGTAAAGAGTGTAAACACAAAAAATTCGAAATTGTATATATTCACAATATCGGGTTACAGTGTATGTGTAATTGAAGGTGCGGGTACAAAATCTCTGTATAGTCCTCTGATTCTTCACTGACGTGTTCTACTGAAGTGCCTCCGGGTTTCAAATGGCGTAGCCTCCGGGATTCAACTGACGTGGCTTCCGGGATTCAAATGGCGTAGCTTTCCGGGATTCAAACGGCGTGGCCTTCCGAGATTCAAGGGCGTGATATTCAACTGGAACCGTCAAAGTACTTCAAGTGTCTAACTGCTTCAGAATGCCTTCAAAGCCTTCAAAAGCTCTCAAGTCTTCAATCCTCAAGGTGTGTTTTGGGATGTGAAATGAGGGCTCTATTTATAGTGGAAGATGTAACCACTATCCCTCAACAAACTCCCTAATTTATTTATTAAATTAAATTAACTAATTATCTAAAGAAATGAACCTTGCCAATATTAAGTCTAGGTTCAAAATCCTATTATCTAATTCAAATTCAAATTAATTATAATTATTAAATTCAAATATAATAAAATTATATTTAAATTATAATTATAATTATAATTATTAAATTCAAATATGAATCGGGCTTGGCCCATTAATTCAATTAATTCAATAACCCAACATCAAATTTAATTGGGCTAATTAAATTAATTTAATTATCATGACCCAATTAATTAAATTGGTCCAATAATCAATCTCAAGAATTGAGCCCAATAATAATTTAATCGGTCCATTTGTCGGTTCAAATTTTCGGTGTCTACAAATTGCCCCCTCGAGACTTGCCGGGACATGCTGCTTGATGCGCTTGGAGCGAAAAAGTCTTGAAACAAAATTTGTCACAACCTTAAGCCAATGGATCAAAATGATAGATCAATTCAAGCTTCAATTGACCCATTAATTTTAATAAGCATATGCTTGGAAGAAAAAATTGGTACTCAGACCCAAATAAAATTGGCTCAGGGCCCAATATGCAAATCCAATGGCAAACACTGCTGATCCAACACTCCAACGTGCCAAGGGAAAAAAAAATCCCTTAGAATTAAATACAAATCAGTAGGGTTTGAACCAATCCAAGATGATAATATTAAAATATAGAATTATCTCTAAGCAGTTGTGCTTCCCTCCTGATTACCAGTTCAGGATTCACAAACCCAGTTCATATCAAACTCAAATTCTTCACTTCATGTTGGACTCAAACTCTCCCAAATCACCTATAAATAGAGCCATAACGCATCGTTTTTCATCAGCATCGAACAAGAAAATTGAGAGGAACAATTCGGAGGATTGAGAACAGCAATTCACAGAAGATTGAGAACAGCAATTCGCATAATTTCTGATCAGGTACATTCTTAAACAACTTCCTTTTATCTTCCCTACATACACTTTCATTCGCAGGAGCAAGAAGAGCAACATTCAAGAACAACAAGAAATCAATCAAGAACTGCCGAAAAAATTTTTCCTTCTCCATTATCAAATTGCTACAATGAAGAGCAACGGGAAGTCTACCGAGTAGAACAACCACCGGAGCGCGGTATCATTGATGCCGCCCAAGAGTGGGTTTCTACTCGGAGTGGACGGATTTCTATTGTTGACTGAGCTTCTCACTGGAGGGGTCGCCGGAAACCACCGCTCATCTACTGCCAAAGCCGTCGCGAGAGTGTGTTCCTCGCCGTCAAACTACTTCGAACAGAGCGAAGGGAAATCTGCCTAAGTAGAACAACCACCGGAGCGCGGTATCGATGCTACCGCCGGAGCGTGGGTTTCTTCTTGGGATACACAGATCCAATCGCTGCTGGAGCTTGTCCGTCGGAGTCTACTTTGTCGTCAACAACGCCACTGAACTGCACTTTGAATCCATTTCCCTACCGTCTACTTTGCCGGACTACTGTTGGTCGGAGCCCATTCTCTCTTTTTTTTTTTGAGCTTCAAACTGGGTATTCTTCGTTGGGAAGGAGAGAGAGAACCGGAATAATGAGCTGTGCAGCGTGATTGAAATTAAAGAGTAGATGTAAAGCTATCTGGTGGAAATAACACTGACAATGACAACACATGTCCACATACCACATTCAGAATATATACTATTATAATATATATTATAATGGGCATGAAACTCCATGTTACTTGTGGGCCCCACCACTCTCTTTCTTCCTTTGTCAATTTCCCTTCTCCTCTTCTTTTTCTGTTACGTTTTTTGTTTCCTTTCTTCTTTTTTTTCCTTTTTCATTTTTGCTTTCTACGTTTTTTTTACTTCATTTTTTTTTAGTTTCTATTTCCATGTTTTTGTTTCTTTTCCTTTTGTCTCTTTTTGCTTTTCTTTCTTTTCTGTTTCGTTTTTTTTTTCCGATCTTGTTTTCACGTTTTTTTTCTTTTGTTTTAATTCCTAGTTTTTTTGCTTTTTCTTCATTTCTTAATTCCCATGATTCTAAATCACAATAATGTTAATTATTATTATTATATCATACTTTAGATACTAATAATAATAATAACTTTATTAATAATGATTATAACAATAATTTTAATCATTATTATCATTACTCTTTTCTCAGTGATTACTCTCAATCTTGACATAATCTCAACGCGACTCAAAAGATGGTGCAATTTCAAGACCAATGGTTCGATGGACAAAGGAATCTGGTGATAACAAGCACCAAGAGCGACCACAAAGTCACATTGGCCGTCAATCATCCCCTTGCATCCCCTTCACCGCCAAAGCTCACGGTGTCGTATCACGAGCGAAATTGGACTCCTGAGTATAACATTCCACCGTCCAAAGTGTGGACTTTGCAACCGGGATTGAAACACGAACCTTCCACGGACATCCTTCCCACGCTGGGGAATCGCATAATTGATGATGAGGTCAAGTGGGGTAACGACATCGATTTCAGAGGCGAATTCATTTACACTCCAGGATACTGGGAATGGGCTGAAGATGTACTTAACCTCTTCAGAAAACCTTTAAGGGAAGGCATGATATATGACGCCGTGTTCGCGTCATTATTCACATATGACCGCAATGTTGACATTATCCAAGCTTTTTGCGAAGCGTGGTGTCCACGAACCAACACATTGATTACCTCCTCCGGCGAGATGTCCATATCGCTGCGAGATTTGTACATACTTGGAGGGTTGCCATTGCTTGGGGATATCTACGACGAGCGCATCCCAAACGCCTTGGACTTGAACAAGGGTTCATACACATGCTGTGCGCACTTACTCGAGGCGTTTTTCCATTTGACTCAACAAGAAAATCACACCACTTTTATTCAAGCATCCCGATGGATCGACTTCTGGTGCAGGAAAACCCGAAGATACCCAGCTCCTCCACCTCGAAAAGAGAATAAGAAATCTCGACCAAAGGCTACTCACAACCCGAGCGGGATCCTTGAAACTGCTCCTAGATGGTCGCACGTGAGTAAAGCACCCTTCGTCGAACTAAACATCCCCCAAAATCTTGAACAGGAAGTCTACTTAGCAGCATTTCTAGCGTGTTGGCTCTATACGTTCGTACTACCGGGCGACCCCACGGCAACCATTCGCCCTGAGACTTTTAATATGGCGTGCAGAATGGCGAGAGGGATTAAGGTATGCCTCGCACCTCCAGTCCTTGCCAGCATCTACTACGGGTTAAACTCGATTTCAGAGTCTTTCTCTCCTGGTCAAATCGGCACCCCCTTCCCCATCCATTATGTATATGGATGGCTAGCAGCTTACTTCAATACTCACTTCAAGACCCCTAGCCTCATGTTGTTGTCTCCAAAGATGGTCACTTCTTCTGGAGAAGGCGGTGCTAAGCATTACGACAGAATTGATGCTCGTAAGAGGATTTTCAAGGGCGAACACGCGTCTTGGCTTTGCACGACTCGTCAAAATGGTAGAGACTTCTTTTTCTGTGATGACAAGAGAGGGGGTAAAGATAATTTTGAATATTTCATATGCTTGCGCCCTGGTTTTCTTGTTTTACGCCAAGGACGCCAATGTAAGGCTGAGCCTTATGTACCCCATCGCTTCAGTCGTCAGTTTGGATTCTACCAAGCATCTGCCCCCGGTTTGTTACTGACGGATGACCGCGACGTCACACTTGCTAAGGGATTTCAACTCCATCGCCAGTATGAGCACTTCCACTCTATGTCTAAGGCCACATTTCCCATGATCCCGACTTTTCCAAAGAAACATGTGTCAGACACTTACAAAGCCTGGTTGGTTGATGTGCATGCAAATCTCCTTGAGACTCGTGTCACAGACATAGTCGTTAATGGTGACCCAAACGTAACCGTTAGAGAGGGAATAACTCAAGAGCAGAGGGATCAACTGGATACTTTAAGAAAAGGCAAAGCACCAGTACAGGATGCCCCCCATGATCAAGTACCAGAACATGCGACCCAAAAGAGGAGGGAGGAGCAAGTGAGGCACCGAAGTTCGGACGAGGATGTTGATAGCGATCGTAATTTTAAACGAAATAGAAGACCGTCGAACGAGGTTAGGAATCTTTCCTAAACTTTTCCCTTTCACCATGATTCAAAATCTTAGTCTTATTGATATATGTATTCCTTTTATAGGGTTCTGCTGGGTTACATGTCAGCAATGACGCCAGGTCGTCGAACCAGCATTCTTCTATAGGCGAGGTGGAACATAGTGACAGTTCTGAATCCCTTAATCAAGCGGCAGCATCTCAGCAATCACCGTTGCCCTCAAACCCACCTCACAAAGGAGCACGACCGGAACCGTCTCATGTCTCTATTCTTCCTGTTGCAGACTCCTTCATGTCAAAGTATATGGCCATGATCGCAGGCGTTTGGCATGATATCTGCAAGAACCTAAAGGAAACTCCAGCGGAAAGTGTTTCTTCTTTCAAAAGAAGTGTTGAGAGACAAATCGAACTTATGAAACATAAAGCAGTAGACCTGTCATCATTAGAGAACAGGGTGGATGTGTTCTTTAAGAAGGCTGAGTATTATGATAAGATACGGTCCCAGCACTCAGAAGCGATGCCAGTTGAAATTCAAGTTGCGGAGTTATGTTCGGCGCAAAGTGCTCTTAAGGATGCTCAACAAAAGCTCTCTGAAACTCAAATCGTTCTATCGGAGAAGCAGAAGATCCTTGAGGATTCTGACGGACGAGTGACCCTCCTTGAAGAAGCTATAAAAGAAGCAGAGAAAACCATAACGGAGGCTGAGAGAACCATAAATGATTCAACGGAGGAGTTGACCAGGATCCATGATGAAAGGCCAAAGCTCCAAGAACTTGTGACTGAGGCTCAAGGACTGCGCGACACATCACAAGAGGTTGTGACTTCTGCTGAAGAAACAGTGAAACGCATTCAGGATACTCCCATGTTGACAAGTGAAGATGAAGATAAGCTTTCATTAGCGGAGAAAGATCTAGAAGCAGACAAAGCAGATTTGATGAATTTTCGAATAGTGTAGATCTTTGATGTTTAGATATCGTACTCTCTTAGTTTATACTTTTTTTTCATTTTGGCTTTGTATGAGTTCTTTTCTTTTGAAACGAGGCTTTGACGTGAGTTGAATTCATTATTTTTCTTCCTTTTCACGAGACTTGCAAACAATTTTCTTCGATCACAAGTGTGAAAATGAGCTTGAATAAACCCCAAATGAGTCACTTCGAAATCAACTAACAAGAAAATCTCCTTTAAATCATAACATACAATGAAATGACTAAACTTCAATGAATCTAAGTTGTTTCGAACGGACTTGACATAAAAGGATTTATTTTAATTATGACTGAACTTAGAAAAGAAAGTGTTTCTAAGCTGCCTACGTACTCCTGTGAAGGAGATCAAGTCAAACGTAGTTCAAATGATTTTTTTAATAAGTAAAGCCGTTCACAGTTTTAACTCATGCGGGCCAGGAGTGTCTATGACTTGCGTTGATACTCTAAGTTTAAGGGTAGTAGAGCTTTAGGAATCTTCCATTGATTGGACCAACCTTCACACCATCTTCACTAACCAACTTGTAAGCCCCACCGGTGTATACTTCTTGAACCACATAGGGGCCATCCCATTTTGGAGTGAACTTGTGGCCGGTTTTTCGTGTCACAATGATTGGTCTTCGAACAGCTAATACTTTGTCACCAATTTGAAAAGAACGGGTATTCACCCTTCTGTTAAAGGCTCTTGACATACGAGCTTGATAGCATTCCAAGCTCTGTTGAGCTTGCAGCCGTTTTTCATCCAAGGCTTCTAGCTCAGCCAAGCGTAACTTGGCATTTTCCTCATTAGTGAGATCCTCTTGTATAGCCAACCTTAAAGAAGGTATTTGGCGCTCTAGAGGCAAGACTGCTTCCACACCATACACCAGAGAATATGGAGTGCTCTGAGTAGGTGTGCGGTATGTGGTTCTATATGCCCATAATGCTTCTTCCATTCTGTCATGCCAATCACGTTTTGATTTTGAGACTACTTTTTTCAATAGATTGCATAAGGTCTTGTTAAAAGCTTCCGCAAGCCCATTCGCAGCTGCGTAATATGCTGAGGAGTTCCGCTGCTGAAAGTCAAAAAGCTTGCAGATTTTGTCCATCAATTTATTGTCAAAAGGTTTCCCATTATCAGTTAAGATATATCGTGGGATGCCAAACCGATAAATGATATGAACACGGAGGAAGTCTGCCACATTTTCCTTCTTTACTTCTTTTAATGCCACGGCTTCTGCCCACTTTGAAAAGTAGTCGGTGGCGGCCAATATGTATGTATGCCCTGCAGATGACTTGGGCGTAATTGGGCCAACCACATCAAGTCCCCAAGCATCAAACGACCAAGATGCGACTGTTGGGTGTAGAGGTTCTGGTGGTTGATGGATAAAGTCCGCATGAACTTGGCAAGCTTGGCACCTTCGAGCGTAATCTATGCAATCCTTTACCATTGTAGGCCAATAATAACCCATTCGTTTAATGTGGAAATGCAACTTAGGGCCGGACTGATGTGCACCACAAACCCCAGAATGAGCTTCTTGCATGGCTTGTAATGCCTCTTCTTCTCCTAAACATCGGAGCCAGACTCCATCAAATGAACGACGATACAACGTCTCATTATAGTGGATGAAACGAGGAGCTCGTCGCTTTATATCCACCCTCTTGCGAGGATCTTCTGGTAACTTCCCATTAGTGAAGTAGTCAATCAACGGCTGCCTCCAGTCATCTTGGCCAATGTCGTAAACGGAAGCTGTAGGGAGTTCAACAGTTTCATCGACTGAGCCATCTTCATTGAAGATAGGTGGAACTACCCACTTTTGACATACTTGTACCCGAGCTGTAGGATGAGCAATAGTCGAAGCCAATGCGGCTAAGGCGTCAGCTTGCTTGTTCTCTTTCCTTGGTACATGTTCAATCGTGGCGTCCCCCAACCATTGTATGAGGATCTTTGCGTAGTTGTTGTATGGGACTAACTCTGCTTTCCTCACTTCGTACAGATCCATCACTTGATTGACGACCAACTTTGAATCTCCATAGATGTTAATTCTCAGCTGTTTCATGTCAACTGCTATCTCTAGTCCCAGTATCAATGCTTGATACTCAGCAACATTGTTTGAACATGGCTCTGTCAAGGTAAATGAATATGGCAACACTTCACCTTCCGGGGTAATGAACACAACTCCTGCTCCTGCCCCTCCTCTATGCGCAGCTCCATCAAAATACATCTTCCATGGGGGTAGGACTTCGATGATAAGCACATCCTCATCAGGTAGGTCATCAGATAATTCCCATTCAGCCGGTATTGGGTGATCTGCTAAGAAATCGGCTAAAGCTTGCCCCTTGACAGACTTTTGTGGCACATAGACGATTTCAAACTGTTGAAACAATAAATACCACCTTGCCAGGCGGTCAGAGAGAACAACCTTTGCCATAACAAACTTTACCGGGTTCGCTTTCGACACAAGTTGAATGATGTGAGCTTCAAAGTAGTGCTTAAGCTTTTTAATGGCGAACACGAGTGCCAAACATAGCTTCTCAATTGGAGAGTATTTTAACTCATTCGGGGTCATCATTCTACTGAGATAGTAGAGAGCATTCTCTTTCCCGTTGTCATTTTCTTGAGCGAGCAGGGCACCCACAGAGCTTTCTTGGGCAGAGATATAGAGGATCAGTGGGCGACCGTGAACAAGAGCGGTTAACACGGGCGGCTTCATCAAGTATGATTTGATACTTTCAAACGCGTTCTTGCACGCCTCGTCCCATACGAACGGGGTGCCCTTCTTCATTAGCCAACTGAAGGGTTGACATCTTCCTGCCAGGTTTGATATGAACCTTCGGATGTATGCTAACTTCCCTTGTAAGCTCTTAAGCTCATGAAGGTTTCGTGGTTCGGGCATCTTCATTATAGCGTCGATCTTAGCTTGTTCGATCTCGATGCCCCTATGTCGAACAGTGAACCCAAGAAACTTTCCCGCAGCAACCCCAAAAGCACATTTCAAGGGATTCATCTTAAGTTGAAACTTTCGCAAGCGGTCGAAGACTTTTCTTAAATGTCCCAAGTGATCTGTGCGAAGTTTTGACTTCACAACCAAGTCATCGACGTAGCATTCCACCATTTTGTGAAGCATGTCATCAAATATTCTCTGCATAGCTCTTTGGTATGTAGCACCTGCATTTTTCAAACCAAAGGGCATCACCTTATAGCAATAGATGCCTTTAGGCGTTCGGAACGCTGTCAACTCCTCATCTTCCGGCGCCATGCGAATCTGATTGTAACCAGAGGAGCCATCCATGAATGACATGATCTCGTGCCCAGTTACAGCATCTATCATCAATTCTGTGATGGGAAGTGGGAAGTCATCTTTTGGGCATGCCACATTAAGATCTCGGAAGTCAACGCATACACGGATTTGGCCGTTCTTCCTGCGCACAGGCACAATGCTGGATATCCAAGTTGGATATTTCACTTCGCGAATAAATCCAGCCTCTATAAGTTTGTTGACTTCTCCTTCAATTGAGGGAATGAGTTCAGGGCGGAAGCGTCGTTGAGCTTGCTTGACTGGACGACATGTCTTTTTCACGGCCAAGCGGTGCACAGCCACCTTTGGGTCTAACCCTGGCATCTCTTTGTAAGTCCATGCAAAGACATCAATGTATTCTTTCAACAATTCGACATAGATTTTTTCATCTTCATTAGAAAGGAGTGTGCTGATGAAGATAGGTCGAGGATTCTCAGGGGTTCCTAGATCAACCTCCTTTAGTTCATCTATTGCAGCTCGTACCCCTTCCTCTAACTCGAGGGGTGCCTCTTCTGCGTCTTCTCCCTCAATCGGGATCTCATCACATAGAGTGATGTGGAAAGACGACGCCTCCTCGCCTTGAGGTGGTGCTACATCATCACTTGAGCCAACGCTTTCCTCATTCTCCCCTTTATGTACACGAGTGTGTACAATGGTCCTAGGTTGGACTTTCAGCACTTCTCCGCATGAAATATGAATATCTGTTTCTCGTCTCATACGAGAAGGAATCATGCTTCGAGGCCTTTTAGAAGGTTCTGCTTCAACAGGATGACTTGCATTGTTTTTCACATCTTGGACAACTCCAAGTCGCTCATGGATTGACTTTCTTTTGGGGGCTTGAGGGTTTGACCCCAATCTATCAAAGACTGAGCGCTGAGACTATATCTTCCCTATTCTCTTGAAGACTGACTTTCTTTTGCCATTAGCAGGAGGGAGTTGTGGATCACACTCACCTTCATCTGTAGATATACAGTTGCTTGAGGCTCTATTTATAAAAATTCGTACAGGTTTAGGAGGGACATAGCCTAATCCTTTACGTGCATGTGGGTCTTGCTGGTTTGACTTACCTCTACCACCGGCTTCTGGAATGAGCCTACCCAACTTCTGCGGTTCCTTGGGGTCGAAACCTGCTTTAAACAGGAGTTTATAGGCATTGGGGTCAAAACCATCTGTGCATTTCTCGGGCAATGTCTGACTTGTTCCCACCCGCACTTGATCTTCCAACGAGTTGACCGGGGTGGCTTTTAATGGTTCAATTCTTGTTAGTGGGAAAACAAGTTCCTTGTCACACTGACTTTGGTCTA
>CP025649.1:13864267-13927438 GCA_003576665.1 Ipomoea trifida
TAACCCAACATCAAATTTAATTGGGCTAATTAAATTAATTTAATTATCATGACCCAATTAATTAAATTGGTCCAATAATCAATCTCAAGAATTGAGCCCAATAATAATTTAATCGGTCCATTTGTCGGTTCAAATTTTCGGTGTCTACAAAGAGCTTTCGCATGCGAAACAATTTTTCCACAACTCGCATACTATATACCCCTCATTGCATTTTCCACAATTTGTTGTTTGATTTGTTGAATTTTCAGTCTTCACTGATCTTTAATATAGATTTAACTAGTTATAGTTTAAGAAATGGTAGGGATTTTTTTTAATATAACTTTGAATATTTGTATTACTTTGAGGTTCATTGACATTCAATATCATTCTTTCATGTAAATATTTAGGCATTTAGAAATGAGTAATATAGATAGAAGTTGGATGTATCAAAGACGAACTGAACGTGGTGATCTTAATAAAGATTTTATCGAAGGATTGGAAACATTTATTGGTTGAAAATCATAATTGTGTGTTTATTGTGTTAAAATCAATTATGTCTTATTGAGTTGGTTTAAATTTTATTAAGCTATGAATAAAAATCATTGTGATTGTGTTTGAATTGATGTTTGGGATTATAATTGAATTGTATTATATATTGAACAGGGAAATAGTCCTATTTATAAAGGAAACTCTGCCGAATTTTTTCTTACTTTTTTCTTTACAAATTGTTTTTGTTTGTTAAATGTAATTTGTAGGAAGGACAATTGGGTCATTATCCATCATATTATGAACTTTTCAAGCATACACATACCAAACAACACGATGGAGAAACATTCATAGTTGAAAAAGCCAAACAAATTCATGTAAGTTTAATTCATTTTTATTTTTAAAAATATATATAACTTCACATATATTTTGTACTAAATTTCTTACATATTTTAGGAACAAGTTGCAACGCAACGGGAGATGTTGACAGGAACTGGGGAGCAAGTGGATGATAATCAATTATATTATGATGTGGTTGGTGGACATGACAAGAAAAGAAGGATTTATGGACTTGGTTCATATGGTTGTTCTATTGTTAACGGTTCAACTAGTGATAACACTTCTGGCAATATGACCCCAACATCTCGATCACCTGACAATGCTACTCCTGCAAGTGTACAAGATGAGATTCAGAGTTTGAAGGCTACTATTCTCCTTATGCAACAACGACTTGATGCTATTGATGGCGGCAGAGCGGGTACTTCATCATCACCTCCATCTCAAACCGATTAATTTCAATATGGATTTCAATATGGATTGTTGGTTTTTAAGACTATTACATTATTGCTTAGACTTGAATTGACTATTATTATGTATTAAATGTGATTGGATAATGTATTATTACTTGAACTTAATATGGATTGATAATATTTTAGACTTATGTTATATTTTATTTTAGAATTAATAATGTTTTTTATATTATTGTAGTTTAATATTAATATTTTGAAATCAATTATTACAGTTTAAAATACTAATTTAATATATTTTTTTAAAAAATAATTCAAAAATTGCGACGGAATCGCGACAGACTATAAATTTTGCGACGGAATATTTGATACAATAAATGCGACGAAATTGCGACAGAAACAAATTCCGTCGTCTTTGTTGCGACGGAATTGCGACGGAATATTTGTTTCGACGATTGCGACGGAAATTATTCCGTCGTAAAATACCGTGACGGAAATGCGACGGAAATTATTCCGTCGTAAAATAGCGCGACGGAATTACGACGGCATTATTCCGTCGTTATTTCGCGACGGAATTTATTCCGTCGCCGATTCCGTCGCGATATTTTGCGACGGAATAATTTCGTCGTCTATCAAAATACGACAAGGCCATAGACGACGGAATTTATTCCGTCGCCATTCCGTCGCAATCCCGAATTCGCGACGGAATTTGGCCCATTCGCGACGGAATTTTTCCGTCGCGATTCGGGATTTTTCTTGTAGTGTCCCGCCCCGATGGGGACGGGGATGGGATAAAAATATGGGAATGGGGATGGGGATGGGGAGAATATTTAATTCCTCAGCGGTGACAGGGATGGGGATGGGGAGTACTCTCCCCGCCCTGTCCCCGAAAATATATATATATATATATATATATATATATATATATATATATATATATATATATATATATATATATATATATATATAATTTTGAAAAATATTCTAGCCATTAATTTACTTGCATTGTGATTTACTTTTTTTGAAAATGAGTGTATATAATTTTTATTTTTTATAAATTATAAATGGGGTCGGGGATTTCCCGTCGTCCCCGAACAATATTCCCTATGGGGATGGGGATGGGGAGATTTTTCCCTTCCCCGGCAGGGATAGGGACGGGGATGGGGATCATGGAAAAAGTCGGGGACGGAGATGGGGGTATACTCCCCGCCCCGTTGACATCCCTAACTACTGCCTCTTCTTTCCCATTTCTTGGCGGTGGTGTAATTGGTGTTGCCCACTTTGTCTGAAATTCAAACCAAACACATATACTGAAATAAAACAAAAGGATTTCATCACTAAAACAAATTTAAATCCAAAACCTAAGGACCCTCACCCCTATCCTAAAGATTATGAGAAGAGGTAAATCTCGAAATGTGTCTAGCTTATTAATGCAGAATCAGAAGGCTTTGACCCTATTTCGTAACATAATTAGTTTATCAATCAATTTTGACTTTCTTGACCACTATTAGCTGTTTGACTAGTTAAATAGCTAGTATGCGTGTTTGATTAATTAGTTTTTTCATAACAGCTTATTGATCCAGAAAGATAAAAATTCAAAAATTGCTTAAAGTAGTTTTTTTGATTATTTTTTGAGAAAGTCATTTCGTATGTAATCAGCTATTAGCTAATTTACCAAATATCTTTCTACAACAAATTAATGATATAAACTGGTCAAACTCACTAACCCAGTTACTATTTACCAAACACCCCATTTGCTTTTTTCCCCAAGCTAATATCATCCTTTCCCATTGAAATTCGAACTCGAGTACTTATTGGGCACTACACCCACACTCAATCTAATATGAGAAATACTATTTGTACTCCCTACTTTTACTCCATCACACCAAAGTTTGATATTGACACTTTTCTTAAAACTCACAGGATGAAGATAAACTATAATATCTTGTCACGTCAGGGGTAAAAATGATTTAATAAAGAATGGGTGTCCATGTAGTAGAATTCAATCTAATATATACGTTTGGCTTGCTCTCATCATTTAGGCGATCCCCATTAATGGGTTGGTTCACATTTTTTAAGAAAAAGGTGGTGATGTGGAGGTGAGAGGAGGGTGAGAGAGAGAAAATGTGAGGTTCTTGCAGGAGGGATGGATTTTGGTCGGCTATTGTGGGTCCCACGCGGAAAATGAGCAGCAGGCTCGTTGCGCCTGCGAGCACTACTGCGCACCCAGAGGGCACGTGCACTGCACGCGTCCCTGGGCGCGTTAATGAGACTCTTTTCCTTCTTTGTGCGTTCTTACGTTTGTGTTTTTTTTTTCTTTTTTACTTTCCCTTTTTTCCTAGTTGGAGCCTAAATATCTGTCCAAATATGTTAAACAATTGGAGAAGGCCTGAGCAGTAGTTTTGGCTTCTTTTTCGGTGGTTCCACAGTACGTTTTCCCTAACACAACTTCTAAAATCGTAGGGAGTCCATTTATCATATCGAAAGCCGACTCCTGTAACATCAGAGCAGTGAAAATTTATCAAATTACTTCATTCAATTCGTTCGCATTTCTATATATCAAAGAAGAACATACCTATCAGCTTTGTCGTCATGGCCAAATCTTAAACTAAAAGAGAATGCAACATCAAGTAGCTAGCCATATGTCACTGTGAAGTGCAAGCATAGCGAGCCATTCCGATCCCTTTTTTCCATTTTATCTCGAGCAAAGTTAATGCCCCTAAGGGGTTGAGGAAGCACTGGATGCATATCTTCTTCTGCAAAATTCACTTCCCATCGTTCACCCGGATGTCCAATAAGGCAAAGCTTCATATTCACTGCCCGGATGCCCAATAAGGCAAAGCTTCATATTCACTACAATTACAAGCCCAAAAGGTGTGTTTGGTCGCAAATTATATTGTGGACCATGGTCATAGCTGATACTGCAGTTGTGTTGAACGGATACTGTAGTTGTGTTGAAAAGATACTGCAGTTATGTTGAAAGGAAACTGCAGTTGTGCGGAATATATACCGTTCATCCGTTCAACACAACTGCAGTATCCGTTCAACATAACTGCAGTATCAGTTCAACAAAACTGTAGTTCCAGACAGATGAAACATTCTCTGTTTCGCGCAATTGCAGTTCCCTTTCAACACAACTGTAGTATCCGTTCAACAACACAACTGCAGTATCAGCCATGACCCATGGTTCACAATGCATTGTGGACCATGGTCCACGGTATAACTACTGGTGTTTGGTTGGCACATAGGAATCAAAATCGGAATGAGAATTAATTATTAATGTTAATGAGTTTTGGTAAAAGTATTTTGTATGTTTGATAGTTGGGTGGAATATGAATGATTAACAATATTGATCTTTAATTATGTATTGCCCTATAATGAGAAAACAATTTTTTTTTTAAATATAGTTTTCAAAAAAAAAGTTTTTAAAAAATATAAAAACAAAAAAAATCAAGGCAATTTGATCCTAATACAATTACATCCAAAGCATTATTAATACGAATGATGGCATATAAAACCGACTGGGTAGACCAGGCGGCCGGAAGAGATAAAAACACACTAGAGTCTGAGTATCCAAAACGTAATAATTCCGAATCCTTTTTGGGTCGGACCCTAAGTCGAGAAAACACCGGAGACGGTCCTACCATAGTGTGATGCACTGGCTTAGCCATTGATCGAGTAAAAGACCTAGTCAGACGGACGGGAAGTCGGACCCGGACAAACGGTCGGGAGAAGAGGCCGGCTAACCGAGTGTAGCAGACGGTCGGATAACTCCAAAGAACTCTGAAAGAAGACTCGTGGCAGACAGAAGATAGAGGGAATCTGGCAGCCGTTATGAGAAACAGTCACCATCATCACGGAGCCTTTAAATGACTTTTATGAGCCATTATTGCATTAATTATATCAATAAATATGTAACCGCTCAGGCGGGAAGTATATGTAGTCCAACGGGAACTTGAATGAGCAGGTCGAAATTTTGAGAGAGGAGGAGAAACACTTATTTTTACCAAAAACCCATAAATCCTTGTAATTTTCCGGTAGTGTTGGCCCGCCGGCCGATCGCCTGAAGATCGGGAAACCATCAACGAACAAAAAGAAAAAATCAAAAACAAAAATCTAAAAGCACTAAGGAAGAGAATCTTGATTAGGAATTCATAATATATATCGAAGAAGATGAGCCTAATTACTAAAAAAGATTGGATGGGTAATCTAATCAAGAACGTGCATGAATGTTTATTCATCAAGACTTAATTTGGACTATTGCAAGGAAAAGATTATTTCAAAGAACATATATAAATCTTGCACAAGAAAAGAAAAGAAAAGTTTCTAACCTGATAGTACAGTGCTGGGCCACACTGCCTATCAACTTCATCAAAATCTGAAAAAACGCAGGCATGCATGCATGCATAAAGAGAAACCCCATTCAATTCAATTCATTCCTTTGTTAATTAAATAGTAGAATGAAAGATATGAAAGCGAGGAGTAAAAAAATTAGGGATTGAAGAAAGACAAGTGTTTTGGGAGGGAAATACACAATTTGACTTTATAACAGAGGATGAGAGCATCTACAAGGAAATAGGGAGAGGGCCTTGAGGATGTGCATGCGGGGTTGGTATTAGTAAGGAAAATCTATTATAATTATCTTTAGGGTCTTATCAGCCTTTCAATGGTTTCAATTCGCGAGGCACAACATATATAATAAAAATGACTAAAGAACTTGATCTTCACAAGACAACTTGTGTTACTCTTCCTCAATATATCACTTAAGTAGAGATCTGCTACAACAATTCAACGTACAAAGTTGAATGATCCTCTAACTCAGAGACTAAAGAATTTGATCTTCTCTAAGCTTGAAGTTGCATGAAGAACTTGATGAATGACGTGTAAAGCTTTTTGAATGCTTGAAACTATTATCTCTCCTACGTGGTGTTTCCTTTACTTCAAGATATAGCAGGTGTCTTGAAACTTATCTCTCGTACACACTCCCTTTGTCTAGTTTTCATCTCCTAGCCTTTATTATTTTTATGTGGCCATTAAGGTGGGTGTTGCAAAATTACCAAATTACCCATGATTTTAACACTAGTTAGTGAAAAATTTGACCGGAGGACTACATTGACTAAGGTTCAAGGTTATTAGGGACCCAATTACATAAAATTGACAATGAGAGATCACATTGCAGATCGGGCAACAATTGAAGGACCAAAAGTGTGATTTTCCCTTTTAAAAATGAAAAAATCACCATTTTGGTGCTTTTAAAAATGAGAAAATCACCATTTTAGTCCCTCAAAAGGGTTTAATTGACAGAATTTTAAACAATTCGATAATCAAATTAGTTGAAATTAAAAATTAAAAATTACATTGACAGTTGGAAAACAATTGAGGGACCAAAATGATGATTTTCCCCTAAAGAATATATATTATTTATTTGCTATACACTGATGGTACATCAAATATTAACTCAGTAAATAAACCATTCTTCAAAAAATAGGGATAAGAAAACCCCAATAAAATCATTCCTCCATATGTTTTTTTGTTACCAAAAAATGACTGAACTCAAAACTTCCTATGGAAAGTCAGCATGGGGCTTCTTGTTCAAGTACAAGTAGCTTTCCTTCTGAGAAAAGCTGGTCACTGAAGAGACGGCCGAGAAGCCAGAATAGTTGCCCTGTATCTTTGCTGAGCATATATTAGCAATGTACTTTAACAGCTCATGTTTTTGGATGAATGGCTGAGATGCATATTCTTCATATGGAATCCACTGCATTATGGAACAATTCTTAAGTCCACTCACACCAACCTTTTTTACCGATACTACGACTATTAGACTAGACAATACAATATATTACTTAGAAAAAAGGGTCAAATATGCCACTGAACCAGAGATCAAAGCTCAATTAAGCCATTGAACCAAAAAAGCATTCAATTAAACCACTCAACATTTAAAAGTCATCTGATTTTATCGTATAACCGGTTGTTTCATGTTCATGCAAGTTAACTAAGAGTTGTTGGCATATGATGTAGAAATACTGTATTGGTTTACGAGGGGAACCCCACAACCCTTTTGAGCGTAGGTAAATCCGCCATGTGACCTGTTCAAAGGTTTTAGGAGAGTACCTTGACTGGTAGCTCTCTGTCTCACGAGGTTTTGAGGAGAGTACACCATCCTATATTTATGATATTGGAGGACATACAGTATGGTCACAGGTTTCCATATACCACTACCTCAAAACCCTAGCTTCCAACTTTCCTAATGTGTAGGATACCATATTTGATAAATATACCTTATAACATAACCCTAGCCGGCAAAGGACCACAACGAAGTAAACCAACCTAGGTTAGGCATAGCTAACCGGCTCAAACCAAGGGGACAAGGACTCAAACTCGTGACCTTGTAGTTACAAACGTGGATCTCTTGCCATCTTGAGTGAGGTTACCCCAAAAATTAACCTTGCATGTACCACTCAAAAATTAACCAGCATGAACCTAGAACAACCAATTATATGGTAAAATTGGAGGAATTCTGAATATTGAGTGGTTCAATTGAACTCATTTTTGGTTCAGTGGCTCAATTGGACTTTGATCTCTAGTTCTTGGCCATTTTTCCTATTACTTAATAAAAATGCACAATAATTAACAATCTGAAAGGGTTACTTCAGATAATTGTAGTAGACTATGGTGATATTTCCGTATTTAATCCTACCATTTTAATTTGACCACATTGCCAGATTCAATCCTAGTCGAGGACTAAATCTAGCAAAAGCAACTGAATTCAATGAGCACATTAGACATGAACAACTTGACAACCGATTAACCAGAAAGAACATTTTATTGTAGACATACCTGGGCTGCCTCTATCTCTTGTTCCTGAATTCTAATGTTGAAGGATAATGGTTGCAGCATGCACACAAAGAATAGATCTGACTTCTCAAAAAACGACTTGTGACTCTGTCTGGAATTTGAAAGAAAAAAGCGTATGTTTAAGGAATGGAGAATTTGCAAGTTCCAAAGTTGACGAACAGCTTACCATCCCAAGTTACAGCCAGGTGATAAAATGAGGAGCTACACGAAGGTAAACAGATACCTGAATGCTAGTATCTCCACAAATTTTGCATCTATCTGAAGCAGAAGAATTGCAGAAAACACGATATTGAATATAAAAGTTAGGTCGGGTGTATTGCTAAATTTGTAATTGACCAAGATTAATAAAAGAACGCGTTTCAGACTGTTTACTCACCCCGGTCTCTTCTTTTACTTCTCTGACAGCTGCATTACATATATCTTCACCCTGGGAATAAAGAACCAGAAAACTTCAATGCCAAAGATGCAGAGAGCACCAACTTTACGTTTTCCCTTTCATACCAACCGTCCTCTTTTTTTTTTTTTTAGCCCCATTAAAAAGTTTACAATGAACCAATTTCACATACCTCATCAACAACTCCTGTAGGGAACTTCCAAACACCAGTTCCACGGAATTGTCCACTCCTTTCCTGGACAACCAGTACCTAGAAAGAAGATTGCAACTTCTTTTTGAATGAATCCAAACACATAATTGCAAGAAAAGAAGTGGATACAATAACCAAAACCAAAAACAAAGAGAAGAAACCAAATCACCAATGCCCAAAAGGTGAAACACAAAGAAGCATTATTCTGACTACATGTGTGTGTGTGTGTGTGTGAAAGAGAGAAAGAGGATATACATGTATCTAATTTGAGGAAAGGTGGATATGAAAAATAAAAACGAAGAGAAGTTACAGAAGGCCAAAAGGTGGCATACAAAGAAATGTTCTGGTGAATGTTTGCATATTTTGGAGGGTGAGCATCAGTATTTTCTTTCTTTTTTGATAAATATACATTTTGGGTGGATTTTAAGGCCAACCTGTGTAGCATTTGGTTCAAATATGGCAAAATCTACCCACCTACACTTCATTTTTGCAGTTGCTAGAACAATGCAAGTGGAAAGTACTTTAGAGAAAAGATGGGAAGGAAAATGAGGAAAAATTTGAATGAAAATGAATTATGACCCATTTGTATGGCTCTCAGGCAAGAAAATGAGGAAAATAACTGTCACACCCAACTGGAACATGATTTGCACCTGTTTAATGCATCAAGTTGTGGAGCAGAAATTCAAAGGAGGTATTGGGTTCACCTATTAGTCCCCCACAGTTTCGAGATAGAAGAAAAAAAATAATACCTTGTAATCTTGTCTTGAATTAAAAGAAAAAGAAGATGCGCTAATTTAATATATTACCTCATTCTTTTCATTCATAACAAATGCACCAACACCAACTCTGTGGGTGGCATTCGCCGGAATAGTGCTTGCAGTTGTAGGAAGCCAATGCACGAGCATCAAGTAATTTGGTTCAGCATGATGGTAATAGAACCCTTCCTGCAAAATAGCAGAAATTGTTAAAACTACCCAAAAAAAAAAAAAACATAGACAACTTTTCCAGAATACATGGAAAGAAAAGTACAACGCTACCTTTACTGCAGGTTCAACAAGGTTAGCAAGCTCAATAGGCAACTTGATCCAAACACCTCTCTTACCCTGCAGACGTATCAGCTTATGTTCAAATAAAACAAAAATGACCCGCTTAAAGCACAATTCAGATGCTGAAAATAGGAAAATATTTGTTCTAAGCTTCAAGAGTCATATGCTGCGTGAAGAACTGAGTCAACTGTCCTTAAAATCCAGATACCATAGTTTCAACCATTTAAAATTGTTTACAAAAAAGGATGACTTGGAAAACAAAGCTCCCACGTCATGAAAACTTTCATCACAACTCAAATTCAGTTATAATTTTCAATTAATCATTTCCCCAAGGCAATAGCAACTAAATATTCCAATCTTCATTCTTCAGCTCTATCTCAACTCCAGAACTCTATCTGTACTATACCGAGGCCCCGGGTGGAATTTGCACTTCAATTCTAAAGTACACAGGTTAAAACTCATAAATTTCTCTTTTCTCCCACACAATATAGACCAATTCTACAGAAAGCCCAAGAAAAGTGCCCATACTAGCCCCTTGACTAAGACTCTAAGAAAGGAGAGAGTATCTCGCATTCCCTTGTAATAGCTAAAAATCTTATGTGGAGGTTAGTTACGTTCCCAGGGAAAATTGCATTCAAACATGAGAATCTTATATAACCTGAATCAAACGCAACGAGGTTAACTTTAACCACTAATTTCATAATAAAGCAATAAAACTACAGAAAATTTTCTACATCAACAAAAGTAGACATTGCTTAACACACACACACAAACAAAACAAAATCACAAAAAAAAAATTAAAAAAATTAAAAAAATCCCTAGAAATGAAAAAGAAAGGGATAATGATTACCTGCTGTCTCCATTGAGAAATTGAGGCCCGAAGCAAAGTAACGAAGAGAGAAGGGTCCATGGGTTCATTCGTCATCTCAACAATCACCCCTCCATGATCATCATTTCTCCCCGCCAATATCCTCTCCACTTGTTCCGCCTGTTTCTCCGGCAACGACGCCGCCGGCGACGATGCCGACGAACTCATCGATGAACACCGCGTAGTCAGGTAAATCCCAATTCTACCCTTCTTCAATCTCCCTGAAACAAGAAAACCCCAGATAAGCTTTACCCAAATTAGAACCGAAAACTCAATGTTCCCGAAAATAAATATTAAAAAAAAAATCAAAATCAACCTTGAGCTCTGAAGGGTAGTTTAGGTGTTCGAAGGGTGAAGAATGAACGACTAGAATGAGAAGAGACAGCTCTGCCGGCGGTACAGAGCACGGAGGTTTTACACAATAATTTGATTACCATTTTTGTTATTTATTTATATATTATAATAATTAATGAATTTCAATTTTCAAATTAGCAATATTCAATTGCCTGAAGTGATAAATATCAAAATTTAATTTTGTTTTTTTAGGACAGACAAATTGCCATATAGGAAACGGCGGCCGACGGCGACGGTCTGAAAACAACTGAAACAATTTTTTTGCATATTAATAGATTTGGTTAGTTCGTTATATAGGTAACCGAATTTGATAATCAAAGTTGACCGGTCCGGCCGGAAAAATGTGAACGTGTGGACCGGGCTGTGACCGGGTCGCGTCTGTGGACCGCCCGTTTTAGTTGAATCGCAGTGAAATTTCAAATTATAGTCAATTTTTACTGGTAATCGGTTTCTAATTTCTGCGTTGATCTCAGATACTTTCAACTTTTTAAATTCTTTTTGTTTTTCTTTCAAGTATTGTGATATTTTTGATATTTTTTTTTACTGTTGATTTGGACAAATGTTATTTTCTACACCTTGGTGAAACTTGGATTCCCCTCAAATCTATAACCCTATTTGGTGGAACTTGAATTCCTTTGGTCAAATTAGTTCCGTATTTAAAGACTAAATAAGCAATGTAGGCAAAAAAAAAAATTTAAATATAGAGAAAAAGGTCAAATACACCCAAACATTATACGAGATGTCAATTAGGTTCCTGAACTTTTAAAAGTTGTAATTAAACACATTAATAGAGTTAATACCAGCGGACGTCCTCCGACTTTGGTGGCACCGCCACTTTTAGTCCTCAACTTTTAAATTAACCACTCCTAGTCCTCTTACTTTTTGTTTCTAGCCATCTATGGTCCTTCCGTTACAATTGACCGTTTAGTGCTGTTAACTCAAGGGCAATTTAGTCATTTAATGTATTAAGTATTTTTTTCTTTTTAAAAATGATGTATTAAGTACGAAATTATTTCCTCATCCGAAGAAACGCAAACCCTCATTCTTATACTTCAGTGAAAGGCAAACTCTCATTCTTGCAAATGGGTTCAAAGCAAATGGGTTGAATCAAAGGCTTACAAATTGTTGAAGATTTGGTTCAATTAGAGTTTGCAAATGGGTTCAAGGCAGCGTAATTGCGATAGTAAGTATAATATGCCCTTTTTTTCTCAATTTATTTTACGCACGGAAATGGGTTCAAGTCTTACGAAATGGGTTAAGGGAGCACAATTGTTTATATGGAGTTAGGTGTTAGAGGTTTGTGTGTGTATGTATATATGGTGTTGCACTGATATGTGGGGTGTATATATGGCTGATTTTTGTTAGCTGTGCTACTGGGGACCATTTCCTATTCACAACTTTTGTCTACTTTATAATGGGTGTGTTGGACATGGGGACCATTTCCTGTTGGCTTGCTAAATCTATGCATTCTTTATTAAAAGTAGTACTAAGTAGCAGTATTAAATAGTAAAATCTGTGCATCCTATTGGCTTTAAAATGTTTTGCTGGAATAATTTTATTCTTTTATTTAGTAAATGCATAGATTTTACAGTTGGGGACCACTTAATAAATGCATTAGTTGACTGGTTATTCGTATTATTTATAACAGTTAGGGCAAACACTTCACAAGGGTTCACCCTTAGTCTAAGACATGGTGGAAAGGTCAAGAAAAGTGAGCAGACTACATATGTTGGAGGGGAGACAACTTGTGTGATTAATATGGATGTTAATGAGTGGGGGTTCTTCACATTAAAGGAAAAAGTAATAGAATTAGGATATGAGAGTTTGGATGGTGTGAAGCTTTTATTTAATGAGTTAGATGGATTGATAGAATTACAATCAGATGTGGAAACATTCAGTTTAGTGAATGAGATTGAGATGTATAATGCAATAGAGGTTTGGGTTGTTATTGGCGATTGGCAGAATGAGGAGTCAGAAGAAGATGATGGGTGTGAATGGGCATCTAATGAGGATTCTGATGAGGTATATTCCACTGATAGTAATGATGCAGTGCTAGATGATATTGAATTTGAGAGGAATGTAGATCTAGAAGCAGAGTTTGCTGGCATAGAAGAAAGTGATAGGCAAACCAAATGTTTTAAAGTACAGCAAAATGTGAATGTGGAAATTAACTTCTCTGATGAAGACAGTGTAATAGAAAGTGATGATGAGGGTAATGAGCTGAAGTTGCCAGAGTTTAGGTCTAAAACAGATATGAATTCACCAAAATTTTGTCTTGGTTTGACATTTGGTTCAAAAGATGAGTTTAGACAAGCTATCTACAGTTATGGATTTGGCAATGGGAAGGAATTACTGTTTCTAAAAAATGACAAAGTTAGATGCGTTGTTGTTTGTAAGCATAAAGACTGTCCTTGGAAAGTTACACTTAGGAAAGAACAACAAGCTTTATCTTGGAGGATCACTGCTATAAATGATCACCATGATGGGTGTTGTTGGGCTCGCCACAATTACATGGTTAACTCAAGTAGGATTGCTAAAAGATGGAAGAATGAAATTGCAGGACAAAGTGGATGGAAAACCAGGGAGTTTCTAGAGAAAGTGTCTACCAAGGAAGGTTTTTCTCTTTCTATGAGGCAAGCATATAGGGCACTCAAGAAAGCAAGGGCTGCCATTGATGGGGAGGAGCATGAAAACTTCAATAAATTATGGAGTTATTGCTTAGAAATTAAAAGAACTAATCCAGGGAGTAGTTGTCATGTAAAATTAAGTGATTTGTTATATGAAGGAAAGAAAAGATTTGTGAGGTTTTATATGTGTTGGGAAGCATGCAAACAAGGATTTAAATTTTGTAGGCCTATCATTGGAGTAGATGGCTGCCACTTGAAGGGAATATATGGGGGTCAGTTATTGTTAGCTATTGGGGTTGATGGTGATGACTCAGTTTTCCCTCTAGTTTATGCTATAGTTGAAGGTGAGAGAACAGATTCTTGGAGCTGGTTCTTAAAGTTGTTAAAAAAAGACCTCTCTATCACTCCTGCTGATGAGCTCCATATCACATTTATCTCAGGTATATTCTGCTTTTTTTTTTAAATATATTTGTTGCACTATATGTTAACTATTCTTGTAATCATCACTAATTCACTATAATGTTTGATTTTTAGATAAGCAAAAGGGCTTAATCGATGCATTTAAGGAAGTTATTTCTGGAGCTACTCATAGATTCTGTGTAAGACATTTACATGGAAATATGAAGCAAGTTGGATTTACTGGAAAAGCTATCAAGGATGCTTTATGGGATGCTGCAAGGTCTACCACTGTCAACACTTTCACTGCTGCCATGAAAAAATTGCATGATATTGATGCTAAGGCATATGAGTGGCTTTGTGACAAACAACCGTCAGAGTGGTCCAGGTCTCATTTCACCACTTCTGCTCATTGTGATACTTTAGTTAACAACATTTGTGAGTCATATAATGCTGTAATTTTAGATGCTAGGCAACAGCCTCTAATTACTTGTCTTGAGACTTTGAGAAAACTGATAATGTCTAGGTTGTTTGAGTGTAGGAAACAAGCTTTGAAATGGACTTCACCTATTTGTCCTAGAATATTAAATAAAATTAGTAAAGCTGAAAAAATAGCAGGAGGTTATGTGGGAATACAATGTGATGACAACCTCTTTGAGGTTAGGGGGGCACTTGGGCAGGTTTTGGAGCAACATGAAGTTGATTTGGGTAGGTTTACTTGCACATGTAGAGGTTGGGATTTGAGTGGCATTCCATGTAGGCATGCTATATGTGCAATTTGGATGAAACATGGTCATGGCCCTGTCAATATATAATTATGTTCATCAAGCATACTTTGTTGAGAATTATCTGAAATCATATGGAGGGAGTATCAAGCCAATGGCAAGTCCATCAGAGTGGCCTGCTTCTGATAAAGAACCACCTCTGCCACCTCTATACACTGCTAAGGCTGGAAGACCCAAAAAATTGAGAAAAAAAGGAGGTGATGAGCTAACCAACGATGGAATACATCTCAAACGTAGCCATGTTCACATCCACTGCACCAACTGTAAGAAAGAAGGCCATAATAGAAGAAAATGCCCTGAAGATCCTAATGTTAAGGCTAGATTGGTAAGACTGCTGTTCTAAATCATTTTAATGCATATGTTATGCATGTTTTATATTTCATTAATACTTTTGTATTTGTTGCACACTATAGAGCAATCCCAAAAGAAGAGTGAGGGTTAAAAAGAAAAAGGATGCTCCAGTTCAAGTTCCAATTATTCAGGTTCCCATTCAAGTCCCTCAAGTTCCAGAACCTTCAATTCAAAATATGCTTGAAGTTGAAGCTCCAACAGATGATGAAAGTTGGTTGACAAACTTGGACATTGATGGCATTGTGGCACACATACTCACTCAACCAATGCAAGTTGCTGAACAGATTCCACTAACCAGTCAACCACCAAGAGATGAGGATATGGTTCACAAAAAGTGAAGAAAAACTAGGGAGTTACCTATTATAATTAGACATGGTTCACATTTGGCAGAACTTAGTCATGTAGTATGTTTTTTGTTATTTTTGCCTTAATGCTGCATTTTTGGTACTATGATTTTTGTAGCATTTTGGCAGAACAATTGACAGAATGTATTTGGTACTTTATTTTGCAATTGACTGAATGTATTTGCATTATGTTGTTCTTGGGCATAATTTTAAATCTGCAGGGAAATTAATGGCATAATTTGGTAGTTGTTGTTCTTGGGTATAATTTTAAATCTGCAGGGAAATTAATAGCATAATTTTACATATGCTTTTGGTGCTTTCATCACTTTTCTTGAGTAGTGTATATATGGACAATGGATGTATATATAGCTATTGGAAAGGGGAAAACAATTTTAATCTCCCATGAATTTTGATTACAGACAGTGAATGCATAGCATAATGGACAGTGTATCTGCAACATCACATTTTCATTACATCACATTACATTCGGACATTACATCCACAATTTTACATCAATTCCTTATGGTTTTTCACCATGCCTACATTTTGACCCATAAAATAACTGAACAAAACACTAATTACAATTACGATTGTCAAAGTTGAAAAAATTGTGCATTTAGAAAACTTAAACTGGTAAACTGGCGTTCTCCGTAGCATCGAATTTAGCCTTTGAATTTCTTCTTGGTCTCGATTTATCCTCTTGAGTAGTCCTGGGATTATCATCTTTGCCCTTGCACACATGGGAGGATCTACCCACTCAAAATATCCACAACCATTCCTACCCTAAAAAAAAACAACAACAAAAAAAAAAAAACAAAAAATTAAAATTAAAAAAAAAATTGAAACCAAATTAATTCAAATACAACCTTTTACTCATCGATAAATCCAAGCATTGCCAGAACCTCCTTCCCGGATTTCGATCTGTCCAAGAGGTCCTAATGTACATCTCATTCCCACAGTTTTGACACTCTCTAATCTCTATAGAATGTCTAAAACGAGATGCCCTACTTGTATTACTAGACCCAGATGACCCTTGATGTGTTGTCTTCTCCATTGCCCAGTGAAGAATAATAATACCAATGAAGAGTGAAGAACAACAATACCAGTGAAGAACAAAATGAAGAGGAGATAATAGGATTTGTTCGATGGATCTGATGAGGAACCAAATTCTTCAACAATTTGTAAGCCTTTGATTCAACCCATTTGCTTTGAACCCATTTGCAAGAATGAGGGTTTGCGTTTCACTGAAGTATAAGAATGAGGGTTTGTGTTTCTTCGGATGAGGAAATAATTTCATACTTAATACATCATTTTTAAAAAGAAAAAAATACTTAATACATTAAATGACTAAACTGCCCTTGAGTTAACAGCACTAAACGGTCAATTGTAACGGAAGGACCATAGATGGCTAGAAACAAAAAGTAAGAGGACTAGGAGTGGTTAATTTAAAAGTTGAGGACTAAAAGTGGCGGTGCCACCAAAGTCGGAGGACGTCCGCTGGTATTAACTCCACATTAATATGTCAATTTAGTTGGCAACCTTAAGGGGGAAACCATCAATCATTCGTTGATCATCAATCGCCAATTTTTTTCCGGAGGTTGTCGGAACATCGTTGAAATCCTAGCGACCTGCTATTATGGGTCACTATCTGATTTTTGGGCTTCAATGCACTAAATCAATAAATTTACATATTGATGTGCTTAATTGCAACTTTTAAAATTTCAAGGTCTAATTGGCTTATCGTATAAAGTTTGAGGGTGTATTTGACCATTTTCTTTTAAAGATATAAATAATTAGAGAATGCTTGAGAACATGCAAGTATTACTAAAATAGTAGAAAGAGAATAATATGCATGTTGGGAATTTGGCATATGAGTGGTCATTTTGAGTGGGGTTTACTAACAGTTCAAATCAAGTCAAGGTAAATTTGGTTTCTTCTAAGTTAGGAGATTTTTTTGTATATTTATACACTTAAAATGGTTAATTAGTTAATGAGAAATTAATTATTAAAATATACACGTGAAATTGGAAAATAAATAAATAAAAGAGCTTGGAATGGATTTGAAAAAGTCTTTATCTCACATTGAGGGTAAGTAAATTTAGATTAGTAATAAAAATGTATTTTTACTTGTGAAATATGTTGTTAGAAGGCTCTCTCTTTTATGTGTGCGCAAGAGGGACAAATTATGGTCCTAAAATGACCTTTGCAAAGTTTCGTCAATTTTTTATACATTTTTCTTAACTCTTTACTGGTATTGGGCAAGTTAAAATCTAGAATGAGAGCTAAATAAGTTCTAAATATTTTTATAATTTTCAAGTGTGGTTTACAAAACTACAATTTCAGTCAAACTAAGCTCAAGGTGGCCAACTTGTTTATACTAAAATATCAAAGTTAACATACTCAACAAGTCACTTTAGTGTCTTTTTTTGATTAACTTAGCCCTTTTGGTTTAATTTTTTATTTTTATTTTTTGAAAGCAAGCCCTTTTGGTTTAATTAAAACACCAAGTGTGCACATTGAAGTCTCTAATTACCGTTTTTAATGAAAAAATGTGCATGGCTTGTTTGATTGTGGCGAATGTTTGCAGATGATAATGTGTAAGTCGTGAGGAGTTCAAATATAAAAATTCATGACATGGATTTTTCAGATCTATCTTACAAATTGTATGATGATAATTTGATTATTGAAAAGGTCTAGATCATTCATCATTGTTAAGGACACACCCTACAATGGTGTTATTATTTGCTCACATTGTTTGACTATTCAGAAAAATAGAGAGTGATTTTCTTATCTACTTTGTGTTGGTAATTCTTGCCTTAAGGAAAGTAGGAGGACTTGTGTGGTGGGGATAATATAGATCAGCGTGTAGACATGATCAATTTAGAGTATAGTAGTTTTAGGAATATGATTGATTAGTATGATTGTGTAGAAGTATGGTCGATCAAAATGTGCTTGATATAACTCTTTCCATTCTAGCTAGATTTATCTATCATGGCAATTTATGTAGAAGATGACGATAGAGTTAGTTCTTTAGGAGCACGGATTAATTTAGATTGCGAGAATAGTGAAGAAATGTGAAATGACCGTTGAGTTAAAATACAAATAAGAAAATAAAATAAAATAAAATAAAATAAAACTATGTGCATCAAGCTAGCTAGTGCATGCAGTGGCCAGCACGTGTGATATGAACCTAGTCCAAGGTTCAAATAAAGATGGAGTATTGTCCTAAGATAGCTCCCAAAGTAAGGATAGAGATGGATCGAAATACCTTAGACCTCACAAGAAACCCTTAGTCTCGAATCCTCAAAGACTTAGAAGAATCTCATTGTAGCTTCAAGTACCTCGATGATGCAATCTTCAATCAACTAGAGTCGGATCTAGTTTCCTTCGATTCAAGAACGAGTCCACGAACCTAAATCTAAGGTTGAAGAAAGGAAGATTGATTCGAGTCCACGAATCAATTTGCTAGTTGAGTCCACGACTAGCCACTAATTGAGTCCACAATTAGCTATAAGGTTTCTTACACAAGTGTAAAGAAAAACTTAAGAATTTTATTGAATGAAAGCGTGTCTTAGACTGATATGATTGTTCCCTATTTATAGGTATAGGGACATCATTATAATCCTAAATATAATGGGAAAAAGAATCCTAAACCTAATCTAGAACGCAAGTAAAGATACCAAAAATAATAGGGCTGATTTGGGCCTAACTTAATCCCCAAAATCAGCACTTAAACAATTATAAAAAGCGTTGAGTTCTTCTACATCTTTTACAATTGGGCTTGAATTGGATTTCCACCATCTTTGAACATAACCAATGAAGAGTTGTCTTAATTGTTTGGACTTAGACCTTGTGATTGGCCCAACTGGTACTCTTAATGGATCTTCAGTAGTTTGGGTTACATTAACGTGCCACACGCGATGTCAATGTTGCTCCGGATATAAAACAATCACAAGCTGGTCTAAAAATTTAAGTATGTTCCATACCTACGACCAATGATCGATCTCTTGACATTTAATAAGGATGAATGGATGGCTTCCTTACACTAAACTACACCGTATAGTACCTTCCCAAGTTCTATCATCTAGAGGTTTACAAACTCTAATCTTGTACCCAACACCTAAAACTGGAAATTTATTAGGCCATTATATTCTTAAATCTATTAATTACCTACACACACCGTACCCCATGCAATACAACATTCAACACTCATCTTTTTTCATTAATAAAGGCCTATTTATTTATTTAAGAAGAGTACAACAAATAATATGGGATATTTGATACTTTTTTTTTTTGAAAAATGGGATATTTGATACTTAAAAATAAAAGTAGAATAAAAGATACTTTAAAAAAAATGTCTTCTACACTAATCAAACAATGTAACAATGTATGTGGTAAAAAAATCTTTATTAGCCTTTTGTCATGCATATATATATTAATATATATAGTATGGACCCCGAATTACACTAATATTCAAGAGTTAAATCACTAGATTTTCTTCTTTGGTTTATTACATTGAACTGCATTTCTTGTCCATTTGACTGTGTATATACATTATTATTGATTGACATCCGTCTCAATAGTATCGTTACATTCAAATACCTATTATTATTTATTACTCCGTGTTTGATTATTTTTTTTACAATGCTATCGGCATCTAACAATATATTGCACAAGTATAAAATCAAATAAATATTGACACACTTTGACTTTTTTGTAAGTATATATATTGCACAATTTCAAACATGGATAACTCACAATTAGGTTGGGTGTTTGGTTATTATTCCATGCAAAAATAACATACTATTGTTATTTTTGTTAGTTTTTGGATACGACTATTGATTGGTTCGTATCCCGCCAATCTAACAGGATGAAACTAATCTAACTGAATCTCAGTCAAGTCACAATCAATCACCCAGCCTCTTGACTATTGTTACAAAATATGACATACTCCCGTATAATATTGTTATTTTTGTTAATTTCAAACTACTTACTATTTACAAAAATGAATACCCCTTTTCCTTTTTGTTTGTATGTAATTGTAAATGGCAATCGATTTTGCCGCCAAAACAGTATTTTAAAACCAATGAAGGAAACATAAAGAAATGATCAATCAAAGAAAGCTTCAGAAATGGTGGCGAGTTGTTGTTGAAGGTCGAGGATATCTGCTTGGGCACGCTCCCTTTCTTGCGCGTCGAGGTTCCCTGCAGATAGGGTCTTGGATCTGTTTGAGATTTTCCTGTGAATGCTCCTTATCTTTCTGTAAGGCCATCGCAGCAGCCCATCTCTCCTGCAAATCTTCTTCATCACTGTTGGGCAAATGTTCATTCTTCTCGCGGCTTCCTCTATGGGCAGATGAAGGTACCCTGCGAAGTCTTTTAGTCTCAGCTTCCCCGTTCTTTCCCTCTGAGCTGAAAGGGGGATCTTCTGAGCTTTAACTTCCACCCCTCCTCCTCCTCCTATTTCTGCTTCTTCAGTGTAATTCCCTGTTTAATTTGTCAGGATTATAATGGAGTTTGCTCAACAAGAATTGAGAAAGAAGTCCAACTTAGCTCAATACTTCAAGAGTCACCTTAGAAGTCTTGCTTTAGAAGTAAGATGGGGTTTGATTCTCACTTAAGACATGAGGTCATTATGAGATTCAAACCCAAAAACCTGATTAGAGGTGATGAAGACTCTTTATGTACAGAGTATACAAGTCTAGGCATGTATAGGTAGGGATGAAAATTGAAAACAAGTGATTGGGTTTACCTCCTCCAGCACCCTAAGGCAGGAGTTTAGGCAGAGATGAGAGATGGAAACTAATAGTTGATTGAGTTTACCTTCTCCCGCGCCCTTGGGCAGGAGTTTTGGAGGTTTCAAATTAGTCAATTAACAAATGATTGGGTTTACCTCATCCATCGCCCTTGGGTAGGAGTTGGGATGGAGTTTTGTAGGTTTAGAATTAGTCAATAGACAACTGATTGGGTTTACTTCTTCCACCGCCCTTGGGCAGGAGTTTTTGGAGGTTCAGGATTAGTCAATTGACAACTGATTGGGTTTACCTCTTCCAGCTTCCTTAGACTTTGAAGGTTTAGGATTAATCAACTAACAACTGATTGGGTTTAACTCGATAGGAATTTTGGAGGTTTATGATTAGTATAGCATAAACTGAAACTTAATGTATAAAAAAAAAAAAAATTGAGAAAGAAAAAGTATAGACACTACCTGAATGTGTAGTAGGGGGAAGTTGGAAGAAGGTGTCAATGTCCATATGTTCACCCCCACCATGACCGACACTCAAAGCTTCATAGAATTCCCAGAGTGGATCTTCAAGCACAACGTATCCCTCCCGTTTGCGATCCTCAAAATACCCAACTAAGAATTGCTTCACTGCACTCATGCTTTCCTGGGAAAAACTGCAACTCATAACGTTACAACTAACTTACATTAATCAACCTTTAAGTGCATGCAATAATGCAGTAAATTAGGATCATTAATCTCCTTACTCAAAGGTCTGGTACTCAGGATTTTGAGACGAAAAATCCAAACTGCATTTCTCTAGTACCACATGAGCGATCATCCCAAGACCTCCATGAATCTCAAGCCTCCATATATACAAACCTAACAAAGCGATCGATCACTAAATACAAAATGAGACCCCAAAAAATTTCTTAACCAATTCAACAACTCCCAGTACACGCACCATTTGTATGAGTGATTTCTCGAAGAACTTGACAAGAATTATTGCATATAGACGCCATAGCCGGCGGCCAAGCGGATATGGGCGTAGGATTTTCCACGTCCGACCAGACTTGTGGAACATCCTTAACTTCTCCAAACGTTGTAGAAACAACAGGATCCTCTAGGAGATTGGAGGGGAATACAATATTATTATCGGCGTAATCGCCACCGTCGAATGCAAAATCAGATTGGGGTTGTAGAGTCGTGGTTTGCAACTCCGGCGGGGAGAAAAAGGGGATTTGATCGAAGGGCAAATGATGATCAAAAGGGTGGTGGTGGTGATCGTAGTAAGGGAAAAAGGCAGAGCCAAGAGTGGCGGAAGGGTCTGCCATTTTTCCGGCCCCGTTGGGGCGAGAAGACTAAGCTGAGATGGCGTCAGAGACGGCGGAATGTGTGGAGGGCAGGGCAAGTGATGGGTTAATCGGCGTGAGAGTGAAATTATGAGAGTTTGGAAATGGAAACAAGTGATGAGGCGGGAAGAATGAATGAAGGCGGCGGTTAATAACCGTTAGTTGAATCAAAGTAGTATTCGAGTTTAAATTTGAGTTTTAGCGTTACGCAGTGTTTGGGAACCAAATTATTTTTGCTTTGTATGTTAGGGTGCGTTTAGAAACCCGGAAAATGATTTCTGAAAATCATTTTTTGGATTTTTGGTGTTTGGCTAGGACAGGAAAATAGAAGTCAATGTAAAATAGCTTGCAGTCAACATAAAATAGCCATCTTTTCTGTAAAATGACTTCTCCTTTTTTTTTTTTTGGGAAGTCATTATACACTCTTCGCTCCACCCTCTATCAACACCAAAAAGGCAAAAAGAAAAGTAGAGAACCTGCACCGCCTAAGACCATCGCCGCTTGGCGTCGATTTTTAACCGACGTTAAAAGTGCTAAAAAACTGATGTTAAAGGTGTTTTCTGTAGTAGTGCCTATACTTCACTCACGAACCAAGCACATTGACATGAAACATCATTTTATTGGTGATCACATAAAAAAGAAAGATCTTTCACATTGACATGAGACATCATTTTATTCGTGATCACATAAAAAAGAAAGATCTAAAGATCGAGTACATACCCACAGAAAATCAAATTGCGGACATTCTTACAAATCCTTTATGCAAATCAAGGTTCATTACTTTAAGGCATGAGATGGTTATGATTGAAATGAGCTAAGGGTGTGTTTGGTAACTCGGAAAATGATTTTTGGAAATCATTTTCCGGGCTTTCGGTGTTTGGCAACGTTCAGAAAATGTGGTCAACGAAAAATGATTTATGTTGACCAAGGAAAATAGCCTATTTTTTTTTCGGAAAACAACTTCCGGACAAAAAGTCCAGAAGTCATTTGTTGGAAACGAAAAATCACTTCCATGCGAATTGCGAGGGCCGTCCCTCTCCTGTTCCGACGGATCGGAAACCAGTCCACCGGAACTGCTCTGGTTTCCAGTTGACGTTCTTGTTTTTTTTTTTTTTTTTCTAATAATAAATATTATTATTTTATATATTTTAAATACAATAATAAAAATATATAATTATATAATACTACTCATTTTCTACCAATTTTTCGGAAAATGAACCAAACACACAAAGACAATTTTCCAAGATGCAACCAACATAGAAAATGAAATTATTTTCTGTTCCAGAAATCATTTTCATGCTTTTCAAACACACCCTAAGTATTAAAATCTTATATCTTTAAGCTCAATTCAGTCTGGGCGCAAATTGTGTCCTTCACGCGTGTTACCAGTATCTAGCATTGATTTGGTGGGACCTATAAAGTATTAAAAAACTTTATATTTGCTGGGGGACTTCAAACACTCTCTCTTTTTTATGTTGATAAATTAACTCTCACAAATCGTGTAAAAATTTACTAATGGGGAAAACCTAGAAATTTTCTTTCAATCTGTCAGTATGTCAGTATTTGTTTTAAAAAAATGGTGATTAATTTGCTTGATGCATGTCTTATGAAAATTTCTAGGTACATGTCTTATGGAACTTGCTTGATACATGAAATTTGCTACTTGCTAAAGTACATATTCTATGAAATTATTTGTTTTATAATAATAATAATAATAATAAATCTTATTCAATTCTCTGCTTTCGAAAATTGAAATTGAAAACTTATTTACCAGTACTTATTTTTTAAATTCATTCTTCACTTACTAAATTAAATACTCCGTATGTACTATATATATTCATAAGTTATTTCATGATAAAATGCAATGACAAAACATTAATTAATTACAATATTTAATAGTTATTTTGTGGTAACATGTAATTACAAAACATTATTTTTTTTTAATACTACTACTCTGTTACAAAACACTAATTAATTGTAATAATTTACAAATGAATACAACTAATTAAAGTTTCTGCGCTTATCTTTAATATTTTTTTCCTAACAATTCATATATATGATATATCCATTATCCATATTAAGGGAAATTGTTAGTTTATGTTGGAGTGGCAATGACGCAATGCACAAAGACACGTGGCATTTAAACCTCAAGCCCAGTCACCCACTTGATTACTTCTTTCTCTCTCCAGTCTCTACGAACTCCATAGCCTAAAAACCCTCAAAACTTCCTCCATTAACACTTCTCTTTCACTACCCACCCCAAATTGACCACAAAAATGGATTCTCCTACTCCAAATACGCCTACTCAAACCTCACCCACCGAAGAAATAACTCCTATTGAGAAAGTTTCAACCGGGCAATTGTTGGACACTGAAGATTTTCTACGGGTTGCAATCAACAAGAAGCTTGCCCAAGAAATTATCAATGGACTAGAAAAATGTGGCCTTCTAAAGGTATGCTCTTTTAAATATAAAGGAGTTTATGATGGTGTAGTAGCAAAATTTTTTAAGCATGCTGAGTTTGAAAATGGAGTGATTTCTTCGCATATTGATGGTGTGGCTGTCCATGTTGATCAAACTGATATCCGTAAGTTATTTGGATTTTCTGCTGAAGATTTGTGCTTTGAAGAGTATAATTTTGATCATGATGAATTTTGGCATATCATTCGAAAAACAGAGAAATTTGATGAGTTTCCTAAATTTTCTGGTGATCGTGATCTGTTGAAATGGGAGTTTGAAAATGCGATTGAAATTTTGGATAAATGTGTGTTCTGTTGGTTAGGTGGTTATCAAAAATTAACTGTGAAAAGTGTAGCTGCTTTACATGCTATTTATTTTGGTGTGAAATTGGACTGGAGTAAAGCTTTATTTGAAAGATTATGTGCGTTTGTCAAAACTTCTGGAAATGTTGGATATGGCTTTCTTGTGAGTGAAATTTTGAGCAGAAAAGGAATCAAAATGGGAAAGTCTATGCCCATTACAGATAATGAGTATGTATTTCGAAATGAAGGAAAGAGACGAAAGAATTTCTTGGCTGAAACTGCCCAGGAGGGAAGTTCATCTGGTGTGAAAAGAATGAAAACTCCTACAAATGAAAATGCAAATATTGGCAGATCTACACAAATACCTGATGATCTTGCAAGTAGTCTAGGGCAACAAGAACTCGTTTCAAATTTATTCAATGAACATTCGAATTTGGAGGTTTTAAAAGCCTTGGAGGAACTCAAGGAAGCTAAGAACAACACTGACAGGACCGTGTTTACAAATTGTCGAAACTTGATGGATAAATTCACAGAATTAGAGAGCAAAATTGATGGAGTAAAACCAGTATTTAAGGAGGAGCTCAATGCCTTTATGATACAATTGATGGCCATACTCGAGAAAGAGAGAATTGCCATAAGAGAAATGCTACAAACTCATCAAAATGAGTTCAACAAGCAAATCAAGAGGCAATGTGGCATGCACTTACATCTCATGAATCAACTCGAGAGACTAAGAAACACTATGAATGCAAATAGCGAGTCGCACAAGGCTCAGGTACAAGCATTGAAGGAGGACTTAGACAATTCGAACCGTTTGAATGCCTCTATGTCCGATACATTGCAAGAAGCTCTCAAAGTTTTGAAAGAAATTAAATCACAACAAAAGAGTGACTCTTCTATTCTCCAGGAGATCCGTTCTCAACAGAAGAGAGACAAGACCCCTTGTACACAGGGGGAAGGAGTACTTCCCACATTCTTAACTTTCACTAACCCGTCTGGAAATGTATTTTCTACTTTTGTACCGCCCAGGACCACAAGTCAACCAGTTGGACCGTCGTTGACTGATCAAGAGAGGGAGGACAAGATTGTAGACTTATTTGCAGATCATTTTAGAGTAACACATGACGCCATACTGGACAAGGATGGAAGGAACGTGAGGGAGTGTGCTAAATGGTACATTCGTGAAGTTTTTCCCGAAAAGGATATACATAATGCAGGCAATTGCTACATGGATGGTCGTGTGATGAAGATGTACTATCACGCAGACTGCAAGGACAATTTCAAGAAGTTGAGAAAAAGAATCAATGAACAACTTGGTATATGACTCTGCTACTCTACTATAGTTGTTTTATTATGTATATATGATATTTTGACTCACTGCTACGTACTATGGTTCACTATGCTTATGGAGATATTTATCCTTGACTATTTATTTTTGTGTTATGGCTTAAATTTGGACTTGTTAAGTTTGTAATATGCAATTGAATTAATAAAAAATTGCATAATTTTGTCTAAAAGTCTAAAATAATGAGCCACTGCCACTCAGCCACAACCACGTACTGCCCTCAGTTCTCATTATTTTTTCCTAATGAACTATGTCAGATTTGCAGTATGGCTATTTAGTGTATGTTTGTGAATTGTGAAGAGCATGAAGTATGAAACTATGAACCATTAATTTGTCAGATTGTGAATTTGTGATTTTAGTAGTTAGTACTGTATGCTTATTTAATGTGTTTTGTGAAGACTAAACCATTTATTTAGTAAGTTAGATCAGTTTAAATTAGTGTAAAATTATTTAATAATTATTGTGGATGGTATAGAGTCTCGGTTTTTCAGTTATCGATTATATGTGTATGTTCGGTCGGTTATGTAAGCGACCGGTTATGTACCCTATTTATATGCAGTTAAATGGAAATAATGAACCATTTACTTAATTTCTGTAGCTTAATGGCTATATATTAAATACTAGAGCTGCAAATCTCAATAGGCAACACAATTAATAAACATATTTGCAATTTCTCATTAATGGTTAATTTTCCAAGGAATAACTATAGCACCACTACGGTTAGTTTCCCAAGGAATAACTATAGCACCAATACTATTTGAAAAAAAAAAAAAAACTATACCACTACTATTTTTTTTTGAGAAAACTATACCACTACTATTAAATTGCAAATATGCATCTGTAAAACTATTCCATCACTATTAACGTGCATCCGGTGTACACTCCCATGTGGAAGGGAGTGGGTTCGAGCCTCAGTGGCATCTGTTGACTCTTTGTGCTTCATTAGATTGAGAAAATAGCTATGAATAGATACTACAATGTAGGGTTCGAGCCTCAGTGGCATCTGTTGACTCTTTGTGCTTCATTAGATTGAGAAAATAGCTATGAACAGATACTACAATGTAACAGAGTCAGTATAACTCAAAAAAAATAAAATCAATGTTAGAACAAACAAATGGTAACAATCTAACCTAGGAAACATAAATCTACTTTAGATGAACAACAAAGGTGTTCTGAAACAATCGATAAAATAAAGTTCTAAAATCATTGAAATTTTTATATCTGAAGTTAGAGAGATGTCGGAGAACGAAAGGGTGAAGAAGATTTTAGAAAGAGACAGAGCACCATGTCTTCTTGTCGTTGCTTAATCCTTTTTTCTCATATATATACACGAATATATGCATATATGCATAATGATTACAGTAAGTTATATTCATTAAAATATTTTTTGGAATTCATGTAATAATGAGTTAATGTACTAAAATTTCTTTTGTCCTAAACAACTACAATTAATTTTTATAAGGATTTATTTATTATAGTATCACAACAATAGTTATAATACATATTCGTGTACAATACTAGTAGAACAAAATAGAAGAGCAAAATCGTGACACGACAGCGTATAGGCCTGTTGGTACTTGGTAGTTGGAAGCCTGGGATACCTTTGGCTTTGCTTTGGCAGTGGCGAGAAAATGAAGTGAGAAATGAGAGCAAATTTGGGCTTCTTCTTGTCTTCTTCCGTGAATCTAGCTTCCATACGATCCTGTGCGCCGCGCGCCACCGTAAGATTTACGCCATTGCAGTTGCAACGTCATCCATCATTTCTACTCTATAAACTTACAACCAGTGTTCACAACACCCTACTCTCCAAGCTCCACAACCCTGCGCGTATAACCCTCGCTTTTTCAGCTTCATCCATGGCCGCCTCTTTCAAACCGGAACAGGCTAGGGTTCCTCCTGCTGTCCAGTTGCCCACTCCTCCCGTCTCTAAGGTCCCTCTCTCAATTGTGAATTGCATTTTTTTGAAAAATTATTGTTGTGAATGAATGAATTTATTTATTGTTTATCTGTATCTGGTGAGCAGTTTAAGATTGGTCTGTGCCAATTGTCTGTAACGGCGGATAAGGAAAGAAACATTGCTCATGCTAGAACCGCTATTGAGGAGGCTGCTGAAAAGGGAGCTAAGCTCATAGTTTTGCCTGTGAGTTTTTGTTTTTTCAATTGTCTTGTTATTCATTTTTATGATTCTGATAGATGATGATCGTTCTTATTAGTAGAACTTTTTTAGTTAAAAGATTTGCAGGATGAAAGATAGTAGAAAATAGACATTGTATTTTTCCACATAGTTTTTTATGGTTCATAGACCATTGAAATGTTTGAAAGTTGTCTAAATATTACATTTTAAATTGAATTTCTACCACTTTTCTGCTTTTCCCTCTTTTACTTAATTGTTCAACCCTTATCGTGCGTCTGTTTAGATTACCTTCTCAAAATAAAATGCCCTCTGTCCACAGATTGCAAAGGTCTTGCCTTCATTCCACCATTCTTTTCATTACTGTGTGTGTTGTGATACAAAATTCAGTGTTGAAAAATAAAATTACTTTGCAGCAACCACATTTCTGGTTTTGGTTGTTAGGTAATAAATACATTATACATGACAACATAAAATTTAGGGTCATTAAAGTGCATCAGTGTAACTGATTTTGGTGCCTGGTTTGCAGTGATAGTCACGAAAATCCTGGCTTAAAAAGATAAAAGAAATTGACAAAATACATAAAAACCAAAAAAAAAAAAAAAACGAAGACTTGATTGAGAATTTGTGTCTGTATTAAGTTATTTGCTTTTGATAGGAAATATGGAATAGTCCATATTCGAATGATAGCTTCCCAATTTATGCTGAGGATATCGATGCTGGTCCTGAAGCATCTCCTTCAACAGCCATGCTTTCTGAAGTTGCTCGTCTTCTAAACGTCACCATTATAGGTGGTTCAATTCCAGAGCGAAGTGGGGATAAGTTATATAACACATGCTGTGTCTTTGACAGTGAAGGAAAGTTGAAAGCAAAACATAGAAAGGTAATTTTCTGTCCATTCATCTGTGGCTCTTAAGTGATAATACTGTACATTTATCTGAATATGTGAGCATAAGTACCTCTCAATTCTGTTCTGAATGACTGATCAGGTTGAGTAATCAATGACTCTGTACACTCTAATTCTACAATCCTCAGCATGGTTATAATTGAGGTTATTGATGTCTTTCTAAGTTTCTCCTTTCCTTTTCTTCTTCCTATGCTGGGGTTTCTGTTGGTATAGAAATTTAAATTATTTTCAAATTATTGTGTTTTGACTTAGTAAGTTCAGTCTCTTTTCCTCTCCTTAACAAAGTTTGTATTTATCTTTAATTTGTTTGGAGTTTGGACTGTGTGAAACTTGATTGAATCAGAATTCTAACTAACACATCTCTCCTTTACAGATACACCTCTTTGATATTGATATTCCTGGTAAAATAACTTTTATGGAATCTAAGACCCTCACTGCCGGGCAGACTCCTACCGTTGTGGACACAGGTAATTCTCATACTTTATTATTTTGTTATAGATTTGAACTTGTTATTACTCAAAAAAGATTCTCCTTAGGTATGAAAGATAATTTTATTTAATTCTCATTATTATATTTTGCAGAGGTTGGACGAATTGGTATAGGCATTTGTTATGATATTCGCTTTCAGGAGTTAGCTACGTTATATGCAGCAAGAGGTCAGTTCTTTTCCTTTAAAGTCATTCTGCTCATACTTGCTATATTAATAACCAAACATATTGTTTCTAGTAATATCACATATATTTATGCCTTTTCCACTTTCATAATCATGTGCCCACTGCTTTTTTATCTGGGAAAAATTAGTAGCATTCAGTTACGCACAAAAAGAAGAATAAACTTGATCCATAGTGTCATCGGATGGTGTATGCCTCTATCATTGGCCTTAATGTTTCATATTAGCAGGAAGTATTAACAGGTTGTTTGTTACACACTGCACCGTGTTTAATTTCTGTAGGTTTACTCACCCAAAACAAAAAAATAACTTTTAGAGTCCAACTCCTTGTGATAGCTAATCATTCTAACTGCCTTTCATTATGTTTTAGAAAGCTAGTTCATCATTCTGTGAACTTTTTTATTTATTTGTTTGTTTGTTTGCTTGTTTTTTGAGATAAATGTTCTGATACCATGACCAACGGACTTCTCTTGTTATTTTATATATATATATATATATATATATATATATAGGGAAGGGTTCAGGTGCAGGGAAGGGTTCCCGTGCGATTACGCACCTTAAGCATTAAAATGACGCATCTTAAGTACACAAACGAGTGAAACGACGCACCTTAAGCACACAAACAAAGCACCTTAAGAACACAAACCACGCCGCACCTAAAGCTTTAGGCTAACGCATCTTAAGTACACAAACCACGCACCTTAAGAACACAAACCATGCACCTAAGGTTTTAAAATGGCACACCTTAAGTTTCAACAACTCACGCACCTTTAAAGCACCTTAAACATAAAAATTACGCACCTTAAGAAGGAAACACGCATTTTAAGAAGGAAAATTACGCACCTAATCAACCGCACAACCGCACCTGAGAAGGTCAACTGCACAATCGCACCTGAGAAGGTCAACCGCACGGGAACTCATTTCTGTATATATATATATATATATAGGGAAGGGTTCAGGTGCGGGGAAGGGTTCCCGTGCAGTTGTGCGGTTACGCACCTTAAGCACACAAACAAAGCACCTTAAAAACACAAACCACGCGTAAAGCTTTAGGCCGACGCACCTTAAGTACACAAACCACGCACCTTAAGTACACAAGCCAAGCACCTAAGGTTTTAAAATGGCGCACCTTAAGTTTCAACAACTCGCGCACCTTAAGCATACGTATCACGCACCTTAAGAAGGAAAACAACTCACCTTAAACTTTAGGTTCACTCACCTTAAGTTTCAACACTCACGTACCTTAAGCATACAAATCACGCACCTTAAGAAGAAAATTACGCACCTAAAGCAACTGCACAACCGCACGGGAACTGAATTCTATATATATATCGAAAATTTTAATTAATATTTTTCCACATAAGTCTATCATAATACCATTCAAGTGCTCTGTTCATACTTTCTCGCATAAGTTTGTCCAATAACATGCTAGTGCTTTTGTCTTACACTCTTACTTCCCCTGTATAATAAATATTCTAACAAGCAAACTTCTTTTACTGCAAATATATTTATTGGCCCGTCTTCTCCAATTTCTCCTTTCCTCTTAAAATTTCTGACTTTTCATCCTAATATAACTTGAATGCAATGCTCTGGTTGACAGTTAGTGGTTGGTGTTAATTTTTTTTTTCTTGCATTATCTTCTTTTGTCTTGCCAACTAACTGAGGGTGACATTTGATCATCAGGTGTTCACTTGATCTGCTATCCTGGTGCGTTTAACATGACTACTGGACCACTCCACTGGGAGTTACTGCAGAGAGCAAGGTAAATATGACAGTTTTCATTTAAAGATGTTCCCCTCTTAATTGCAATTGTACTATTGCACATTGCCAAGTCCTTTTTTTTTGAAATGCATCTATTATGCTGTTAGTTGTTTTATGCCATTCATACAACCCCTCAACTCAGTGGTATTACATATATTTTCTTGCTGATTGTTTTTTTCAATTCTTATTGCAGGGCTGTAGATAATCAGGTATCTCATATATATTTTTATGTATCTTCATTTTACCATCTAAGATAAACTTGATCTGAATTCTCTCCATCCCATTAATTTTCTGGTTGGAAAAATGAGACTGGCCTCAAATTGGAAAAGCAAAACAACTTATTGATGGGAAAATTTGATGTAAAATGGCTTGAGTCTTGATTGGAGAACCCAACAAACAAATCTCCAACTCAATGCAATGATGCATAAATGGGAAATATATATTTATACATATATGTGACTACACTTATGAGGCATAACATATATAGACAGCACGTTTATGATTATCTTTTGCAGCTGTTTGTAGCAACATGTTCACCTGCTCGAGATGCTGGTGCAGGATATGTGGCTTGGGGCCATTCAACACTTGTTGGACCAGTAAGTTGATTCCTTTTATGTTATTTTCTTGAAAGATCATTTTGATCTGTTGGTTAGTGGCTATTGTATGCTTACTGCATTCTGCAAGTAGCCATGTAGTCTCTCCACAAGATGAGAATAAAGAAGGGATTTGATCCTTTCCTTCTACAACTAGTAAACCATAGTTTTTTAAGGCTCGTCCAAGAACTTTAGCGTGTATAATTATCATTTATTATTAATTAATTTATTGTGTGAAATTGATTGGCAGTTTGGAGAAATACTGGCCACTACCGAGCATGATGAGGCAATAATCATCTCAGAGATTGACTATTCACAAATTGAACTTAGGAGGTGATCGATTTTGTGTTGCATGCAGCATATCCTTTCCTTTGTGATTTTGTGTCCATTTGCTGATATCTGGGCTATACATACATACATACATACATACATACATACATACAGGACAAATCTGCCATTGGAGAAGCAAAGGCGAGGTGATCTTTACCAGTTGGTAGATGTCCAGAGGTTGAATTCTCAGTGAAGCATGCTTGGTTGGTATAATCCTCAATTATGCAAAATGAAGGAAAGTTTTGTGGAAGATATAGTGGCGGTGAAGCGCTGAGTATTAATCCTTTAATTGGATTACTGTCTATAAAATTCTCCCATTAGAATAATGTAAGTCCAGAATAGCTATATCTGCTGCAGAAGAATATTGTTTATTCTTCACCCGGAGATTCTATCATTGTATTTGCTGATAATAATCTTTTTTTTTTTTGTTTTTTTTTTTTCAAGTTGTATTGAGCCTCTCAAAACCGTCGGTTTGGCATCTATGGACAACCAAAACTCTTGGTAATCTGGTGATTAAGGCTTGAAAATGATGTTTAAATATCTTTTTTGAATTAATCCTAAGTTCATAGGACCCTGTTTTTGGAGTCACTGCGGAAGTAAATCGCGAGTGTGCAATTAGTTCACTTGTCAGATATTAGCCTTTATGTGCGTATAATGCATTTAATCCAGACCATCTAGTATCCTTAGGTCGAGAACAAGTAGTGGGGTGGGGGGTCATTTTCCACATATCCATAATGTCCAACTCAATCTGAAGCATTTGAGGATGGAGACGACATTCAGATTTCAGCATTTAATGAGGCATGTGTTGATGAAGGAGGAGAAGAAGAAATGTGAAGGGAAGAAGGGGGATATCAGATATGGAGGGCACGTGATGACAGTGGGGAAGTGGGACCCACTTGGGCAGAGGTGCACGTGAAGCTAAAGCTAAAGAAGAAGAATTTGGTGTCAGAGAATGGTAGAAGAAGGTGATGATCAATGATCAGTAGAGTGGGCTTTTGGGGAGGAAAGAGCTTCCTTTGATCCTACCTGGGAACAAAAAGAAAAAGAAAAAAAAGAAAAAAGAAAAAAGAAAAAAAAAACAATGAATGATCATATCTATTCATCTCAGTTCCACTTTGATCGTATCCATTCCCTTGGTCTGTCCTCTTTTTTTGGTCTCGGGATCTGACTTCCTCTTTATTTATTTATTTTTTCTCACATCTCACTTTCACTTTCATTCTAAACCCTCAAATCCACAAAATATATTTTTTAAAAACTTCTAGCTTGTGCCTACAAAAGTTGGCTACATACCTATATATAGGTAAAGTATACTGTTGCACTATGTTAAATTATTATTAATATTATTCCTTCAAAAAAAATTATTATTAATATTAAAGTTACATAGGGCATATGCGGAAGAAACACTTTGAAAAGGGGACTTGACTGCTTTCAACTTCGTAAACCTTTGAAATTTATATACATCACAACTAGTTTTTACGCATGCATTGCAGGACTGGTTTAATGTTCAATATCTGTATTTAAATAAATAATTTAAATATATTAATACAAGATTATATAGAAGAAATTCATTATAATTGATATTAAGATTAATGGTTGTACTTTTTTAAAAACAATTATCTAAATATTTATTGTAATTGGTATGGTATTAAGCAGTAGATACTATTTTTGGTTGAAATTACTCTAAATTTTGTTAATTCGCTTTTGGATAGATTTCTCATTGTCTTCGTCTTCATTGTTTATCCCCGTCTTTTTTTTTTTTTTTTTTTTTTTTTTTTTTTTTTTTTTTTTTTTTTTTTTTTTTTTTTTTTTTTTTTTTTTGTGTCTTATGTGCAATTAAGTTACTGGTGCTAGTTCGCAAAAAGAACATATTTGAATCTAAAATAGGTCAATAATATTATTGTTATTTTTGGGTGATTCATGTTACAGTTTCATATTTATATTGGATTGAGTTTATTATCGAAATGATCCCACGACTATTGTATAATTACTAATTTGATCCTCGATAATTTTTCATGCCCAATTAAATCCATCGACTTTGAAAATTTTAACTAATTTGGTCCTCTGTTTATTTTGCCGTTAAACATCCGTTAAAATTGGGACCAAATTAGTAATTTTGCTATAGTCAAGAGACCAAATTGGTAATTCTGTTATAGTTAAGGGACCATTTCAGTGAAAAATTAATTACTAATTTGGTCCTTTAACTATAGCAAAATTACCAATTTGGTCCTTGACTATAACAAAATTACCAATTTAGTCCGGATTTAACGGAAAAATAAACAGAGGACCAAATTGGTTAAAATTTTCAAAGTCAAGGGACTTAATTGTGCACGAAAAATTGTCGAGGATCAAATTGGTAATTTTGCAATAGTCGATGGACCATTTCAGTAATAAACTCTATTGGATTTAAAGGTATTGACTTTGTTGTATGAGTTGCAAACATGAATAGTGTAAGAAGAATTAGTATGTATTACTTGCACAAATTTAATGTTGAAAATATACCAAAAGAAGTGATAGAGAACGGATAAAATCATATCATCGGCATATCTCTTTCACTTATATCCAAGAAATGACTGAGCTAAATGGAGCTAATGATGCACACTACCTTCAATATTATTCGCCCAACAAAAAAAACACTTAAAGGCTCGACAAATTCTCAAACTTTGGAGGAATCAATCCTGAAATACAGTTTGTATGAACTTGCAATTGTACTAAACTTTTTTGCATTTCATAGCATAGAGGGGATTGAACTAGAAATATTGTTGTTATTAAGAAGGAGCCACCACTTATCATGATGAAATCAGTTAAAAAAGCAAGTAGTGCGGGCCAATTAAATATCTTAAGAATAAAAAATCTTGGCTGGTGAGGCTCAACCAAATGCTGCCACTCTCTTGCCTTCTAAGTTTGCTTCAATACTCCACAAGGTTGATGAAGTCACAACATATGCTGACCAATTTAATGTAGTTGGTGACTTTAGCATTAAAGAATCAATTTCAAGCTTGAATGAGTTTAACAGTGGCATTGATTTCAATGTAGTAACTATTCGTGTTCTACATAATGTTGGCTCTGTTTGCTCCGTGACAATCTGTATGTGGATTAAAGTCAAGTTTATGCAGTAAAAGCTTTATGAAATCATAAAATCATGAAAATTTTCTTTGTATTAATTATGCAGTTATTTAGCTCTCATATGAGAATTTTTGTTCTTAACATTTTTGGTGGTGTGAGATTTTTTGGATCAAGAAAGTTTAATTTACTTCATAAAATTATCCATTTTACTGTTGGGCAAGAATTAAATATGCAGACACCAAAAACAATGTGATTAATTGGCGCTTAAATTATTACACTTGTTAAGATGATTAGCAATTTTGATGAATTATTGGGTCAATACGTTAATATTCAATAATAATAATTTGTAGAATCGAAGTTGGTCGAATCAATAGATTTCTTCATTGATTCTGCAAAAAACTAGTATGGTAAAATTTCTGTAAATGCAGCATTACATAGAAATATTTTAAAGTGAATCTTGAGGCTATTGGTACCATTGCCTTCCCTTAAGATTTTTACTATTGATGGAGATATTAGGTACGGGCTGTGATTTATTGGGGTCGCACGACGAGTGCGCTGGCCACGCCGCGGACTGGCACCCTCGATCACAGAGTGCGACGGGAAGAGGGGTTGGTGCGGTGTGTGTGTGGTGTTGGTGTAGTGTGTGTGTGATGGTGGTGCAGGGTGTGTAGGCATGGACCACGTGGCAAAGGGCGAAGGAGGACGGGCCTTAGTCCCTCTTCCTGTTGGGTTCAGTACCCCAGCTGTATTTCTTATATCCGGTCTATAGTGAACCTGATCCCAATAAAACCATAAACTATAATGGCATGCATGGAGGAAATAAAGGTTGGGATTTACCGTTAATGCAAATCTCCCATATAAGGAAATAATTTTAAAGTGAATCTTGAGGTTATTGATACCATTGCCTTCCCTTAAGATTTTTACTACTGATGGAGATATTAGGTACGGGTTGTGATTTATTGGGGTCGCACGACGAGCACGCCGGCCATGCCGCGGCCTGGCACCCTCGATCGCAGAGTGCGACGGGGAGGGGGGTTGGTGCGGTGTGTGTGTGGTGTTGGTGAAGTGTGTGTAATGGTGGTGCAGGGTGTGTAGGCATGGACCACGCGGCAAAGGGTGAAGGAGGACGAGCCTTAGTCCCTCTTCTTGTTGGGTTCAATACCCTAGCTGTATTTCTTGCATCCGGTTTACGGTGGACCCGGTCCCAATAAAACCATCAACTATAATGGCATGCATGGAGTAAATAAAGGTTGGGATTTACCGTTAATGCAAATCTCCCATGTAAGGAAATAATTTTAAAGTGACTCTTGAGGCTATTGATACCATTGCCTTCCCTTAAGATTTTTACTGTTGATGGAGATATTAGGTACGGGCTGTGATTTATTGGGGTTGCATGACGAGCGCGCTGGCTACGCCTGGCTGAGGCGTGGCCAGTGCAACTGCTACGCGGCCATGCTGCGGCCTGGCACCCTCGATCGTAGAGTGCGACGAGAAAGGGGTTGGTGCGGTGTGTGTGTGGTGTTGGTGCAGTGTGTGTGTGTGTGGTGTTGGTGCAGTGTGTGTGATGGTGGAGCAGGGTGTGGAGGCATTGACCACGTGGCAAAGGGTGAAGGAGGACGGGCCTTAGTCCCTCTTCTTGTTGGGTTCAGTACCCCAGTTGTATTTCGTGTATCCGGTTTATGGTGGACCTGGTCCCAATAAAACCATCAACTATAATGGCATGCATGGATTAAATAAAGGTTGGGATTTACCGTTAATGCAAATCTCCCATGTAAGGAAATAATTTTAAAGTGAATCTTGAGGCTATTGATACCATTGCCTTCCATTAAGATTTTTACTATTGATGGAGATATTAGGTACGGGCTGTGATTTATTGGGGTCGCACGACGAGTGAGCTGGCCACGCCGCGGCCTGGCACCCTCGATCGCAGAGTGTGACGGGAAGGGGGTTGGTGCGGTGTGTGTGTGGTGTTGGTGCAGTGTGTGTGATGGTGGTGCAGGGTGTTAGGCATGGACCATGTGACAAAGGGTGGAGCCTTAGTCCCTCTTCCTGTTGGGTTCAATACCCCAGCTGTATTTCTTGTATCCGATTTATGGTGGACCCGATCCCAATAAAACCTTCATACTATATTTGATTCATGGAAAAAACCTCAATCTTTTCTATTAACGGTTCATTTCGAGATAAATATTTTTAAGTAGCATTATATAAAACAAATTTTCAAAAAATTGTGCATAAAAAATGAAGAAAAAAAAAACACCTGAATTTTTTCAAAATTTTTTTCTCAATAGTCCATAAGTTTAGTTGTAAGTTGTAACACAAATTTCAACAATCCTTCTTTCACTTTCTAAGTTTTTGATTTTATATTATATATATATATATATATATATATATATATATATATATATATATATATATATATATATATATGGATGACCCCTTCCAGCATGGGGCCCTAGGTAGTTGCCCAACCCGCCCTCCCTCAGGATTGACCCAACATGTTAGTTCAAATTGTCTAGATATTGACTACGTGTAAGTTCATATCATCTGAACACTAAAACTTAAACGTAAAAATCTGATTTCTTCATAATTTTTATGAGAGCAAATTGCCATTTTAGTCCACTGACTATAGGGGAGTCCTCTTAATTGCAGTCCACGACTTTCAAAAGTGTTAATCGCATACCTTGACTATTCAATTTTTGTCAATTTTGGTCACTCCGGCCAAATTGCCCGCCAAATCTGAACGGAATTTCCTAAACCTTAAAATAACGAGGGCATTTTAGTCATTTCACACCCTATTTCTTCTTTTCTCCAGCGAGCTACTATTTTTCTTAGGCGAGCAACTTGGTCGACCATGTTTTGGAGCTATTGGGTTTGGTCAATTTGTGTTGGTTTAGTGTAATGGTGGCAAATCAAGTGCGAAGCAGATCCAGCCTCTCCTCGCCACCGCCGGACAGATCCAACCACTCCTCGCCGGTCTCCTCTCCTCGCTGGCGTCGTTGCCAACACCGCCGTACAGATCCACTGCAGCCCTCTTTCATCTCTCCCTCTCGTCTCTCTCGTTCAATTTATCTGGTTCGACTGCAGCAGACCAGCAACCCATGGCAGCGACCGACGACCTTCTATCTCCGGCAGGTAGTTCAACGGTTGAAGTAGATCGGTGGTGGTCAGTGGAGAACGAGGGCGACGGTGGTGGTGAGCTGTGGTAGATCGACGACTGGAGACGACAACCACCGGCCTTCATTACCTCCCTCCCCCTCTCTTTGCGACGACGTGAATTTGGTAGATTCAATTTAGTCGAAGCCATTTAGGTAGATTCGAGAGCATCAGAATTGCAGAAGGTACAAACCTGACACGCACCAGCAAAGGAAATGACTAAAGAGAACATAACTCAGTTTCTAGCATCGCTTGCAGAGGAGGCAGCCCGGACTCGTCGGAGAAGAAACAAAAGTGAGGTAAAATGACTAAAATACCCTCATTATTTTAACTTTCGGTGAGGTTTGGCCGGCAATTTGACCGAGTGGCCAAAATTGATAAAAAATGAATTGTCAGGGTATGCAATTAACACTTTTGAAAGTCGTGGACTGCAATTAAGAGAATCCTTATAGTCAGTGGACCAAAATAGCAATTTGTTCTTTTAATGATTAACAATGATACACAAACTTTAAGATATATTATACCACGTATCTTGTGGGTTGATGGTTTAATTGAATTTAATAGTAATTATTATAAGTAGAGGACTTAAAAGGAAGGCAAAAAATTTTCTAAAACTATCTCACATATTCTTATCCGTGTCATGGATCAAGTTAATATAAAAATATAATATTAATTATGAATAAATTATTTTTAATACAATTGACTTTATTACATTGTAGTATCTGCTCATATATACTTTCACAACCCACTGAAGCACAAAGAGTCAAGATCTCATGACCTCCCATATGGGAGAGTCACTACATGTCATCTGAGCACAATGTGTTGGACGAATAAATTATTTGTTATTTATAAAGGAAAGTATAATATTTTCTAAAATATAATATTTTTACATTATAATTTTAAAATATTATATTTTTTTAAAAAAATATTACACTGTCTTTCTACCACTCTTATACGTAAAAAAATTCATTTTATTACTAATTAATATTATATTTTTCAGTTACATTTTTTCATCTTAATTTATTGTATGATGTTGTCGCAGAGTCACAACACAATCACTATAATGGCATGTTTGGTTGGATGTAAAATCTTTTTCCATGGAAGAGTTGAGAAAAATGTGTTATTATGTTGTTTGGTTGGATGGAAAATGTTTTCCATGGAATTTGACTTCCAAAAGTGAAGGAAAACAAATTCCAAAGGTAGAGGTTGGTATTTTTTTTTGGTAAATTCACGGGGTTTTTCTCTGTTCGTTTAACGGTCTAGGTACACCTACCTTGGCTCCGAGAGGCACGAGAGCTGGCCTAGGGGGAATCGTCACTTGTGGAAATTGAATGGAGGTTGGGTATTTTGTTTTACAAAAGGATTAGGAAGAAAGTATGAAGCAATTGGACTATTTTACTCTTATCAAAATTTATTATCTCAAGGGAATATTGGTCTTTATATTCATAAATTCTTACTATTCCAAACCCAACCAAATAATAATATTCATATTCCTAGTAATTTTTTTTCCACCAATCAAACAGTAAAATTTATTTTCTTAATAATTTATTTTTTATGAAATTTAAATTTCGTTTCCTTCAAATATTTTTCAGCGAACAAAACGGGCGGTAAAGGAATTTGAAAGGTGACTAGTGAAAGTGAAGTTGTAAGCATCCGAAAAGCACACCTAGGTCGAGTATGTTCCCCTTACGTTTGCGTTACCGACATAGTTTCCTTGTTCCGACACGTGTCGAGTAAACATTAGCTTGCATGTCTCCGAACAGGGCAGTCATAGTGTCCAAGAAGCAAGAGGCTCAATAAAGCACAGACATGGGTGGGGCCATTCATGCTGACACGTGTAAGGATCACTTGTTCACGTGCCCCAAGACCCATGCCACCCTGGACTGTATGCTCCATCTTATTGACGCCACGTGTGCTGACTAATCATCTCTACCCTTGCTTAATCTGCTCCGTACATAGCAGCTTCTCCCTTGAAATTGTCTGATTCTATTTATTTAATATTTTTAAATAATCATTTTAATATTTTAATTATTTAGCAATTAGCATAACGTAATGTCCTCAAATTGTTCCAACTTGTTAGAAATTATTGCTCTCGACAAAAAATATTCATGATAATCAAGTTGTCGTGTGTGAAAATTATCCCTCCCATTTGCATTATTTAATTTAATATTCATTAATAATGTTTATATATTTAGCCTCTATTTGGTACAATTAATTGAGAGTTTGATGAGACTAAAAAAAAAAATTTTTATGGTTAAACGGCATAGTTATGGTTCTCCCAAGTGATGAGAGATCACGAGTTCAAATCCTAGTTGGGGCATTGACTCTTTCTGCTTATGGGATCAAATCCCACTAGCGCCATAAATTTAAAGTTGATCTATTTAAAAGAAACTTAAATTAAAGTATTTATGAATATAATGTCTTTTATATTAAACTGTTTTATATTATGCCATAAATATTTTTAAAACATTTCAAAGTGTTTTAAAATTTCACCCTACGGCTCTACCTGAGTATTGTTTTGACTTCACCCAAAACTATCATGTAGTCTATCATAAATATTGTATTATAATTTATAATGTATTTTGTATTTGAACCATATTATAAGTGTTTGATATTTTGTCATTACCATTTCTAAAGTCATTTGAACTATGCGTTTACGCCGCCACTCACATAATTTTCTGGATCCGCCCCTGATTTTATCCTTGATTTTCATTTGCTTGCTATAATTAGTTTTCCGTTCCATTTCATTGTTTAATAAAGATAACTAACATGTAATTTTATTATTCAAATCTCTTGTTGCAATATGTAATTTATCTTCTTCTTTCATAAACTCTTTTAATTAAATAATAAAATTACATAGTAGACATCTTTGTTGAAGGTAGAATGATAAAAATTTAAATAGATTAGATGACTAATTGTGTCAAACAAAGAGAAAATTGTCATTTTGGTCCAATGACTATTGTAGTAGTATTAATTGTTATCCACGACTTTCATAAATGTTAATTGCGTACCTTGACTATGCATTTTTTCTCAATTTTGGTCACACCGGCCAAATTGCCGGCCAAATGTGACCGGAAAAAATTAAATCACATATTATTCTTAATTGGAAGGGGCAAAATAGTCATTGTTATGTCTGTCGACATCATCCATTTCCACCATCATCGCCGGAGCTGCTATGTTCTTCGCCGGAAAACAGAGAAGAGGGAGAGAGAGAGAGAGAGAGGGTTGCCGGGTCTACTAGCTCGTCGAAGAAGAGGAGCGACGCTGCTGCTCGCTATCGATCGCCGTCGGTCTGCAGTTCGAGAGGGAGAGACAGGGTCGCTGGTTGGTGCTCACTGCCGGACTGCCATGGCCGCCACTCTGCTTCATCGACGACTCCCCTACTTCTTTCCGTCGTCGTTGCCAGTGAAGACCCAGAGATAGAAGTTCGCGGCTGTTGCTTCATTCTTCGTTCAACCAGAGAGAGAGAAACGAGAGAGACACGGGTAACTTCAAGTCGACGGTGGCGGTATAAATTGAATGGAGAAGACGATGGAGAAGGAATAATAAAGTAAAATGACTACAATACCCTTATTCTTTGGCCTATTAAAATTTTCCGGTCACATTTGGCCGGCGTGACCAAAATTGAGAAAAAATGCATAGTCAAGGTACGCAATTAACATTTTTGAAAGTCGCGGATAGTAATTAACACTACTACAATAGTCATTGGACCAAAATGACAATTTTCTCGTCAAACAAATGAAAGTCAATAGTGTAATGAAACAAAATTAAATGAGTATAACTAAATATGAGAATGAAGCATGGGTTAAGAACTAAATGTTGAATTTGCTCTTAAAAGTATTTAGTAAAATTCCAATACACACACACACACAAATTAATGAGAGTTGGGTAAAGAGTTGAGTGTTATTTTTACGAGAGTTAATTCCATCTCTTGTCTTTGATTTATATGTGGCATTCTACTTTTAATCTTTTTTTTCTCGGAACAACCTTTGTTGGTCCTAATACTATTGAATTGTGACATATCATTTTTGGTCATCCGTCAACAAACCTATTTAAATACCTATTTTTGGTATCAATGCTAGCAAGATGATTCTCAATTGCCTTCCTAACCCCTATTGGGGTTCTTCTGAGCTCCTTCCATTGCACTATCTATCTAGTGGACATCTCGGTCAGGGTGTATGTGAAACTTTTGTTTAATAAAACAGAGATGAAAAATTAAAAGAAACAAGAAAATGTTACACGGACAATATTTTCAGAGATACCTTAACTCTTTAGACAGAACGTTCAAAGTTGGAATTTCAATATATCGTTTGAAACTCATCACACCGACGTGTCATTCAATTGTTGCATCTATTTACTTTCTGATGAATGTTCAAGAACAATCTAGTAGATACTCTAACCAAACTGTCAACATTATGTCTTAATAAATGTTATTTTGGAGGGAGACAAAGATTAATTAAGGAGGGAAAAACTAGTCAATTTAAGCTGCATGCAAGATCGAGACGTTATGGTAAGTATGTAGTTGATGATGATAAAATTAAGGTGGTCCAACCTCATAGTATTAATAAAGACTAGTAAAAAGACTACATGTGCATGCATGTATAATGGGACAACTATAAGCTAGCTATTGAATTAAAGATGGACTCCACTCCTTCGAAGATATATATATCAATCGATATCATGTTTAAGATACGTGTATAAATATCATGTTGAGATACGTGTATAATGTTTTAGTCGTTTAAAGATGAAAATTTTTGTTGCCAATGATGTTTATTTACTTGGACTGTTTTTATCGCATCATTTGCTTGGACTATTTTTTTTTTTAAAAAATAATATATAATAAAAGGTATTTTTGATTGCGGTCAGATTCATTCGTAACTCGAATATTAAAGAGTCTCCCCTCAACCACTAAATTATGAGTCATCAACAAACTAATTCGTGTAACTATAGATGCCAAGTCAAGAGTATCTTTTTAGAAGAGATCTATTTGATAAATAGGAAAGTTCAAATTTTGCAATCAATTTAAAATGTGGAAAAGTTATTATGATCTTGGAAATTTGGGTCAACTAGAAGTAAATCTAAATTAGATGTTGCATGCCCACATGGGCAGCTCAATTGCTCACAAGGTGAAGTTTAGGAAGAAATTAGATGTTGTTTTTTGTTTGTTTGTTTGTTTTTTAAGAAAATTTGTTTCAAGTAAGGAAAAATTGCATTTTTGGTTCTCTAGTTATACCCGTGGTACAAATGTAGTCACTGAGTTATATGTGTGACCATCTTTGACGCCTAAGTTATGTGTAAAATGACAAGTTTAGTTCGTGCATGACCAAATTTGTCACTTTATTAAGTAACATATTGGTGATGACAGAAATAATCTCCAAGAAACTAAAATCTCACTTCAATTCACACGTAGCTGAGTTAAAGATAGTCACGCATATAATTCAAAAATCAAGTCCGTACCACGAGTATAACTGAAGAACCAAAATGCAAATTTCCCTTCCAATAAATACATTTGTTGTAGTTATTTTATAAAGAATTTAATTGGTATAAATTAAAGCACGAAACTGCCTCACGGAGAATATGATCAAACCCTAAATCTTTGTGGGTTAATTAAACTAAATACCAATTAAATATGATATCATACTTTGGAAGCAAAATTAAAGCACATAATCATCACCATATATGCCAAATAATATACTGACTGGACATAGTATCTTTGAGATCATCTCTTTGTCTAGTACTTTGGGAATAAGTCACAACACAGTTGCCTAGAGGTAACAGACCAAACTGCCAAGCTTTCTGCTATGTGTGGCTCTTTATCTAACAAGTGAAGGTGCACAGAAAGTGATTGATCACTCAAAAACCCTAGTTCATGTCTGATCAAGAACAAACATTTCCAAACCAAAAAACCAAGCATGTGATGTGATGCATGTTTTTGGTTAGGATAATTAAATTAGAAAAATGGTATTTATTCCTCATAAATTTACCATAGGGAGGCCGGTTTTTCTCTCATACTATACGGTGGTTTTTTGAGATTTGATATGCATTCCCCTACGTATGAGAAAGGGTATTTATATATACTACATAAGTCAAACTACTTAAAAAGTTGAATTGCAATTATATTAGTGAAAACCAAAATCCCGACCTTTCCCATGTGGATATGCAAATGCTACTTAAAAGCTTTTTCAAATGTCATTTTTTCCAACTCAATGAGTATGCTTTGAGAATCAATTTCTCATTAATCAACATATTATCAATTTGAGCGTATAATGAATTTGCCACGTTTTTAGTCATAAACTTTCAAATTGAACCCCCGTGGTCCTTCTACTTTCAAATTGTTACCATTTGTATCCAAGTTAACCACACATAGTCCTTCAACTTTAATAATTTGACCAGCTGAGGACCATAGCTTGTTAAACTTTGAAAGTTGAAAGACTATAGATGGTTGACTTGGACTACGGATGGTAACAATTTGAAAGTCGAAGGATCACAGGCGGTCAGTTTGAAAGTTTAGGACTAAAAGTGAAAAAATCACTATACCTCGGAGGACGTCCCAGATGGTATTATATATATATATATATATATATATATATATATATATATATATATATATATATATATATATATATATGTATGTGTGTGTGTGAGAGAGAGAGAGAGAGAGAGAGAGAGCTCAAATGCGACTATGTCTTAAAGTGCGGCCGATGCGACCGCATCATTAGTTATGTAAAAAAGCACCAATAGTATTAGGAAGCGCAGAATAAAAGAAATGCACCAATGCACCAAAAAAGCACCATTAGGTGCGCCGTATGCATCGCCACAAAAAGCACTGTTGGTGTTTTTTGTTAACACTATTGGTGCATATTTCAAGTGGTCGCACCAATCGCACGGGAAGGCGCAGCCGTATTTGAATAGAGTTATATATATATATATATATATATATATATATATATATATATATATATATATATATATATATATATATGATTTAATTTATGACTATAATTTTATAACAAATAATTTGGTTGCAAGTATTTTTTAAATATAAAGAAGCTTATATAACGGCTATGTTTGGCAAACCTAGCTGAAAAGGTAGCTGAAAGCTGAAAAGTAGCTGAAAACTGAAAAGCTATAAGCTCGAAGCTGAAATCTGAAGAGCTGTTAAGATAGCTGCTATGCTTAAAAGTGTTTGGTAAAATTAGCTTTTTGATAAGTTGATAAATGTAAAAAGACTAAAAAGGACATTTTCATACCATTTAAATAGTTTTAAATTTAAATATTTTTGTTTATATATTAAAATATAAAATAGTGAAATTAATATATTTTAATAAAATATAAATAAGAACATATATTTGAAAACATATAAAGTAAAACAAAATATTTATAATTCATAAGATTAGTTTATACAAAAAATCAATGTTCAAACACAAATGTCAAATTGAAATTACAACCAAACAACATATTGAAGAGAAAAAGTTAAAAAGGTTTAGCCAAAAAGATTTTAATTAGGAAGGGTAAATTATGGCATTTCTTTAAAATAATAAGGTTAAACATGGAAAAAAAAGTTAGGAAGCTACTAGCTTATTTTGAAACGCTACCTTAGATAGCGTTCAAAAATAAGCTCTTATTTTAAGCTACTAGCTTATTTTAGGAACATTACCAAACAGAACTTATAGCTTATTAGTAGCTTAAAATAAGCTATAAGCTCCTAAATAAGCTCTGCCAAACAGAGCCAACGTGTTTAACATAAATTTATATGATTTATATAATATATGAGATGAGACTCAATTAACTTAGATAAAATATATTTTCTCAAACTTAGATAAAATATATAGAATATAATGTCAACTCAACGGAATTCTACGATTGTTGAGTTATTGTTAATTAGGTTGTGTACGAAATTAATTGATAGACTCCAAGATTTCATTTTCAGGAACATGTACAGATTTATGAGATGTAACTTGCCTGGTTCAAGGGACTCAGAATAATGAATTGCAATAAACCTGGAAATTAAAGGGTTTCAATGCACGTGATGGCATGGAAGAATAGTCTTCTTCTACCCGTTGTCACGTGGCAGGTATGTCGACTATATATGCATGCACCTGCCTCAGCCTATCCACCAATATTATAGCGTTTGAATGTAAAGAGAGAATTATGGAGAAGAAAAACAAAGTTGCAATTTCATGAGATATAAATACTATGGAATACAAATTCTTAATTTGTAGGAATATAATTATTGGAAATTTCAATTTCAGTGTTTAGTATTCATGTAATCAATTGAAAGGGAATATTCAAAATTATAAATCTAATAAGAACCAATAAAGTTAGATCTTTAATGGAAACTAAAAAATGTTGGCGTAGTTAGTTTTTGGAATAAATGGTTCATATTATTTTGATTTTAGTAATTTTTTTTAATTTCTTCTATTTTACCCTTTATTACATTATTTACTTTTCTTAAATACTCTTACCGTCCATCGATATAAACTTTAGTAATAAAATATTCTGTTAACTATTTATTATTCTTAACTTACTCATTGATTTTTATAAGGAAGATCTTAGGTTCGAACCGCATCCTAATAAAATTGACATAATTGTTAAACATATATTATGGATATGTTAGAGTATATTTAAAAAATACAATATAAAATTTAACATAAACTTTGGTCAAGTAATTAGCACTACAAGAAAAATGTTCATAGACAACGGTTAAAAACCGTTATTTATGAGGCTACATTTCTGTTGTTGAAGCCGGTGTTGTTGTAATTCCCGCGAAAAGACAACGGTTAAATAGAAAAGACAACGGTTAAAAACTGTTGTTTATTGAGTGTTGTTGAAGCAGATGTTGTTGAAAGTCACACACATAGACAATTGTTTTTAACTATTGTCTTTTCTAGAAAAGACAGTTTTTAACCGTTGTCTATTGAGTGTTGTTGAAGCAGGTATTGTTGTAAGTCCTGTGCAGAGACAACGATTTTTAACCGTTGTTTATTGAGTGTTGTTGAAATCTGTATTGTTAAAAGTCACGCACATAGACAACTGTTTTTAACCATTATCTTTTCTATAAATGACAACGGTTAAAAACCGTTGTCTATTGTGTGTTGTTAGATATATTTAGTAAATACAATATAAAATTTAACATGAACTTTGGTCAATTAATTAGCTAGAATCACACATTTGGCATTGATGAAATGGTACACCTAATAATAGTATATATTTAACACTTATGAGAAACTATGCTTATTATTATCGTCGTTTTGGGGAAGGAGGATTTGATTATGTTTTTGAATGTGCACTGCACCAATGCACTAAAATTGCACTGAACCGCACCAGAGGACTAGATCAGATCAAATCAAGAATTCATTTATGGCTGAAGTGGCAACCCGAGGAAGCATAATCACATTAATTAATAGGGTTTTGTATTGCAAAAACTATGCTTGGGTACTATCAAGTGAAGGTGCTTCCCTCTAAAATTACTATTGTACCAGTTAATCCAACATTTTTTCTAAATGTCATAATTATGCATTATTGAAATATTTACTTTTATGAAAAAGTTGATAATCTTGCATTGATATACGATAGGATACTGAATGATACTTTAATAAATTCTGAAACATTAATTTAAAAAATACACATTATTAGGCATTGGACTATTCGCGCAATGCGCCTATGGTAACTAGTAAGTAATATAAAGACCAAAATGATCATACTTATTATTGTAGTAGTAGTAGTCAAAATTATAATGCAATGGATTTGTTCTATGGACACTTTAGGTATAAACTTGTATCACTAGAACATATTTAATAGCTCCCAAAATTTACTTAACCATGCAACACTAAGCTTCATAAGCTCACATCCAAAAAATTTCATAAAATTAAAAGTACACAGCTTAATTAAACATAATAAAATATTAAACTTTTTAAATGCTTGCATCCAAAAAAATCATAAAATAGTGGGTAATATTGTCTCTAGGGTATTTTTTAAAGTTAGAAAAGAGAAGGCAATTTTGCCTCAATGGTATCTTTTTTTTTTTTTTTTTTTTTTTTTGGGAAAAGGCAACTTAATTCATTGAATCAGCAACAAGATAGTCAACAAGAAAAAACGGGGGAGTATCTAACCACTCCCCGCAACCTGGCTCAGAAACGGCCGCCCTAGCAACAAAGTGAGCGACGCGATTCGCAGATCGCCTGACAAAACCGAATTTGACATCATCAATCGAAGATGCCAATTCTTTAATATCATCTACAATCAAACCAAAAGCTGAACAAAAGGAAGTAGAAGATAAAACATTAAATAAAATTTGAGAGTCGGTCTCCACATCCACATTCCCCATGCCTGTGTCCTTCAACCAGCTTAAAGTCTCCCGCATGCTGACTGTCTCAGCCTCTTTAACATCAAACGCACTTGGTACATGCGCATTTTTTGCCGCCAAAAACCCACCCTCCTCATCCCGCAAAACCCATCCTATGCCCATAATATTCTGATCATGTAGAACAGCCACATCTGTATTAAGCTTAAGCCTTCCACGCACAGGTTTCTTCCATTTTGCCGAATGTCTGCTATCGCTAACATGCTGTGGAGATTCATTTGCTGCCCGCCAATTCAATAACAAAGCAGCTGCACACTGGATGACCATGTTATAATTAAAAGGAGACCCCTTCCAAACTTGTTCATTTCGACTACACCATAAACCCCAGCATGTCATAATAAAACTATCCAATTTATCACCATCCAAACCCTTGACACACTCAAAAAACCAATCAGCAAGATTATAGGTAGTAACATTACCTTGCGGCACGCCTAACTTCCACCATAACTTCTTGACCTCTGGACACTTAAAAAACAGATGACATGCAGATTCCTCCTCAGCCCTACACATATGACAATTGAGAGCACAATGAACATGGCGTGATAACAACGCATCGCGGGTCGGTAAGAAAACAGAAGCCAATTGCCAACAGAAAGTTTTAACCTTGGGTGGTACATGCAATGCCCAAATTTTATTCCAAGGTCGATCATCCACCACACTAGCCATAAGTCGTCGGTAGCAGGATTTGACTGTATAATTCCCCTTTGAATCCCAACACCAAGTCCACCTATCGGGAGGTTTGCGCCTGCTAATAGGAATATTTAAAATTAAAGTAGCATCGCGGGAATCAAAAATATCATTGACACAGTCCCTATCCCAATCCGTACCTTGAACATTCATTAACGACGCAACCGGAGCATTGTAAATAGACTCATGAAGCACAGTTTGTACATATGGATTATTCTCACTTGGTAGCCAAGCATCTTTCCCAATAAAAGAGTTCAGTCCATTACCTATACAGCGTCGACACCCTTCCCGTATGGTTTGTTGTACCGCAAGCATACCACGCCATATGAACGAAGGATTGCTACCCTCAGTCGCCTCCAGAAACGTAGTAGTAGGATAGTAGCGTGCTTTGTACACACGGGCAAGCAACGATAAGGGTTTAGTGATCAGCCTCCACGCTTGCTTACCCAGTAGCGCCAAATTCATCTCATGCAACATCCTGAACCCCATGCCCCCTTTTGCTTTAGGTGCACACAGCCCATGCCAATTTAGCCACCTAATTCCTTTCCCATTCCCTACCCTTCCCGTCCACCAGTACTCATTCATAACCGTCTCAATATCCCTACATACGCCAATAGGAAGCAGGAACACCATCATAGCGTACGCCGGCATGGCTTGAATAACATTTTTAAGCAAAACTTCTCGGCCTGCCCGGCTCAAAAATCTTGCATTCCAACTTCTTATTCTTGCTAGAATGCGATCTTTCAGAAAGCCTAGAATTTCCTTCTTCCTTCTACCCACCAAAGAAGGTAGCCCCAAGTACTTCCCCGCAGTATCCCCCTCACCCACTCCTAGGGTATTAGTCACGTCTTGCCGTATACTTGGTGACACATTAGAACTGAAGCACACTATCGACTTATCATAATTAATCTTCTGCCCGGAAGCTGCAGAGTAATCATCCAAGACAGACCGCATAGTTAAACACTCATGCGGATTAGCACGAAAAAACAGGAAGCAGTCGTCTGCGAACAACAAGTGAGAGATCGGTGGGGCGCCCTTAGCAACCCGCACCCCATGTAAAGCACCCACACTCATCCGCTTATCAATTAACGCACTCAACCCTTCAGCCACTAGCAAGAATAGGTACGGGGATAGAGGATCTCCTTGCCGGAGTCCCCTTTGCGGAATTATCGGCCCCAACTGATTCTATTCATGTAAAATATGGTAACTCACAGAGGACACAGATTCCACAAGAATGTCCACCCATTTACGTGCAAATCCCAATTTTAACAACATTGCCTCCACGAACTTCCACTCAACACGATCATAGGCCTTGCTCATATCCACCTTTAATGCAGCCACCCCCTCCTTCCCCTGAGTCTTCCTCTTTAAATAATGGTGCACCTCATAAGCAAGCATGATATTATCACTAATCAACCGCCCAGGTACGAAAGCGCTCTGGGCCGTTGATATGATCCCATCAAGTAGATATTTGAGTCGATTAGCACACACCTTCGCCGCAATTTTATATAGAACATTGCACAACGCTATCGGCCGAAGATCCATCATACTCTCCGGCTTTGCCTTCTTCGGGATTAACACAATATATGTGTCATTTGCCTTAACCGGAAGCTCAGCCGTTCCAATAAACGATCTACAAAAACTGGTGACTTCATCCCCTATGACGTCCCAAAAATGTTGATAAAACCCCGGGCTAAGCCCATCAGGACCCGGGGACTTATCAGGGTGCATTTGAAACACTGCGACACGTACCTCGTCAGAGCTTACAGGTCGTAGCAACATATCATTATCCCGCTGCGTCACCTTGGCCTCAATACAGTCCACCACTTCATGCATATCCCCTTGCTCAGATTTGAACAGTTTACTGAAGTAATCAACCATAACCTCGCCCATTTGCGCTTCCTCCTCAACCCAAACACCATCAGAGTTTTTCAGACCGTGTAACCTATTCCTCCTTCTGCGCGCCTTAATAGAGTTATGAAAAAATTTGCTGTTGACATCACCCCCTTTATACCAATATTCCTTAGCCCTCTGCTTCCAGAATATATGCTGCTGTTCTAGGAGAAAAAGTAACTCCTTCGCAACACGTGAATACTCAGCGAGACTGTACTGATCTCGGCTTCCTCTCAAATATTCCATCCGACGTTTACAGTTATCAATATTCCGTTGAAACTCCTTGTTATACGTTCGGCCCCATCGCCAAATATCATCACCACAGCATTCTATTCTGCGTATTAGGTCCAGTCCCCGTGTGCGGTCCCAGCTATGTGTCACAATCTCTCGGCATTTATCCTCCCGTAGCCACATATTATCAAAGCAGAACCTTTTACGTGTAGTCTGATGAATGAGAGTTACCGGCGTCAACAACAAAGGTAAATGATCGCTATAGGGGCACACCAGCGAAGTTGCCCGGGCACCATCAAACAAAGATAACCACGACTCCGAAGCTAAAATCCTGTCCAGCTTCTCCTCCACCATATTGTCAGTACCTCTCGATCGCTCCCATGTAAATTGATGTCCTTCAAATGGAAAATCTTGCAACCCGCAATCATACAAGGCTTGTCGAAAACCGGAAATCAACCATTCAGGGTGAGGTAATCAGCCCCGTTTCTCCGATTGATGTAAAAGATCATTAAAGTCACCCATAACAACCCACGGGAGGTCGCTATGTGCGGCAAGAGTTCGAAGCAACTGCCAAGAGTCCCGCCTTCGTTGTCTTTCGGGAAACCCATAGAAACCAGTAAACCTCCAGAGAGGCCTCCCAGCATCCAAAGAAAGATGAACATCGATATGATTACCCGAGAACCCCTTCACTTCTACCTCAATGTTATTCATCCACAACAAAGCCATACCCCCTCTGTGCCCGACTGCCTCTACCACAAACATACTGTCAAAGCCAACCTGCGCACGTACCAACTCCATTCTCCCTTTATCCACAAACGTCTCCATCAGAAACAACACTTTCGGCTTCTTAGCACGGACTAAGTCCGCAAGAACACGAATTGCCAGCGGGTTGCCAAGCCCCCGACAATTCCAGGATAACAAACTCATAATCCTAGGCGGGCTTGCATAGCAAGACCCGCCTCCACACCGTTTTTTGAAGCCGTATCCTCAGATTCCATGACCGTATCCTCAGGGCCTTGAACTGATGGCCCCTCACCAGAACGCCTTCGCTTCTGAACACTAATCTCCACTGTTGGAACAGCAGCGTGCTGAGCATCAGGATGAGAACCCGTAGCAGCACCGTTCCCTGTGTCCACAAACTCAGATTCTGCACCCCCCGCCACAGCTTCCATCGCAGGAGATTTCCATTTCTCCCGTTCCACATCAGTTTCAGGCGCAACCCACCGCTGTCCAGACGTTGGCGCTGAGCGCTTAAACCCCGCACGCATCCACGCCCCGTAGGGTTTCTCCAAATTACGATCAAACCCATTGACAAACTTAGGACATAGCCGGTCACCATGACCGATTACCCCACACAAGAAGCAAAAGGTAGGTAAACGTTCGTACCTGAAATCAATGAACGCCCACGTCCCATTATCCCTCTTCAACTTCATCTGCTTTTTCAGGGCTTTCGTTATATCAATCGCCACTCGAACGCGATAGAACAACCGAATGGATCCATCCCAGTTCTTCTCGTCTGTATGTATCAGTGTGCCCAGGAAGGACCCTATAGCCGAAACTACCATCTCAGACCTGAAGCCATGAGGTAGAGAGTGGATCTGCACCCAGAAATCTGCGTGATTGAGGACGATTTGATCTGGATCGCCCCCTAGCTGCACCCTCTGCATAACTAACAGGCATTGCTCAAAAGTCCACGGCCCATCAGCAAGGACGCGATTAATATCGGCCTCGTGATAAAAACGAACTAGGAACCTATGTGGCTGCACCTGTTTCATGGTAACGCCAAACATCGGTTGCCAAATCACCGCCATCGTTTCCTGAAAGAACGTGAATCGGATCTGCTTCTCGGTCACTACTCGACAAACCGCATAGTAAAACCCTCCCCCATCTGACTGTGTAACTGGCACATTAGGTAATTGCATGGATTGTTCATCATCGTCCACATCAGCTAACGTCAGGTTCTCACACATGTTCGTAATATCCGTCGTCGACATCGTAGCCCAAACGCGACCACCAGCCTCACCGGCAAAAAACGGGGAAAACCCTAGAAACCTCGCGAAGACGGCGAGAGAGAAACTCGAATTACTCAATGGTATCTTTTTTCTTCACAACCAATGCAAAATTAAAATACTAGGGGGTTTGGGATTCTAATTCCATAAAAGTTAGAGAATTACAATTCCCTCCCACCAAACGAAGAAATTTGTTTGCCATCGAAATTAAGTTGTAGTGGAATTCTAATTCCCTCCAACCAAACGGGTTATACATGTTTTAATCCATAGATAGCCATTGAATTGTTAATATTACGGTGAGGACTGATTTCAACCATTCATTAGTGTTCATCAATTGTTGAGGGTTTCGTATAAAAAAAAACAAAACACATGACCAATTTTATAATTATTGAAAACGTTTAACAGAGGAATTGATTTTATAATTATTGCAAACTTAAAAATTTAGTAATTGTAAGATCTCAACCTTTGATTTCTCAATATTGATGGTGTCAATGTGTCCATACTTTTTACAGAGGAAGGTGTTTTCACATCAACGCTCCCATATATATATAGTGAGTATTAGAATTTCCCGCTTGGGCAACTCAACTGGTCACAGGGGTGAAGTTTGATTGTCGGTGGCTAGATTGGATCGGGTTGCATTCCCCTTTGTTGTTGGGTAGACCCTCCGCTAATGACATTTGCTATCTCATGGGCTAAGGTTTGGAAGCTAAGTCTTACCCCCGGGGACCTGGTTAGTCCTGCCAATTGGATAGGGTCGGGATGCATTCCCTTTTGTTGTTGGGTAGACCCTTTGCTGATGAAATTGTCAATTTCATGGGCTAAGGGTTGAACGTCTAGGTCCGTCCTTCGGGGGACCTCGGTTGGTTCTACTGACAGCAGCTTATCTTTCAATGGCTATAGTGCATGTTAGACCTCTTGTGTCTTCTGGGTGAAGAACTTACCCTCACGAATTGGCCTGACCCCGCCTTATCGGCTAAAGCGTACATGCGGATCCGGGGAACGTTCATTTTGTGACTCTGGCGTTTTGGCGTATCTCGGGTTTAACTACGTGTAGGGAAAGGGTAGAATGAGTAGAAACTAGGAGCGTGTGTTTTTTGTAGTGTTACCCACAGACGGTGACAATGATGGTTTTGTTAGGATCGGGTCCACCACAAACCGGGTATGGAAGTATAGAACAGAAGTAGAAAAATAGTAGTATTATTTGTCGGAGCCCTAGCTAAAAAAAGTGCATACAAAGCTCGATATATCAACCCAAATAATGATAAATAATTCAAGCTAAAGCCCAAGTAGAGGATTAGGAATAATATTGTAGTCGTTGGGGATTGAACCATTGTGAATGGGTTAAAGGTTAGGATCACAAGCCACCAAGCTAAGGGTGCTATAATGATTCAAGGGATGTTTTCTAAAGAGGGTATAAGGGTGCCTATTTATAGTGTACAGAGCCTTCTAGATGGTTGACAAATGTACAACATCGGCTAGTCTTCAATCTTGGCTATACACATGCCCCCACTATATGGATGCCATCAATCTTTACACAGGTGAATAGAGCATTTTACCTTCTTGTATATGATATCTTGAGTGGCTTGGTTGGTTGGTATTTGTATTGTTATGTACTTATGTTAGAGGTCATGGGTTTAAACCTTATTAGTTGACCTTTGTTAATATTTTGCTTACTTTCGTACCCTTGTTGATATTTTGCTTCATTTCATACCCCCTTTCAACTTCTTTGGCGACCATTCTCTCTGTCACCCCTTCTTCAGTCAAGACTTTCCTAATAAAATGGACCCCAACCAATAAAACTACAAGACTAAGAAGTTTTTCCCTATTAAGATATATAAGTAAATTCACATTCCCTCCTAAATTTACGTCCTAATGTGATACTACTTATTGATTTTTTTTTTCATTTTGAATTTGATTATTGAATGGATTTCTTTTTTAACTTGTGGTATGATCAACATGTTGAAAAAAATTGGCTTAAATGACATTTAAAGTGACAATTATGTGGTTTTATTTTCGGTGGGGTCCACTTTTGATTAGGATCAGGTCAACGTGGATTCAGATTCTCCTAATTGAGATGATAAATTTGATATATTATACGTTCAAAATGAATAATGGGTGAATGCAAAATTGATTCTAAGAATGTACCGATTTAAGTTGAGAAAAATGATGTTGGGGAGACTTTTAAATAGCCTTTGTCCAACATTGGAAAGAGGTGCGCGCTTGCACTAGTATATATGTAATTAAACTTTATAAGGAGTTTGAAGTGTATAGCATAAAGGCTATTTCTGATGTACAACTGTGCAAATAAAATACTCTGTGACCTAGGCACATTGAATGTTCTTCTAAAAATTGACAGCCCATACAAGCTAAGGTGTTGCACGAATGCACATTCGAGTTTTAAGTTGAGAATTAACTTTGTAACATCATATCATATTTAATCTGATTAATTCTTCAAATCTTAAATTCATTTTTGAATACCGTTAGTGCTAGTGAATTTCACACATTTCCTATAAATATCTTGTTATATTTGAGTCAATTTTCTAAAACACCCCAAAACCACTGGCTTACTACTCCTACGAAATCTTTCTACTTTTTCTTCAACGAAATTTTACTTACATTTCACACAAAATTACGAAGTGTATGATAATCCATTGTTATCGACCGTTTATATTTCAGTGCTCAAATATAACATTGTAATCCATTGTATTTCGAGAAATTGACGTTTCAATGTTCCTAACACTATCGGGGGGAAGCAAATCAATTTTGAAAGAAAGTGTGAGCATCATATGCCTTCGATTGTTTTTGTAAAATATTATTGAAATCTGTAAGAATTATTTTTCATAAGTTATATTCCCTTGTTATAGAACATATACCACCTTGTAAAGAATAATGAGTATTTAAAAAAAAAAAAAGTTATATTCCCTTGTTGGTTTTTTTTGTTGGAAGGTATTTTTCCTTACACAACCAACTCATGAGCAACCAAAACTTTTCTTGTTCGGAAGTAATAAATTATGAGGTAAATTTAGGTGGAGAAAGCAACGTTTTTTCTGTAAGTTATGCCACCTAAATGAGTAAATATTATGTAATGATTGTACTAGGCGGAAATTATATATATATATATATATATATATATATATATATATATATATATATATATATATATATATATATATATATATATATATATATATATATATATATGGGATGCAAGTAGTGTTACATTTCCTATCAAAAATCACTATCTAATATGGAGTACTACATGTCATTATTTGGATTGTTTTTGTTTGATTTTTTTTTTGTTGGTGTACCCAGGGTTTCCACCGTCAGACACAACACGTCTTGTGGGTGAGACAGATGAGTGTTTGAGTGGAACTCTAAAATTGTATTATGATGATAATATCTAACAATACACCAGATAATAATATATACAATAGATAGCAGTAGACATATACTAGAAGACTACTAAGGCTGTGTTTGGAAGCCCGGAAAATGATTTCCGGAAATCATTTTCTGGGACTTTGGTGTTTGGCTACACTTGGAAAACCCAGTCAACGGAAAATAATTTCCGCCGTTTCATTTCACCATTCAACAACAACCGCAAACAAGGATTCCGGCGTTTCATTTCATCATTTTCCTCCCCTCGTCATCAACAACAAACAAGGATCTCCGGTGACAGTGAATGAGCAGAATGGCGACGAAGTTGAGAGCACCCACCTCCGATGGCGTCAGGCAGAACAGAGCACGGCAACCGGCAGCAGCAACGTACGTGGTTTCCAGTCCTCTGGCGTTGGTCCTCGACAACGTACAAATCTCCGCCGAACCTCCATAGATTCCGACCTCAAGAAGCAGCGGCGGTGACTGGCCCTTCTTCCACTTTCCCCTGTTCTTCGTACCGACAGCAGAGTTGGAACAGTGGACTCCCTTCTCTGGTTATAGCAGTGAGTGATGGGTCTGTAGGGAATCATATTCCTCGCCGGAAAATGTTGCCGGAGGATGAAGCGGTGAACCCTGGAAAGTTTGTGCGTTTTTTTAATCAAGATTTTTCTGCGCTTGTGGGTAGGAAGATCTGGTTTCGACTGTTTTTCTCTATCACAACCAGATCTATTTTTTTTTTTTTTTTGAACTCCACATCCATATCTGTTTCTTCTTTATAATATTTATAAAAATATTATTATAAATATTTTAATTATAATTAAACAATTAAAAATATTATTTTAATATTATTATAAATATTTTAATTATAATTAAAAATATTATAATTATAATTCAAAATATTATAATTATATAATTCTACTCATTTTCCAGAAAATGAACCAAACACATCATGGCAGTTTTCCAAAGTACATCCAAACACGGAAAATGAACTCATTTTCCCGAAAATGACTCATTTTCCAGAAAACATTTTCCAGAAGTCATTTTCCTGCTTTCCAAACACACCATATGTGACCTAATACACCCCCTCAAGCACAAGGTTTCGAGGAGACAACATTAAACTTGGAACGGAGAAGACCAAACCGAGAGGAAGCAAGATGTTTTGTGAAAATGTTAGCAACCTAGTCCTTAGTAAAAATAAAATTCACCTACAAATCACCGGAAGCCACCTTATCACGGATAAAGTGGTAGTCCACCTCTACGTGTTTCGTCCTAGCATGAAAAACCGGGTTGACACAGAGATAGGTGGCCCCTAAGTTATCACACCACAATTTTGGAGTAGTACCCGAGTGAAGACCAAGCTCCTTTAGCAACGAGACAATCCAAGTAACCTCCTATGCAACATCAGCTAGAGCCTTATATTTAGCCTCAGTGGAAGACCGCACTACAGTACGCTGCTTACGACACACCCACGACACTAAATATCAACCAAGAAAAATAGCAAACCCACTCGTACACTTGCGACCTGTGGGATTACCAGCTAATCCGAGTAAGAAAAGGCATGTAAGTCAGCAGACTCTGAAGAAGACAATTGTAACCCATAATCCATAGTAGCTTTCACATACCGCAACACACGCTTAAGCATTATCTAATGCGAGACCATAGGTTACTGCATATGCTGACACAACATATTCACAGCAAACGACAAGTCCGGACGTGTCACTATGAGATACTGAAGTGCTCCTACTAGGCTCATATATTGCGTCAGATTGTCAAACAGATCATCAGACACAGATTGAGATCGAGACACCGAGAGTGGTGTGACAAGTGGCTTGCAGTCAGTCATCCCCACGCGCTTCAAGATGTCAGATATATACCTGCACTGAGACAAGAGCAAACCACCATCAAAGGAAACAGTTTCAATACCGAGGAAAAAACTAGGAGTGCTCAGATCTTGCAACTTAAACGCCGAGGCTACATGCTGCATGAGGTGAGACACCGGGGAAGAATCACTACCCATCAACAATATGTCATCCACATAAACGAGTAAAAACACCTGAGACTCCGCTCAAGCATTGTAAAACAGAGAAACATTAGTCTTGGACGCTTGGAAACCTACAAATAGCAAGCAATCATGCAATCGTTTAAACCAAGCTCTAGGAGCTTGCTTCAAGCCATACAGAGAACGCTGCAGAAGACAAACATGATATGGAAAGGATGGGTTAGAGTATCCTAGAGGCAGTTACATGTGCTCTGTCTCCTCCAAGCGGTCATCCAAGAAGACATTATGCACGTCCAATTGCCTAAGGGTCCAGCCACGAGACAAGGTAAGAGAAAGTAACAAACTTACCGTAGTAGGCTTAACAACCGGGCTGAAAGAATCAAAGAAATCCTCCCCAACTTCTTGATTGAAACCTTTGGCCACTAACCGAGCCTTGTAACGCTCCACTGAGCCATCAGCCTTGCGTTTAGTTCGAAACACCCACTTGCACTCGACAACATTCATACCAGGGCATTCCGGAACCAAGCTCGAAGTATGATAGTGAACCAAGGCATTGATTTTCTCGTCCATAGCCGTGCGCCACTCCGGGTGAAGCACCGCCTGAGAGTAACAAGTCGGATCAGCTGTAGCTACTAAAGCCTAAAAACGACCATCCGGAAGCATGTGACGAAAAACCATCGAGTGAGTCCGATGTTGCGGCCTACCCGAACCCCGCCATCTCGGCGCACGTGTAGAGATATATACATGACGCTCAGCAGGACCACCATCAGTAGAATTACCATCACCACTAAAACCAACACCCACATGTGACGAACAAGACAGAATTGGATTAGCAACCGGGCCCACACCCCACAGTTCCGACGAAACACCACCAGTAAAAGCCTACACACGGAGAGGACATGGCGACAGATAAACATTTTCCCCGTATGTAAGTCCATGTAACGGTAGCCTTGAAACGACTGTGGATACCCAAGAAACACACACGGAGAGGAACGATAAGCAAGTTTATGTTTATTATATGGACGAAGATACGGATAGTAGAGACACCCAAACACACAGAAAAAGGAATAAGTAGGGGATGAATGAAACAACTTAGAATAAGGACTAAGCATGCCAAAGTAGAAGAGAGCAACCTATTAATAAAAAACACAACAGACTCAAACACAAAGTCTCAATATTTAAAGGGAGCAAAACACTGGCAAATAGGGCAAGCCTCGTCTCAACAATATGCCGATGACAACGCTCTACCCATCCATTCTGCTCGTGTGTGTAGGCACATGATTAACGATGTGAAATCCCAAGGGAGGCAAAAATTATCCCTAATTTTTGGTACTCACCCCCTAAATCATACTGAATCGACTTGATTTTGCAAGAAAATAAGTGCTCAACCACTAAACGGAAATGAAATGAAAACCGTCTTTAGACAAAATAGGCATGTTGCCCCAAATATCAGTATATACCAATTCTAATACAAAAGAACTTGAAGTCTCAACACGAGATAATGGAAAACGTGACGCTTTGCCTAACTGACACGAAGAACATAAACTAGTAAATGTAAAATCTAATGTGTTGACTGGACATGATTGTAAGACTCGATTCAAGACACGGTAATGCGGATAATCCAAACACTTGGGCCAAACCCCAGAAGAAGCACAAGCGGACAAAAATGCAACAGGAAACACATGTAGTTGTAGCGAGTAGAGCCCCCTCGAGCTCGAACCTCTAAGTAGAACCGCATTGGTAACCAGATCCTTGACAACCAAAAAATTAGGGAAAAATTCAAAAGAAACGTTATTATCACGAGAAAAGCATTGGACAAACAATAAAGAATTTGACAAATGTGGAACAATTAAGACATTAGACAATTTTAAGGATTTTGACGAAGGAACTAAAGCATGGCCAATACGAGAAATATGCAAACCTTTACCATTGCCCATGCGAAGCGTATCCGTGTCGCAATACACCTCAAAGTTCGTCACACTACCCTCTAAAGGAGTAGCATGATGCGTAGCGCCCGTATCGGGAAACCAAGACACTGAAGCATCAAAAGACTGCCCAGTTGTCACATTATGAACCTGTGGCTCAACATACTGCGTGCCAAACCTGCGATAGTAGTGAAGAGCAGAATGTCCATGTGACCTACAAATTTGACACCTAGGTCCCCTGCCATTGCGACCACCTCACCAATAACCAACCTGCTGGCCACCACCTCCTCGCCAAGGCCCTCCGCCGTTCTGCCTACCGCCATGACGGGCCACCATCACTACTTGATCATCAGCTGATAGATAATCGTCGCCGGAGATGAACTACTACACCACCAGAAAATCCTAAAGTTGCGCGATGGTCACCAGTGTTCCAGATGTGAAAAACTTGACGCCCCATCACCCTGAATTCTGGACTCAACCCTCTAAAGACGTACAAATTTTGTTTGTCGAGGGAAATCGGACGACCTGCCGTGGGGTGCTGTCTACTTGAGGTATTGCGATGGGGTGTTGTCTCCCTATCGAAGACCTTGTAGCTGACTTAGCAAGCCTAGAGCTCGAGCACGCGTAGTGTAACTGAAGGCATTCTCTATTGCAAGCCAAACAGCCTTCGATGTTGTGCGTCCAACAATGAGATAGATTGATTCTTCAGATAGGGATGAGACCAGCATGGAGAGAATGGACTGATCTTGTTGCACCCAGGCGGCGTGAGCTTCATTCACCACTGGAGGGACACCATCAGCAACGAGAATCATCTCCGGATGGCACGGAGTAGAGCCATCAAGGTAGCCAAGTAAGCATTGACCACGGAGGAAGGGAACTAGCTGGGTACACCAGAACATATAGTTCCGTGAAATCAGTTTGATTGAAACGAAGTGATGAGCCGACGACATGGACGGCGGAGCAACCGCTGGAGCAACAAACTGGCCACCATCCATAACGGTGCGCTCGGACAAAGCGTCGGAGTGGGTAGACATCATTCAGGATTCGAAACGTAGCGACTGATACTAGATGAGCGTTTGAGTAGAACTATGGAATTGTATTATGATGATAATATCTAACAATACATCAGATAATAATATATACAATAGATAGAAGTAGACATATACTAGGAGACTACTAAGTGACCTAATAAGACAATTGGTCTGGAGATTTAAGACTGCTCCATACCCAAAACTGATGATCAAACCGCTTGTTGGAAAAAATGGCAATAAATGGCATTTTAAGTGGCCATTTTGTGGTATAAATATATGTAGGGTCCACATCCGATTTGGGTCGGGTCAAAGTGGATTTGGATTCTTCGTTCTTAGACGAAGAGATCGATATATTATACGCTCAAAATGGATAATGGGTGAATGAGAAATTGGTTCTCAAAGTAGACCCATTGAGATGGAAAAATGTGGAAAAGCTTAAGTAGCTTT
>CP025649.1:13933589-14109505 GCA_003576665.1 Ipomoea trifida
TCCTGGAATTTTTCCTTGTATTTCTTTTGTTGTAATCCTTCGTGGATTATTATTTCTTGTAATATTTGTTTTAGTGGATTTTCTATTTCGTCCATTTTCTTGGGTATTTCGAGAATTGTTTCCCAACACCGCTGACCTTTGGTTAAGGATGAATGAGCCATTTCTACTCAATCACACTCCAGGCTTTTATTTTATTTATTATATAGAGTTTTTAATAATTTGTAATAGAATCAACCAATTTATAAGTAATTAATGAAAAAAATAAAGACTTATATCGTTTATCACGAGCATGGGTGAAATTATATAGATTATTATAATATTAATAGAAAAACCTATTATATAAATGGAATGAAACATATATTCTTAGGTGAAGATGGAAACTCACTATCAAGGTTTGAATGTGTGCACTTGGTAAATCTTAATTCGCAAATTACACAAGAAATTAAATAACACTAAAAAGATTCTATGTGATGAGTTTGACGAAGAGATTGTTAGCAAAAAATGTGCTAGTAACTTTTGCCAAGGACCTTGTGGTCCAATGGCATCAAACCCTTCCCTTTATACGAGAGGTGGTGGGTTCGAGTCTCACTCTTGTGCTTCAACTTTGAGAAAGTGGTTATGAATAGATACTCCATTCTAGACTATGTTTGGCAAACCTAGCTGAAATTTGAAAATATATAAAGTAAAAAAAATATTTATAATTCATAAGATTAGTTATACAAAAATTAATGTTCAAACATAAATATCAACCTAAAATTACAACCAAACATAATGAAAAGAAAATGTCAAAAGGGTTTTAATTGAGAGGGGTAAATGATGTCATTTATTTAAAATAATAAGGATAAAGATGGAAAAAAGTTAAAAAGCTACTAGCTTATTTTGAAAAGCTACCCCAATTAGCGTTTTAAAATAAGCACTTATTTTAAGCTACTAGCTTATTTTGAGAACATTACCAAACAGAACTTATAACTTATTAGTAGCTTAAAATAAGCTATAAGTTCCGAAATAAGCTTTGCCAAATAGAGTCCTAATGGAGTTAGTAGTATTAAAAAAAAAATTATTATAATTATTTTCTATCGACTCGGCTACCTTTTCAAAGCAATGCGGACATATTTGGTTTCATTAAATATGGTAATTGGTAAGGAGAAAAGTCAAAAGTAAAAAAAAAAAAATACTATACATTATATTATTTGAATGATTGGAAGGATATGCTTTTAAAATGAAATATCAATCTTTCTTTATGACCTTTTTTAAGACCTTAATCATGAGATTGGAAGCTAATGTCAAAATCACAAGTCATGCACAACATTACCTTTTTCGCTCTACATTAGATTTTATTATTGCACAGTAATTTTCAAATCAATTCGTACGGTCTGTTCTTCATCATTACAATTTACAATATTACTTGCCGGTTTTAGAAGAAACTTTTACATGTAAATTTGAATTGTCCATAATAGGCTCCTGCTGGGAAGGAAGGGATATTTTATGGCTCCCTTAGTCTATTTACCATCATTAATTACCGCGGACTCTCATTAAGTTAATTTTTATTTTTCTCTTTAAATGATACATTCAAAACAATTTTCTTACTATTATTTTAAGTGATGAGAAAAATTCGAAACAATTATCTGAAAACGTGTATTAGGCATGGTTAGTCCAATGACTTTGTTAACATTGTGACATTTGATCATATATTACAACTTTTATCGTATTAATTTTAATTTTTTGAAGCAATATGGTAGTTTGATCATTTTTAAAATTCTATTCTTGTTTTAAAAATGCTCATAAATGGCATAACAAACAATATATATAACAATAAAAAATCTAATTTTCATTTTAAAAAAATGTCTATCAAATTATTATTTATTATATATATATTTTATGAACAATTTTTCATTAAGAAGAGGATAATAAAATTTTAAAATATTGAATTATCATAAAAATTAGCATTAATTTAATGAACATTGTAATATAGGACCAAATATAATAATATTATTAATAAAGTCATAAGATTAAACGGGGTTAAAATATTAAAAGTTGAAACTAAATGTGATGATCTTTCAAAATTTATAAGACTATAATAGGAATTTTCTCTACATTTGTAATGTTAAATTATAAAGTCTTTCATTATTATTATTATTATTATGGAAAGACGAAAGAAATTTGCAGTCACTATTTGAAGGTATGTACTGAATAAATATCATTCTTGTATAATAATTTACAAATAACACATAGAGGTGATGAAGAGACAAATTATTGGTTAAAAGACCGTTTTAAATTCAAAGAGTCTCTTTTGAATATCAATGGTTAAAAACAAAATGCCCTTTTAGGCTCCTAATTACCTTTGAATTGACCACGATGATCAAACATTTTTATTGGCTGACAAAACTTAATTAAAAGGTAATATGTGTTGGGTTAATCAATATTTTTAAAATGTTTGCATGATTATTCACTTTGCATTATTTTATTATTATGAGTTTTGAGTTGTTCGGAGAAAAAAAAGAAGTTATTAACTGGAATTAATTTAATATTCATATTTGACAGTGCGCATTTTCAAATATTAATATTTTATTTTATATGAATTATATTTATTTTATATTTTAATTGGAGTGGTCTTGATTTGAATATTGATCAGTTCCAATTTAATATTGAGTTAAATTAGGGCTCAAATTCGAACCCAATCAAAATGCATGGGGTGAATAATGTGGATGTTGAGATGGATGCTTTACAATTTCTTCAAGCTTTTTATTCTGAATATTTTATGTCTTCGTTTGATTTAGTTGTTAGTGATAGTAAGAAAGCTGCTAGTCTTTTAGATAATATTCGCTTCAGTTTTGTCAAGCGATCTACAATTCGCGTCACCCATGTTATTGTTAGGAATTGAAGGCCGTTTCTTTATTAGGTTACAAGGATTGGCGTTTTAATCTTCCTAGTTTTGTTATGGATTTGTTGCAAGTTGATTTAATGAATTAAGTTATTTCCTTTAAAAAAGGGAGATATTTTTATTTAAAAAAAAATCTTATAAGTTATAACTACTCTATAACGTAACGTTTAGTTCAAAGAATAAAAATAATGAGAGAAAATAAAATTCTGATAAGAATGGAATAAAAAGTAAATAGAATAAGAATAAATGAATAATATTCTATTGTTTGGTTCACAATGGGAATAAACATGGGGTTATAGAAGAAATCATATTATTGCATATGGTTAGACAAGAGAATAGAAAATGAATATCATTTAAATAATCAGAATACTCCCATTCAAAATAAAACACATGAATTAAATATATATCATTTCAAGAGCAATTCTAAATAAAAATAGATCAAAAAAACAAAACAATACTGACGAAAATTAAAATAGTACACTTTACACGAACTGAGTTTCTCTAGCTTGTGTATTTTGTGTGTGTGTGTATTCGCGTTCATATGATAACATCAACCCACATAAAAACTATGGACAAATTTAGACTATCCATTTAGAAGAAATGTGTGGCTGTGATTTTATGATTTTTATTATGTTTTTAAATTACGATAATTATCATATGGATAATTTGAGTTATTTACGTTTGTTATATATATATATATATATATATATATATATATATATATAGAGAGAGAGAGAGAGAGAGAGAGAGAGAGAGAGAGAATGTTATATGGTTTTTGGGAAGGAATTTAAAGTAGGTTCGAATTTCCTTGTTGATGTACTCTCCTTATTTGTGTTGAGTTCTTTTTTCATGTTGTTTTAGATTTTTTCTTCTTCTACGTTTCTTTTATTCAACTATGGACTCAACTTCATTTTTGTGTTTTTAATTTTCGATAGAGTATAATATTATCTAAATTTGTGATTAACCTATGTGTAGTTTTCACGGGCAATGTATTGGTGTGCTTTGTAGCCTTCGTAGTTGCGCATTTGCACTGTAATTCCTCATTAAGTTGTTGGGTTTTTGTCGTATGTGTGCATCTCGCTGTGGCCTAGTGCGCACTTTGTGTTTATGTGATGTGTATGTGCATTGTAAATTTGGCTTGTGTGCACTATATTGCATATGTGTGCACATTTACTTGTAGTGATGCATGATGTGAACGTGTGCATTTCAATATGAACGTGTGCACAATGCAATTCTAAAGTGTGCACAGTGCAATGATGAGTGTGGCGTGTGACTTGTGTGCCATAAAAACAAAATAATGATACAAAAGGAATTAACAAACATAAATAATGGCAAAATAGAAAATAAATTGTCCCCACCAAAATGGCGTTGGTGAACAGTGCAATGCCATATGTTGAAAATGAATTTTCCCCACCAAAATGACACCTTATTGGAGCAGTGATTGCACCAAATTTTCCCACCAAAATGGCATTTGGCGCCTTCTTTGGAGAAGGCCTCACCTAACAAAATGAACTTTAAATCCAAAATAGTCGAAGCAGTGGGGATTAGAGAAGCACTTAGCTGGGTCAAAAGTCCAGAATTGGACAATCTTCAAGTTGAGACAGATGCACTTGAAGTATTTTGTGGAATTAACGCTCGTATTATAAATTCTAGTTTTGATATAATCATTAAGATGTTAAAGAAATAGCAAACCAATTCATCAATATATGCACTTTACATGTTAAACGGTCTACAAATATGGTGGCTTATTTATTTCCTAAGAGCGTCATTTTCAAGTCAGACTGTAAGAAATGGTCTAACATTCCTTCTCTTTCTGTGTATGAAGCTCTAAGCTTTGATATATATTCTCCTTATTAATGAAAGTTAGTTTTTGTTTAAAAAATAAAATAAAATAAAAAAAACCATGAACTTTATAGAGTTGATATATGCATGCATGTGTGTGTATGTATATGTGTATATGTGTGTATGTATGTATTATGTATATGAACACATTCAGCTTATCTATACTTGTTTTGTGTTTTAGTCTACACATATATTTGTTTGAATGGTGTTTTAATTTTGACATTTCAAATGGCTTTTAGGGTGGTTTCCAAAAAAATATGATAAATTATAGTTGTGCCAGCTAAATGGAAGTCTGGAGGCTAACAAACTGAATTATATATCCCAGCCTTATTACAGTGGAATAATTCAATCCATTCTCCAACAACCTCAGATCAGTCCACAACATTATTAAACAATTAGAAAAAAAAATTAAAGGAAACCCCCAAATAAATAATGCAACATTATTCTTTTCAACACTGCATGCATTGTATTTACACAAATTGTAGACACAATCTTACACAAAATCATTCCTTTTAAAGATCCATTTTTCTTCAACCATACAACTAATGGCCAAAAGAGCCAATGGTTTGTTAGTGAAGTTGGTGTAATATGTTCACTTTATTTAAAATAATTTCGGATCGATATATCTTATCAACAATTTATCTTGGACATATCGGTATGTATACGACATATACGTTTTAATTTGTTCAATTCATTCAAAGTCGAAAGTTTTATTGTAAATGTTTCTAGAAGTCGGTATATGTTTTAAACATGTTCATATTTTGGTGTTTTTTCTGAAATTCAGAAATAATCTTTTAATTTTCTGTTTTGCTAAAAATTATAAATTTCTATATTTTTTGTTTCATTCATTTTTTAAAATAATAACAAAAATCTATTACAAATTTATGTTTATATAATATTAATTATTTTAATAATGATAATAATTATTATTTATATTAAAATAAAATTATAAATTAAAATTTATAATAGTTATAAAGATTCACAATAACTTTAATAAAAAGATGTAAATAAATAATTTTTAACTTTCTTTTTGAGTACTGTTGACTCTAATTTGGAAGAGTCAGAATTATATCGCTCGACCACAAGGTATTTGGCAAATAATTTTTAACTTATAATAATAATAATAATAATAATAATAATAATAATAATTATTATTATTATTATTATTATTATTATTATTATTATTAATATAAAAATTGATAGATAGAATATCTATGAACTAAAGAGATTGAATTGATAAGAAAACTTACATTTAAAAAAAATGGTTGTGGGTTAGGACAGCCTGGGCAGGTCAAATTAAGATTATTATTATTAGGCATGTACTAGTTTGACCCATATTTAATCAAGTATTGATAAAATGTATAAACTGTAAATTTAAAAAAAAAATTGAGGAAAAGAATTTTATTCTTAAATTTTTTGAGTTGTAGGTCAGGCTGATATTTGTATTGGTTGGTCCAGTCTAACCCAACCTATATTTTAATTGTGCATTAATAAATGTAATAACTCTAAACTAAAGAAATTGAAGAAACAATTTCATTTTTTTTTAATCTTTTAGATTGTGGGCTGGACGGACCCACTTTTTTATTGTTTGTCTCGACCCAACATGATACATATTTTAACTCAATCATTATGCCATGGATCATGATATATCTTATAAGGTGAACCATTGATATTAGGTACATTTTTATTATATTGAACGTACATTTATATTACATTATTAAAGGATCATTTTCTATTGCAACCAAAGACTTGAATTTTTTTTTTAATTTATAAACGGGCGCTAAAGAAAAAAAACGGATGGTTTTAATTTTCTGAATAAACAATTAATATTTTCTTTATTATATTGAATGTACATTTTTAATACATTATTAATGGTTTTAATTAATATTTTCTTTATTACTATACCCTACTTGTAGTTAGGAACTTTAAGGGGAAATTAACTTCAAGAACAGAAAATTTCAACGACGTACATTCATTCCATCCCCTCATACTTTACTAGCATTTAAATATGAAAACTGCTCTGCACCATCCATATTCGATCACTTCCAACTCCCCAACTTTTCTTTCCAAATCAATGTTATCATTTTTGGGAATTTTTTTCAACACTATACATACATATGTTGTATTCTTAAAATAAAGTGTAGTGGGTTTGATTTGCAAATTTTACGAGTTTGATTTTTTGAAACACTTTTTTCGGTCAAGTTTGTTACACAAAGTTTTTCTAATACAGTTTACCTTTTATATGTGGTTTGCATATTATTACATAGGAGTAATGCGCGCACTTATTGCTCATCTTTAAGTAATGGCTGCGAATTCCTTTGTTACCTAAGAAATATGTGGTGAGGTAAATTGATAGTTTATTAAAAGCCATGTAACTCATTCAATATGCAACATTAACACGACGCTTAGTTGGGAAGAAAGAATTAGGGAGGAAAGTAAATTGTAATTCAGTGAAAAAGAATAAGGTGAGAACATGGTTGCAGTAGGCGCTAGGCGCTAGTCAGGACTAGCGCCTAGCGCCTAGACAGTCTAGGCAGTGCCTAGGTGAAGACCTATAAAAACAAAAAAATAGTGCATGTGTCGGTGCATGTCATATATTACATTATATATATATATATATATATATATATATATATATATATATATATATATATATATATATATATATAAAATAAAAGAATTAACAAGGACTACTTGCCCGAGTTAACTCGGCTAACTCTACTGAGTCAGACGAGTTAGCTCGGACGAATTTGGTCAAGTCGGCCACCAATTCGGCCTAGTCGGCCGAGTTAGGCGCTAGGCGGACGCCTAGGGAGCAGTTCGCCTCGGCGTAGGGGTGCCTAGTGCCTAGGCGGACGATTTTTGCAACAGTGGGGGAGAATAATGTAGGAATTCAAATTAGTTGCGTGGGGGGAATAGAATTATTGAAAATGAGAAGGAAAGTAGTCATATAAAGACTAAAATGTCCTCAGGTAATAATAATAATAATAATAATAATAATAATAATAACCAATTGTACTTTTGTCATTTTTTTTTCCTTTTTTCCTTTTACACAACCATTAAATTGCAATTCAAAAAAAGGACGGAATTGCGATTCTGATGAGTGGAATTGCAATTCCCTCCAACCAAACATTGTAATTTATCATGCCGTTGAATAAAGTACGAAATGAATTTCAACTACATCCAACCAAACAATCCAACCAAACATTCCATCAGAGCATTTCCAACAATGACACAAAATGATTTTTCTCTAATTTTTTGCGTGAGATGGAAAGAAAGACGGTAAGAGAGGGCCAGAGGGGAGCGATGTACCTAGCGGTAATGTGGGTATTTTTGACTTTGTGGGTCTCATCCAAAAAAAAAGAAGAAAAACACGCGCGCACACACAAAATTGGTGCACATTTTGCTTACCAGTAGCACCCATTGGGAGCGTACAACATTGTAGCATTCTCATAAATATTTTTATATAAATATTACACACCCTGTCTTATTATCTTTTTGAGTCCACTCATAATATTTTATGCACCGCCGATGTATAGATGCTATACACTGGCGGTGAATGAGAAGATGCCACATCATTAAAAGAAAGGTCAAAATTAACCGAGCCCTTTTTTGCAAATTATTTTAAACATGTATTTTATTAGGAAACTTTTTATTTCTAGTTAGGCGGTCATTATCGCTGCAAATTTAGCATTGGCAATGTGACATGGCAAGAGAGAAAATTATTTTTTTATTTTTTTTAAGCTTATGCGTATTGACAATGGAGAGAGAATTGGCTAAATTAGCAATAGGAGAGAGAATTTGCTAATCTGTCATGATGCACCTTTTGTTTACTTTTTTATTTTGATGATGTAGAATAAAGAGGGATAATTTGCAAATTTGATGATGTGGGAGTGGGACCCATTTTAAAAATATGTGTAATAGTGTTAAAAATATCAATTCATGTTTATCCAGGGCACACTATTGGATAGTAGCTGTAATTTTCCTCGTCACAAAAAAAAAAAACAAACAAAAACAAAAACAAAAAAAAAAATCTTTTATTTTTTGAGAAACATAAGAGTAATTCTCTATTAATTTATCCCATAACTAGTGAAGTTCGGATATATTTATAAGTAATTTATTATGAATAATGTGTTATGATTAAATATTTTTTCAAACATTTCTAATGTGTTAACTGTCTTCTTGTCAAATTAATATTTTCAATTATGTTTTTAATTAGTTAAGATTTTGTTGAAATTGAAAAAAAAATGATTTTTAAATTATTATTGATAGTGATACGAAACTTAATATTATATTGTTCAAAGTAAAATGTCCTACTATGTTATAATATGATAAAAAAAAGTTTAAATTTAAAATGTCATATTTTAAATTGTGATAATATACAAATATAGTGACATATAAATAATAGAATTTAATTCAAAATTAAATTAAGTATTAAATAAATAATTTTTTCAAAAAAAAAAGTATTAAATAAATAATAACTAACTTTATCTGATTTCAAATACAACCAATAAGTTGAATACAAAAATTTAGTCAATAGAGTTCTAGAGGAAGTAAACAATAGAAAATAATCTTTAAATATGTAATGAAAAAAGATAAAATATTATTTTTTAAGGATTAATTGATAAAATGGCCATGAGTTACTTTTGATTTCTATTTTTAATGAAATTGCTTGGTCCAATAACGAATTATATGGCAAATTAGAGTGAACATGATCACATTTAGGTAGTACTCAAGGATTTGGGAGAAATGGAATGTAACAAAAATGAATTACAAAATCATCCAAATTAAAGATTATCAATAATATGTTTCACTTTAAAAAGTTTATATTTTTAATAATTAAATAAAGACATGCCCCTTTGTCCATTTTATGTGTTTAGTTCGGTTGAAGAGACTTGATTGGAGATATTTACAATTCAATTTTCATAATATTAAGTTTAGTATTAATATTTAAAATTTATATATTTAAAAATTACATTAAAAATAATATTAAACAGAAAAATTGAATTTAAAAATAAGAGAAGAGAAGAATATTAAAAAATAAAAAGCAAACAAATAATTTGTTTGACCAATAAATAATAAATGTGATGTGTAAAATGAAATAAATGAAGTATTTATTTGAATAATGTAAAATTTTAGAACATATAACATAAATCAAATATGATTTAGTTTTCAAAAAAAAATCAAATATGATTTATTTAATTTAAAAAATGGACTAGGCGTCTAGGCTTGTTGCATTTTTCAATACATTCTTGCAGCTCTAGTTAAGACTGTAATAGAATTGCTTTATTTTTATCAAACAAGATGCTGACACATCTGACATTGGTAAGACAAACAATTCATCCACTATAAGTTTATACATTTAATTTGTTGCACTTTTCCACGCTAGACACTTATTTTTACTGCAAGGGTGAACAATAATAAATGTTAAATTGTTTCAAAAAAAATAATAATAAATGTTAAATGTTTTCTAAAAATAATAATAATAATAAATGTTAAATGTAGTTGTAAGCTATATTTGGTAAACCTAATTGAAAAGGTAGTTAAAAGTTAAAAAAAATTATAAGCTAGAAGGTGAAGAGCTGTTAAACTAATTGATTATGCTTTAAAAGTGTTCATAAAATTTAAATAGTTTTAACTTTAAATATGTTTGAATTAAAATTTAATATTTTGAAATGACACTATTAGCATAATCATGATCTAGTATCTCATAATGAAGTAACAATATTGTTGCGAATCTCCTTCATCTCAATAGAGGTCTTACTTAAATTTTCGTTGATGGAGATATTACTACTTGGAGAAGAGAAAAAGTCAAAAGGGTTTTAATTAGGAGATGTAAATGATGTCATTTATTTAAAATAATAAGAAAGATGGAAAAAATTAGGAAGCTACTAGCTTATTTTTAAGTGAAAAATTACTTATTATAAGAGAAAATATAATACTTTTATGAAAAAAGTAATACTTTTACATCAAAATATAAAAGTATTACATTTGTCTTCAAAAATATTATGCTTTCCCTTAGAGCAAATACCAATTTCGGTCCCACGACTATTAGGAAAATGACAATTTTGGTCCACATGTTTAATTTCTATCAATTTTGGTCCACGACTATTGTTTTAGTACCAATTTTGGTCCCACGACTATTGTTTTAGTGCCAAAATTCATCGCGCCGATCAACCATTCGTTTAAAATGTGCCGAAATCTAAAATTTTTAAAGGTATTTTCGTCCTTTTCAACTCAATATCTCAATTTGAGCATGAATAAAGAGATTTAAGCCCTAAGGTTGATCACAATTCACAGTTTTCCTTCTCAAATTAAGGTAAAATGATGAGAGAAACTGTGAATTTTGGTTTATCTTAGGACTTAAATCCATTTATTCATGCTCAAATTGGGATATTAAGTTGAAAATGACGAAAATACCTTTAACAATTTTAGATTTTTTGCGTGTTTTAAACGGATGGGTAACCTGTGCGATGAATTTTGGCACTAAAACAATAGTCGTGGATGAAAACTGGTACTAAACAATAATCGTGAGACCAAAATTGGTAAAAATTAAACATGTGGACTAAAATTGTCATTTTGCTAATAGTCGTGGAACCAAAATTGGTATTTGATCATTTCCCTTATAAATAATAAACAGTTTATTCATGATTTAGTATTACATATGCATGATAACCCGACCCGACCAAATGTTACCCAAATGAAAATATATGTGAGTACAATATATACAACATTTTGGCACTGACCTAATTATTCAGTACTTTCTTGGTAAATTTAAACCTAATCAGACCAAACTATTATTCTATATATCAAGTATCAAATTCATAGTCCGCATAGATAGCTCAATTGGTCAATAAGTAAAATTTGTCACAAAAAAACCAATGAACGCGCGTCTCACAAGCTCTAGTGTAAGACTCGATCTTTGTGCATAGTGAGCAAATTAAAATTAACTTATTTTAGCTCTATTTTTTTAAAAAAAATTATTATTTTTTGTTACTACAATCTGACCTATCTATAGTTTTACATTTCTTTAAATATGTTCTTTATTTTAATTTCTCTAATTTACTATTTAAAAAATTATTTAATAAATGCATACTAACTATTAATCGTCAATATTTCTTTAAAAAAAATTAATTCTCAGTTCTACAAACTATTAACTTCTCAAACTAATTTCTACTTTTCAACTGATTTTCTTTAATAGTTTCTTATAATGTTGAAATTTTATTTATTTTTTATTTAATAAACATTTTGGCATAGATTTTAAATATATTAATTTTGTTCACTAATACTACATAAAAATTTTTTTTTAAAAAAAGAAAGAAATTGTAAATAGTTTAAATCAAATTTTATTGGATATATATGCATGCTAATTAAAATCCTATCTTGTATATATAGTTGTAGTTATATGTTCTCTTACTTTTCTAACAAAATAAGAAATCTAAATACTTTCTCATGAAAAGTAGGACGGTTCGAAAACACTTAGCTTGTATTTATATTATATTATAATTTTTTGTATACATAAAAAGATAGAAAGGATAACTCAAAAAATTCACCATTAGCGATTGGTGGTTAATGAGTTGGTTACTGGATGGTGGATTGTATTAACAATATTAATAAATGAATTGTATTAATTATTTGTGAAGAAGTGTAATATAAATTAAATATTTATTATTGACAATTAACATGTAAAAGAATTTATAACGATATGTGTACATTTTATTGTTGTTGTTAACAAAAATAATTTATTAATTATATCTCTATTAATTATAAACTAATAGTAATTAAATAACAATTTTTTTAACAAAAAAAGTGAAAATAAAGTTTTAGCCTTTTGGTGCAAAAACTCCCCAAGAATAGACTATTTGCTGATTTTATTAGTGTATACAGTAAGCAAAGAAAATTTTATAATATTGAATAATAATAATATTGATTATTATAAATATAAAAGAATATTTAATATTTTTTTTGTAAATAGAATAACAATTTCATGTCAAGTAGCTTATAGCTCAATAAGACCTCTGTGGCTCAAACTCCAATGGTAGCATTGATTTTTTGTGCTTTAATAGGTTAGGAAGGTATGTATAGACAAATACGATATTGAAATAGAGTCAGTAGTACTAAAAAAAGAATAACAATTTCATTTTACAACTTGTAAAACTCTCACACTCTATTTTATTTGTAATGGTCGACCTCTTTTTTTTTAATCGATCAAAGGGAGGGGGCCAACCTCAATTAAACTACATTATAGATTGTGCATCCCTAGGGAGCATCAAGAACATCATCCATTAACATCTCAAGAGCCTCCCTCATCGGTTGAGCCCAAACTCTCATTCCACGGTCCTGGCTCAAAGCGTGCTTAGCCAAACAATCTGCCACCCGATTTTCTTCCCTGAAAACATAGACAAGTTGTACTTGTCCGTCCTTCACCATCCACCTATGACATTCCCTAATGAGGTTACCCATCTAATTATAATCCCGGTTACGATTGTCCCTACACCTCAACTTGTCAACATTCTCCTAGGATCATTCTCCATGCACACCTTGGTAAATTCCTTATCCCAACCAGTCTCAGACGGTCAGACCCTTTAGAATAGCATAGGTTTCAGTCTCCTCTACTGAGCAATTACCAATATTTGTTGTAAACCTAATAATCCAATCCCCTCTAACATATTAATGGAAAATTTTTCTGTGGATCCGATCTGGGTCCACCTTGCAAAATGGACACGTATTCAAAACACACCATTTACATATTGAATGTTCACAATTTATATATTAAATGTTAACAATTTAAATTGTGAACATTCAATATGTAAATGAACACATATCTACCTTGCAAGATGAACTCAGTCCATGGTACAACTATTACATTTTAATGGGAGCAAATGGTAGTGTTTAAAATTCAAAATTGAAAGGTGGAATAAACCAAGTGAAGTGAATGAAAATATGGCGAAGAAGGAGGGGCAAAACTGGGAGTCTAAAATTGGGAGCCAAATAATCAGGTGCCAAACTGGCAAATTAATTGGGAGTAAAACTGAGGGAGTTAGCATGCACGCGCATCTCCCTCCTTTATATAGCCCCCATCTCTCTCTCCTCTTCTTTCTCAATTCATTCACACTTCTTCTTCTTCTCATACCATTTGAGACGAGAGAGAGAGAGAGAGAGAGAGAGAGAAATAATGTATAGCTGGGAGAGAGAAAAGTTGCAGAAAAAGCAGAAACACCCTTCATTTTCCACCACCCTCCTCGACGAAATCTATCGTTCCATTGATGGATTCGAGGAGAAACAGGCGGCGGAAGAGGATTTTGAGGTGCACAGAAGACGACACAGAAACTACGCCACCAACAACAACCGGAGTAGCGGCGGCGGCGGCCGACATGGTTGTCCGAAAGTGACGATGAAGAACGTTAGAATAGGCGAGCACAATGTCGACGAGGACGAGGATGTCGTGAGTTTTAGGAGGGCATGTTTGGTAGAGAAGTGGATGGAACAGAAAGTTAGCGACAAAGTAAAGGGGACCAAACCTCCGCTGCCGCCGTTGATGTCGGATTTCGACAATGATCCTTTGTTCTTTAGCTCGAGCTCCTCGGATTCCAGCTCCGGCGTGTTATCCTCGTCGTCTTCCTTGTCGGACACAGAGTTCCTGGAGTCCACTCGGAAATCCTCGGCCTCACTCAGAACCTCTTGTTTCAATTCCTCCCGGCCTAAACCCGTCAGAACCACCGTCGACAAATCCCAGAATCCTAAAACGGAACACGAGAATTTGATAAAGTCCAAATCCGCCGCCGTGAAGATGTACGCGAATCTCAAGAAGATGAAACAGCCCATCTCGCCGGGGGCTCGCCTCACCAACTTCCTCAACTCTCTCTTCGCCAAATCCGCCGTTAAACCGTCGCCGGAATACCCCAAACCGCCGCCGCCGCAGCCGTCCACGTCGGCGGCGGCGGCGGCGCGGTCGTGTCTCAATAAAACTCCGAGGATTAACAATGGGGTGAAGAGGACCGTCCGATTCGACCCCGTCGGCGTCATCGTCGACGAAGACTGCCGTCCCTGCGGCCACAAGCGCATATACGACCGCGATTACCCCGCCGGCCTGCCGGAATTTCAAGAAATCAAGAAAACCCAGGGGGTTTCGAGGGGCATTGCTCTCAGAGGCGGATACCATCAATGGAAGAAAGATTTTTACGCCAAGGAAGAAGAGGAAGAGGATGATAAATTGAGCGATTGCAGTTCGGATTTATTCGAAATCGATCATCTCGCATCGTTCGCCGGGAACAGAAGATTCCGGGAAGAACTTCCGGTGTACGAAACTACTCAACTTCCGGCCAGCGCCTTCATTCGTTAACTCCCAATCGACAATTACCAAAATCCATTTCTATTTTTATTTTATTTTCGTCTTTTTCTATATATAGTCTTTTTGATTTTTTTTTTTTAATTATTCCCCCCCTACTAACAGTTGTATATGCTTTTGATTAAATGTGCTTTGGAATTTTGATCTCTTTATCGGCTTCCGATTGTTCAAAAAATGCAACCTATAGTATTTTTAGGGCAAAAAAGTAACACAAGGCTAATACAGAGTAGCCATTCATAAGAATGTTTATTTTTACTATTTCGAGTCTCGTAGATGAAACATCTGAAATTAAAAAATCTTTCTTTGCTTCCTAGGCCCGACAAAACATCTACTCTTACTACTAGTAAGACTTAATTTCTGATCTTTGCGCTCAAACTTTAATCATTTGACCAGTTGAGCTGCTTATTGACTTTTAAACTTTTTCTTTTATCTTTATTAATTTAAAAAAAATGACATAATATACCCTTTATTAATCAAAATTCTAATATCTTCATTTATATATTTTTTTTTATGTCTTTTTACACTTATTAACTAATTCTACAATTAATTTTACCAAACACTTTAATATCGATTAGTTAGCTTATTAGCTACTAGTTTTTCAGCTTTTAACTTTTTAGCTAGAAGTGTGGTGTACTAAATAGAGCCTATATATATGCAAATTGTGATACTCTAACGAGTATATATTTATGTCATGTGTCCTTGATGAAATGTAAAGATAAAACATTTAAGTAAAGAAGAAAAAGTGATTTGAATGGTGATCGTTCCTTTGATCATCACGTCAAGAAGAGTGATGTAAAATGAAAGTACGTGTAGAAATACTGGATGGAACCGTAGAGCGAGGCGAGGGTGAAGTAGATGTTGTTGGTGTTGCGAGTTGGATGAAAGAAAAGAAAAAAAGTTAAGGGAAGATGGTGGGGCAAGATGAGAGATGGGGTTGATCCCCAAGAGGGATAGAGAGGGACAGGCAGAGAGGCAAAAGAGAAAGAAAAAAGAAGAGAGAGAGAGGGGAAAGAAATGAAGATTCGATATTGAAATGAGAAGCAAAATGGAAGTTGTGATGGCAAAGAGAAAGGCAGATCTTCCCCCATGGGAATAGGGGAAAGTGAGAAGTTTTGTGGAGATAGAGAGAGCTTTAGTTTTATGCTACTTTATTATTATTATTATTATTATTATTATTTTTAATATAATGTTTCCTTTGTATGTGGAATTGGAATTTTGGAACGTTGTTGCTTCAACTTGGTGTTTGTATCCCACATTACAAATCCCTAGGATCGGATCGGACCGGACCATAAAAAAGCAAAACTTGTTTCCCTCACTTCACATTTTGACAAATTATAAAGATTCATGTCTCTACTCTCTACATCCTACTACCATCATTTTCTTTCAAAACACATTAATTATTATTATAAAAAGAATTTTACTCCCTAAATTGGAATATTCCACAAAATTTGTCAATTTTTAAAAATAAAATAAAGTTTATTAGTTCATCATCCAATATATAATTTAAAAATCTTCTGCACTGTACTGCCCCTGAGACTTAGCGTAGTTGGTTCATCGCCTGACTTAAAAATCATGACTAGAGGCCAGGTGACATTTATTGACAAGTAACAAACATTGGAAAAATTTCTTCTGTTATAAAATTTGATATTATATATGTAGTTTGATTTTTAATTAAAAAAACTAACCTATGTGACTAACTATAGCTACTAGATGTGAGTTGAATTTTTACCAAATTATAACGAAAAGGTTTCATTTTTCATTTTATTTTTGGGTGATGAGGATGGTGTGCATGGTGTAAATTCTGCTACTATGTAATAGTCTGCAAACTATACAAAAGAAATAAACAAAACTACGAAAACCTCATGCAACAGGCTCGATCAATCTAGAGGATGTTGACAAGAAGAGAAATACAATAATTTTAAATAAAGAGTTTTCATTTTCTAGATTGTTGAATGACATTCTAAAAAATTTATAAAGACAAAATTAAATTATATTTACTTTCAAAAAATCTTTAAAAGCATTTCTAAATTCTAATTTGAATTCAGATGATTCATACCATGCAAATGATCCTAAACTCAATTGCTTAAAGTGATCTTTTGAGATTTTTATAAAAACAAAAATTCAAAGTTAGTTCAAAATCTCACATTTTTCTTTGATTCTTATGAAGTAGTAGTAAAAGAAGATGATCCACACTCTTATTTTATAGTTAAATTATTTTACCTCTTAGAAAATTCTCTTTTACTTAGAACTACAATTTTTTTGGGGAAAAGTGAAATAAATTTTTTTCTTTTTTAAATGGAACATAAAAGAAAAAAATAAAAGAAAATAAGATGAAAGTTAAAAGGTGGCCCCTCTTTGTCTTCTATCATTTTCCAAATTTAGGATGCATATATGTCACAATTGTTTAACTTAGTTGTCTGACTTGCCAATTTTATGGATCAGTTGATGCCAAAATTTGAACCTAAATTGTCTCAGATATTCAATAAAAACAATTCAGTTAAAGGCCAAAGAATAGATAAAATTGATGCAGAGCCAAGCAAAATATAAACAAACTTAAATAATGTTTTCGGTTAAAGATAAAGATCACCACAAATCTCCCATAATTATATAAAATTGATATAATAATGGCAAAAGTTGTTCTAAAAATGTGTTTAACATGTGTCTCAAAGTCCCAAGTCTAAATAATGAGTTTGAGTCAAAAGGGTCGCGAAACAAAATGCACTCCACTTCACTTAGAGCTACAGCAGATATAAATTGCTAATCACGCAATTAGTTCACTAGTCAGATCCTAATCTCTATGTGCACACAAGTGATCCAATCCAAACCTTCTAGCATCTTGTGTCATTTTCCTATACATTTTTTCAGTGAAATTCAAGTCTCTACACATTTTTCCAGTGAAATTCAAATATCTAAATTACTGCCTCCAATCATGACTTTTAAGTCCGACGAATGGCCAGGAGAATGACTGATTCCTTAAAATAATTTGTGAAAATGACTTTTTTTTTTGAATACTATTGACTCTGTTACAATATGGTATCTTCCTGTGACATCTCACTTGGGAGAGCCACAACTATGCCGCTTGACCACAAGACCTTTGGCTGAAAATGAGTTATTCTAGTTAAAATAAATAAGATAAACACATTTTAATGGATATTAATTAATTATGTATATACTAAGAATGCTTAAAATTTCATCATTCCTATCTAATGGTGTAGTCTTCATATAGTAGCCTTTGCCTTGAAAGTTATTGTGTTCTTGTATCCCAAGGAATTATTGCAGCAACTTAGTAAATAGGATCAAACGAACAACAACTACTGTTGCTTCTAATAATGTCCCAAACAAACCCACTGTTCATTCTTTGATTTTTCAGAAGAATATAATGTGGTATATGTATGTGGTGTTCAAAATCCAAAGAAGACCTAGGACCACAACCCTGCCCTTCTGTACTGCGCTCTAACCTAACAAGTACTACATAGCTTAGCACAGGTACCAACTTGTTTCCCACCAATTCAACAAGTGATCCTAAAAAGTTAAAGCTCACACATTTTTTGACCTGGGGATAAAGTTAGGATCCATCTAAATTTAAGACTAGTTTTTGGACTAGACAGACAAGTCTCCCAACATTAGCAGGGGAAATCATGCATAAAAAGTGTGTGCATATCAAGTTTTACAACTAGATTTGATAAAAGAGCAAATGCATTAAAGGTTAGCTAGGTTATTCAAAGTGAAAGAGTTCTTCAAATAGCTAGGTTCAATTGTAACTTGAGTTTTTTTTTTTTTTTTTTTTTTTTTTTTTTTTTTTTTTTAATGCATATAAAAAATTATTCAAAATGGCATGACGCTCATGTTGGTCGAAGGCCAAACAAAAAGTTTAGAAGGAGGTTTGAGTACTACTAACTCTTCTTGAAGTACAAAGAGTCAACAGTGCTTCCACTGAGTGCTTCCACTGAGACTGTGTAAACCGGGTGCCACTAGATCACAAGGTCTTTGGCACCAATGATGAATTTAATTTCACTATATATGTATTTTGTTACAAAATAAAAGTGAGAAACTCTTTCGCAAAGCTTGATCAATAAGTTTCTTAGCTACTTAGCATTTTTTTTCCAATAGCCTTTCGACCTTTCACAAAGCTTGATCAAGAAGCCGCTTAGCTACTTATTAGCATTTTTTCCAATAGCCTTTCGAGAAAAGTCTTCCGCCAAGTCACTTTATCCTTTACTATTACAACCTTTCACTCTAGTTAGCCACAAAGTCTCATTGAGTTATTTTCCTCCAACACTTCAACGACACAGTTGAGTTTTTGTCTAGAAACATCAAACATATTAAGTTAAACACTGATAAATATAAATGATTCACGTAAACTTTAGACGTCAACTTACGAGTGTATAGCTTGAGAGTTCTTGAGTTCTTGAATATTTCTCTATAGTTCTCTCTACTTCATTCAATTCGTTGTGGGATTAAAAAATTTTCATTTTCAAAGTTATGTGTAAGTTTGAAGAAACTTCAATTCCCTTATATACTTAAGAAATTTTTTGTATCTTTTGAATTCAAAACAATTTGAATCTTCCTATTAGGACTCCTTCATAGATAAATAGATATGCACTCAAATGAATGAAAGAGACAAGCTCTGAATTTTATTGATGCTGATTACTGAGTTTTTAGATAGTGGCAAGTGAGAAGAAAAAGAGAAGGAAGAGAAAATATGAGAAAAGGGAAAATTGAAAAAAATGTATTTTTTTCCAAATAATAGTAAAATATTTTACTCTGTATCTAAAATAATAAAAACATAATAAGTCTCAATCTAAGTTATATCTTTGATTTATGTCCATTTTTTGTATGGTAATAAAGGTATACATTTTACTTTAAATGTTGTAAACTTCAATTTTATTGAATAAAATTGTCGTTACTACATTCTTGTTTAGAAAAATTAAAAATACCAATATATTGTTATAACTCTGTTACTATTTAATTCTAACATTGATGACTCCAACATTATTACCATACACTTTTATCTATCATATCTTTTTCTTATTATTTAATTATCATTTTATTTAAATCATTATATAATTAATTTAATTGTTGATTATATTTTAATTAAATTTCTATGAATGGTAAATCATATATATATATATATATATATATATATATATATATATATATATATATATATATATATATATTATTTGCGTATATATAACTCGAACTATAATTTTTAATTATTTATATTTATCAATGTTTTAATATTGGGTATGAATTTTCATGCATTACACATACAAAATGTTAGTATATTAAATATGACTCAATAAATAAGAAATATTGTGTACATTTTAATATCAAAATGACTGTTGATTGAACTAGCTAAAAAAAGTTAGTATAGAAAGTATGGACTATTATAACAAGATACAGATATCAATATTTTAATAGGAATATGCTTAGTGGCCCTACGTTTATCGCTCATAAACTTGTCACTTCCTGATGTGATAAGTTTTAAGGAAAATATTGTACTTTTCGTCTCCAAGTTATATGATAATTGTAGAATTCGTCACTAAGTGTTGGTCATGCTCACTTTTTCATCCCTAAGTTATCATTGGCGTTGCACTTTTCGTCCATTTACTAACAAAACATCAGAGACAAAATTTGCAACTTTAGTATAACTCAGGGACGAAAAGTGAGCACGAAAAGTTAATAAAAGGACGAAAAGTGTAACACCGATGATAATTTAGGGGAGAAAAGTAGTGGGCACAACGTACCAACACTTAGGGATGAATTCTACAATTACCTTACAACTTAGGAACGAAAAGTACAATTTTATCAAATTTTAATAGATTAATATATGAAATAAAAAGGAAAAACAAACCAATTAAACTTGCCACATTGTCAAGTTTGTGAATAGTAAATGTAGGGCCACTAAGCGTTTTTCATTTTAATATTGGGCAATGCTATTTTTTATGGTGGATTGGTGGTGATCAAACATTCAAAGTAAATTTTAAAAGAAAATAGTATTTTTTTTCTCAATGAATACAATCATTCTTTATATACATGTAGAGGGCATCCATTTAAGAACTAGGATATATAAAATAAGTTGGGTGCTATACAAATGAATTATATAATAATAATAGTAATACCATAATAATTAAAGAACATTAGTACGTGCGAGCATGCAAGTAAGTACATTGATCAAAAATTAAAATATTTTTACGTACCAACTTTTTTATTTTTTTATTTTACAAAAAGGAATCACTTGTAGTCAAAATTATCAACAGGATCAAATGATTAGCAACAAAAACTAGAACATTAATGATTGTTTAATTGAAGAAGATGTTGGGTTTGTAACTAATTAAGTTCAGTTTTTATATATTTTATAATTTGTAGGTGGAAGTCTATGGTGAATTTTCTAATGGAGTAACTATAGGTTGGTGTCTTTTTAATATTGTTAATTAGTTTGTAAAGATTCTATCTATATATGCTGCAGCACAACTGGTGTAGGGAGTTAGATGTGTCCACCAAACATATGTTTATCATTAATTGTATGCTAACATATTGTATTAAATTTTATTATCATTTTATCTTTATTAATTCATAATTAAATTATATTGGTCGGTTTATATATTGTAATATTTTTTATGAGTCACATTATATGCTAGGAAAATGTAGTAGAAATATAATTCTCCTCATGCGCAGTATAAGTCATTATAATGACGAAAATATATTATAGTGACCTGGTCTAGTGGCGTGAAGTTCTCATATATGAGGTCATGAATTTGAGTCCCAGTGGGTCGGGACGATATTGACTTTATGCTTCAGTAGGCTGAGAAAATAGTTACTCGTATATATTACTCGAACCGCCAGAAATCTTCTTGATTGGGATTGGCTGCAGTTAAAAAACTCATTATAATATGCACACAAAGCTAATTGAATTGGTAAATAATGTTCATTTCTTTAAACACAACTTAATTTTTAATTTTATTGTCATTTATCCCACTTAATGAACCAGCTATAAATAACATTATAAATCTTTTTCAGAGTTGATAATATGCCATACTCTTAGCTTATTATAACCCATTGTCACCTAAACTTTTTTTTTTTTTTTTTTTTTTTTTTGTGACCAAAAAGATGTGTAGTTGTAAAATGATTAAATAATTAATTGGATAATTCCTCATAGCTTCCTAAGGGTTTGTTGAAGTGGGGAAGTAGGCAGCAATGATAGAGAGAATAATGTGAGAAGAAGAAGAAGAAGAAGAAAAAAACAAGATTTTTACTTGCTGGCTGTACATATATTATTGATTATTATTACAAATATAATTTTCAGTAGCATATGTTGGTCAATCCCAAAGCCTTTCCTTAGCCATAGAATCATTATATTCCTTCTGATCATTATTGTTTATAAAATAATTTTTCATTCTCCACATTAAGAATATATATATATATAATAAAGGACAAGGTGACGGTGGGTTTCAACTTTCAACTCCTTATTCAGTAGTCCACATTGAACGGGCCTCCACCTTAAACTCTTAACAATTAATAATTTATTTCTCCAAGCTAATTAACATCAGGGATCTATATAGCAACATATTAACTTCTCTACTTAATTTTTTTTTTTTTTACAACTTGATTTATTATTTTTATTTACAAATAAATGAGTCATTTCCATTTTTGGTCCTATTGTTATTGGGGCATTGCCAATTTTAGTCAACTTCATTAATTTTTGCCATATTACGACTAGTCTTATTTAGTTTTTGCCACTTTTAGTCCACCGTTAAAATTTTCGTCAAATAACCGTAAAAAATAGGGATATTTTGGTCTTTTCATGCTTTAATCATCTCCTTTAACCTTTGCAGTGGTCTTCCTTACACATTTTCATCCAATGAAGAGGTCCGGCAAAAGCCATGACTTTGTAATGTGCCTCACATGACTTCCGCCTTACCTCTTCATTAGATGAAAATGTGTAAGGAAAAACACTATAAAGGGTAAAGGAGATGAGCAAAGCATGAAAAGACAAAAAATACCCCTGTTTTGAACCATCATTTGACGAAAATTTTAACGGTGGACTAAAAGTGGTAAGAACTAAATAAGACTGGATGTAATGTGACAAAAATTAATGAAGTGGGCTAAAATTGGCAATGCCCCAATAACAGTAGGACCAAAAATGGAAATGACTCTAAAATTAACATATAAAAATATATCATTAAAAAGCTATAATCAAAATACTTTAAGTTACACCAATATTAGTAGGGATATAAATTGGGTCAACCCGCTGGATTTTGGATTAGCCCTATCAGACGGTTAGACTTATTAGTTTGGGCTAAATAAACTTTTTTTTTTTGTTGAGTTGGGTTGGGCGTAACCCAAAACTACGGGTTGTCGGATTTATTTGACGGGCTGGACCACTAAATTAAAATGAAAAAAAGAGCAGGATGAGTTTTTAAAAGAATTCATCCACGACGTCGACAGATTGGAACGAGATATATATATATATATATATATATATATATATATATATATATATATATATATTTATATATATTAACACCAAAACCATGTTGGATAGGAGACAAAAATATTGAACATGGCCGTCGCCTGAGATTACCCAAACCATGTATGGGAAATTCACACCTGAAGTGCATTTTGTGAACACCATTTCGCATGCCGAGGGTTGGGGTTGGCCCAGTGGACCAAACCATAAACGGTTAGTGCAGACTTCAGACCCGCAGTGCGTTTTGAGGCAATTTATGCCGTGGACCCGGGTGCACCTTGCAAGGTGCACCCGGGTGGGTGTAACGGTGCTGTTAGTGGATTCACACTTATACAACTATAGATTCACAGTTACATAGTGATAGATTCACACCTTATGAACTACAGATTCACACATTATGAACTACAGATTCACACATTATGAACTACACATTATGTATTTGAGTTTTAGATTCACACTTATACATTCACAGATACGTAGTTGTAGATTCACACATTTAGAACTATAGATTCACACTTATACTCTGTTTTATTTTTGATTGGCTGGGTGTAACGGTGCCACTAACAGCACCGTTACACCCAGCGTCTAAACGACGCCGTTTAAGGACCCGGGTGCACCTTGCAAGGTGCACCCGGGTCCACGGCATAACAATTGGCGTTTTGAAATGACTATTGGGTGCACATCGGGGAGTAAAAATTTGGCCCATACAGGTCTCGAACCTGTGACCTTCGCGTTATTAGCACGACGCTCTAACCAACTGAGCTAATAGGCCTTTGATTTTTAATTTTCAGATCACTCTACTTATCTCTTATAGCTTCAGTTGAAAAAGTTAAATTGGTTATGTGATGCAAGTGTTCATATGTAAAATGCTACACCAAATGAATTAACTCATATTAAGTTTGACTTTATTTTGTATTTATTGATTATGATCAATTAGTCATCAAATTAGTTATATGGGAGACAAGGGTTACAAGTTCAAGAGAATAAATTTATTGTATAAATTAAGAAAGTGCAAAGCAAGGACAGATGGTAGGTTTCTTAGTTTTAGGTATGCTTATTATGCTAAATTTAACAACAGTAAATTTTCGTCATTATTTTGTTGGTATGTTGGATAAAAAATAATGTTTTTTTTACACAATTAGTGGCTGATCTATCTTTCTTGTTTAACAATGGACCTATATATCATTAAAGTTGTCAATAAAAAATATTTTGTGACGAACACAATGACAACCTAATTATTCTATCACAAATTTGTCATTATTTCAAATATCAACAAATATTTACTGATTTTAATGAAAATTTTCGTAAGTAATTTAGATTTTTCTTGCAATGTTTGACACTTGCTAGTCTCTAGCAAGTTAAAAATGCAGTTCAATATTTTAAATTAAAATTAAACGAGTATAACAAAATAATCATTGATGACTAACAAATTTAGACATAATTAAAATAAAATGGTATAATATATCAATCAAATAAGTAAGTATTATTAAATACATTCCAATAAAAACCTGAAAAAATGAGTCTATTATACTTCACAAAATTACCTACTTGAAATCCTTTATAAAAAAAAAAAAAATTAACACCAAAAAATACATATATAAAACATGTATTCATCAAACTACAATATAATTAAAAAAAAATAAATAATTAAAAGGAAACAAATAGATATATTAATGAAAATAAGACAAAAACGCAAGAAATTGATGAAGCTACCGAAATAAGATTACCTAGGCATTTTAAATAGGTTAACCAAGCTAAGGTAATGGTTTGGGAGTGTAGTATACTTAAAAATTGGAAGATGCAAGTCTGTGAATTTCTCTTGTTTCACTTTAAGTCGGAAAATTAAACTCCATACAATACAATAATAATAATAGTAATAATAAATAAATAAATAAATAAATAAATGGAGTAACTATAGGCTTACAACTGCAACTCGTCTACATGGTTCAATATGTAGACGTAAACAAAACTAACCAGAAAGTCGCTTTGGCCGAGTGGTTAAGGCGTGTGCCTGCTAAGTACATGGGGTTTCCCCGCGAGAGTTCGAATCTCTCAGGCGACGAATTTTTTTATGTTGCAAGTTGCAATGAAAAAGCCACGGAGTAGGTCTGGAGTGGTGTGCGTTTACAAAAAAATAATTAAAAAATTGTGTACAATAATTGAATATGTGGGCACATTTAGAGGAAACTCTTTTTTGTTATCTAATTTTTCTATTTTCTATTTTCTAATTTATATTTCGAAAATTTATTTACTAACACTTTTTTTTTTCAAATACATTTATTTTTAGACAAACGCTATAAAATTAATACAAGTTTAATTTTAAGTGATTTTTATACCTTATATTTAAAATATTTTTGGATATATTTGATTTAAATGGAATAAATATAATTTTTACTTTTAAGCCTAATATATGTAAGATTTTTATATTTGATATCCCAAGTAAATTCATATCCGCATATAACATAACTAAAAATATATCCGAACCATTAACCTATTAAGTTCACCTAAAATTTAGTTTAGATAATATTAATATTTTTTTGAATTAATATTTAAAATATTTTTGGATATATTATTCATTTGAATGGAATGTATATATTTACTTTGAAGTATAATATTTGTAAAATTTCAATATCCGATATTCAGACCAAATTTGTATAATGATATAACATAATTAAAAATATCCAAACCAATAATATATTGAGTTAATCAAAATTTAAAACTTGGTAAAATGTTCAAGTTTTAATTGTGATAATATGACTAATGTCTAATTTTAAGCGCAAACAAATAAATACAAGTATAAAAGATAGAAGATGGTGATAAATAAAAGAAGATGATAAATGAATGTAATCTGATGGGAATATTGTTATGGGCTAGATCCAATGGGCTTGCTATTGAAGATGCAGCTTCCCGTACAAAATGCCTTGCATCTCTGGTTGCCTCATGTAGAAAGCAGCTTCGCACGATCCGAGCATGCCTCTCACCCGTCTCGCGTAGTTAGACCGAACCTCCGCCACTGGCCCCAAGGCTGCTTTACCTCTTGGATTCAAAGCCTACTCCTGAAGGACCTGTAGACGGGCGTGGTGCACGTAGTCTTGATCGATTTGGGGAAGACAACCAGATATTTCTGTGACACCCCGCAATAATTTATTTAGATATTTCTCTCAGTAATTATTTTCAAAAGAAAATTATTCTTCTTCTAAGTTTAAATCCTTCAATTGAGAATAATTCCTAAGGAAATCATATTTTGTCTTAAGCCCAATTCTTATAAGATTGGATGTGTGTGTGTGTGTGTGTGTGTATGTATTTCTCCTTAAGGCATTTTAACCCATTACCTTATGGACTTCAATTAATCCCTTATTATTGATTAAACCTTATAACCCAATATAAAATTAATATTTGAATCCATATAAGCTTGGTATAATTCAAAGGCACATTTATACTCTACTTCACCCTAAAACATGTATATGAATATATGTATATAGCTACCTTATCCTATCCATTTACTATATATACCTAGCAAGACCTAAAATATCACAAAGTCATCCACTCCTTTTTTCTTCATTTTCATGCCACCCACCATGATCATCCCTACCAAATAATCATCTCTTCTCATACTCAAGAAACCAAGCCAAGATTCATACTTTATGCTTTACAAAGTTGGACTATGGTAAGTATTCACCTTTGTATCTCATTTTCCTTCTCTTATTTCACTATTCTCATGTTTTCTTCTACCTTTCCATGATGGGTTTGAGGGTCCTAAGATGATCAAGATATGGAAGATGTGCTAGGATAAGCTTTGGGAGACCTTGGTTGAATAGATAGCTTCAAGAGGTAACACTATGTCTAACAAAACCTATTTTTCACTCTTGTATGATATGGTGTATATTTCTTGTGATTCTTTAGTATATTGTGGTTGAACATCCTTGATATGGTGTCTTGTTATTGAGGTTTTGTTATATTGTTGTTGTGCCATTTTATTCTATTCTTGAAGTCATGTTGATGTGGAGTATCTATTTTGGAAAGTCTGAGCATTGAAGTCTGTTTGCCTACTGTGTGTTAATTCTGGAAATGTACTGACTCGTTCGTGTTTTTGGCCTAGCGGAACTAAGCCACGGGGCTGGCATGCCCGTGAGTCAGTCCTACAAAGCAAGCTTTGGGGCTGAGTGGCGGAAGTCTCCGTTCCGCCACCTTCTTCCAGTTCTTCGTGTGGTGCTGTTAGCGGGCTCACTGGCCCCACTGTTTGATCCCATGAGAACTTTGTTATTTCTTTTCTAGTGATATCTGTTCCAGTATGCTTTTATTCACTTCCTATTCTGGTTTGATATACTGAAATGTCTTGAGAAATTCTTACCTTTGCTTGATGAGTATTATTCATCCTTGGATCCTATTCTTTGGTAATCTCTATGATTTGTGAGTGTTGGAAATCCATGTCTCTTTATTGATATTCATGTTCTATTGAGTACTTGTTATTCGTGATGTTCTTGTATAAATTCCTTTGAACCTAGTATGATTCCCTTGGAATTCTTGATCATGATTCGAGTATTGAGTTACTATATTTGTTCTACTTTGTATATGTATTTTCTTGGAAATCCTATACATATCTATTCTTGAATTGAGAGTTATGTACCTCGTTGATTGAATCCTTTCTTGAGAGTATTTTGTTGGTTGTGGACCGCGTGGGGATTATTTGTGACACTATGGTATTGGTTTGAGATTGACGAGCCTCTAGCTCTATTTATAATGGGTCATATTGGTGATAGAAACCCTGGACAGATCGGTTGCAAGTGAGGCTCCGATCAACCATTATAGACTGATTCGGTAGCTTTGTTAAGTTATCAGGTTGCTATTTTGTGGATTTGGGCACCTGGTAGAAACATATCATGAGTGTAAGAGATAGTAACAAACCTGTTGGGCTTGGAATCCCAATAGGGGGTGTATACAGTTAAAGTTCTATATCTGTTTCTATTAGAGAATGATGTATTCGGTAAGGTCCGCTTATTTCGGTGGAAGTGATGAACATTGTGTGGGAAACGCCATTCAATAGGGGCTTAGTTGCGGTGAAGTCTTGCCTTATCTGGCTCACTTGGTACTATTTGTGGTATTGATGCTGGATGGAAGCCCTTCACACTGGTTCCACGTTTGTATTTGGTAGATATGCCTATCTTGATTATGCTTTACTATGATTATTGGTGGAGTATGTGATGAGCTAGTATGATGGGGATTGTTCCCTATCGTTGCTTATATTTATATCTCTAAATGATCTTGAGAGAGTTTGTGCTTATGAAACTCCCTTGTTAAATGTTGTGGTTGTGTCTTGTCATGTTGTTTTTCAGTATGAGTTGAGTTGAACCTTGCCGTAGTCGTACATCTTTTCCTTGAGTTGATCTCGTGTTTATTGCTAACGTGGTGGATAAGTCTTTTGAAAGCATTCCATAGAGTTGGCTAGTGGATGTGTGTATGTCTGTCTCAAAACCTATATTGGATACCAAATGTATATATTATGTAGTTTTACGTGTTGGAGTGGGGTTTTACTTAGCATATTCACTAATATTTCTAACTTATGATTTCAGGTATGGAGTAGAGCCTTCTCTCGAGAGTGTGCTAGTTTGATATTAACTCCATCCCTCATTGGCTATTTATGTTTTCCCTTTGGTTAGACTATGGGCATGTGAGCCTTACCTAAATATTCCGGGTTGTAATAATTGACTCCTTAGATGATTTTGGATTATGTTAAGAGGATTTTAGACACCGCCTTAGCGTTTAGGTTGATGTGACCTGAATGTGGCATAACACCTCGTGAGATTGATTTTGCTTCTGCTGATGTTTAATAGAATTTGAGAACTTTTCCTATCTATTTTTATATTTTATTACCTTGATTATTATCCTAGAATTGAGGGTGTTACACACACACACACACACACACACCGCCCCCTTTATGGACGACCAATCCATGGAAATCCTTGATTCCATAGACTACTGTGACTTTCACCCGGGTGATTTGAACCCGTATCTCTCACGCATTCCCCCTCTTCCATCAGAAATAGTTTCTAATTTTTCATACACCAAGCCCTCTATTTCCGCCCCACCACTTCGTAGCTTCGGCCCACCGAGGTTGCGCCCGCTTTCTACCCCACTAACCTACTCTGAACTTAACCCGGTCTCCAAACGAGATTACACTGAGCTCCCACTCACCTATGTAAAATCCACCCATCCCTACCTTGATCTAGATGATTTGGTCATTGCCCGAGCCCTAGCGGGCCTGGGGTATCCGTAATCTCTCCCCCCTCGGGATGGAGACATATATAACCTCTCCCCTGGAGGGTTATTTTTGGTGTTCACCTTCACTCTCTCATTCTTGGCCTTCGATTTCCTTTACACTTGCTACTCATTGTGATCTTGAATCACTAGCAATTGGTTTCGAGTCAAATTTTCCCCTCTTCCCATGCCATAATAATTGCCTTTATTATTCGGTGTTGTTCCATGAACGTCCTGATATCCTTAGCGCTTTTTGTTATATGTTCCATGTCAAGTGCGCTGTGGCTCAGGAATACAAGTGGTTTGCTTTCGTGGTTGCCTAACCCCTCATAAAATATGATAAAATTTCACTTTTAGTCTTATCACTATTGAGGTATTGTTAATTGGGATCCATGAGTTTAAAAACTATCAATTTTACTCCACAATTATTCAAATTTCTTCAATTTCAATCCCTCTAGTCAAATTGCCGGCAAGAAGTATTTAAAAAAATTTAATGGGTAAAATGATGAGAGCAATTTAGTCTTTTGTTTCTTCTCTTTTCTTTCTTCATTATTTCTTACTTTAAAATTGCAGCAAAATTTCCACCAATCCGTACAAATTATATTACTACACCAGCTTTGGCCAGCTTTAGGGTAAGAAAAGAGGCCCGGATATAGCACAACGAGCATCGCAGCCTCTGAGCTTGATCAAGGCAACAGAACAAGCTCCTCCGCTTCAAAAATGGACGACGAGGAATTCAACTATATGGAAGACGAATACGGGGACGATAAGAAGACGAGTGCAAAGACGGTAAAAGGAAGAAAGCTCGCAAACCAATTAAAGCAAGGTCCTTGAACTCACTAATGTAAGAACACACATCGCTTAATTTCCCATTATTTTCTCTAATTTCAATATTCTGTTAATATTGTCTACTCCTTTATAATGTTGTCTCATGTTAGACTTTCGCCTCTCTCTTGCATTGCCACGCATTCCTATTTGTCTTACAACACTCTGGCTCTACCACGCATTTTTCCATGGGGGAATAGCCGGTTGTCCCTACGATATGGTTAGAGTAATCCGCTCTCGGCAAGAGCATCACAAAATCAAGGTTGGGAAAAATATGGCAATAGAGGATCACAGTGCATGCTAAATCTCATATAATCGAGAATTTATTATTTATTGAAGATTGAAGCTAAGGATTGAACCTGTTGATAGAGCATTTGCTGCCATTTCAGAGCAAGAAATGGTGAAGAAAGAAAAGAGAAGAAGCAAAAGACTAAATTGCCATCATCATTTTACCCATTAAAATTTTTTGGCTACTTCTCGCTTGCAATTTAACCAGAGAGACTGAAATTGAGGAAAATTGAATAGTTGAGTCAAATTAACAATTTTTAAACTCGTGGATCCCAATTAACAATACTCCAATAGTCATAGGTCCAAAAGTGAAATTTTCTCTAAACACCATACACTGACGCCTCCCCCCCCCTCCCTCGCTAGCCAAGGGGTGGAAGTCTAAGTTTGTTTTTGTTTCAATTGTGTCCCCCCTTCGGAAGTATCAGATCTCAAAGGACACGGGTGAGCTCTAATCTTGGGCCCAATTGATGAAGGAGACCGAGCAAGTATCCATCGAGGGTCTTGTGATCGAGGTCCAATTATCGAGGCTTGGGTTTGTATTTGGTTATGTTCCCCTTGTCGTCCCCTCCTCGGCCGATGTCTAATCGGTGGAGCTCGAGCCCGAGGAAGGCTAGACCCGTCCCCTGGCACCTTATTTTATATTAACCCTTTGCTATATTTATCACTTGTTCATCATTATTTTGATTTCTTGTAGACACTGCCAATATGTCTTTCCGATCTGGAATGCTCAAACTTTTGTGATCTCGGAATGAAAAGCAGTGGCCGCCCAAAAGAGCTCGTCACTCGTCCTCGAATCCCACGACTGTGCCTCGGCCAACGGTGTGAGACCACCTGACCGCGCCTTAGGCCAATTTGCAAAGGGAAAGCGATCACGTCAACTCCGGGTCCTCAGGTTTCCCACCTCTCATGTAGCTTATCCCAGTTCGCGAACCCATCATCCGCCTATCCTCAACTACAATTGAAATAAGATTTAGACGTCATCCCGCCACACTTAATTCGGGATGTGTGCAAGGATTTCTGCAAATCATCTTACTTTATTTGTTCAATTGTTTCATAACTCATGTTAACCTAGGGGTTTTGAGCTTGTCAAATGCAGAGAAAAAGGAGTCACCCTTCTTGCCCATTATGAGTGGGCTGAACGTAACACTGATTCCTTACCCGAGGTTGTGAAATCACTTCGGGCCCATATAAAGACCTTGCAAAAGCAATGCGCCTCCGATGCACAGATGATTACGGGGCTCTGGGAAGACTTCGTTGAGGTTGTCTCTGGCTACAAAGCGTTTGTGGCCTTCTAGGGGGAGTTAGCTTGGGTTGCGTTACAAGTACCTTGAGGCTATTCAAGTGGACTGCGAGGTATATATCTGAGAGTACATCCGAGACTCTTAATGAAGATTGTGAACAGATGGATTAAGTCCTAGGATGGGCTTGAAAAGCTCGCCGTGGAGAATGTTATCACTTATGATGCAAGTTGATTCTATATGCAAAAGAAAATCAATGAGACCCTTTGCAAATTGGATCCCTTATTCACTCCCTTGAAGTCGGGGCCGTCGACCAAGCTTAACTACCCGGAGGGAGGCGGCGGGGCAGGCCCCCTTACCGACCGCGGCTAGGGTGGGGAAGGCATCTATGATGTTGGCAGCTGCCACCATAACCAGATTGACAACTTTGGACTTCCAGTACTCCTGTAGGGGGCTCAGGGACCAAGATGCTGACACTGCCTTAGAGCATATCCATATTAGTAATGACGAGTTATATCTGGTGGACCCATTACGAATTATAGTGGATGAGGGCAAGGAGCGCGAGGATAATGTCGCACAAGAGACCCCTAGACGGATCTTTGATGATTTACACATCCTCTATTTTGCCTACTTGATTGTCTTTCCTTTATGTATGCCTTCGAGTGAAATATTTTGTGACTTTTTGTGGACTTTTAACCTCCCGGTTTGATTATTCATGTAAGCCTCCAGGCAAAAATATTTTGTGACCTTTGCCCCTCGGGCTATGAAATAGAACTTCTCATTTTCCTTTCTCTTGCTTTGATCCATGGTTGGGCTCTGGGGGCCCAAGGCGTCCACTTGCTCTTTGTCCTTTAGACTCCTTGGGGTTCAGGTAGTCGGACTATCGATCGGTAAGGGGCCAATTCATTTCTTGTGCTATGTATATATATATTTGTTGTTTTTTTTTTGCGCACGTATATTGATATTTTTGAGTAATGATTAGCTTACTTTGACTAAGCCGTGAGCTTGGCCAAATGTCATATCTTCCTTCGGGTGGCTAGTGGGTGCGTACCCCGTGTTAGCCCTTACTGATAGTAAAATAACCAAGAAATAACCTTTCGTCAGCCTTTTCATCGAATGCCTTAAGGTTTGACTTCCCATTGTTGTTAATAAAGCACTTATTACCAAATACATAGAAGTAGCTCACAATTGGTTTCTTGCCTTGCCACAGCTCATATGGCGTTTTCCCAAGAGCTTTGTGAATTATAGACCTACTTTAGGTGAAACACGCTATGTTAATAGCTTTAGCCTAAAATCTCTTAGGCAATCCAAAAAGTGAGATCATTGATCTTACGACTTCCTTGAGAGTCCTATTTCTCCTTTCGGCAACACTATTCTATTGAGGTGTTCTAGCAACAGATAGTTGATGAAGAATACTATTCTGACCACAAAAATCCTTGATAACCTAATTGACAAACTCATGACCTTGACCTGACCCGACCTTGATGATTGTAGAGCCTTCTTAGCGATGATGTCGACCTGGAAGTCCCTTTTGCCCATTTGGCGGCAAGCTCTCACACATTGGAGATCTTCCAGAGTCGGGCGGCTTAGGATAATGTTGTAGGCGCAATTGATTTTGACCACCACGAACTCTACGTCTATCACTTTTGTATGTAGTGGGGTCCCGAATTCTATGGGAAGCATTATGGCTCCCTTGATCTCTATGGAGTCCTTGATGAAGCCGGATAGTGGGGTCTTTACCTAGCCAATCTACTTTCGAGATAGGCCCAGTTGGGCGAAACTGTCAATACATGACGTTAATCTAGCTACTCATGTCCATGAGCACCCGGTAGAGCCGTCAAAATAGGCTTAACCCGCTGGGCCGGCCCATCCCGCCCCCTACTTAGGTAGGGTGTGGGTTTTGAAAATACAAGCCGTCCGGGCCGCGGGCAGCCCCTCATTTATACATACATACATACATATATATGTATGTATGTATGTGTGTATGTATGTATGTATGTATGTATGTTTGTATGTATGTATGTATGTATAAGAGAACATATAAGAGAATTAGTCAATTAGAGAACCCTAGTCTGCCACAGCCACTCCGCGTCTCCACCTAACCCTTCAATCCTTCATCGGCTCAGTCGCTCATCGCCATCACCGTCCACCAGCAGCCCGCCTCCACCATCGGCCACCGCCCAGCAGTCCACCTTCGCCACTTACTACCGGCCACCGCCCACTAGCCCTGTCGCCCAACATTACCAGTAGTCGGCAGTCGCTACTAGCAGCAGCAGTGCTGCCCACTCCGCCTAGAACAAGCCGGCAACCCTCCACAGCAGGCAGCCGCGAGCAGCTCTCCCAACTCTTGGTCGTCGTCGCTGGTCAACATGTATTTGTACTTTGCCGCTACAGAATATTGTTATATAAAACTACCGTATCGTATATTATCATTTATCAATGTTAATTACTGTGAAATACTATGAATATTCATATTGTGTTTCACTATAGTTGTAGAAGGAAAATTTTGATAAAATAATAATATGTTTTGTTATTTGTATCATTTGATATTATGGTGATTTTGTAAATAATCATATGTTTTGTATCATATATTAATATATATTATATATTTATATGAAGCGGTGAAGCAGCGTCTATTATGAAGCAGTGTAGGAGTGTATATATATGTGTGTGTGTGTGTGTGTGTGTGTGAGTGAAGTAGTGAAGCACTGTATATTATATATTATATATATAATGTGTAATGATGTGTATATTGGTTTATTATTTGAAGTGAAGAACTAAAAAAAATGGAACCAAATCAAAATGTTGCTAATAATACGGGGGTTGATTTGAAAGTAGACAGTACTGCTGGTCATTTTGTTGATGAGAAATAAAATACGTGCTTTTGATAAGATTTCTCCTCCATTGTATTGGAGAAGCTATATGCTAAGGTACGGTTGAGGCAAATCCTACTAAATGCCAAGAAAAGATTGAGTTGTTGAAAACAAAAAAGCTTTACAAGCTTTATGATCAATATGTGAGTGTCATCGGATCAAGTTCATCACAACCAAGTTCTTCAACTGTCATGCACTCAAGAGTGGAAAGTCATGGAGTGAATAAGTACCCCCAAAAGATCATTTAATGTAAGTGTATTTTTTTATTATATTATCGTAGTTGCTTGTATAGTTATTGTGTTTGAATTATTAATGCAGGATATTCTAAATGTCAGTGATGAAGTTATTACGCCTGTTGAAAAATTTGAATTGGATCATTACTTGGAGCAGCCATGTTATGAGATGAAGTTTTATCATGATTTGGATGTGTTAGATTAGTACTACTGTCAAAGTATATCAATACAAGATTATATATGAGATGTATGTAATTGAATGTTGAATTTGTTTATTTAAATTGACAATTCAAAGTATATGAATGCAAGATAATATATTAGAGGTTGATTATAATTGTCACTAAAATAAATGTTTACAATTTTGTAAAAACTGCATATGTATTATTTTTTTGTAGTAGCTACTAATTTATTTATTAATTTAACAAGAGTCAATAATATACTCTAACAAAGGTTGAAAAAGACGGTAGGCGCCCCCTACGTGCCAAGGGGGCGCCTAGCCGCCCGATTTATATACATATATATTTTATTTTATTTTATTTTCATTTTTGTTCTGACGTTTGGTTGAGTCATGAGTGACATTTCATTTCTCTAGGAGTAAAAATTAAAAAGAAATAAAGTATTCTCCATTTCCCAAGTGTCACCCATAAAAAACAATTAAAGCATTCTCCATTTCTCAAGTTTGAAGTGTCATATGATTCCATTTCTCCAGAAGTAAAAAAGCATAAGCAATTAAAGTATTCTCTCCCATCTCTCTTTTAGTCTTTTGCTTTTTTGAGACTTCAGAGAAACAATAGAGAACCACAACGGCGAAAGAAGACTATAGAGAAACAAGATTACAGAGAACGGCAACGGCACATAGCAGATGCGGAGGCGGAGGCGAACGACGATGGTGGAGGTGAACGGTGACGGCAGAGGAGGAGGCGAACAAGGACGGCAACCGCGTTGAGACATCAGACTACCTTGGCGGCGGAGTTCTGATGACGATGACTTATGAGTCGGCTAGCCGGTCTAGGTGCCGCCTAGTCCACCGGCCGCGGAGGAGGCTGATTCCGGCCTTCCTCGACGCGATCGGACGTCGCCTAGCTCCTAGGCCCGATTTTTGCAACATTGACTCTAACATATTTATAGTGTATGTTTAAGTGTTTAACAATTATGCCATCTCTGATTAGAATGGGGTTCGAACCTAAGACCTTTTTTATAGAAATTAATTGGTAAGTTAACAGCTAATAGAATATTCCGTTACTAAAGTTTATACTAACGGAATGTGGAGTTATTTAAGGGAAGAAAATAATATAATAGAGAGCAAAGAAGGAAAATCATTAAAAATTACTAAAATCAAAATAATTTGAACCATTCATTTAAGTAAATAATTACCACCAACATTTCTTTTTCTCATTAGCCCTAACTTTATTGACTCTTATTAAAATTGTAGATATAATAACTTAAGTTTATATATATATATATATATATATATATATATATATATATATATATATATATATGTAAATTTTTTATCTATTTATATTCAAAAAAACTAATTTAAATTAAAAAAAAAAGCTCACGGGGCAGCCAACCCGTAGGGGGCGGGTTAGGGTTGCATGAATCCTAGCCCGCAGGCCGGCCTGCAAAAGCTCGTAAAAAATTATGCCCACGGTGGGGCGGGTCGGCCCGCTTTGACAGCACTATGTTAGATTATTGGAAGGGTATTGTTCAAGGATATCCCATCCTTTCATGCATGACATGTGATCTGTTGACAACTCCTATAACTACTGTTGCATCAGAGTTTGCATTTTCTATTAGTGCACGTGTGCTCACAAAATTTAGAAGTTGTATATTGCCTGAAAAAGTGTAAACTCTAATTTGCAATCGTAATTGGTTGCATGGTTTCAATATGGGTAAGTTAATTTATAAAGTCTTATGTTATATTATCTTGATTTTTTTTTAATTTAGTGATTTAATTTTAAACATTTTTTAAATTTTTTATATATAGATGTTGATGATGTTGATGAAAGAAATAAAGGAGATTATATGAATGAAGATGAATTGAATGATAGAATGTTTAATGTTTGATTAATTATGAACTTGTTATTTTAAATTATGCACTTTAAAATTATTGTTATGTTTAATGAACTATTAATATGGACTATAGACTTTGGACTTTGGAGTTGTGAGTTATGACTAGTGTGTATGATGAACCATGGAGTATTTGGTTAGGTTTGATGAACTATGGACTTTGAACTTTGTAATTATTGTTATATATGTTACTTATGTATGATCAACTATGATGAATTAAGTTAATATGAGTTATGTTTAGGATATTTTAATTATGTTTCACGTGAGTTATGTACTTATGTAGTTATGTATAAGTTATTTTAAATATTTTTGCGTTTACAAATGATAAAATTTAGAAAAACAATAAATTAATAACTTATGAAAAAAAAAAAAAAAACAAGAAGTCTGGCGGAGGCCTGCCTAACCCGCGAGCCGAAGGTGGGGCAGTCTGGGCCAACAAAACCCAAGCCTGCTAATGAGCGAGCTTTTTTTGCCCTCCCCACTTAGGCCCGTGGACCACAAGGCTGTGGCCCGCCCCGCCTCGCCATCCCGTATTGACAGCTCTAGCACCCGGTGCACTATGACATCACTTATCTCACCCTCGCCCACTTCTTCCTCTCGACCAGAGTATCATCGCCCTCGGGTCACCCAAATATGACATGGATCGCCGAATTTTTGTGATGGCAGGGTTTGTCCAGCTCCTTCTCCTCCCCCTCCGTGAGCTGCCTGAGTTCCCTCTCCCGCGTGCTAGGGTGGACAGCCTAGAGTTGTCCTTCTTCTTCAAAACATTGCTCAGGTTTTGAGGTTGGCCCAGGCGTTTCACAAATTGCCCTAAGTGTTCTCTCTAGATGAGCTCTTTGATATGCATCTTGAGCACATGGAATTCGTCCTTATTGTGGTAGGCATGGTGGTGGAAATGACAGTACTTGGCTTGGTTTATCTTTGGGGAAATCTTCAAGCTTTTGTAGGTTATTCCATGATCCTCATCTTCTCGACATGGCTTAGTATAGTATACACGGGCTTGGTTAATGGAGTTAGGTAGCGGAGGGGGTGAGTCTTGGCTCCCTCCAGGGTAGCCACGAGCTGGGTTCCGCTGGGGCCTAGGCTACTTTGTCCCTCGGGACTCTTCCCTCTTCCTCCTCTCTCTTTCGTCTATCTACCTCCTCCGCATCTACAAACTTGGAATATGATTTCGGTGGGTGCTTGATTTGTTTGCGGTAAAATGGCCCCGACTTCAAGGCATTGGTTAAGATTAGGATTGTGGCCTTACTGTCGAAATCTTGGACAATGGTTACCCCTTTTTTCCATTGAGACAAGAACTAGGCCAGAGGCTCGGAGGTTTTTTGTCTTATAGTAAGAGGTAGGCGAAGTGCCTCTTCGATCTTTTGGATGTTCCCAGCTAGGGCTGCAAATGAGCCGAGCCGAGCTCGAGCCTGGGGTGGCTTGAGCTCGAGCTCGAGCTCGGCAGTTCTCGAGTTGCTCGAGCAGCTCGATTGTTCGGGCTCGATTTCGAGCTCGATATCAGGCTCGATTTCGAGCTCGAGATCACGCTCGATTTTGAGCTCGAGATCACGCTCGATTTTGAGCTCGAGATCACGCTCGATTTCGAGCTCGAAATCACACTTGAATTTTCAGCTCGAAATTATGCTTGAATTTCACATGTTTCATCATACACTTACTGTTTTATCCATAAATAAATAATACACATTTTTAAACATTCAAAAGTCCAAACTTTAAACATTTAAAATAAGTTCACAACTTCCCTTAATATCAACTACACTTAAACACTCAAAATAAGTAAGTTCACAAGTCCACTTCAATATAACTACAAGTCAATAACAACACTCAAAATAAGTTCATAGATCTACTTCAATATCAATTACAAGGCAACAACAGTAGTCATCCTTGATGCCAAGAAAGATCTGTTGAATTTGAAAAAAAAAAAAAGAAGCAAAATATTAGATAAGTTAAAGAATGCTAAATATTTGTTTAAAAATAACAAAGAATAACTTGAGTTGGATACCAGAAGAAAAATTTCTTGATATGATTTCTCTTTCTGAAAAAAAAAAAGAAGATAAAAAGTGTGTAAGTAACCAAATGCTTTAAAAAAATAATCATATCATCATCATTTAATATGTAAGTAATGGAGGAATAGAAGATGAAACTCCATCACTAAGCAAGAAGTTTAACTTTGTTTGATTATCAACCACCTGCAAAAACAATACAATTACTATAAATTTATTTTGATGTAGCTAACATTTCAGGTTTTAAGCTAAGGAAAATTAAGTATTTACCTGCACATTTTTCTTCTTCATAGAACATTTGTCTTGATGCCTCTTGTAGCTCGTTGTTGTGCCCGTTTTATTAAATGCAAACCGATGATGACAATGAATACATTCTACCTTTTGTATTCCAGCTACGTTCACCACTTGAAAATCAGCCCACACACGAAGTTTTTTTCCTTTTGTTTGTTTGAAAATCTTGTTGGGTTTCTGCTTCTTCGTTTACTAGTGTGTCATGGCCATCTACGTGTAAGTCTACCCTTTCAAGTCCTTCAGCTTGTTCATTAACTTCATTAATAGTTTCATTGCTTTCACCAACAACACTATTTAAAGTATGTGGATAACAAAATCAAGTAGAGAAACCAATAGCTGCTGCCTACTGCCTCACATAGTTGCTGCCTACTGCCTCAAATAACTACTTCTAAGTGCACAGTTCAGTATATTCACATAGCTACACACAATCCACAATTCATTATATTTACATAGCTACACACAATCCACAGTTCATTATATTCACATGGCTACACACAATCCACAGTTCATTATATTCACATAGCTATACACAATCCACAGTTCCACACTTCCACAGACCACACATATACACATTAACACAATAACCCATTAAGTAAGACATATACACTAATAATTTGATATTGTTCTTACCGTGAACATAAAACACTGTTGGTTCTTACTTCTTACAGTATAAAATAGTAGACAATACACTAATAATTTGATATTATTCGCAAATAATAGAAAATACAGTATAAAATAATAGAAAATAAGAAGGGAGGAAGGCAGGTTCTTACCAGCGAGGGTCGCGAGGCTGGTTCGGCCGTAGGCGGTGGGTGAAGGCGGTGCTGGTTCGGCCGCAAACGGTGGGCAAAGGCGGAGGGGAGGCGATGCTGGGTCGGCCACAGCGGTGGGTGAAGGCCGAAGGCGGAGCCGCGGAGGGGAGTGAAGGCGGAGGGCGGAGGGCAGAGGGGAATGCGATGGGTGGGCGGCGTTTGGTGACTTTGGTCTTTGGGGGGAATATTAGGGTTAGAATTTATTATATATATACATATATATATATATATATATATTATATTTTATATTATATTATACATGACTCGCGAGCGGCTCGTCGAGCCACGAGCCTAAGGAATTATAGCTCGAGCTCGGCTCGATTGTTAAACGAGCCGCTCGAGTTCGGCTCGAACTCGACTTTGACCGAGCACGAGTCGAGCTTTGACCGAGCGGCTCGCGAGCCGCTCTGCTCATTTGCAGCCCTATTCCCAGCGGAGTATGTAAAGAAATTCTTCGTGAGGTCAGCGAATGTGGCGATTGATCCCTTAGGGAGCGAGTTGAACCAACCCTAGGCCTACCTGTCGAGGGTTGTTAGGAAACCTCGACACATTATCGTGTTACTTGCTTTGGTTATCACCATTGTTGCTCGATACCAAGTTACGTGGGCCATAGGGTCGGACGACCCGGTGTACACCTTCACCGCCGGGAATCGAAATTCTTGTTGGAGTGGGGCGGCCATAATGTCCTTGGTGAACGGAGTGGCCAACATATCTTGCAGTTCCGTAGAGCCTTCACAGGCATCCATATTCTTCTTAATTGAAGCTCATCTAGCCTCTTTCGCAACTCCTCAACTTCGCCATTATGGGAGCCCAGAGATGACCCATTGGTATTGTAGGGCCTCTCCGTGCGTCCCCAACGCATTTGGGTTCAGAGCACACGATCTGATTGCCTCGTGGAAAATTCATCTTGCGATGGGGTCCGCACCAATGGGTTAGGCCCCATACGATATAGAGTTGGCATTCAAGAGCTCAACCGGTCTAAGGTGAACTTAGTTCGAGTTAGGCGTCTGATTATAAGTCCCTAGTGTCCTCGGCTGGAATCCCCCGTGCCCCATGGCGCCTATTTTAACTATTAATTCAAAAAAATATTAATATTATCTAAACTAAATTTTAGGTGAACTTAATAGGTTAATGGTTCGGATATATTTTTAGTTATGTTATATGCGGATATGAATTTACTTTGGATATCAAATACAAAAATCTTACATATATTAGGCTTAAAAGTAAAAATTATATTTATTCCATTTAAATCAAATATATCCAAAAATATTTTAAATATAAGGTATAAAAATCACTTAAAATTAAACTTGTATTAATTTTATAGCGTTTGTCTAAAAATAAATATATTTGAAAAAAAAAGTGTTAGTAAATAAATTTTCTATATATAAATTAGAGAATAGAAAATAGAAAAATTAGATAACAAAAAAGAGTTTCCTCTAAATGTGCCCACATATTCGATTATTGTACACAATTTTTTAATTATTTTTTTGTAAACGCACACCACACCAGACCTACTCCGTGGCTTTTTCATTGCAATTTGCAACAGAAAAAAATTCGTCGCCTGAGAGATTTGAACTCTCGCGGGGAAACCCCATGTACTTAGCAGGCACACGCCTTAACCACTCGGCCAAAGCGACTTTTTGTATTCTTTGGTTTACTTAGATTTCACCACCAGTCTGCGAGCCAAAGTTCACTCGGTCTTGAAACATGCAACATTATTGCCATTCCCACCATTCGGTCTAGTATTAACATTATTATTTCCGTCCCATTATTATTAATCGACAATGCGGAGGAAGACATTTCATTAAGCAAATAAGGGTTCTAGCTTGTTTGCATGGATATAATTATGAAATTCAAGCGCAAACGAAACGTTCGAAACGAAACGTTCGAGTTACAAATTCGAGTCGTGTGTCACACATCACATACTTTCCTTAAAATCTTATTTGATACCCCCCAAAAGTACTAGGAACGTTGTGGTATAGGTTTCTCGAGATAAAACAAATTTTAATTAAATAGTTGAACACTCAAATTATGAAGTCACGGCAAACAAGAACACAGGAAAAATTTTGAGATCATGATTTTTGTAAGTATGCAAAATCATCTTCTCAAACACCACAGGAGAGGATGAGCAAATTAGCATGCTATATATAGGATAAGATGGAATGGTTAATCACCTCTTGACGTCAACCGAGAATTGGCATAACATATCTTGCATGGGTTGCCAATCAAGCTTATTATGGGATTCGATTTGCACTCCTCTTGCACGAAAGAGAGAGTCTATGTGCTATACAATTCAAACTCATTTTAAAAGGGAGCTATATTTATACTAGTGCAAACTCACTTCCATGTTTCAATGGGAGAAAAAGACTTCTTCCAACTGAAATGGGTATATTTTAAGAATCAATTTCTTATTCATCCATTATCCATTTTGAACGTACAATATATCAATTTGTTCATCTGACTTAGAACAATATGAATCCACTTTGACCAAATCCAAATGAAAAGTAGACTCCACTGATATTGTATCACAAAATAATCACTTACAATGTCATTTTGCTAAAAAATTTCAACCATCACTTAGAAACTCTTTTTATGTTTTAAAGGTATAACTAAAACTCTCCTTTATATAGATTTGGTATAGATATGCTTCAAAATATCGCCGGTTTCTTTGAAATAATTCAAACGTAATTTTACTTGCTAATTCTTTGAAAATTTATGTTCACGATAAATCAGTAACATTAAATTGAAAGCAGTATAAAATTGTAAAGGTCTCAGACCACAGGTCTGCCTCAGCTTGCATTTAAAAGTCATCCGTCGCCTGAGAGATTCGAACTCTCGCGGGGAAACCTACTTAGCAGGCACACGCCTTAACCACTCGGCCAAAGCGACTTTTTGTGTAGTTTTGTTTACGTCTACATATTGATCCATGTAGACGAGTTGCAGTTGTAAGCCTATAGTTACTCCATTTATTTATTTATTTATTTATTTATTATTACTATTATTATTATTGTATTGTATGGAGTTTAATTTTCCGACTTAAAGTGAAACAAGAGAAATTCACAGACTTGCATCTTCCAATTTTTAAGTATACTACACTCCCAAACCATTACCTTAGCTTGGTTAACCTATTTAAAATGCCTAGGTACTCTTATTTCGGTAGCTTCATCAATTTCTTGCGTTTTTGTCTTATTTTCATTAATATATCTATTTGTTTCCTTTTAATTATTTATTTTTTTTAATTATATTGTAGTTTGATGAATACATGTTTTATATATGTATTTTTTGGTGTTAATTTTTTTTTTTTTTTATAAAGGATTTCAAGTGAGTAATTTTGTGAAGTATAATAGACTCATTTTTTTAGGTTTTTTATTGGAATGTATTTAATAATACTTAATTATTTGATTGATATATTATACCATTTTATTTTAATTACGTCTAAATTTGTTAGTCATCAATGATTATTTTGTTATACTCGTTTAATTTTAATTAAAATATTGAACTACATTTTTAACTTGCTAGAGACTAGCAAACCTTAAGTGTCAAACATTGCAAGAAAAATCTAAATTGCTTACGAAAATTTTCATTAAAATCAGTAAATATTTGTTGATATTTGAAATAATGACAAATTTGTGATAGAATAATTAGGTTGTCATTGTGTTCGTCACATAATATTTTTTTATTGACAACTTTAATGATATATACGTTCATTGTTAAACAAGAAAGATCAGCCACTAATTGTGTTAAAAAAAAACATTATTTTTTATCCAACACACCAACAAAATAATGACGAAAATTTACTGTTGTTAAATTTAGCACAATAAGCATACCTAAAACTAAGAAACCTACCATCTGTCCTTACTTTGCACTGTCTTAATTTATTATATACAATAAATTTATTCTCTTGAACTTGTAACCCTTGTCTCCCATATAATTAATTTGATGACTAATTGATCATAATCAATAAATACAAAATAAAGTCAAACTTAATATGAGTTAATTGATTTGGTGTAGCATTTTACATATGAACACTTGCATTACATAACCAATTTAACTTTTTCAGCTGAAGCTGTAAGAGATAACTAAAGTGATCTGAAAATTAAAAACCAAAGGTCTATTAGCTCAGTTGGTTAGAGCATGCTAATAACGCGAAGGTCACAGGTTCGAGACTTGTATGGGCCAAATTTTTACTCCCCAATGTGCACGCAATAGTCATTTCAAAACGCACTGCGGGTCTGAAGTCTGAACTAACCGTTTATGGTTTGGTCCACCCCAACCCTCTGCATACGAGTGGGGGCTTTGAAACTTAATGTTGATGCTAATTTCATAATTGCATGGGGTTTGGGTACAAGGGGATCGGAGCTCTTGGAAGGGTGTTTTCACTGCCCGTGAGGTGAAGGTAGTACCGTAGTAGGGCTAGGAAGGCCCTTAGTTGGCTTAAGGAGCTACGAGTGGATAGAATTGAGGTAGAATATTATTGCTGGAAATCATCATTTTTTTTACCACAAAAAAGTTGTCGGATATTACCAAAATCCGGTCAGAAATCTTTGTTCCGATCACTTTGAGAATTTGAAAAATCTTGATCAGTATTTCTGACCACCACATAAAGTGGTCGGAAATAGCGTCCACAATTATAAAGTGGTCGAAAAATTTGGTCAGAACGAGAAACTTTGCATTTACATATTTTTCAACCATCGGTGCACTTTCCGACCACCTTCGGTGGTCAAAAAAAGATTAGCTAATTTAAAAATTTAAAGATGCTGAAAATATATCCGACCACTTTCCGACCAACACAACCCTTCGACAAAAAAAAAAATGAAAAAAAATCACTTTTTGCGATCAATTTTTAGGTGGCCGGAAAATTGATGATTTCCAACCGTATAAATAGAGCAATAGACACACAGTACAACAAGTAGTGTATGCCTTATGGGATGATTCTTGGAACAATGTGTTTGGGCTGATCGTCGATTATGTGAAAGAAATTGTTCGTACTTTTATTTGTTTGAAATTTTTTTTTTGTTAAGTGGTAAGGAGGCACGTTCTATGTCAGATTGTATAGAGTGGCATGCCACTCTGTGTTTTATTTATGAAAAATATATGTTTTGAATAAGAATTCCTATTAATGAAGTTGATTTGTTTGATTTAAAGAAAAAAAAACTTTAGGGACATTTTTTGTAATAAAAAATAGAAAGCATATCTTTTATAGCATATATATACAATAGTTTTGGATGAAAAATTGACAAAGTATGGGTATAACTTTTATTAATTCTTTTATTTCTTTATATAGTTCAAAGTAAAATTTAAAGATCAAACTCATAGATAATGGAAATCATATATATTGTGTTCGATGCAATTACTGTGACAAGAAAATTAACTCTAAAAATGTGTTGGATTTTATTTGTTGCATGCATTGTGGTCATGCAAATGCAATTTTCAATCAAAAAGGTAAAATACTGTCTTACTCAAAATGTGAATCCACTTTGACCCAATCCAAATGGAAAGTAGACTCCACTTATATTTGTATCACAAAATAATCCCTTACAATGTCATTTTTGCTAAAAAAAAAATTTCAACCACTTGAAACTCTTTCTATTTTTTTTAAAGGTATATATAACTAAAACTCTCCTTTATATAGATTTGCTTCAAAATATCGCCAGTTTCTTTGAAATAATTTTACTTGCTAATTCTTTTAAAATTTATGTTCACGATAAATCAGAACCATTATGGAATGAAAGGAGTATAAAATTGTGAAGGTCTCAGACAACAGGTCTGCCTCACCTTGGATTTATAAATTAACCGTCGCCTGAGAGATTCGAACTCTCGCGGGGAAACCCCATGTACTTAGCAGGCACACGCCTTAACCACTCGGCCAAAGCGACTTTTCGTTTACATTCGTGTACTTATTATTATTGATCTATGCAGAAGAGTTGCAGTTGTCCATTTATTTATTTATTTATTTATTTATTATTATTATTATTATATGGAGTTTAATATTCCGACTTAAAGTGAAACAAGAGAAATTCACAGACTTGCCTCTTCCAATTTTTAAGTCTACTACACTCCGTCAACCTATTTAAAATGTCTAGGTACTCTTATTTCGGTAGCTTCATCAATTTCTTGTATTTTTGTCTTATTTCCATTAATTTGTTTCCTTTTAAGTATTTATTTGTTTAATTGTAGTTTAATGAATACATGTTTTATATATGTATTTTTTGGGATTTAATTAATTTTTTGGTGTTAAATTTTTTTTATAAAGGATTTCAAGTAGGTAATTTTGTGAAATATAATAGACTCCATTTTTCAGGTTTTTAATGGAATGTATTTAATAATACTTAATTATTTGATTGATACATAATAGGATTTTATTTTAATTATGTCTAAATTTGTTAGTCATCAATGATTATTTTGTAATACTCATTTAATTTTAATTTAAAATATTGAACGGCATTTTTAACTTGCTAGAGACTAGCAAACTTTAAGTGCGGGACCAATCCTATCATTTTATAGGTCCGGGGCATAACAACAAAAATGGGCCCGCTATATGAAATTAATATTATTTTCATAACTAAAATTTAAATTAAATTTAAAAAAATACTAATATCAAATAACTTGAAATAAGATTTACAAGTTTTTAACATTTTTGCGTACACAATAATTATAATAAAAACAACTCTAGATTCTTTACTAAATGCAAAATAATTAATAACTGCATCAATGCCTTCATAAATAAATAATTATACTTTATAAAAACGGATAAACAATTTAAAATAGAAAAAGCTTATAGAAAATCACATTGTAATTATAGTAAATAATAAAGTAATTATTAATAAAAATATACAAAATAAAACTTACAAATAAGAACAGAACATAACATCTTAATTATTGGGGGAAATAAATAAAACACATTAAAATGTGATTATATTCATAACTAAATATGTAATATAATTAATTGGATAAAATAGTTTAAATAGAAAACACATTATAAATCACATTTCTCTATTGATATCATATTTTTAAATACTTTTTTTTAGTTAGATCAATTTCATGTTTTTTTAAAGATTAATTTGAATATAATTACGCACAAAATATATTATACATACATAACACATTATTATAAAATTCACAAAATAACATGTTCTAAATCTAAATAATAAATTACTTTAATTGAAATATATTCAAAATTTGATATGAATCACAAATCAATTTATATTATAAATATTACTATAATTATAAGAAGGTAAAAAAAAAATCACAAAATTACAACTCAAAAAATACAATTAGATATAGAAATTAATTTCATAACTTGACAATTTTAATACTATATAGTATCCTAAATTCATCTTCAAAAGATAGGGAGAAAAATACAATTAGAAATAGAATTCATAACTTACAATTCTAATACTATATAACATCAATAAATCCCTCAATTCATATTTTAAAGGTAAGGAGAAAAATTTTAATGGAGAACTACATTTGGCAATTCATCTTCTAAAGATAGGGAGGAAGAAAAAAGTTGATGGAGAAGTACATGTGGGGGTTCGACACAGTGACTTCAATTATATTAACCACTAGTCCCACCAAATACACTAAGCCAGACTTTATTAACTTTAACTTATTTTCAAAAAAAAAAAAAAAAAAAAAACTTCAACTTATATTAAATAATTATACTTAAATATATACCGTATATATATAAAATTATGGCAGGGGTGGTGGGCCTCTTTGAAGCATGGGCCCTGGCCAAGGGCCCAGCCCGCCCTTGCCCAGGGCCAGGCCTGCTTAAGTGTCAAACATTGCAAGAAAAGTCTAAATTACATACGAAATTTTTGATTAAAATTAATATTTGAAATAATGACAAATTTGTGATAGAATAATTAGGTTGTCATTGTGTTCGTCACAAAATATTTTTTATTGACAACTTTAATGATATATACGTCCATTGCTAAACAAGAAAGATCAGCCACTAATTGTGTATAAAAAAAATGATCCAAACACACCAACAAAATAATGATGAAAATTTACCGTTGTTAAATTTAGCATAATAATAAGTATACCTACAACAAAGAAACCTACCATCTATCCTTGCTTTGCACTTTCTTCATTTATACAATAAATTTATTCTCGATCTTGAACTTGTAACTCTTGTCTCCCATATAATTAATTTGATGACTAATTGATCATAATCAATAAATACAAAATAAAGTCAAACTTAATATGAGTTATAATTCATTTGGTGTAGCATTTTAAATATGAACACTTTTACATAACCAATTTAACCTTTTTCAGCTAAAGCTATAAGATAAGTAGGGTGATCTGAAAATTAAGAATCAAGGGCCTATTAGCTCAGTTGGTTAGAGCGTCGTGCTAATAACGCGAAGGTCACAGGTTCGAGACCTGTATGGGCCAAATTTTTCCTCCCCGGTGTGTGCACGCAATAGTCATGACAAAACGCACTGCAAGTCTGAACTAACCATTTATGGTTTGGTCCACTGGGCCAAACTCTGCATGCGAAAGCCATTCCGAAATGGTGTTCACAAAATGCACTTCAGGTGTGGATTTGCCATACATGGTTTGGGTTTACTGCCCACTATGGTATGGAAGACCGTGGCAAAATCATTATTTGTCAATTTATATCATGGACCAAGCTTGGTCCATATAGCATTATAGACACAAGACATGTACACAATAAGACATATACATATGTTATATATTTATTTATTTTTCAAATATGATTTAGGTATAGAATTTCATAACACAAGATACAACAACTCGTAATATAAAACACATAGTGTGAATTTGCCATACATGGTTTGGGTAATCTCAGGCAACGCCCATGTTCAATATTTTTGTCTGCTATCCAATATGAAACGACATAAATTCCTTTGTCTGAGAAAGTAGCATTTTCCCGCCTAAAATCACCTCCAAAAATTGAAAATTATATATGCTTTTTGTGATTTGTGATTTGTGATTTCTTGTATTTATTTATGGCATTTATAGAACACATTTATAAAATCTAAAGCCTACAATGAACGCAAAGAGAAGCGAAAGTATGCTGGGTATAGACACAGAAAAATTTGAAACCGACAAATAGACCGATTAAATCATTATTTGGCGTAGTTTGAGATGGAAGTATTAGACTAATTGAGTTATTGGGCCAGGTTGATTAAATTAATTTAATTAGTCCAATTAATTTAATTGGTTATTGGGTTGTTGAATTAATTAATTAAATGGCCCAAGCTCAATTCATATTGAATTTAATTATAATTATAATTATAATTTAAATATAATTTTATTATTTTGAATTTAATAATTATAATTTAATTTGAATTTGAATTAGATGATAGGATCTTGAACCTAGACTTAATGTTGGCAAGGTTCATTTCCTTAGATAATTAATTAATTTAATTTAATAAATAAATTAAGGAGTTTGTTGAAGGATGATGGTTACATACTCCACTATAAATAGAGTCACTCATTTCACATTTGAAACACACATTGAAAATTGAAAACAACTTGAAGATTTGAGAGCATTGAAGGCACTTTTGAAGTCGTTAGAAACTTGAAGCATATGAAGATTTTGAAGCTCGTGATTATCTTGAAGCTTGACGGTTCCTGTTTAAGATGACGCTAGTTGAATCCCGCAAGGCCACACCGCTTGAATCCCGGAAGCTACGCCACTTAAATCTCGGAAGTCATGTCATTGAATCCTGGAGGCTACGCCACTTGAAATTCGGAGGCCCTTCAATGAAGCGTTCAAGACATCAATTGAAGAATCATGGGACTACACAGAGATTTTGTACCAACACCTTATTGATATCCTTGTAAACTAGAATTTTGAATTCAATATATAATTCAATTTTCTTTGTTCACAAATTGGCACGCCCAGTGGAACAACTCTGTCTCTCATCTCTTCATAGGCACATATCCTTCAACCGATATGGGGGCAAACCCCATATGAAATTTAAAATGGAGGAAGCTAAATGATACTCCTTGGCACGAGTTAAAACAACCCCATATCTCCTTGGAACGAGTTAAAACGACCTCATATCTCCTTGACACGAGTTAAAAAGGCATCATATCTTTCAAGATACTCCTTGGCACGAGTTTAAAATGACTTCATATCTTTAATTATCGTCATATGAGTTGTAGTGTCGAGACTTCCTTGCACTACATACTCTGAGTAGTATATGCTAGCAAGTCTCGAGGGGGCATTTGTTGACATAGAAAATTTGACAAATATGATTATTTATCAATATTAGTATATTTAAATATATTTTGGATAATATTGATATTATCTAATTTGTTAATTAGATAATATCAAAAGAGTTTGAACTTATCAAAACTCTTCTATCCTACAGCTATAATAGGAGCTTTTATTTCTATGTAATTATCCTGGGAAAATCATAATAAAAGCTTCGTGATCTTGAAAGTAAAAGCCTCAAGCTCCTCCATGCCAACCATATTGCTCTAAACCCCATTGAAAATCAAGCCATTTGAATCTCGGAAGGCCACGCCGCTTGAATCCCGGAAGCTATGCCACTTAAATCTCGGAAGTCACGTCAATTGAAACTTGGAGGCTACGCCAATTGAAGCCTGGAGGCACTCCAGTAGAACACTTGAGTGAAGAATCAGAGGACTATACAGAGATTTTGTAACTGCACCTGCAATTATACAAACATTGTAACTGGTTTTTGTGAATATATACAATTTCGCTTTTTTGTGTTTACAGATTTTGGCACGCCCAGTGGGACAATTCTGCCTCTCATCTCTTCATAGGCACATATCCTTCAACCGATATGGGGGCAAATCCCATATGAAATTTGAAATGTAGGAAGCTAAATGATACTCCTTGGCACGAGTTAAAACGACCTCATATCACCTTGGCACGAGTTAAAACGACCTCATATCTTCTTGGCACAAGTTAAAAAGGCCTCATATCTTTCAAGATACTCCTTAGCACGAGTTTAAAATGACCTCATATCTTTAATTATCGTCATATCAGTTGCAGTGTCAAGACTTCCTTGCACTACATACTCTTGAGTGGTATATGCTCTCAAGTGGTGTACAAGCAAGTCTCGAAGAGGCATTTGTTGACATAGAAAATTTGACAAATATGATTATTTATCAATATTAGTATATTTAAATATACTTTGAATAATATTGATATTATCTAATTTGTTAATTAGATAATATCAAAAGAGTTTGAACTTATAAAAACTCTTATATCCTACACCTATAAATAGGAGTTTTATTTCTATGTAATCATCCTGAGAAAATCATAATAAAATCCCCGTGATTTTGAAAGTAAAAGCCCCAAGCTCCTCCATGCCAACCATATTGCTCTAAAGCCCATTGAAGATCAAGACATTTGAATCCCGGAAGCTACGCCACTTAAATCCAGGAAGTCACGTTAATTGAATCTCGGAGGTTACGCTATTTGAATCCCGGAGGCTACGCCACTTGAAACTCGGAGGCACTTCAATAGAACACGTTAGAGAAGAATTAGATGACTATACAGAGGTTTTGTACCTTCACCTTCAATTATACACACACTGTAACCCGATTTTATAAAATATATACAGTTTCACTTTTTTGTGTTTACAGATTTTGGCACGCCTAGTGGGGCAACTCCGCCTCTCATCTCTTTATAGACACATATCCTTCAACCGATATGGGGGCAAACCCCATATGAAATTTGAAATGGAGGAAGCTAAATGATACTCCTTGGCACGAGTTTAAACGACCTCATATCTCTAGGGGTGGGCATTCGGTTAACCGAACCGAACTACCAAAACCGAATTAACCGAACTTGCCAAACCCTTTAACCGTTAACCGAACCGAAGTTTCTATTTCCGAATTAACCGAACCGAATTCTTTTTCGGTTAATCGGTCGGTTAACCGATTAACCGAAGTTTTAAATCAAAATTTGGAATTCTTTAAATTATATACAGATAATTACTGCTTGAAAAAAATTACATGGACAATTTCAGATTTGGCTCTTTGTTTAACATGTTTATATATATATATATATATATATATATATATATATATATATATATTTTCGGTTAACCGTTCGGTTAATTCGGTTAACCGCATGTTTCGAACCGAATTAACCGTTAACCGAAAATATAGAAATCCTTTAACCGTTCACCGAACCGAAAAAGTTCGGTTCGGTTACGGTTAACCGAAAAGCTCGGTTCGGTCGGTTAATTATGGTTAACCGAAATTTTGCCCACCCCTACATATCTCCTTGGCACGAGTTAAAACGACATCATATCTCCTTGGCACGAGTTAAAACGACATCATTTCTCCTTGGCACGAGTTAAAAGGCATCATATCTTTCAAGATACTCATCCACACAAGTTTAAAATGACCTCATATCTTTAATTATCGTCATATGAGTTGTAGTGTCAAGACTTCCTTGCAGTAAATACTCTTGAGTTATGCTCTCAAGTGGTGTACAAGCAAGTCTCGAGAGGGCGTTCGTTGACATAGAAAATTTGATAAATATGATTATTTATCAATATTAGTATATTTAAATATATTTTGGATAATATTGATGTTATCTAATTTGTTAATTAGATAATATCAAAAGAGTTTGAACTTATCAAAACTCTTCTACGCTACAGCTATAAATATGAGCTTTTATTTCTATGTAATCGTCTTGGAAAAATCATAATAAAAGCCCCGTGATCTTGAAAGTAAAATCCCTAAGCTCCTCCATGCCAACCATATTGCTCTAAACCCCATTGAAAGATTAAGCCATTTGAATCCAGAGACCTTTCAGAAGAACAAACATATAAGTTCTTCTTTGAATATCAAGCTACTTGAAATCCGGAGGCCCTTCAATAGAATGTTCAAGACATCAATTGAAGAATCAGGGGACTACAAAGATATTTTGTACCCACACCTTATTGATATCCTTGTAAACTAGAGTTTTCAATTCAATATATAATTCAGTTTTCTTTGTTCACACTGTGAAGAAGTATTGGGATTCAACTTTTTTGGAGCAAAGAAGTATTGGGATTCAGGACAAATTTTCCACTCCTATAACTCCACAACAAAAGGGAGTAGTATAAAGGAAAAACTGAACCATCCAAGAAATGGCAAGAGTAGTACTGAATCACAAACAAATTCATCAAAAACTTTCAACAAAAGTAGTAAACACATGCTAATGCTATCTAATCGATGGCGTATATGTAGGGGCTAAAACCAACAACACACAATGCCAACTATGGTAAGGAAAGAAACCAACCCTCATTTTGGCTTGATGATGCCACTGCATTTTGGCGTGATGTCAACGTTGTAGTATTGGAGCTTTAGGTCTTTGGTTTTGCATTAATTAATGCAGTGGTGCGTGTGTAATATAATGATGGGAGGTTTGATGTGGATAATATCTATATAGGGGGTCTAGCTTTTTTGCATACATGGAGGGCGAGGTTAACGGTGCCAATAGCAGGATTGGGAAGAATGCATTGGATGGGTTGGGGAGAGTGCTAGACAAAACCAATGGCAGGGGCTTTGAAACTTATTGTTGATGCTAATTCTGTTGTGCACACAACCATAATTGCATGGGGTGCGTTAGTTTATGCCGCTAAGGGGAGCTCTTGGAAGGGTGTTTTCACTGCCCGTCAGGTGTATTAAACATTAGTATTTATTCCTTTATTTAGTCTGTTGAATAAGTCCGGGTTGTTATATTAATTCTCATCTAGATTTGGTTGTTACTAGCTTCTACCCTATTTAATACCTTGTGATGTACTGTGAATTATCATTGCAATACATATTCTCTTCATTTCTACATGGTATCCAGAGCCATACTCTCACGAGATTTCTAATTTTTTTCCATCCTCTCCATTCATTCATATGGCAATCACATCTTCCACTCTTATTATTCAACTATCCGCCCGGACCAACTTCCCAATTCGCCTTACTGATGCGAATTTCCAAGTATGGCGTCACCAGGTTCATTCCACAATCATTGGTCTTGGCCTATTAGGATATATTGATGGCATTGTAAAAGAACCCACTAAAGTCTTGGATACTGCGTTAACAACTGCGAACCCGGCTCACACGGATTGGTTACGACAAGATCAGATTATTCTTGCTGCACTTCTTGGTAGTTGCGCAGAAACAATCTAGCTGACTATATCCTCTGCCACCACAGCGGCGGATGCGTGGTCACGCCTTACGGCTAGCTATGCTAGCTCATCCAAAGGCCGAATAATTTCTCTTAAAGCTAAACTCATCTGAAATTCGAGAGGATCCCGGTCAATTTCGGAGTTTCTACTAGACATGTAATCAATTGCTGATGATCTTGCTTTAGCACAACATCCTATCTCGGATGAGGATCTAGTTGTTCATGCTCTCACTCAATTAGGTGACGAGTATCATCCTATCATGGCAGCAATCAGCGTACTTGACACTGCAGTTACCTATGCTCAACTAGGTACCATTCTAACAGAATACGAACACACGATGAAGCAGACCGCCGAACAACCTGCATACCTACCCACGACGAATGTTACCCAACGCCAGTCTACCTCGTCCTCAGCTTCAACTAAAACTAGGTCAATGTCCTTTCGTGATCAGCCTAACCACTCAATCTCCCGGCGAGACCGTGGTGGTTCATTCCGCCGAGGTGGCAACAACTCTGGAAATCGCCAAGGACGATTTTGTAATTTCTGTGAGTTCACGAGCCATGATAAAAAGTTTTGTAGGAAACTTGCTCAGTTTCTACGAGACAACCACTATCAATTTAGTGACACTCAAAATTCCCGGAGTAACCAACCAGTCGTCAACTTAGCCACCACCACCCCTACGACTTCACCTCAATGGATGTTCGATAGCGGGGCTTCACATCACGCGACCTCTAGTCCATCTAATTTGCATGGTTTTTCCGACTATGGGGGGCCTGATGAAATCAGTTTAGGTCTTTATGTCTAAATGGTGTTTTGTACGTGATACCTCTGATTTTATACTATTATTTGCCCATCAATTTAGTTAGTTTTCTTGCTTATTTTCTTTACCTTGGTGAATTTGAGACTCGTTTGTGTGTTACATTTGCTTAAGCTTAGTTTATTCACAAACGGGAAGCAAATGAAGGATTTTTGGATATCTTGGACAAGTTTCGGAAGCATAGGAATCTACCCAAGGACGGAAAGGAGTTGCGGAGTACAAAATGATTCAATATGCAAAAGGAGAGGGCACCACACAGTCGTGTGGGTGCCCGTGAGCTTCTACGCGGACAGCAGCAAAATCGCTACGCCGCACGGCCATGCATTTAATGACGCGATTTTCTGGTTTTTGGGGTATTCCGAGCCCTAGTTTAATTTAGCTTATTTTTCCTTCTCTTGAGAGTTTTCCCTAGCATAGATTAGCTCAGATTTACACACTTTAACTCGTTTACAAGCTTGGAATCGTGGATTGGATTGGAATTACTCTTCAAGTTGTTTGTAAAGTGCTTCTCTTTATTCTTTTTAATTCTCATATTCGGTTATATGATTTCAATGTTTCATTCTTGCTTTGCTTTAGTTACTTCAATAATGAGTGAGTAGTTCGTTATGGGTTTAGATTAGGGATCTATTGCTACTCTTGATGCTTGATTTGTGATTATTGCATAAAGGGATTGAATTGTTCACCTAGGGTTTATGTTGAATTGGGGATTGAATTCTACTTGTTATTAATTGATTGCTAGTTTAGGAGAGGACTTCATTACAAAGAAAGTTGGGTGAAGAACTCAAGCCTTACCAATTTCAATCTAATTTTTCATACTATGAGAATATGGGTAATTTGGGGGCTTACAATGCTTTAGTGTTTAAGGTTATGATTGATGCATCACGAAAGTGGGGCAATCTTAGCCTAATTCTGTTTATTGATTATGAAAGTAGCTGAACTGAATTCTTGTGTGCATTGCCCATAAATCCCTGGGTTAATTGTTCCTCCCCTAATTCTAAGGTTGTTAGAGCATCAAGATTGCAATACTCCTAATCTGACTCATTCCCTTATCATACATTTTATTTGCTAGTTAATCTGCTTTTCTTTAATTTTCCCTCTAAATCATTATTTACTTGAATTCTAGTAAATTCCATCGCTTTAGTGCCTAGAATTTCTTAATTCACACAAATATGTGCCATAGCCCCAATTCTCAACGGAACGACATTTTCACCCTCAAATTTACTATCACCATTTTACTCATTAGTGCGTCCTTAAGTTACATAACAATCTTGTTTTTGTGTCGAAGCTATGCAAAACTAATCAAGTTTCTATCGAATTTTTTCCAAATTATTTTTTGGTGAAGGATCTAGTCACGAGGGCGCAACTTCTGCAAGCGGAGAACGTTCGTGATGTCTACTACACCTCTATGGGTCAGCGTCACCAAATAAATGTTACGATCGAGTCCTCCATCACGGCGTGGCACCACCAGTTTGGTCACCCGTCAAACAACACTCTTAGGAAGCTAATCAACTGTTACAAGATAGGTATTAAATCGGCAGATGTTACAAATTTTAATTGTCCCTCTTGTAACATCAATAAAAGCCCTAAGTTGCCTTTTTTTAAGAATTCTTTGCCTGGTTCCAGATCTCTGCAATTGTTATACACGGATGTATGGAGTACCTCCGAGAAGTCTGTTGATGGTTACTCCTATTATGTAATCTTCGTGGAATTCTTTACAAAATACATTTGGTTGTATCCTTTGAAAAAGAAGTCTGATGTGTTTTTCATATTCCCACAATTCAAGCGTCTAGTAGAAAACTTCTTTGATCACACCATTGTGTATGTGTTTTCTGATAATGGTGGTGAATTTTTCAAGCTGATACCGTTGTTTAACTCTTGCGGGATATGACACTTTACATCTCCACCACATACTCCCGAACACAACGGTACGATAGAGTGTCGACATCGGCATATCGTTGAAACCGCTCTAGCCCTATTACACAGTGTGCCTCTACCAGTTCCGTTTTAGTCCCATGCTGTTCAAACGGCAGTATATCTCATAAACCGGCTTCCTACGCCAATTCTTAAAAATAAGTCACCATATGAATGCCTCTTTGGAAAATTGTCGAACTTTAAAAGGCTAAAAAGCTTTGGGTGTCTTTGTTTCCCGTGGCTACGTCCCTATACTCGTACAAAATTACAACACAAATCCATCTCATGTGTCTTTTTAGGGTACTATACTTCTCAATCTGCGTAAAAATGTTAAGACTACGTTTCTAAACGTTTGTACGTCTCTAGGCATGTCAAGTGTGTGGAAACTAGTTTCCCAGCGTGTCACTTGTTCTAGAATGATTCTACTGCTCAACCTGCAGGTGTATCTCATACTGTGCATCAAATACCATCTCAGCACCGCATGCAGCCTGTTCCTATTTCCCAGCCCATGCACACATTTCCAGATCCCTCTCCATCCCAAACAGTCCCCGCTCCGGTAAAACACGACTCACCTTCCTCTCCAACGCGTAATGAGTCGGTTCAACACAATCCACCTTCCTCTCCGGCGCGGCAGTCACCTGGGTTGTTGTCGACTGGTAGCAGCTCGCCGAAGACGCCCGCGTCACAACCTCCTATGTCGCTAGCGATGTCGAGGCCCGCTGCGTCGCCCTCTTCAGCCTCAGCAATGCCGGCTTGCGTCGGCTTCAGAGTCTACTGTGCCGCAACCTCCACTGTCTCCCGGAGTCACCGTGTTGCCGCCCACTTCCAACACATACCAAGCTTCAAAACCTATCGTTGTCCCTAGGCGTTCTACCCAGCTTCGTGTACTAAATCCCAAGTATTATGGGGATAAATTTGTCAACTCTGCTACTGTCCACCCGCTGTCTCTATCACTTGAACCAGCCACTGTTATGCAAGCTTTAAAAGTCCCTCTATGGCGCGCTGCAATGGATGATGAGTTCGATGCATTGTGCCGCAATCAGACGTGGGAGCTTGTTCCGAGAAATAATCACAAGCCTATAGGTTGCAGGTGGGTATACCGTATCAAACGGAAATCGGATGGTTCAGTGGATCGCTATAAGGCGCACTTGGTCGCGAAGGGTTTCTTAGAAGACTTAGGCAAAGATTACTTCAAAACTTTCAGCCCTGTCATGAAGCCCGTTACCATTCGGATCATTCTCACGATTGCCTTGAGTAACAGATGGTCGATCCGGCAGTTGGATGTCAACAACGCTTTTCTGCACGGTACTTTGTATAAAGATGTCTACATGGACCAGCCCCCCAGGTATCTCGACATTCAGAATCCATCCTACGTTTGTAAGATGCGTAAAGCCTTATACGGTCTCAAGCAGGCGCCACGGGCCTAGTATTTGGAGTTGTCACATTTTTTGGTTTCCACATGCTTTATTCGGTCGAAGGTAGATATGTCCTTGTTTGTCTATAAATCTGATGAGATCGTTGTACTTCTTGGTATACGTTGACGACATTATCCTCACTGGCAATAGTGCTATGTTTCTGAATGCTTATGTCTCTAAATTGGCAAATCGGTTTTCGATTAAGGATCTTGGTCGTCTTCATAATTTTTTAGGAGTTGAAGTCATAACTACTGCGTTTGGTATGTTTCTATCTCAAGGGCATTATCTAGAAGGCATACTCGGATAGTTCAAGATGGAGGGTGCCAAACTTGTGTCCACACCTATGGTTTCAGACTCGACGGCCCCGGGCAATAACTCTAGTACGATCGTTGATGCTACGGGTTATCGTCGGCTTATTGGCCTATTGTAGTACCTTCTCATCACACGACCGGATGTGGCGTATGCTGTCAACAAGTTGGCATAGTACATGCATGCGCCGAACGCAGATCATTGGCAGGCAGCAAAACGTGTCCTCTGGTACTTAAAAGGGGCGATTCACCTTGTCTTATTGTTGAAGTCCGATGCTTCTCTATGGTTGACGGCCTTCTCTGACTCGGATTGGGGAAGCTTATGGGATAATGGCCGGTCAACTACAACTTACGTGGTTTATCTTGGGTATAATATTATTTCATGGAAGTCAGCGCGTCAAAAGACAGTCTCTCGGTCTTCTACAGAGGCGGAGTACCAGGCGTTGGCACATGCGACAGCTGAGCTCATTTGGATTCAGAACTTGCTACGCGAGGTCGGTCTTTGTTTGCGTCCACCTTCCCTGTTCTGTGATAACTTGGGGGTTACTTATGTCTGTAAGAATCTGGTCTTTCACTCCAGAATGAAGCATTTGGCCTTAGATTACTATTTTGTTCGTGACATGGTGGCTGAGGGGTCTTTATCTGTTGGCCATGTCTCTGTCTGTGACCAAGTCGCCGATGTCTTAACTAAACCGTTAGGTCGCTGTCTGTTTCAAAAGTTCATATCCAAGATTGGCGCCACTGATGGTTCGTCCATCTTGCGGGGGCGTATTAAGCATTAGTATTTATTCCTTTATTTAGTCTGTTGAATAAGTCTGGGTTGTTATATTAATTCTCCTGTAGATTGGTTGTTACTATCTTCTACCTAATTTAAAACCTTGTTATGTACTGTGAATTATCATTGCAATACACATTCTCTTCATTTCTACAAGGTGGAGGTAGTAGGGCTAGGGAGGCCCGTAGTTGGCTTAAGGAGCTGCGGGTGAATAGAATTGAGGTAGAATATTGCTGGAAACCATCAATTTTTTACCACCAAAAAGTGGTCGGATATTGCCAAAATCCCGTCAGAAATATTTGTTCCGATCACTTTGGGAATTTGAAAAACCTTGATTGGTATTTCTAACCACCACATGAAGTGGCAGGAAATAGCGTCCACAATTGTAAAGTGGTCCGAAAATTTGGCCGGAACGAGAAACTTTGCATTTGCATATTTTTCGATCACTAGTGCACTTTTCGACAAAAAAAGACTAATTTAAAAATTTAAACATGCTGAAAATATATCCGACCACTTTTCAAGCAATGCAACCCTTCGAAGAAAAAATGATTAAAAAAAATCACTTTTTTCGACCAATTTTTAGGTAGCTGGAAAATCGATGATTTCCAACTGTATAAATAGACACACAACAAGCAGTGTATGCCTTATGGGGTGATTCTTGAGACGATGCGTTTGGGCTAATTGTGGATGATGTGAAAGAAATTGTTCCTAACTTTATTTGTTTGAATTTTTTGTTTGTTAAGTGGTAGGGAGGCACGTTCTATGCCAAACTGTATAGATCAAGTGGCATAAAACTGTATAGAGTGGCATGCCACTCTGTCTTTTATTTATGAAAAATATATGTTTTGAATCAGAATTCCTATTAATGAAGTTGGTTTGTTTGATTTAAAATTTAAAAAAAAAAATTAGGGACATTTTTTTGCAATAAAAATAGAAAGCATGTCTTTTGTAGCATATACAGTAGTTTTGGATGAAAAATTGACAAAGTATGGGTCTTTTATTAACTCTTTATATAGTTCAAAGTAAAATTTAAAGATCAAACTCATAGATAATGGAAATCATATATATTATGTTCGATGCAATTATTGTGACAAGAAAATTAACTCTAAAAATGTGTTGGATTTCGTTGCATGCATTGTGGTCATGCGAATGCAATTTTCAATCAAAAAGGTAAAATACACTCTTACTCAAATATAATACATGTATATTCACATTAAGGTATTATTTGATAATAATCTAACAATTATTTACAAATATATAGGTTAATTGTTGAAGTTGCATGCTATGTTCAATCATTATGTTGACAAGTTGCTATAATTCACAAATAAAGAAATTGCAAATGATGTTTTTGATTCCAAGAAAATTCAACAGAAACTTTATGAAGCTATATTTGCAATTGAATTAACAATCGTTATACCCTGCACCACGGTGCACATAGCAATGTGCACCACGTACGTAAAACGACGTCGTTTTGGTGTTAGTAGACGCGGACTCGAATGACTCAGGGAATTCATTATCTATAATACACATAATCATTATCTATAATACACAGAACGTTTGCCTAGAATACACATAATGTTTGCCCAGAATACACAGAATATTGACACAAAATACAAAGATGTTAGTGGACGCGAATGATTCCAGGGAATTCATTATCTATAATACACATAATCATTATATAGAATACACAGAATGTTTGCCTAGAATACACAGAATGTTTGCCCATAATACACAGAATATTGACCCAAAATACACAGAACTCATCCTCCTAACATTCGAATGCACAAACACATCATAACTTGTGTTAATAACATGAATACACATAATATTTACACAAAATACACAGAACTCATCCTCCTAAACATTCGAATGCACAAACACATCACAACATGTGTTACTAACATGAATACACATAACGGTTGCCTATAATACACAGAATGGTTGCCTAGAATACACAGAATGATTGCCTGGAATACACAGAATATTAACATAAATACAGAGACCGGCCGAAACGGGAAACATGATTTCCAAAAAAAACGGACGATTAGTTTACAATGCTCAAAACGACGTCGTTTAGGTACGTGGTGCACATTGCTATGTGCACCGTGGTGCACAGTATAATTTGACTTGAATTAATGTGCCAATCATAAAACTACAAACTTACACAATTGTATCCATTTGTAAAGATTTGTTATTAATCTTTAAAAAAAATGATTTTGGATAATTTGATATCAATTATCATATTTATTTGCCTAATTGCCTAGTTTGCAACCCACTACCAATTCAAATATTTTAATAATCATAAAACTCATTCCAATACAAATTTTTGAGGTAATCCTATTAGTTGAACCAAACGTAACATTGATATTATATCTGGGCATTTTTTACACAGCCGCAAAAAAATTACTCCCTCTATCCCATTTTACCTGTCTTATTTACTATTCATTGGTCAAACCAACTCTTTCTTCTTTGTTTATTTTCTTTAGTAATTTTTAAATATTTTTAAATTTAGTTTTTTGTGTTTAATAGTACTTTTAATGTAGTTTCTAAATATATAAATTTTATATATTAATGTTAAACTTAATATTATGAAAAATTGAATTAAAAATTACTTCAGTCAAGCCTCATTAAACGAACCAGACATCCATTTTGGGACGGAGGTAGTATGTAAATAAATACACTAAACCGCCACCACGGGCTTAACTCACTGATTCAGTATGCAGTATTTGGGAGAAGTACATTGTACATACCATATACCCTAAACTTGGAAAGGTCAAAAGTGCATGACCTTGAATTTCCACTCCCCTTTTACCGGATCATAAGACACAAATTCTGCACCTTGCTCTGCTGACTTTCTGATGAGCAGATTCTTGTACTTGTCAACCAAATGCCCATCTTTATACTCCTCACCTGTCTTCTTGTTGATGCACTTAACATTAAGAAGTGTCACCTCAGCAGGCTTGTTCAGGCCTTCTCCCACTTCAAGTTTCTTGCTATCATCCATGTACACAACCACCTCATGATAGTTGAATTGGACTAGAGAATCAAGTTCAAGCCCTTCAACATCTGTCTCTCCTGTAAACTTGATGGAACCAAAGCCTCGCCTTCCGACCACAAAATCTTTAACGCGGCGGCAGAACCCCGGCTCTTCTTTTTCCCTTGCTGCCAATTCTTGTATTGACGGTTCTGTGTAGTAGTCGTCGTTCTTTAACTTTGGCATTATGCCATCAACATCAATAGTGTCATGTTTATAGTTGATCACACCCTCACTAGTATCGGTTTGCTTCTCTTTGGCCCGATGCACTTGTAGTGTGACATTACCTGCATTTTTATAAATATGAGCTAAAGAGCATTGCAAAATTTGATTGATTATTGTTAGAGTTTCAGAAAGAAAAATTTACCATTCCCATACACATTGATAGAAGTATGTTCCATCTCAGGCAATGTGTTTGGATTATGACTTTGGGGAGACTCTTTAGTTGGAGGGTGAATCCAAGACCTGGGATTTTCTCTTGGAAATATAGCAGAATTTGTCTTTGCAACTCCTTCTGTTGCCTTTTCCTCACCAGCCATGAAAAAAGGAACCTACAAAACAAAATAACATGTATATAAGTTAAAATATTGTTAGGATCAAGCGTTTACCGCTACGTCACCAAATGCTATAGCCAGTAGCGCTAAAAAATTCTCCCTCCCAACACCTGCCAGCCTGAGAGTTCGAACCCGGGCTCTATACCACTTGTTAGTTATAATAGCGAAAACACAACTTGATTTCCTTATAGAACGCCACATATTCTAGAGGCAGGGTGCAGGACTTGGCCATTCATCAACCTCCGCCCAATAATCCCCCTAGCCACAGATTGATAGACTCAGCCCTTTACCAGCCCCGCCCAACAGATATACTATCTATATATTTAACTATAGGCTAGAAAAGTAGTTCTCACCCTTGAAGCATTGCTATCAAGACTGTATCTTGGACATAACATCTTAGTTCGATTCAAAGAAGGATGTCGAACTATGAGCAAGGATCTTCTTCGTGTGGGAGCTGCCTTGTCAGAAACCTGCAACAAGGAACATAATTGAAAAAGAGCTTGATTTTCCTCCTACATTATTTGCAGCAATACACAATATCTAGTGATTATTATAGCAGAGCATTCAAATGTGAAACTTACAGATAAAGAAGAAATTCCATATTGAACCGAAATCACTGATCCCGGATGGCTAGAAGACACCGGTACTGCATCATCCTTCCCAAGTTCCTGCACAGTCTGTTGAATGCTTGATGGCTTCAGTTGATTGGGAGAAAGGTTAGTACTTGGTCCAACTAAACCTGGCTGGAGTGACTGAGTTTTGGCGTGATTGCAATTTGAGCACAAGGTCGATTCAGTAGTTGAAACTTGAGATACACTTGAGTTGGAAACAAAGGATGGTAATGGTGGAGCAATATTTGGTGATTTGGGAAAATCAAAAGCAGATGAAGATGCAAAAGTATTCTCCTGTGTTGTTGCTGAAGTAGAAGGTGTGAACAATCCAGGTGAATTTGAGGGAATTGATTGAGTATTTTCAGGTGAAATAAAACCCGTTTGTGTTGGCTTCACAGAGGGGAATAGAGAAGGATAAAAGGAATTATTTAACTGGAATCCATTTCCAGTTTGTGTTGTGGCACACTGTCCATCTGCATTAACCAGTGAAAAATAATCAGCTTATTGAACGGCATATGTTTTGAAACGTTCGTATAAAATGAACAGAAAACAAGAAATTAAGTGGATGGATTACCTTTTATGGAAAGAGAATAGTCCTCAAACCTCAGTTCTTCATGGCTTTTACTTGTGTAAACCGGCATGCTAGAAATGGAATGAAAATTCCCTTCTGGTTCTTTAGTAGAAGCATAAGGTGTTTGAGCAGAAGAAGGAGAATTGACAGATGGCATTGAAGTGAATGGGGTTGCCTGTGCACCTGCATAAATTAAAAATGAAAGTTAAGTTGTAAATGAGTACCATATGCTCCATTTCGACTAAAAATCTAAGCTATCGTTGGATTGCACATTTACGTTTATATAGTATATATATATATATGCTCAACAATAGACTTTACCACTACCAAAACGAAAACATTTAACAGATCGAATTCTTGGAATGTCCTTACCACCCAAAGGAGACCATGCTGACACAGGTGATGGAGCTGATGAAGTTGTTCCAAAGGCATTAACCGGTGAAAAATAATCAGCATATTGTACGCCATGTGTTTTGAAACGTTCGTATAAAATGAACAGAAAACAAGAAACACAATTAAGTGGATTACCTTTATTGCAAAGAGAATAGTCCTCAAACCTCAGTTCTTCATGGCTTTTACTCGTGTAAACCGGCATGCTAGAAATGGAATGAAAATTCCCTTCTGGTTCTTTAGCAGAAGCATAAGGTGCTACTCTACTTCCAGATATGGGGATTGTTGTTGACAGAGTTGAGTTAAAGCTTTGAGATTGAGAGGTGAATGGATTTGAATAATTTGAGAGATAAGAATTGGCATTTGATTGGCTAGAAAATGGTTCAAATCCGGTTAGTCCACTGGTTTTAGTCTCACTACCAGAAAACACATTTGAAGAAACTGATGGGAAAGGAGAATTTGTGTTTGATTGGCTGGAAAATGGTGCAAATCCGGTTACTCCACTGCTTTGAGTCTGACCAGAAAACGCATTTGATGAGAAAACATATTGGAAAGGAGAATTTGTGTTTGAATGGCCGGAAAATGGTGCAAATGGTGAAAGTTTAGTTGCTGCAGTGCTTTGAGTTTGAGGTGAAATAAAGGGATTTGAATGAACAGAAGGGAAAGGAGAATTGGCATTTTTTTGTTTTTTGAAAGCAGGAGAATTGGCATTTGATCGGCTAGAAAACGGAGAAAATGGTGTTACTCCACTGTGTTGAGTTTGAGCAGAGAACATAAGCTGATAGTTGGATTGCACACATTTACATTTATACAATATATATGCTTAGCAATAGCCTTTACCGCTACCAAAACGAAAACATTTAACATAATTTATGGAATGTTCTTATTACCATCCAAAAGAGACCAATTTGCATTCATGGTACTGCTGCTGCTGGATGTCTGGCTAACTGCTGCAAAAAACCCAAAAAAAGAACACTAATTAATCATTGTCTGAAGCCTGAAGCAAACAAGTGTTGAAGGCATGAAGGGTTAAATTTAGCCTCCTCCTTTTTTAAAAAAAAAAATGTGGTTGTATAAAATAATAAAGTTACATCGTCGCTACCCGCACGCTATAACTTTTGGTGGAGACTTGGAAGGCCAAGGCCCTGTTTGGTAAATGGTTGTTAGTTGATTTAGCTGATTGTGTTAGCTGATTGTGTTAGAATGTATGATTAGTTGATAACATTAGCTGATTGTAGAAAGTTGTTTGATAGATTAGCTGTTAGCTGATAACTGTTTGGTATAATTTTTTTTTTTTTCTCAAAAAGCTAATTGAAAATGCTGCTTTTTTGAATTTTAGTATTTTAGAGTTACAAAAAGCTTATTAGCCAAATAACTAATAGTGATCAAATCTGATAGGCTAATTATTTACTAAACATGACCTAAATCTAGCATCCTACCTCTAAAACAACATGTGGCGGTATAAGAAAATGAAATTAATCTACGCTACCAGCTATGTTTTTGGCGTGGTGATAACCGTTTGATCCTAATCTGAAACAACAGCTAAGGAAACAGACCAGACAATTCAACTACAATTCATTATGTGTTATAATCATCTTCCTAATTAAAGAAAACTAAGCACAATTACTCATTCATAATATCAAAGATTATGGGTAAATGAATATATATATATATACACGTGAAAAGCAAGACAGCAAGAGGAGAGAAGTAACGTACTTACAGGTAAAAGGATATATAGCCCAGAGAGAATTCTTGGAAGAATAGTTTGGGATACTTGAAATACTGGAGGTATATACTATCTATCTGGAATTAGAAGCAAGAGGGGTCCATCTTAGATATATATATATCATATATATATGCATTATGCAAGAGGATCAAGCGAGTAGCTTCAAGTTCAAGCAGACTTTCAGGTTGTACGCAGACCACATCATAGCTTACGGTTAAAGCTAAGCTTCACACGGTACGCAAATTAGCGGTGTTAATATTATGAATGTTAAATATTTAAGAAAGGGTACACCTATTTTGGTCTAATTACATAAAACACCCACCGTAATTTGTTTTTTTTTTCCCTAGTATTTTCGCCCGTGCGTTGCACGGAATGGATTTGTTATAATAATTTTAAAATATTTAGATTGATATACAATTATATAAATTATAACATCGAATATTATATAATTCAATTGATGAAATTGGTTGGATCGATTATGTTTCCTGATGTTTTCTTTCTTGAATTAGAGCAAATAATAATTGTCCAATTACCTGTGCGATGCACAGATAAATTTTTTATTATATATTTAGATAATAAAAATAAGGATGAAATTATAAAAAATTCTAATATTGAATGTGTACATTTATTTTATTACTCCCTCTGTCCCATTTTACATGTCCTATTTACTATTCATTGGTCAAACCAACTATTTCTCCTTTGCTTATTTTCTTTAGTAATTTTTTATTATTTTGAAATTTAATTTTTTGTGTTTAATAGTACTTTTAATGTAGTTCCTAAATATATAAATTTTATATATTAATGCTAAACTTAATATTATGAAAAATTGGATTAAAAATTACTTTAGTCAAGCCTCGTTAAACGAACCAGACAACCATTTTGGGACGGATGTAGTATAAGATTAGTGCAAAAGTATTACTCAATTAATTGAATAATATATTACTTGTTTGTCTATAATAATCTTTAAAAATCGATGTGTAATATGACTTATGTAATTATATTATATTATTACTAAAATAAATATGGGAAAATGAGAAATAATTTAATTATAATTATTATAAAAATAAATTAAACGACCAATGTTTAGCTTAATTACCATTATAATTATTAGGCAATTATTATTTACTCAATTACACTAATATATGTATATGTGCAATTATACTTTTATACCTTAACTATATTCATTTTCACCATATCACATTTAATTTTTTCTTCCTCCTCCATATTTGAATGAATTAATTGTAATCTATACTATATATAAAAACATTATCCTCCTCCCAAATTTCCCCCCAAAACTTAGGGGTATTTTGGTAAAATCATTTCTTTTATTTATTTATTATTTTATTATTTTATTAATTATCCATCCTATAATATTATTATGGTAATATGATAATGATAATATGGTAATATTGTTAATATTAATGGGTGATGGGTGATTGGTGATATATAATTGATAATTGATAATAGGGTATATGGTATTATTCTTAATATTAATATATTAATATATAATATATTAATACATATTAATATAATTAGTGATTATTTTAAAAAAGAATAATTAATTGGTGATTGGTGATTAGTGATATGGTAATATTGTTATATATTAATATTTATATTGATTGATATTGATATTAATTAATTAATTGGTGATTGGTGATTAGTGATATGATAATCTATATCTATATCTATATATCTATATAATTGACATGTAATTAACTATATTAGAATGAAAAAATTATATAATATTGTAGTAAAAATTTTACATGTCAATCATCTATATTTACATAAAATTAAAATTAATTATACTTTCCTTTTGAAAAATCTTCCATATTATGTTTATCCTCCACTATATAATGATGAGAAATGACTCTTCTCTCACAACGTACCAATATATGTGCTCTCACTATTAGTTAGAGTTCTATAATCTGTAATTCTACGAAGTCGAAGATCGAACTTTAACACGCGTAGAATTTTTATGGTATGCGGTATTAATATTAGGATGTAATTCTACGAAGTCGAAGCTAAACATGGGTCATTGTATCATTGATTGTTGATTCCAATTATTACTAATCTTTATCATTAATTGCACAACACTAATTCACACTTATTAGTTAAAAAATGGTGATTACTATACTTGAATAAATGAAATAATAATATTAAATTTTGTAGCCTCGATTTAAAATCTATTATGTTAATATAATAATAATAATAATAATAATAATAATAATAATAATAATAATAATAATAATAATAATAATAATAATAATATAATATTTTGTAGTAATAATAATCTAAATTCTTAATATAATTTTCCTAATATTAATAATAATAATAATATAATAATAATCCATAACTCTTAATATAAGTTTGTAACTAAATTTTCCTATTAAATCTGTTTATAAAGGTAATTATAAATATAGAATTGAGAAATTCCTATGATATTTTATTTAATTGATATTATTCCTAATATATTTTATCTAAAAGGCTTCTTTCCTTTTTTATTACATTGTTCCATATGTTAATCCGTTTAATATGCTAATCTATATAGGTAATTACCATATACTATTTACCATCTAAATAACCCGTGGTAATTACCAACTATATTTAACATCTAAATTTATTATGGTCATTAAACATAGAGATTTCATTCTTATGATAATTTTATATATTTTTACTTCAGATAATGTCAATTACCCGTGCATTTCATTTGATTACTTTTGAATAAAATCTTAAAAATTATGGCAACTAATGAATTAATATTGTTGTTCGTAATATAAATTTTATCAAATCAGTTAACGAAATTGATAATACACATAATACATCCATAATTAGAGGAGATTAACAAAATTATGATAATTATTTCAATTCACGTATTATTATGCTAATTCACATATTATTACGTCCATACAATTATGTAAATTATTTCAATTCACAGATTATTACACATATAAAATTATGCTAATGGTTACTTTGGAATAACATCTTAATAATTATGGTCATTGAGAAATTAGTTCAAACATTATACTTTTATTAAATGGTTTTTTATTCTTGCCGTAATTTTATCTAATCAATTAAAGAAATTAATGGTACACATATTACGGATAAATTAAAGAAAATTAAAATACACATATTACGTCCATAATTAAACGAAATTAAAATATACATTATTTTTTAATAATAATAAATACTCCTTAATTACCATACTTATTCATAATACATGGACGTCATAATTAGCATAATATTAATCTATACTATATATAAAAACATAAGAATAGTAAAGACATATTTTAAATTTTAAACAATAGTAAAGGTAAATTAAAAATAGAATGAAAATATTTCAATAATAATATTCTACATCATTAATTAAAAATAGAACATAAATTAGGTTAAAATATCAGTGGATCTATTATTCTAATTGACTAATTAACTGAAAATAAAAAAAATCGACTAAAAATGAATCTGATGTTACTAATTGATTGAATATATAAAAGAAAATGAATATTAATAATTGACTGTAAAAAAAAAATATTCATAATTAACTAAAATGAAAAAGAAAATGGTCATATCATTGCAATTTAATTAAAAAAGGAAAACATTCTACATCATAAATAATAAAGGCATATTATAAACAATATTAAAGATAAATTAAAAAGGAACGGAAATTAAAAATGAAATGGAAATATTTCAATAATAATATTCTACATCATCAATTAAAAATGGAACGAAAATTAGATAAATATTACTACGTAATTCTTTTTATTTTTCCTAGATAAGGTTGCCTAATATTAATTTACACATAACAATCGGCACTAATAATTAAAAAAAAAAAACAGAAGAACTACCAGAGACGTCTGTTTTTTTTTTAATTTTATTATTATTATTATTTAATTATTTTAATTAATATTATTTAAAAAGTTTATTTTAAAATTAGTAACCACCATGTCATCACAATTGTAGGTAAACAAGTCAATTTGGACTTTTTTTTTTTTTTTGAAAACATGTCAATTTATACTTAATTGCATGAGTTTATATAGTTCAGGTATCCAATTGCATTCTTTTTGAGTTCGATGACCTAATTGCAGTTTTGTGTGTAGTTCATTGGTTTATTTGACCATTATTCCGAGAAAAATGATATTACTAATTGATTTAAAATATAAAAAGATCGTAATCTATATTCTATACTATATATAAAAAAGTAAAATCCTCCTATTTCATTTCCCGCCTAAACTTTTGTAGTCAATTAATGAAATATTTTTTTGGTCAAATAATTAATAAAGCTTATTTGTTAAGAAAATGTAAAATAGAAATTAACTAATATCTATAAATTGATAATATGTATACTCACGTATCAACACTATTAATAAAAGTAAAATCATTTATCGGGAAAATAAAAGGATATTACTAATTGACTGAAAGTTATTTAAAAACTTTAATAATTAATTATACTTTCCTTTTGAAAACTCTAAGTTATTTAAACTTTAAAAAAATTAATTGAACATGGGTTGTTAGATTTTTATAATAATCAAAATTAATTCATTCAAATATGGTGGAGGAAGATAAAACTAAATGCAATATGGGGAATGAATATACTTAAAGTATAAAAGTACAATTACACATATATTAGTGTAATTGACTAATAATAATTGCCTAAAAATTATTATGATAATTAAGTTAAGCATTAGTCGTTGAATTTATTTTTATAATAATTACAATTAATTTATTTCTCATTTTCTCATATTTATTTTAGTAATAATATAATTATATAAGTCATATTACTTATAGATCTTTTTAAGATAATTTTAGACAAACAAGTCATATATTATTCAATTAATTGAGTAATATTTTTGTACTAATCTTATAATCAAATAAATGTATACGTTCAATATTAGAATTTTTTATAATTTCATCTTTATTTTTATTATCTCAATATATAATAAAAAAAAATTTATCCACGCCCGGGTAATTGGACAATTATTTGTTCTAATTCAAAGGAAAACATCAGAAAACATAATTGATCCAATCAATTTCATCAATTGCGCTATATAATATTCGATGTTATAATATATATAATTGTATATTGATCCAAATATTCTTTAAATATTATAACAAATCCATTCCGTGCAACGCACGGGCAAAAATACTAGTTATTATAAAAAAAAAAATTAACAACCCATGTTTAATTAATCTTTTTAAAGTTTAAATAATTTAAAGTTTTCAAAAGGAAAGTCTAATTAATTTTTTAAAAAGTTTTTAAATAATTTTCAGTCAATGACTAATATCATTTTCCTTTTCAAATTTGTCTGATTTCTGTTTCCATTTTTATAATGATTTTTTTATATTTTCAATCAATATATAAAAAAATTTTATATTATGATTTAAATTTAAAGAAAAGAAAAAAATAAAAAGATGTTAAATATACAATATAATAATATAGTTTGGGATTATTCCAGCACGGCGGCTCTGGTTCGTCAATCTACCTATGCAAAAAAAAAAAAAAAAAAAAAAATGATGGGGAAGATATAGGGTGGAGAAGCCCTACTGATGTGGAGAAAGAAATGATTGGGGAAGCTAGGGATAAATTGGTTGAGATGTGTCTAGGGGTGGGCGTTTCAGGCTTCGGTTTGATTTTTTTCGATTTCGGTTTCGGTTTTGGTTTTTCAATTTTTAAATTTTAAATCATTCGGTTTAACATTAGAGTTCGGTTCGGTTTCGATTCGGTTTGAAATGGTTCATTTTCGGTTCGGATTTAATTCGGTTCGGTTTAAGTCCCCAAATTTTAGCGTTTCCTAATTTTCCGAACATACTGTCACATTATCCGTATCCAAAACCTAAACATTATATAACAAAATAGCAATTCAAAGTCCAAACATACTACTAAGTACTAATTGTGAGGTAAAAAAACAATTGCAGCAAACAACAAAAGCGCAAAGTAGAGAACAAGCTATAAAGAAATCTAAAAAATTTGAGACATATATCAGAGAGAATAGGCATTAAACGAGGTAGAGAACAAGCTATCGGTTCTGTTTTACTAAATCATTCGAATCGGTTCGGTTTACAAGAATCTTGAACCGTTCGGTTTTGTATTACTAGTTTGGATCGGATCGGTTCAGATCAGATCGTTTCGGTTCGGATCAGATAAACCAAACCGAATTGCCCACCCCTAGGTGTATCAAATACTTTTTATTTTATATGTGGAAGAGACTAATTCAAAAGGAATGTATAATAATTTCCTTATAGATATTTAAATATTAACTATATACATAAATATATATACATAAATACAGTTTTCCTAATTATATAATTATAATAATTCCTAATTGCCTAACGTACATATATAATTATATATTGATTGATTTGCAGTTATATGGATATATAGCGTATGATTTCTTCTTCTTATTATATACAAATATTTAATTGACTTAATTTTTTTAATTATATTATTACTAAAAACCAAATAATATGTAATAAGTTCAGTCGTTAAGCACTTTGTAATCAAATAAAATGATGCATGAGTGTAGAATCAATATATAATCAGATAAATAAAACTAATGTAACACTATAGTTGCTAGACTGCTATCACAACAGTTTGTAATAATCAAATAATATAGACAACTAAAAATAATGCTCGACTGCCACTGCTAAGAAATGAGATTAATGGAGTTACAATTGAAAGAAAACTACTTCTCTATACAAAGCTAATTACTAAATATGAAGTATTTTTGTTCTCATCACTACAATATAAATTACACGTGAAATTCCCTCCAATGAACTCACCCATATGCATCAACAATTTCTTGGAAAGCAGAAGTAAATTTATTTGACATAAAATATGTAGGCGGTGACTTTCGAGTACCCAATACCTGAAATATTGCACATATTTCTGAATTGGAAAATGTTATGCTATTACATTACTATATATATGGTAGATAATGCAATATTACCAAATATAATTATTATAATTATAATTATAATTATAATATTACCATAATAGCCAATAATAATTAATATTATTCTATCATAATAAATTATATCTTAATGATTACCATATTACGAATAACGAATTATAACCAATTATAATTAATATTATTTTATCATAATAATGACCATATTACTAAAATGCCCCTACGTTTGGGCGGGAAAATTTTGGAGCAGGATATTGTTTTTATATATAGTATAGATATAGATTAATAATATCTAGAAGGTCTACGAATCGAGCTGCACATGCTTTTATTAGGAAGGTCGTTTCTTTGTATATCCCAAATGAGTGGTATGCCACCCTCCTTTCGTTCTTGATGTTTGATAGACATATTTTATACTTTTATTTTATGTACATCTTTATAATATTTTTGCATTAATTATTTATTATTATATAATAATTATTTATTTTTAGAGTTTAGTAATCAATAAGTTAAATAAATATTTTATGTAGTTAATAATTTAAAAAGTTTTGAGCCCAATTCTTTGTTATGATTTAAGCATTATTATAAGCCCATAACATCAAAGCCCAATTCCTTATTTGTTTAATTAATTAAGCCCAAAGTATATAACCTCAATCGTTATACCCTACACCACGGTGCACATAGCAATGTGCACCGTGGGACTAAACGGCGCTGTTCCACTAACTGATGTGACGGACGCCGTTTAGTCAATCCAATCACCGTTATTTTTTTTTTAATTAAAATATATAAGAGACGGAGAGCCTTTCACAACAAGCTTCCGACTCCTTCGCTCCACTCACTGCACTCACGCTGCACTCCGACCAAGCAAACACAACACTCTCAACCAAGAAGCAAACACACAAGCGATTCAGAGAAGAACTCAAGAACATTATCATCATCAAAGCAGGCACAGATACGCATTCATCAGCAACACACACAGCTTCATCGACTATCAACAACAAAACCGAATTAAAAGGTAAAATATTTAGCAAACGCTGTTGATCAACGACATTGTGCATAATGTTTGAATATATATCGCATGTGCATTTGCATTGGCATTCTAGCATGAACATTTACTGATTCTCAGTATTATGTCATTTTATTATCCACATTGTTGATTTTTCAGTATTAAACCTCATCAAACATCTGTTGTTAGGTTATTGATACTATGGCTTAGATTCTGTGTATTATTATTAAAGACTCTGTGTATTATATCATGTCATTGTCTGCATTTTAGGATGTTACCATTCCAACATTGTTGATTCCAAATTTCAAACATTCTTGGTGATTGATAATAATAAGAAGTATATTCTGTGTATTATTGTAATTGAGTTTGTGTATTCGAGTTAATGTGTCTGTGTATTCCTCTTATTGACTCTGTATGCTCTAGCATTTTATCCAGATTGTTGAATTTGGGTTATTGACACTAGGGTTTATATTCTGTGTATTATTGTCAACAACTTTGTGTATTTTACCATAACATTCTGTGTATACAAGAATGTTACCATACCACATTATTGATTCCAATTTTCCAACATTCTTGGTGATTGATAATAATGATAAGTATATTCTGTGTATTTTGGTTAATGTGTTTGTGTATTCTTCTTACTGACTCTGTTTATTCTAGCATTTTATCCACATTGTTTGTGTTTTGAGGTTATTGATACTAAGGCTTAGATTCTGTGTATTAGTGTTAAAGACTTTGTGTATTGTAGCATATCATTCTGTGTATTCTATAATGATAATTCTGTCTTTTCTATTATGTGACAGCAATGTCAAGCTCTGATAGAAGCGATCAAGTCCTGGCGACTGCCTTAGAAAGAAGAAAGAGAAAGAGAGAGAGTGCACCTACATCAAAAGCACAAACACAGGACAGAGAAAAAAAACAGAAAAAGAAACCTGCAAAAAAACCAACAAAGAAGGGTAATGAGGTAGCAGAAGAGAACCCACAACCAAAGAACTACTTTACAGTTCGGACAACTCCGAAACAGTTGTTCACCCTTGTTAGTAGTTTAATGGAGGAGCAGCATCAGGCTGTAAAAGATATAGGATTTGGACCACTACTCGACATCAAGGTGATTCATTGTGATGGTGTGCTAATCAAGCACATATTGAAGAAGATGGACATCGAACGATGCTCCATTGAAATTGGTGATTTGGATGATGAGCTGTGTTTGACAGAGGAAGATGTAGAGTCTACGCTTGGACTCTCGCGGGGCAAACTCCCGGTTGTAGAGGGCACTTCTGCTAACGAGACTGAAGAATTCAATACTTTGGTCAAGGATTAGAGGCAGCGATGGGGAGTAGAGAAAGGAACCCCAACAACCAAAGAAATGCTAAACAAGATTGTCGAGAGACAAGACAGCGGTGACATGTTCAAGCGCGACTTCGTCATCTTCATTGTTAAAACACTGATTAGGGGCTACAAGAACACCTTCTGCAATTACCGGATCCTACACTCACTGCAAGATGTGAGTAAAATCAAAGAGCTAAATTGGTGTGCTTACACCATAAAGAGCCTGCTAGACACTGCGGAGGCATGGAAATTAAACCCTGATACCTCGTACAGTGGACCTGCAACTTTCCTGATGGTATGCAATACTGACTTATTCTTATAATTCTATAAATTATTGAATAAAATGCCTTACTTGAGTCTGTCTATTCTATGTGTACTCTGTTGAAGGTTTCTGTGTATTCATTTCCACATTCTGTGTATTACTGAATAATAGTCTGAGTATTGGAGTTATTCATTATGTGTATTCACTTATATCTCTCTGTGCATAGTCCTACATACTAAACCATAAGTCATATATCATAACCACTAAATGTTTGTTCTAATCTTTGTTCTTTGAAGCTTGCTTACCTTGATAGAGTCCAGATCAGAGGCCTTGTTCTCAAACAAAACCCTCCAACAATTAGAGAATGGACAACAAAGGACCTCAAGGCAACGCTCAAACTGCATAGGAAAACAGGGAAGTATGGCAGAGGAAAAGTGATTGACAGAAGGCCAATTCTTGAGGAGGAAGTGACTCAGAAGCCAATTGAGTCTGAAGCTGTGCAAAGGGTGACTGAGTCCCTGAAAAAGATGAGTTCGAGCATTGCAGAGTTTGGAGAAGTCATGGCTGGAATTGGAACCAACAATTCAGCAGCTGAGATCATAAAGAACACATTTGTCAACTTCTCCCACACTGTCAATCCAACTCCAAGCCCCAATCCAAGCCCACCGGTCCCAGCCGAGAGCCTGCTGAAGGATGATGATGTGTTCAATGAGCCAAGCTTCTTAGAGGCAGTGGCTGAACTTGAGGCTGCATTCTATGCAACAGTGAGGAACATATCTCCTGAAATCCATGCACCTTCGTTCCAGTTGTTGACTCCGACACCATCACCACCACACTCTATGGATCAACAACCACCAACAACATCAGCAGCAGCACCAACAGCAGCATCGGCAGCAGCAGCAGCAGAGACACCAGCAGCAGCATCACCAGCAAGAACAGCAACAGCAACAGCAGCGCAAGCAACAGCAGCAACAGCAACAGCAGCAACAACAGCAACACCAACAGCAACAGAAGCAACAGCAACAGCAACCCCATCCCCAAGGCGATCACAAAGAGGCAAATCCGCCCAGCCTACAATTGAGCCGACCCCAACCCCATCTCCAAGATCTCCCGAGATAGCAACCATGTTGGAAACATTGGTTGAAAATATTGCTAAACTTCCTACAGAGCAACAAGTAGCCCCACCTACTTCAATACCATCTGCTTCAACACCAAAAACACCGGCAGAAATTGAATTTGAAAGGTACACCTATGCTTATAATTTACTAATACTTGTGCTTATATTCTGTGTATCTTGTTGAGTAAGTCTGTGTATTCTAACATTTCATTCTGTGTATTCTGTATATTAAAATTTTTTTCCTGTAATTCACTTAGACGCAAAGAAAGTTGAAACAACTTCCTCTGGCATTACGCTCACCGTATTGGGCACAGAACAAGACAAAGCTGACAAACATTTCAGCTAAACAAAAACTCTTTTCAGACTATGCATTCTTGTCATGCGGTCGTCAATTTTCAATGGAGTAAGTTCCATTTTGAGAACTTTTAGTATGCATACATCATATTACTTAACATATTATTCCCTTATGATTAATCTATATTTTACTTCGTGTAGTGATATGCTCTACATGGGGAACAACTTGGTTGCTAACCGGGAAGATTTCATGTCAATCCAGCCGATCATCGACTGAAATAGCCAATCCAACCGGATCATGCCTGAAAATAGCCAATCCAACCGCATCATCGAGTTCTTCAGTCGCAACCAGCTCCTTCTGCGAATTGACGCCTTCCATATCCCTAAATGCTTGAGAATCCAATAGCTACGATCGGAGAAGAAGATCGCGATAACCGCCAAACTACAAACAATTCAAATTCGCTGTGTGTTTTTTTTTCTTTTTATATATATTAGGAAGTTAACGGAGGAAACGGACGTCAATCCCAAAATAACGCCCACTTACTGGCTAATGGACAAAACGACGTCGTTTTGATTCTTGGTGCACACTGCTACGTCCACCACGGTGCATGGTATAATTTGCGATATAACCTAATGACTTTACTAAATAAACAAAATAGATTATTTTGTATTTTTTCTTCCCTGCGCAGCTCACGACATACGAAAACATGCGAAGACTCTGTCGCTTCATCAACGGAACCCGCGACTCATCGGAATTCTGCAGAAGATATCATCGGTCAACGGGGGATATGGATGGCAAAGATTATTTCCACCATTTGGGCATATTTTTGAGAGGTTCATATTAATTTTCAGATTAATTATTTTCCTCAATTTAAGAATTTATGTTGGGATTAGGGGTGGATAAATAGTAGTGAGTTCTTATTGTTGAAGAATCAGACTAGCGGTGCATAATTTGATAGTTTCTCTAGTTTACAAATTTTTATTTTTCTGTTAATATTTTCTGGTTCATGGCCCTGCGAGGCTAATTCTCTAAACTTGGTCAAGATTACATGAATCCTGGATCAATTTGTACTGTGAGATGGAATTAATTCTTTATATTGAATTCATCTTCATTTGAGTAATTGATATTTCCTGTGTTTTATTTTATATGACTGTTCCGGTTAATTGCTAGGAGGCCTACTAGTTTAATTTCTTGAACAGTTTATTGCTAAATTAGTTAACGGTTCGTTTAATTGGTTTTCTAATCTGTGTAGCAACTGGGATTTATTAATATGGCGTTAGTATTAATTTAGTCCTAGCAGGAATATCAATATGAATTAAACATAACCACTAAATGTTAAGAAACACACCACTCAATGTTACGAAATACACCACTAAATGTTAAGAAACACACCACAATGAAACACAATGAAACACACCACAGTGCATATTTGTGTGGTGTTTCTTAACATTGAGTGGCGTATTTCATAACATTGAGTGGTGTGAACTGCACGGCCGCACGGGAGAGCACGGTCACACCTGATCATGACTCTCTCTCTCTCTCTCTCTCTCTCTCTATATATATATATATATATATATATATATATATATATATATATATATATATATATATATATATATATATATAAAAGCATCTCCAAAAGTTAATGTTTATGGATGGTTTTTAGAGTGGCAAATAGGGAAGCTGAAGAGGAAAATGAGGAGAAAAAATAAAGTTGTTTTGTTGTAATTTTACACGCCACTGCAGGTAGGGGTGGGAATAGGTGGGAATAGGCCAAACCCCTTGTAGGGGTCTATGTTCGGGCCTAATTAAAACCTAGTTAGGCCTAGCTCGTTTAGTAAAAAGACCAGACTTGAACCAATTTTAAAAGCCTATTAAGCTAATTAAACAAGTCAGGCCTATATATGCCAAGCTCGGCCTACTACTACTACTACTACTACTACTACTACTACTACTACTACTATTATTATTATTATTATTATTATTATTATTATTATTATTATTATTATTATTGTAAATTGTCCGGAGTGCTCAACTTGGTGTTCTCGTTCGTCAGACCTTATGTTTGAGTGCTCCATTTTATCTTGGGAGACTGATAGTACAACCCTTCTAGCATCCCCTGGAGGTAGCGAATCAATTTTAAGAAAAGTGTACTACACACGACTTGAGTCTTTCCTTCTCTTTCTTCTTTGTTGGGTTTAAGCCTCAGGCTTCTGAAACCCTTTATCATTCTTATATATTTAATTTATATATTGTTCTTGGTTTCGTATCAAGTGTGGTGGGATTATTTTTTGTAAATATATCCCTTTCTAGTTGTGGTGGGATTACTTTTTATAAAATAAATCCCTATTCTGCTTATATTTATTTCGTGTGTATATATATATTATGTATCGATTTATTCACCAAATATTCAACAATTAATGATGAAAATATTATAGTTGTCGACAACACAATTGTCTTTACAAATTGCTCTCGTTATATGATAATCTGGATCCAGAGTTAGACACCAGTAGTGCTATGACTGCTTAATGTATAAGGGAGTAATTAAGGTATATATAGCTAGCTCACTGTAGAATGTAGCTCAACCCGTACACCATTGAGTGTTAACCCTGTATGTTACAAATGGGTGTTTGTACGAAAGAGAAATGAGAATAACAAGGTGGTGTGATAAATGAGAATAACATGTAGTGACCCAAAATTGACTATAACGAAATACACTCTCTCACGATAGATGGCATTAAGTTTCGCTACATAATATCATTGGCAGAATAATAAATTTAGATATGCAGCTGACGAACGTCATGACCGCATAATTATGGGTCATTAGAGGCTAATGTTTATTTGGAAAAATTCCTAATGAATTTGTAATTTTCGAAATGAGAAAAGAAATGAAAATTGTAATATATTTATTGTTGAATTACAAAGGCTATACTTGAGGTAGTAAGCAATTGACTGTAATTTCCTCATGAAGAAGGAACATGAAATAATGTGTCATGTGCTCATTATAGATCAGAGTTGTTGATGGAGTTATCTATTTATTATCTAAATACGTGTTGATGGTATGAACATCGTTGAAATACATAAACAGTTTGATGATATTAGCTCATGACTAGGACAGAGTTTGAAATGAAAGACTTGGAAAATCCAAGTATTGTCTCGACCTGAATATCGAACTTCTCCTCGATGGAGTTTTACACACCAGTTAGCCACATTGAGAAACATCTTGAAGATGTTTTAGATGGATAAGTATCATTTACTTATCACATTATTGGTTTCAATCTCTAGAAGCAGATAATGAACAGACTCGAAAAGTATAATAAGGATATTTTGGGACCAAAATTCTATTACTCCATTGTTGTTGTAGCACCAATTTAGGACCAGAAGTTCCATAATCGCATTAGGTTTGATATTGTATCCACGATAAAATTGCTAGCAACATTTAGTGCTCATCCAACAATGAAATATTGAAATAGTGTTTAACGCGTCATCGGGTATCTTCGAGTTACAGAAGATTTTGGATTTTATGCGAGAAACCAATTAGAAAATAAATTTAAACAATACCCTAAAAGATAAATAATAATAATAATAATAATAATAATAATAATAAACAAAAAAATCCTTAAATAGTAATGGTGTTGACAAAACTAAGAAGAAAATTGTAAAATTAAAAGGTATTTGTAAATGTACAAAAAAAAAAAATTTAATGTATAAGTTATTAATTTAACCAATTACATTAACATAGTTTTAATTACAATTAATTATAACTTAATTAGCCATTAGATACTTAGATTTAATGGTGTTAAGAAAAAACTTAAAAGTAGACCTAGCAATTATGGACACGATCTGTTAACACGACACGAAAATAACGGGTTAGTGTTTAGTTTTAATGTGTCCTGGGTCGTTAACGGGTTGACCCATTAAGAACCCGTTATGTTTCGTGTCTTAACAGGTCAACCCGTAAACCTATTAAGAACCCGTTTAACCTGTTAACATTATCGTGTTAACCCGTTTACACGAACCCGTTTAAACAAACCCGTTTAGAACACACTAAGAACTAAGGATGAGTATTTATTAAATTAGGCCAAGATCCTACACCAATTATTGATGTTCAACAATATGAAATTTGAATTTTTATTATTTTCAATTTTATTCTAAAAACTAGTATGAACTTCTTTAATTATGAGTTTTGGATGTTATTTTATCATTGTATGAATGTTATAAATTGAATATTTTTTTAGTTTGTTTGATGGATTGAATTGTAGATTTTATTTCTTTTTTACATAACTTAACTTTAAATTTTAGTTTTTTTTAAATATATTAATAGGTTTAGCGGGTTTAAACCAGTTTCGTGTCATATCGTGTCAAAACGAACCGAATTGAAACCTGTTAACAAAACGTGTCTATCGTGTCAACCCGCTTAACCCGTTAACAATTCGTGTTCATGTTCGTGTTAAAAATTTGAACCCGTTAACATTAACGTGTCGTGTCCGTGTTTAGCCTTATTGTGTCGACCCGTTAACGAACTCGTATACACGAATTGTCAGGCCTACTTAAAAGATAAGGGATAATATTGAAATATTTTTTTTGTATTAGTATAAGAAAGAGAGTCTAAAGTACAAGTTATTAATGCAATCTATTACACTAACACAATTTGTATTTCCATTATATCTAATATTATTGTCTTTTATTATATTTATTATTACTAGTATGCACGATGCGCAAAAAATATGTGCGCAATATTAGTACTTTATATTAAAATATTTGATTTATTTAGATTTTAGATGTTTAAATTATTGTAAATAATAATAATGTAAAACATTTTTATAAATTTGATATTTATATTTTAGGAATATATATATATATATATATCATTGAAGAAGATAATAAGAAAATGTATAGTGGATGCATGTCATGGTAACAATAATGAAAAGATAACGGAAGTTATGATGGTATGGGTATGTTTGTCCAAAATATTGTATAGTACAACTTTTATAACATAATGTATTAAAAACATAATGGAAAACGGATCGGACATAAATGAAGGATATAATCTTCATTACATTTATTATGTTTTTAGATATTAGATTAGATTTATTAGTAGATATTGACCCTATTGATGAAATAACATCAAACGGTTTTTAAAAGTTCAATTACAGTGACATTTTCCGGCACAAGATAATCTATATATGTTGTATAGTTTTATTAATCTAAAGGTTGATCAATCAAATGTTAATGTAACGAACCCATACATCAAGCATATGATGTCTGATCTCACCATCATACCGCGACAACATTCGGGTTGAGTAACGTACATTATTAATCTACCTATACTTAATCTAACCTGCATGCCAGATTTCTGTCATCTGATCATCTCCATCTAACTCATTACTAACTTGCTACTGGATCAACGTTGCTTGGGGATCGGACGACTCTCCATGCATGCACCAACTCTTCTACTGTATTCCACCCAACAATATATATAATGCTCTGATCTGATCGATTAGTAGATACATACCAACTTTAATTTGGGTGAGCTTTCTGTCCATTTTCTTTTGTTTTGGTTTAGTGAGTTGATAATGAATTGAAGGGTGTTTAGGTGGAAGTAGGAAGGGTGATCTTTTGGCCAGTGATTTTCTCCAAGTAGGAAAGAATGGCAGCTTCTCTAGATGAAGCCAAGGCTTTCTGGTTGGCTCTATCGTTAGCTTCGCGTTCCAGATTCATCACTTCTTGCTTCCTCCAAGCTTCTTCCCTCCCTACCCTTTCGCGTTCCAGCCTCTCCATTGTCTCCAGAAACCTGCTGTGAAGCTCTTCTTGGTGATCCATCACTCTCTTCACCAAACTCTCAAACAATTCTCCCATTGACCTATACTCATCATCATCATCCTTCTTCTTCAACTTTCTCTTCTTCCTTTCCTTTCTTCCCTTCCCTTCTGCGTTGTTATCTGGGATTTGGGAATGGAGACTAGCACTAGCCGGGAAGGCGGTGAGGGCTGAGCCAGACGCCGTTTGAGCAGTCTCTGCGATGTCCGCCTGCCGATAAATGGCTTCTAGCTCCCCATCAAAGAAGCTAAATTTGTTCTTCTCTTCAGTTTCATGGCGACTAATCTCTTCTTCCTTCCTCTTTTCCTCATCATCATTCTCTTTGGGGCATTCCTTCTCATTCCCATTTGGAAATTCTGTACTCAGGGGCTTCCTGCAAGTTCAATTCCATACAAAAACTCAACCATTATATACACTATATATCAACTCAATCTATTCAAACCTTATCTTATATGTTTATCTTTTCTTAATATAGCTATTAAATTTCACTCTGCAACCAGCTTGGTTGGCGTTAATAGTCGTGCACTCTCATCTCTTAAAAAAGATAGAGAGTTCAAAACACCCCTAGTATGAAAAAACCAAAAAAAAAATTAAAAACAAAAACTAACTCCATAGTTTTTTTGAAAGAAAAACTAACTCCATAGTTAAATCCCACTTTTGAATGTTAGAGTGAAAAAAAAATTAAGTTTAATACAATTTCGAGGGAAATTTTTCATCCCAAGTTATCATTGGAGTTACACTTTTCCTCATTTCGTGCTCACTTTTCATTCCCTAGTTATATTAAAATTGGAAATTTCGTCCCTAATATTTTTTTAGTAAAGAGAGGAAAAATACAACGTCAATAATAATTTAGGAACAAAATGTGAGTATGACCAACACTTAGGCGAATTCTACAATTTGCAACGAAAAGTACAATTTTCCCTAAATCTATCACCATTATATTCTTGTCCTTCAGAATTTCATTATTCAACATTTTATTTTTTTAATAACATTATTTTTATACTACTCTCCTTTTTATTTTAATCATTTGTCATATTTACTATTTATTTTTCAAAATAATTCTTCCTATTTTGCTTATTTTCTTATAACTTTTAAATTTAATTTTGTATAATTATTAATTAACAGAATTTTTCATATGCATGCTTTCTAAATATATAAATGATATCTACCCATACTTAACTAAGCATGCATTAGAAAAAATAAAATTATAAATAACTTAAATCAATTTTAGCAACTTGAACGAGAGACATAAGAATATAATAAGATAAGACAGAATAAACAATACTTTTACATTATTTTTTGATTTTGATTTTGATTCAATGTTTTATACTAAATGACAATTTCAATTCTCATCCCCGTATTTGAACCAAACATGTCAAGAGTAACTTAGGGTACGTATGTTTGGAAACCAGGACAATAACTTTTAAAAAATATTTTCATTTTTTGTGTTTGGGTTGGCATTTCAAAAGACTGTATTTGTGTGTTTAGTTATTTTTACTGAAAAATAAGAAGAATGGTACATTTAAATTTTTTTGAAAACAAAATAAAATGTTGTTGCCCATATTTGAACCCACGAATATTCACAAGAAACTTAAGGTTTGGTCCATCAAGTCAAATCAATTTTTTGTACATTTCAATTTTTTTTAAAATTGTACATTTAAAATTTAATTGTTGTTAACTAAAAAAAATTGACAACAAGTCAACAATTATGTTTTTGTCCAACTTTTTTATTTTCCAAATAACAAACAAAATGTTATTTAAAAAAAAAAAACAGTATTAATTTTTGTTGTCGGAAACCTTTCCGCCCATACTAATTTCCGCCCGAATCCAGCGAAAACTAACATGATTTCGTCAAAAATCAGTCAAGTAGAAATCCAAAAAATAATTTCCGGACAAACCCTTATTATTAGGAATTTTGAATCACATCCTGTCTTTTTGTTGGATGTATTCTTCTTTTTAAAAAAAATGTTAAACATGATAACGGTACATTTCTTAATTTACTTTCTACTTTTAATATTGTGACACAATTATATTAAAAAAGACTGTCCTTTCATCTGACAAATGACATTTTGTCACGTCACAATGTAAAGATTAGATTAAATAGATTTTATATATATATATATATATATATATATATTACTAAAAACTCATTATTAATAAAAAAAAAATTAAGAATTGTTAACATACCATAAAATATTATTATTATTATTATTATTATTATTATTATTAGGGAAAAGGGTCAAATAAGCCCTCCAACTTTACCTAAGGAGTCAATTAGGCCCCTGAACATTTTAAAGTAGCAATTAAACCCATCAACATTATATTTTGATGCAAAAAAGTCCATAAGCCTATTAATGACCTGTGATCACAGGTCATTAACATGCTTATGGACTTTTTTGCATTAAAATATAATGTTGATGGGTGTAATTGCTACTTTAAAATGTTCAGGGGCCTAATTGACTCCTTAGGTAAAGTTGGAGGGCTTATTTGACCCTTTTCCCTTATTATTATTATTATTATTATTATTAAAATGTATTATTAAGTACACATGTGAGAGGGTGGGGATAAACGAGACAACAATAACATGAGAGTTAGTGCACATAAGCTTACCAGAAACGTTGCTTAAGCGCGGAATCTTCTTGGTTTTCCCAACACTGAATCATCGCATCATCCGGCGAACCACCGCCGTCGCCGCCGTGGCAATTGCGATGTAACGGAGCATCGTCGTCTCCGGCGCGGGCGCAGCCCAGCGCATTGTTTCTCTGGCCGATCTCGTCACCGGACGACCCAAGCTTGAAGCTCAAAGGAAGCAGCAGATTACTACTGTTGCTGTGTTCGCGAACCGGGTCGAAGAAGGGCGGTACGAAATGGTGCTCCTGGAAGAACGGTTGGGTGAAAGGGAAGGGATTCGCTTGGTGGAGAAGAGTATGGCTTGAGTTTACCGGGAAGTATGGAGATAACGACGGAGACGAAGCGTTTTCCGCCATGAATTTCTTCTTCGCCGGCTTCTGACGATGCATCAATTCCGCCATTTCAAAATCCGAGTTCATGCCGTCGATCTCTGCAGGTAGATCGTAATGGGAAGCTAAGTGAAGATCAAATTCAAAGAATCAATCGTTTCTGCAATGTGTATATGTATATTGGATGAAGTAAAAGTGATAAACAAAAACCCTAAAATCAGAAGGGGGAGGTTTTAGTCGGTTTGGGAGAAGTTACAAGTCTGAGAAGAAGAGAGGGAGTAGGAGAAGTGCAGGTCTGCTTCTGCCTCCTTGGAGATAGGTCTATACTGTCTAGCAGCAAAGATTGATAAATTTATGGGCCGGGTTAATGATTTTTCTTTTTTTTTTTTCACTCTAACAAATTAAAACAATTTTATTTTTATATTATAAATAAATTATAAAGAGAATTCTAGACAATGTACTACATATGATTATATTCCATAAAATTGTATTTATGTATTATGTAATTGGTCAGAATCTGATTGGTGAATTGAGTACTAGTGAACGCACAAAGAGGATACCGGGTGCCACTAGACCACAAAGTTATTGGCATCTTTATAATGGTTTTAAGAGCTTGTCTTGTGCGGGTTAGGATTAATTTGACGAGATTAGAATCACTTAAGTTTTTTTTTTAAAGAAGAAAAATATGATTTTAGTCTCTCGATTGTACCTTACTAGTGATTTTAGTCCCTAACTTTTTACTAGTGTAATGTATACCCCTAACTATTCATAAAAATTGTAATTTTAACATATGGAGCAATAAAACTATTAAACTCTATTAACATTTTACTTAGTACATATTTATTTTAATATTTTTTAATGTTTCTTTTTAATTATAATCTTCTTTAGTCTCGATATTTCATTTGTCGTGTAGGAAAAATAAGGATGAAGTGTCACAATTGAAAAGGAAAAATTTAGCAAAGGATGTTATCAAATCTCTATTTTGCATATGAAATACCAAATCTGATAATGTTATAAAAAACAAAGATAATAAATTTAAAATATTCATGTATTAAGTAAAATTTTAATAGAGTTTAATGGTTAATAAATTTTTTGTAATTTTAAAATACTAAATTATTTTTAATTCAAGAGTATAAAATAAAGAAAATCTAGAGCGGGGGGACAAAGAGGCGCAGAAGAGTACAAGGGACACGTGTGGAGAAGGCTGGCGGTTGCAGAGAAAAAGCATGAAAAGGCAAAACAGCGCAGAGAGGTATCCTACGCTGTACAAGTACAACCCCAATGCAATCTTCTGCTCCATATCATTTTTTTTTTTTTTTTTGCCTCTGTCCGTATATTATAACTTTATTAAAATATTATTTAAATGGATGATTATACATTTTGAAATAGAATAAGGCCGTGTTTGATTAGTTGTTTGGTTAATAAGTTTTTTGTAATTTCAAAATACTAAAATTCAAAAGATTACTCAAAGCAGCATTTTCAATTAGTTTTTTAAGAAAAGAAATTATACCAAACAACTATCATCCAACAACTAATTTTACTAAACAACTTCCTACAATCAGCCAATGTTATCAACTAATCATACCTTCTAACTCAATCAACTAATTCAATCAGCTAACAACCATTTACCAAACAGGGCCTAAGTATTATGAAGAAGAAATTAAGGAAATTTTTAAAAGAAATGTATGGAGACGTTATGATTTATTATTACTTAAAAAGAAATAAAAAAAAAAATTGAAGGAATTTGGAGTTAAGGAAAAAGATAGAATGGAAGAAGGGCGCACGTGAACGTGTGCTGCTCTCTGTAGTCTGTCCTCCGCTTGTCAGCTCTGTCTCCTCCCTCCATCCCCACTCTCCTTTCCCACCCCGCGCCTTAATTTCGAATTACATTTAATTCCACTTTTAATTTTTTATTAATCTAAAATTATCAAATTATATTCTTTATTTTTATTTGCTAAATAGTTTGTATTTCAATGATATTTCTGTGACTCTCTCAAATAAGAGGTCACATGTTCTCTTTGTGTTTTAATAAATTGAGAAAGTATGTATAGATAGATACTATATTGTACTAGAGATAATAGTACTAAAAAATTCTTTATTTGTATTTGTTTTTCCTAATAAGTCTCCTTTTAAATTTTTATCATTTCAGCATTTAATAAATATAGCTAACACATAATTTTATGATTCAATTAAAAAAATTTACAAGGAAATTTACATGTTGGGCAAAAAGTTTGGATTAAAATATTACATGTCATACATTTTTATTAAACAGTGAGATAATAAAAACTTAAATGAATAATTAATTGTGACAAATAAATAAAAATTAAAAATGCTATAGAAACAAAATTTAAAAAAAAAACCTAAATATGACAATGCTACAATAGTGCAGTGAGTATTAAAAGTAACAATTTGCACTTTCCAATTAAATTTGAGAAAAAACAATTTTTTTTTTCTTTCATCATATCTCATTCAAGTTGAGAAGTTACTTTTTAGAAATTAAATGACTATACAAATTTTTACATTTTGGAAATTAGTGTGTATTTAATGACTATATCTCATTAGTGTGTATTTAATGACTATACAAATTTTTACTTTTTGGAAATTAAAAAGTTACAGAAAAGAAAATTGGAAAGGAATTTACTAATATATTTTATAATTTGAAAACAAAAAATGGAGATTGAAGAATGAAAACCTTCAAACTTTAGGGTGCGTTTAATAATTAGAAAAAAATTATTTATAAGTTTCTCTAATTTATTTTTTTATACAACATTTAATATACCACGTACCACCACAATCGATTTTTACTTTGTGGAAAGTCTAGCTCATAATTTTGTAACATGATGCACTTCTACAATAGCCAAACTTCTGAGTTTCGCCGCTGCATTAGCAATATGTTTACCAGCTATGATAACCTATAAAGAATAGAGAAGTTATTACATTTAAATCTAATTTTTATTTATAAAGAAGTGAACTCCTTCAACTTTAACCACAAATCATTACGGGGTGTTTGATTTGAAGAATAGCAATAATTTTCTCTCCTAAATTTAAAATATGAAAATTTTCACAATTTGATCAGAGGAAATTGAAATTTCTTGAGCACCTAGAATTTTAAATTTCATGCTTGTCATGATGAAAAATTGAACTTAATTGTTAGGACAAAATTATCTATCCCTTAATTCTAGTAATGCAATAATAATAATAATAATAATAATAATAATAATAATAATAATTATTATTATTATTATTATTATTATTATTATTATTATTGTTATTGTTATTGTTATTATTATTATTATTATTATTATTATTATTATTATTATTACTATTATTATTAGGAAAAAGGTTAAATGCACCATTAAACTTTATACAAGAAGTTAATTAGGCCCGTAAACTTTTGAAAGTTGCAATTAAGTACAAAAGCATGTCAATGTTGTGCATCAAGACCCAAAAACCGTTTAGTGACCTATAATAACAAGTCACTAGGATTCCGATGGTTGTCCAATGATGTTCCGGGTGAAAACTGGTAACGGGTGACCACCTGGTCATCGAAGAAAGTATCGCAGTTGGTCGCTTTTTCAAGGGACTGGATATGACAACCAAATTGGTTGCCTTCTCCAAATGACGGAAAAGGCGACCATGCGAGTTGGTCGCCATCTCCTAATTTCCGGATAAGGCGACTAGTTTGGTCGTCATCTCTAGTCGACGGAGAAGGCGACTAGTTTGGTTGCCATCTCCAGTAACTGGAGATGGCAACAACCAACTGCAATGACTTCTCCGGCAACTTTCTAGTTGCCCATCGCTGGTTTTCACTTGAAAGTAACTAGAATATTGCAGAAGCCTAATGACTTGTTATTATAGGTCACTAATCAGTTTTGGGTCTTAATGCACTACATTGACATGCTTATGTATTTAATTGTAACTTTCAAAGTTCGAGATCATAATTGACTTCTCGTATAAAGTTTAGGGGTATATTTGACCATTTTGCCTTATTATTATTATGAAATTTATTTTAGTACTATTATCTTTGATTTACAGAAATGCTCACATCAGCTACCCAAAGGTATGCTTTAAGTGAAATCCGACTTGTGACACTAGCTTGTAAAGGAGCACAAGGAGGTAAACTAGTCTAGGTTACTTGGCTAGAATTTTTCCAAGAAAGTCAATAGATAACTCTCGTTGGATGTCAAACTTAAAACTTTGTAGTTAGCAAATTAACTTGGCTAGAATTTTTCCAAAATAAAATATTGAGTAACAATTTTTTAAGAAAAAAAAATTATTACTGCAACTACTGATCTGATCTTTTTATGAACCAGTGAAACAAATTACTACCCACTGGGCATTGCCTGCCAAGGAGTGCTACCTTGATTCAACCTTATATAAAAGGGGAAAAAATAAAGAACAACTAAACCATCTTTGTTATTTAACTTTAAAATATCAAATACTATAATTGTATTATTTAATTTGGTCTCACATGTTATAAAATAAACACTCTCGAGGATATTATAAATGTATTATTTAATTTGGGCGCACATGTTATAAAATAAACACTCTCGAGGATAATTAAAAAAAAATGTATTACTATTGTATTTAAAATTTAAATAAAAAAATTTATTATACCAACCACTGGTTATTTTTTTTAGTACTATTGACTCTATTGCAAGATAGTATATGTTTTGTACTTTCTCTATCTGTTGCAACCTAAAGAGTCAAAATACCCTACCATCGATTTTCAGTCCCGTGACTTTCCCTCAATGAGAGCCACAAAGGTGCCATCTTTTAACCGTCAGTTACTTTTTTCTATCATTATAGACATTGTTTACTTCAATTATTTTTTTTTTGAGAATTTCAATTATTTGATTTTTTTTACTCAACTTTCATTCTTTATTCTCTATTTTTAAAATGGACAAAATGTACATATAATAATTAATATAAACGTATTCATTTATTTAATTTTCTAACTTTCTTTAATTAGTAAACATAACCAAAATTTTCCTTCGCAACATCTAATACCAAAGATAAAATTATTCAAATAATAAAAATTTTGTGTCAATATATGAACATTTAAATCCAGATTGATGAAGATAAAACCTACGAATAATTTCGTATGCCTCCAATTTAAATTTATTTAAGGGTGTGTTTGAAAATTAAGAAAATATTTTTTGAAAAATGAGTCATTTTTCAAAAAATAATTTTCTTTCTAGTGTTTGGTTGCATTCTAGAAAACTGTCTTGATGTGTTTGATTCATTTTCTGAAAAATCACAACAAAATAAAAAAAAATCACAACAATGCAAAATAAAAAAAAATTACAGCAAAATCTCACTGCAAAATCACGACTGGTTTTTCCTTCAAAAATCAGTCAGCTAGACTGGGCTTCGGAACCAATCTGACTGGTTTCCGAGTCGGCCAAACTAGTTTCGCTTTGGAAACCAGTCGGTCGACTAGTTTCTGGAAGAAGGTGAGAAGAAGTCAGGCGTGAGAGAGTGCAGAGAACTTGTTAGAAACAATTGGAAAATAACTTTTCAAAAAAAAAAGGGAAGTCATTTTCCTGAAAATTTAATGTATTTTTCATTGACCAAGACATAATTTTCCATTGACTTTAAGTTTTTCACCTTGCCGACACTGGAAATCTGAAAAATAATTTTCAGAGATCATTCTTCGAGTTCCCAAACACACCGTACCCTAAGTTATATATTTAGTTTAAATTTTAAATAACCGATTAAAAAAAAAACGATATCTTGAATAATTCCAAACCAAACTTGTTATGACTCAGTAGTCAGTACTCACCTTTACCAAATACTACTGTCATTTAATGGTTTCACTATTAATTTTTATATATGGAAAGTTATCAGATCTCAAAACAACTATATATTTCAACATGATTTATAGTATTTGCATTTCAATAAAATTAAGTTAAAATAAAATTTAATAAAATATTTAAAAACAAAAAATGGACAATGAATATCCACTTTTGTGTGCCGTGTGCATGTGTGGCTTTCCTGTGGGCAGTCGGGGCAGATACATTACATATCTAATGCCAATAAGCCATATGTTTTGGGCCTTTCTGTTCAAATGGTATACTACATTTGGACTGGATTTGAACACCTTCAATAGAATTTAGAATTCCATCACATTTGGGAGAAGAATTCCATTACGTTTCTTTTAACTCAAATATGCCAACTTAAAGTAATTTCATTTGTATGAATAGGCAAAATCTCCTATAGGACGGTCTCATTAGTCGTTATCCATGAAACTAGCCGAATCTTTCATAAGCATTACACTTTACCTCGTAAATTTTATAGTTTCTCTTAGTAATTTTTTAATTTCTAAATATTACATTTTGATTTTAAAAAATTATATTTTGGGAATAAGGTTCAAATTGGCCACTGAACGTAACCTGAAAGTGCAATTATACCACTGAACCAAAAAAAAATGTAATTAGGCTACTGAACACTTTAAACTTATGCAATTTCACCTGATAGCAGACTATCACCCATTTCATCAGGTTACTTGCTTACGCGGACAATGAATTGGCATTTTAAAATAAATTTAAAAATAAAAAATTAAAATAATTTAAAAATTAAAAAAAAAAAACACACGCAAACCATAATAAAGCAAAAATTAGTTTTGTGAAAAAGTTGACTTTTCGTAAATAATAATAATAATAATAATAAATTAATTAATTAATTAAATTTGATTCATCCACATGTTTCATATCAAGGTGACAAGTGTATTATTAAAGGGGAACAGGGTGGCGGCAGCCGCCGACAGGTATGTGTGTGTGTGTGTGTGTTTTTTTTTTTTTTAAATTATTTTAATTTTTTATTTTAATAGTTTATTATTAAGCAAGTAACCTGATGAAATGCATGATAACCTGCTATCAGGTGAAATTGCATACATTTGGATTGTTCAGTGGCCTAATTGCACTTTTTTTTTTTGGTTCAGTGGTCTAATTGTACTTTCAGATTACCTTCAATGGCCAATTTGAACCTTATTCCTATATTTTTTTTCTCAAAAGTATCACCTTTTTCTACTAAGTAATAATCAACTCATCCCACTTTTCCTCATAAGTATTACATTTTCACTTAAAAGTAATAATTAATTAATTTATTCCTTATTAGTATTACACCATTTCTCATAAGTAACTATTCAACCCTTAAATATTACATTTTGATTTTATGTGGCGTTTAGTTGGAGGGAATTACAATTCCATTCCAACTTAATTCCCATCTAATTGCGAAGGCACCTAAATTCCTTCATTTGGTTGGAGAGAATTGCAATTCCTTCATTTTCATAGAATTAGAATCCCAAGCCGCCCTCCCCCCCCCAAGAATTTTAAGTCCATTGATTTTAGCAAGAAAAAAAAAGAAGATAATCTTGAGACAAATTACCACTTCATTTTTTTAATATAAAATTGATGTTTGTCGTTCCCTTCTAGATTATAACATGTATTATTCTTCGACTACTATCAACAGAGAACGTTGTTCTTGAGCAATAATCACCTTAATCAAGTATGTTTTCTCAAAACGCCCAAATAATAGCAAATGAAATCTTTATTTCTATGCAATATTGATAGAAAATATGCATTATTATAAAATTAATAATAATAATAATAATACAATAATAATAACAATAATAACAACAACAACAACAACAACAACAACAACAACAACAACAATAATAATAATAATAATAATAACAATAACAATAACAATAACAATAATGAACATTTTGGACTTTATACTACTTATTTCCTTTCAATTCCATGTATACCAAACATTGGAATTGAAATTCTCAATAATTTTATTCCTCCAACTAAACACTGAAATTTAAACTCTTACTTTATTTCATATTATTCTTTTCCCATGGAATTGCAATTCATTTCCCACAGAATTCTTCCCTCCGACCAAACGCCCCATAAAAATATTAGGAGAACCAAATTTCACTTTGACTCAATCTAAATTAGTAGTGAACCCCCGCTCAAAATGACCACACACATGCCGATTTTTAAACAATCTCCCACATGACTATAAAAATCATATTTGAAAAAAATGACACAATAGTGTTCACTGAATATGTATGTATCAACCTTTTAATCTTCCATTGTAAAGACATATTTACTTATCAGTTGCCGAATAGACTTAATGTGTATGAACCGTTATGGTGTTGCTATAAATTATGTATATCTTTCATAGGTTTTCAAAAAAAAAAAAAAACAAAAAATGTATATCTTTCATAGGAACCTCAAATATTTATTCAATTCTCATAGTGAATAGAATGCATTGAACACATTGTCAAATTCTGTAAAAGTTTCGAAAGAATTGAATCCAAAATAATTATTTTTTGAAGCGATCTCACTTCTCATATAAGTGATTATTTTCTAGGGCATCCTTACATATTATTCTCATGTCAATTCATACATAAGAAACATTAAATACACTTGTTACTTTCAATATATATATATATATATATATATATACACACACACACATAAGGGCACACTCTCGTGCGAACGACCGCCCAAGAAAGAAATGAGAACGCATCACAGCCGTCCACGTGTCCAGATCAACGAATCATATACAATTTAGAAAAAACGACGCGATGGCGCGGCATTTTGGTAAATAACTGGAACTTTGGTGCAAGTAATTGTGTTATAAGTGCACCAAGTTTCACTTACAAGTGCACATATTTCCGCACCTATTTTTCACTTACAAGTGCAAGTAATTTACCTTGTTAATACCTATTTTCGCAAATACTTTCACTTATAAATGCAAGTAATTTACCTCGTTAATATTCATGCACCTCGGTGGAACCTAGGTGCACCTAATTATAGCATTAAGTGCACCTAGTTATAACATTAGGTGCACTTAGTATTGATGCTCAATGTACAATTCACTTGCACATGTAATACATTTTACTTGCATCTGCAATACATTTTACTTGCACTTGTGCAAGTAATTTACTTTGTTAACATATATGCACATATGTGCAACCTAAGTACACATAGTTATAACATTAGGTGCACTTAGTATTGATGTTCAGCGTACAATTTACTTGCACTTGTAATACATTTTACTTGCACGTGTGCACCTATTTTTTTCTTGCGATTCGTCCGCATTTCTCTCCTGGGCGACCCGTACGCATGCATCTGAATGCCTATATATATATATATATATCTATATATATATATATATGTATGTATATATGTATGTATGTATGTATGTATGTGTAAAAGGAATGAAGCTGTTGTTAGTAAGAAAACTACATTATCCTCATCTTCAGCCCAAAAAACATAGTTACGTGGTCATGTTCTAACATTGGTATCTGTCATCAATATAAAAGGGAATCAACTTATTACAGAGAGGGGGGAAACAAACAGGTAGCCATAAACAAATTTTAGAAGCTTTTACCAGTAGCCGTTTGCTCTAGGCTAGGGTGCCACTGCACTTAACCACGTACTAATATCAATATTAAAGCCTCAAGTGAGTATAAGGATTTAATTTTTTTTTTTTTTTTTTTTTTTTTTGCAAATAGCCACAACCAATAACATATTTGAAAGGCTTTTACCAATAATCGTTTGTTCCAAGTTAGGGTACCACTTAATCATTGGTATCAACGTGAAGAAACAAGCACAAACACACACAACACCCCACCTCCCCCAAAGGATCGGACCAGAAGTCCAAAACCAAGATCACAACACATCAGTCGGAAAACACAAAAGAAAAGTTGAGAAAGTATACATGCACAGATATTACAATGTAATAGAGTCAGTAATACTCAAAAAAAAAAAAATCTTCCACACATAGATCATATCAGAAGAACCCAAACCCACGGGGGAGCTGAGCTCAAACAAAAGCTAAGCTAAGAAAAAAACTAAGTGCTATCTCTTTCCTTTGGGTCCAGTTGGTAAGGGCCAACAATGGACTATTAGTTCGATCTGCAATTGCAAGAAAAGATAAACACGTACAGAAGCACAAGAGCACTACGTATAAATAAAAACACAATCCTAGAAAAAAGGCGGCATCAGATCAAACAGCTGAAAGGAGCCATCAATTCAAGAAGAAAGGAACTTGGTCCAAACAAAAATGAAATTCAACTTACGTATCTACCATTAATATATTATGTACATGTGAATAATATGAATATACATAATATATTAATTGTAATAGACATATGATTTATTAACTAAAGATACACAATATGTTAATTACAAGTACATTATAATGTGTTAACCCTAATTCTCTCTCAACCTCTCTATCTGCCTCACGAAACCTTAGTTCTTCTTTGTGCGATTCTTCATCTGGTGGCCGCTGGCCTCTGGCCGAAGCTTTGAGCCTTTGATGGAGCTTCATTTCTTGGCCGACAATCTCCTATTTTCTTTTGTTTTTTAGTTTCATAATAAATTCCATTGCCGAATTAGCCACCAACAATTTAAGGATGTTGCGGTAGTTCCAAAGATCTAAAGTTTAAAGATTCCGCTAGACCTGGATAAAGAGGTGATTTGATTCTAGTGGATCTATAAAATAAAGTTCAAGAGGTGGTGTATTGCTGTTTCATTCTCTTTTCTTTTGTGTTCTATTTTTTTCTGTGTTTTCTCTCATTTGTGTGACGAGTTTGTTTTCCTCTCATTTCTTTTGGCAATTTGTGAAACATATAAGTTGGTTATGGCGAATGTAAACTTCATCTTAATTAGGTAACAAAGATGACAATGAAAAGAGCCTCTACATCTTAACTCAATATGATGGATATATTGTCAACGAATGACAGATGGAAAACATATACTCAGGTGGTGTGCACGAAATTTTAACCAAAGTTACTCTTGACTACGTTTGATCGATTCTTCAATGATATTAAAGAAGCATTAAGTTCATCCAACGAATTCAGTTCACATTTGTATAAAAAAATGTTAATTATAATAGGTACATAATTTATAACTGTATATACATATATAATATGTTAACTTAGGTACATGATATGTTAATTGTGATAGGTAAATAATTTATTAATTGAAAATATATAATATGCTAATTACAAATACATAATCTGAGTGTATTTTGGATTAGGGTCCATAATCCAAGTTGGACTTGATACATGGTATAACAATTGTATTAGAACTCTATGTATTTGAGTTAGTTTATGACTCCCTTTCCTAGTCTCCCTTTGATTCTTTGATGATTTGTAGTTTAGTGTGAGATGGAAAAGTGTAAATGGAGATGGAATTCTCGAGTGTCGTTCTCTGAGGATGACAAATTGGAGTCAATCGAATGCAATGCTTTCTAAGGGAGAATTCAACAAGAGATAACTAGGTGCAAGGAAAGCTTGAGTAGACATTTGAATAAGGAAGCAAGAAAACAATAAGGAACGCAATTAACAAAGCAATGAAAGCAGGGAGTTGGATTCAATCACTAAAACGATACATGCATTAGGCTAAGGTGGATTCAATTCAATGCGATCACGTCTAGACTTAAGGGATTGCAAGGCAAAAACACCAAGTTGCGTCAAACTTGGACTCTTAAGTCCTCATTCAGCTAGGGTATTTCATCAAACACTTTGTCTACCAATCCTTCCGGGCCTAGTCCTTTCCGACTTAGGGCGGGAATGCGGATGGGTAAGGCTACGTGGAGGCACAATCTCTTGCTACAACCACTCTCTCACACTCCTCACTCATCATGGCCATTAATGAGCAAAGGGTCAAAGCATCACATCATTCACGTAAAAGCAATTAAGACACAATAGCAAGAATCTCATCAATTCAACAATTAAGGATCAACATGTATCGATTCTAGATCATCAAATCCAACTCCTAGATTAATCTAATCACAAATCATGATGAGTTTGAAATAGCAATTGCAAGGAATTCAATTTAGCACAATTGGAATGAAAAGAAAGTGGAAATAGAAATGAATTACCAAATTGAGCTAGTCGAGCTCTCTTAGAGAGAGAAAGAAATCTACTCTAATCTCTCAAATGAGAGATGAAAATTGAATGTAAACTGAATTCTAAGTGCTAAGATGTCTACCAAATGTCTAAACGACCTAACTTAAATAGCTTTCCCTTCAAAGCACACTTTTAAAACTCGTGTTGGAGCCCTTCCACAAGCCCGTCCACACGTGGACTATCTAGGTGGGTGGTCCGATTTAGGTGAGAACCACTCTTGGTTGTGAACCTGTGAACTCCTATTTACCATTGAGATGTGAGATTAGACGGCTAAGATCTGAGGATTGGTGCAGTAGTGCATCCGATGCATTTGTGCAGTGGTGCAGTGATGTATACTTATCAGGTCAAAATCATTATAAACTAAAAGATCGAGCAAGATCAACGGTGCACAATGATACGTAGGTTCACATGTTAATATATATTCATACAATAGTATTTTTCTATGTGCGATGCGCAAAATAGCTGCCTAATATTAGTACTTTATATTAAAATTTTAAATTTATTTAGATATTAGATATTTAAATTATTGTAAATAATACTAATAATATGAATTTTTTTTTATAAATTTGATATTTATATTTTAGGAAATAATTAACATATAGCTCGAATATATAATGTGTATATATTATTATTATTGAAGAAGATAAAAAAATATGTAGTGGATTCATGTGCATGGTAACGATAGTTGAAAAGATAACGAAAGTTATAACGGTAGGGTATGTTTGTCCAAAATATTGTATAATGCAACTTTTATAGCATAATGTATAAATAAACGTAACAAAAAAACGGACATAAATGAAGGGTACGGTGTAGCTTTCATTAATTCACACTTATTATGTTTTTAGATAGATGTGTATTATATATTTTTATATATTTATTTATTTTTATTTTTATTAATTAATTAATTATTTATTTAATTTCAATTCCTATTTACTATCAAACAAAAACACTTCTTCTAATTAATTAAGTATTTTTTTCACATTACTATTTCAATTTTAATATTTGAACCAAATGCACCATTAATTTTAACAGGCTGGGTTATTATCTTTGCAGGTAAGCATGAAAATCCTTTTCAACAAACATATATAATTTAAACTACTGTCTCACAGATGGTTCTAGATCGAAGCTTTGAGAATTAAAAATGAAACCAAAGCTTCATATGATTCCCCTCATCAATCTTCTTTGTGACTTGTATATTCAGGTTATCTGAACGCTTTTTAATTGAAAATGATGTATTAAACTTTTTTCTTTTAACCCTTTAGTGTAATTGAAAATGACTTTGCACCAAATGTTGTTAACCACATTTCCTAAGAATTGTTTACAATATATCGGCTGATGTCATCAATACTCTAAAGATTTGTTTTCTTTTTGCCCAAAAATTGAATCTCTAATTTCAAGGGCTTCTCACACTCCGTCACGTTAAAATATTTGAAAAGATGTAAATTACGATAACTCAATGGCTTAACAGACAAGACCAAATGTTAATGCGCACAAGAGATTTACCTACTTTAGGCTTAATTCCACACTGTCGCTATCGAATTTTAAACATCATTTGATCTCTTGCCCCAAATACTGTTTACCAAACTATTGAGCAAAGCTCGTGCAAGCAAAGAAAAATAGTAATATGGTACTTAAACCAAGACTCTAACTTCATTACAAAGTCTAACGCAAGACTATTGGGTTGACACCAATTACTTAAGTAACATTCCACAATCTCTTGTGAATAGGAGTCACAGGTACAAAAAAAGAACATATAAATTAGACTTTTCACCACTTTTTTTTTTTTTTAAAGATGGTGTGTGGTTATAAAAAAGTTTGCGGCGACAAAATTGTAAATAAAATAACGGTTTCTTTAAAAAAAACACGTCAAATTTTTGTCACCCATTCTAGAAGAATGGGTCGCAGAAACTCGGTCAATATAAAAAAAATTTTAAAAAGTAAATATTTTCAGCAACCCTTGGGACGAAAGGGTTACGTTGCAGAAAGTTATAACTTAAAAAAAAAAACCCTTTTTGTGACCCTTCTTTGAAAAAGGTCGCGGAAAGTGATCACGATTTTTCCTTCATTCACACCCTTCCCACTTACCTCACTCAATCTCCTCTCCCCTCACAAAACCTCCATTGCCATGTTGTATCTCCCTCTTTCACAATCGTTATCATTTGTCATCTCTCCATCGTTGTAGATTTCTCCGTAATTTCTCTCTATCTTCGCTAACATACCGCTCTCGCTCCTCTCCGCCACCGCCACCCTCAGTCGTCATCTCCTTGGTTGTAACACCCCAATTTTCACATCTTGGATTTATTACAAAATCATTAATAATACATTGCGGAAGCTTACATCTTATCAGCAGAAAACTGGGTGTTACCGCCACGCTTAGGTATCTCTCCTATACCCAAACGTTAAGGCTAAACTTACAACATCAAACAACCACATCAACATTCAAAAGTGTACATATGGAACTACTCCTCCCAGGGTGTCTATTCTAGGATAGAGTAATCTTCAACCTCGACTCCCATCCTATTCAGAGCTCATCGGCCACAGGGGCCCACGCTAGACTGCATCTAATAAATGACACAATGAAGTGTAGTTAGCGCGACGGCTAAGTAAGGAAATCCATTGTCACTCAAAAGTAAACAAAGGTTTCAAAAACAACATTCTCAGAAAACTGTAAGTTTTACCCATAAGTTGCAATCTACCTGCAACCAGATTATCAATCACAGAAGTATAGTAGAGTATACGAGTTGCATCAGCATATAATACTTTTCATTTCCGAGAATTTCCATCATTTAACTCAAAATAGAGAGTTCAACAACACACACTTTACTGTTCAAAAATTCGTGACATTTTATCCTTCGACCTAGTTATGGAGTAACTAGATTGTCATAGTTAGTAAAATTTTCTTAGTTTCTCACTTGAATAAGTGTATGGTATTTTGGAATATATTCAAGAACCTCGGGCCGCGGCACTCATGCCTCCCGTAGGTCAAACATCTTACTAACTTCCGGGCCCCGGCTCACAAGCCTCCCAAGAAGTCAAACATCTCGATAACTTTCGGGCCACGGCTCCCGCAGGCCTCCCGTAAAGTCAAACATCTCAATAATTTCATAACTCCCTCTCTTCTCAGCGAATAGACTTCGCTCTGCAGTATGAATTGATCATAAAAACCTTGGTCCCTCTCTTCTCAGCGAATAGACTTCGCTCTGTAGTATGAATTGATCATACAAACCTCGGTCCCTCTCTTCTCAGCGAATAGACTTCGCTTTGCAGTATGAATTGATCATACAAACCTCGGTCCCTCTCTTCTCAGCGAATAGACTTCGCTCTGCAGTATGAATTGATCATACAAACCTCGGTCCCTCTCTTCTTAGTGAATGGACTTCGCTCTGGAGTATGAATTGATCATACAAACCTCGGTCCCTCTCTTCTCAGCGAATAGACTTCGCTCTGCAGTATGAATTGATCATACAAACCTCGGTCCCTCTCTTCTCAGCGAATAGACTTCGCTCTGCAGTATGAATTGATCATACAAACCTCAGGCCGTGGCATTTAAGCCTTCCCGTAGGTCCCCACCTTATTCCAGAACAAAGGGTTGAAAACATGATTCTTTACTTTCCATGAGTTTAATTAGTATATTCACGTGATGACTCAAACGATCATTCTTATCTAAATATGTTTCCAAAATACCCATATTGGTCAATGACTTTTCGTTATAAAATTTCCAAGTGACAAGAGTCACATTTGTTTCTTAAAAACACCATTTTTCCCCAAATTAAATGAACATGATTTACAAAATAATATTTGAGCTTTCAAAAGTTGACTCGGTTACCCGGGGGACTACCAAACATCATAACACTCGGGAATAAAAACATCGGGGTAAAGTTCGGTCGAAAACGAGCCCGCGTCACGCGGACTTGCGGTTGTCCGCAGCAGCGGACGCGGGCGTCCGAGCCGCGTCCATTGGTTCGGCAAATGGCGCCGAAATTGGGCGCCCACGGACGCGCGTCCGGCCTCTCGGCCGTGACGCCGAAACCTTCTTCTGCGATGGACGCGCGTCCACTGCCGCGTCCATCCGATTCTGCCCACTTCGGGCCGCAAGAACGGGGTTGTAACGTCCCTATTTTCCACCATTTTCACAAGTATAAGCCTATATGGACGTAAACCCAACATATACATGCATCAATTAGCCGTGAACATGTATGCAAAAATTACCAAAAATTCCAGGTGTAGTCCTTTGAGCCAACTTATAGATCCACAAACTTAACACATGAATTTCACATAAAATTCCTAGTCACATAATTTACTAGCATTTGATCACCTTCAAGTGACTAAGCCTACTTAAGGGATTCCTTACCGCCCAAGAAGATTTTTAAACCGTAGAAAGATGGTGATCTTTTCCTCCAACTTTTCACCGAAGATCCTAAACAAAAATCACCACAACAACAATATTTCCAAGAATTCTTAGCTTACAATAAGTTCTGCGAAAGGATTCTAGTCTTTTAACCGAATAAAATCCAAAGTCTTACCTAGGATGGAAGAATTTGTGTTGAAGAACATGGCTATGGAGTTTTTGGATTCAAGAGGAAGATGATATTTTCCTTCTCTCTTTTTCCTTGTATTAATTTCGAAAATGAGTGTTGGGGAGAGAGGAAGACTTGGAGTGAAGACATGGTTTAGCTTATCCCATACTCTTCCCATTTAATTAATTATTTATTACCATGTGGTGAAATAGGGTGACACTTGTCAACAATCCCATGGTATGCCTTGTAGAGCAAGACTCCTTTGCCAGTTAGGGATTAAATCAGATAAAAGTTCGGAGGAATGTAACTTAATTCGAGCAAATTTTAGTACCAAAATTATTCTAAAAATAATCCCGTCATTAACCACAAAAATCGGGAATTCTCCGGTATCTCGCGAAATACAGGTACGAAGGTTCGTAATAAATTTCACTCTTACAGTTCGCCTAAATTTCCACTTGAACTAAATAGAAAGTTCAGGCTTAATCGTATCATGCTTAATAATTCATTTCCTAGGGAAATTCGAACTGTATATACGTCCTTAAAAATTTTACGGTTCATGACCGGTACGTAGATCACAGCTTATTAATAACCAGTCTCACTTGTAAAAATCCTTCTGAAGTACCGAGAGATCATCTCATAAGTGTTATAGCCTAAAAAAAATATTTTTCGAATCCTAAATTTGTCGGAAAAACCGAGGGGTTACATTGGTCTCCACCCTTTCTCCCCTGTGGTCGCCAAACTTCCGCCGCACACCATTTTTACCGGTAAGCTCACCTTTTTTTTAATTGTAAAAAATATGTGTTATTATTATTATTTTGCTAAATATTATATTTGTTGATTTTTTAAAATTTTATTTTGAATATATATTAATTTGTGGTTTTTTTTTATTATATCTTAATATGTATAAAAATATGAATTTTGGTAATTATATATATATATATATATATATATATATATATATATATATATATATATATATAAGGTAATTTTTTGTGATTATATATTAATGTGTGCATGTCCATGAATTTTGAATTTTTACTTTTATTTTATTTCAAATTTTAATTTGGTGATTTTTAGATAAGTTATTGTGATTAAATAGTAATGTGTGCATACCTATGAATTAAAAGTTACTATTTTTATTTTATTTTGAATTTTGACATTTTAAATGTTTACTTTTGAATTTTAATAATTTTTTTTTGTGAAATAGGTATTTTGATAAATTAGGTAGTTTGATGAATTTGGTACTTGATGAAATAGGTATTTAGATGATTTAGATTAATTTGGTTAGTTAGGTATATATTTTGATTATGATTTATGTAGTTTGATGAATTATATTGAATTTGATGAATTAGGTATATAATTTGATTATAAATTATGTAGTTTGATTAATTATATTATATTAAATTTATGAGTTAGGTATGCAATTTGATTATGAATTAGAATATAATGTATGAGGGGTTACGACTGTCAATTGGAAGAATGCAAAGTCAGGGCCGGTCCTGAGCACGGGCGGGCTGGGCGACCGCCCAGGGCCCCATGCTAGAAGGGGCTCATTCATATATATGTATATGTATACATATATATTATAGAGTTATAATTATATTAAAAAACACTCTAATGGGGTAGCTCAAGTGGTAAGTGAGCTTTATTTGTAAAGAAGAATTTTGGGAGAATATGGGTTCGATTCCTACAAATGTGACAATTTCTCTTAGGCTGACTCCCACAAAATTGTGGTTTTTTAAAATATTCAGTGTTTTCTTTTTTTTTTTTTCAAAAAAAAACAGAATAATCTAATGAAAATTTGAAACAATCTAAAGAAAATAAATGTATTTCATGTTATTTGAGATTATTATTTTTTAGTATTATTAAATTTTAATTTTAATTTTTTATATAGGGCCCATTTTTTTTAATTTCGCCCAGGGCCTCCAAAATGTTTGGACCGGCCCTGTGCAAAGTATGCAAATTAAAGTTTTAGTATGATATTAATATGAAACTTTATTTATTGTTTAAATTGCTAAAATATATATATACTTTGTAGTGTCCCCAACTAGGTGATTCCTTTGATTCTTAACATTTTTTTAGCCCATACTTTAACAATTTTTTATAACAAAGTGCTTTAGTTTGAGTGGAATCTATATATGATTTGTTTGTGTGGTTTGATATTTCTAGATAAAATGGGTCATGAGTCATTAATTAGGAGGCTTCTTGGAGCATAATGGAACAACTTTGGAGGCCTAGATTTCACTCAAAGAGGATCGGAGCAGCGAGACGTGAAGCGCAAGGGAAGTTGAAAATTTGACCACATGCGTCCTGACATCAGGCCGGATATCCAGCCGGATGCCCCCTCACCGATTCCATCCGGCCATCCGGCCTAGCATCCAGCCGGATGTTGTGTCCTCTGCACAGTATAAATGCTAATTTTCTGCATTTTTGAGGAGATTCCGAACCCTAGAGAGCTTAGAACGATTTTTCTTCATTTCCTTAGCATTTATTAGCTTAGTTTAGTATTGCTTAGATTTACATTGGAGAACATTATCTGGAGCTTGTATTGAAGATTTGGAAGAGATTCCAACAACTTTTCTTCATCATTAATAGTAGGACTCTTTTTCCTTTTCTCTACCTCTTCTTTACATTTATTGAGCATTTATGATTTCCTTGCTTGGCAATGCTATGTTTACTTTAAATATGAGTGAGTAGTCTCTTATATGGGTTAGATTAGGTGTTTATTACTTCTATTTGATGCTTATTATGTGATTATTGCATAAAGGGGATGAACACCCATTTAGGGTTCTTGAGTTTGAATTGAGTTTATTTCTATCTTGCAATGGTTAGTGTACAATGATTGTTGTTTGTCTTTGGAAAGTCTCTTATCTCAATGGGAGTTGGATGTGAGACTTGAACCTAACTCCAATGCAATCACCGGCCCTATTCGTAATAATTTTACTATATTCACTATTCATTCTGCATTTTTTATGACTTTAGTATTCACCAGTTGATTGTTTAGATGAGATAAGTGAATTTAAATAGAATTATATATAATTAAATTATACTCCGATCCGTAATTTATTAAGAAAGTCTCTTATCTCAATGGGAGTTGGATGTGAGACTTGAACCTAACTCCAATGCAATCACCGGCCCTATTCGTAATAATTTTACTATATTCACTATTCATTCTGCATTTTTTATGACTTTAGTATTCACCAGTTGATTGTTTAGATGAGATAAGTGAATTTAAATAGAATTATATATAATTAAATTATACTCCGTAATTTATTAATTAGCATATTTAATAATCTGATTAATTAAATTATTTTGTAGGCACTTAAGAAGCACCATACTCTTACAACGAAATAGATGAGATTCGAAACTTAGCTTGTGGGCGAAATACTTTTTAGAAAAGTGCATGTAACTTTACTTAGATTAAATATTATTTCAATTTTAAATATGTATCTGTGTTGATAGTAAGTATTGTGATTATATATTGTGTTCGGACATACTTTCTCAACATGTTACCTATTGGAACACAAAGAGTTAGCATCGCCTCCACTGAGGGAGAGCCACTACTCTGCCATCTGAGCGCAAGGTGCTTGGCTTGTGTTGATAGTTAGTTTTGTATAATTGTGCAATTTTTTTTTCCTTTTTGAAATACTAATGATTCTTTACAAGGTAGTCTCATGACCACCCATTTGGAATGATAACTGGTATGCCATCACACTACATGGTATAATTGTGAAGTTTAAAGTATATTATTGTGTTATTTTGGGGAGTATATTGCATAGTTTGTTGTGTTGGTTTTGCAAAATTATGTATATGATTTTTAAATTAAAAAGTTTTAAGTGGTTTTTAAAATTTATTTATTTATTTATTTAAAAACATTATTATGTGCGACCCTTTCTCTTTAGAAAAGGTCACAGATTAAAAAAAAATTAAAAAATAAAATCAGTGACCGTACCCTTTCAATGTAAACAGAGTTGGTGATACCTATTTATTTTAAAAAAATTATATGAAATTTGCGACCCTTTTATGAAAAAATGATAGTAGATTCTTGACTTTATGTGATCCAACAAAAGGATCGCGAAAAGCTTTGAGCTTTCCGCGAGCTCCTCATACCCTTGTACTATTTATTGTTCATCATATGGGTTCAGACATATCCATTTTTTTGAAACATAAATCCAATTGAATTACGGATGAATCAAATGAAAACAACCGTTTATATCTAGTCACAACCCATCAATTTTACTCATTTTCGGATAGGGTCGATCGGATTAATCTGCTGAAATTTATATTTATTGTTAAAAATTTAACAATTCACATTTAACAAGTGTTAAAATTCAACAACTCTTCCATAACTCACCTAAGTATTCTCTTATGTATGTGGTGGCTAATTTGTTCCACTTGGCGCATCAACTGGAAAACCTGCTCATGGTTTAACAACACCTCAGTAGGGAGCTAGGGGCGGTTGGAGTAGAGGAAGTACACGAAATTAAAGAATGCCTTCGCCTATTTCTCCAACATTTCTAGCAATTCCTTGTTTAGAATTTGAATCAGACTCAATGGTGAAAAACTTCAGTTCAATGAGCTATTTTGGGGCAAACAACCTTGCATAGCAATAGTTGTGTTGGAATCATGACGATGGTATTTGGCTTGGGGTGTAAATTGTTATACTAGGGAGTAGGGAACAAGGTTCATACTACATTGTGCTCTAGTTTAAGAATTATGTTTTATAGTTAACACATTTGTACATTCAATTAATAATTTCTATAACTGTAATCAAATTGAAGGCACATAACATGGTAATTAGATATACATAACATAATAACTAAAGACATAAACATTGTTAATTGCAGGTACAAAATATGTTAATTACAGACACATAAGTTGTTGTTTAACATGTTATGCGTCTGCCGTTAACATTTCTGTACATGCAATTAACCGTTTATGTGTCTATAATTACCATATGATGTGCCTTCAATATGTTTGCAGGTAAAAGAAATAATTAACTGCAGGTATAGAATGTGTCAACTGCATGTACAAAACCTGTAAGTTTTTTTTTTATCAAGTCCACAATGCAAGGTAAACCTGGATGCGCATATGGTAATTCTAGTATTTAGGAAAGTCAATTTGGTAGACCTTATATTTAAAATATTTTTGGATATGTTTGATTTAAATGGAATAAATATAATTTTTTATCTTTAACTCTAATATATTTAAGATTTTTACATTAGATATCCGAACCAAATTTATATCTGTATATAACATAACTAAAAATATATCTGAATCAATAAACTATTAAGTTCACCTAAAATTTAGTGTAGATAATATTCATATTTTTTAGCTAATATTTAAAATATTTTTTTGATATATTCATTTGGATGAAATGTGTATGTGTGTGTGTAGGGTTGTTCATGTGTGGCCAGGTCATTAGGTGTGGTTATGGGGCCTATTTCAGCCATTAGATTAGATCAAGTCATCAAATCAATGCGCAATATATATATATATATATGTGTGTGTGTGTGTGTGTGTGTGTGTGTGTGTTACAAAACTCACAATTCTACGTACTAAAATGTACTAGAGGACCGATAAAACACATCATTCCACACTATAACCAAATGCACCTATTCACTTAAAGTTCATCAGTATACGTGATAAAACACATCATTCTGCGTATTAAAATATACCACAACATGTCTCATGTCAGATTATATGCATACATTATTTACACATTAGAAAACATCTGCTAAAATATGCACCATTCTTCGTATTAAAGTGCACTACAACGTGTATGTTAAAATGCACAATTCCACTTATGAAAATCTTCATCCCAGATTATAAACATGCAATATTACACTTATTAGAAAACATGTGTCAAAATACACACCATTCAACGTATTAAAAATTTAAAATGCACTAGAGGACGGATTAAAACACGTCATTCCACAACACACTTATTAGAAATACATGTGTTAAAGTACACACCATTCTACGTATTAAAATACACCAGAGGACGTATTAAAACACATCATTTTACAACACAGTTACACACTATTCTACATATGAAAATGCACCAACGAATAGATTAAAACACATCATTCCACAACATAGTTAATGCACTAACATACGTAATAAAATGCACCACAGCATGTATTAAAACACACCACACCATGTACTAAAATGCACCATTTCAATTCACATAATATAGATACTGAAATTACCATAATAACCCCACTAAAACATACGCGAATTGCAGTTGGATTAATGAAATCGGACGACGCAGAAAAGACTGCATGATCGCACCGGAGCAACAGACCGCATATAAATAGAATACACACACACACACACACACACACACACACACACACACACACACACACATATATATATATATTACTTCAAAGTCTAATATATGTGAAATTTTAATATCTGATATCCAGACAAAACTTGTATTATGATATAACATGACTAAAAATATCCAAAACAATAATTAATCTAAAAGTTGGTGTAAAGTTCAAGTTTTAATTGTGATAATGTGAATAATGTATAACTTTAAGCCCAAGCGAATAAGTTATATTTATATAAGTAAACATGAGTAGAAAAGATAGAAGATAGTATTAGGCCCGATTGGTTGGTGAAAAGTCTAGGGAGAGGGGTGGGGGTTGGGGGATTACACTTTTCAAACTTTTTCACACTTTTTATAACACTTTACCATATTAGCTCTAAGTGAATTAAACTTATATAAAATCTAACTTAGAGGGCACAATAGTATAAATATATGTAAAGTATAGTGTTCAAAAAATGAAGTGACTGTGAATTATAAGTGCATGCAATACCTAAGAGTAGTAAGTAAGATAGAGATAGACAGATAATTTTTATTGTGGTTCGAATAATGTGGTGTATATATATATATATATATATATATATATATATATATATATATATATATATATATATATTATGAGGGCATTTGGTAGTTTAAGAATTTAAGGGTGTGTTTGGTAACCTGTAAAATGATTTCTGGAAAATGTTTTCAGAGTTTTCTGTGTTGGCAACGTCAGGAAAATGTGGTCAACGGAAAATGTTTTCCGTTGACTAAGGAAAATCAGTTCATTTTTATGGAAAATGACTTACGGAATTTTTTTACTTAAGTCATTTTACGGAATTACCAGAATAGCTGTTTTGCATGTTTTCGACCAAAACCAAGTCATATCACCCATGACCATGGACTAAGGAGGTGGGCAAACCGCCGAAAACCTTTGCTACATTTTTTTTAATTTTTAATTTTTTTTTTATAAATTATATCTTTTATTAAATACCATTATTTTAATAACTATTATAATTTTTTATATTTTAAATAAAACAATTACAATGTTTAATTATACAATTCTATCCATTTTCCAGAAAATGAACCAAACACACAAAAACAGTTTTCCATAATACATCCAAACATTGGAAATGAAACTGTTTTCTGGAAAATGACTCATTTTCCAGAAAACATTTTCCAGAAGTCATTTTCCTGCTTTACAAACGGACCTAAGAGAGAAAAACTACAATTTTCAAGACAATTGTGAAAGTATATAATTTATTTAATTACATAATTACACTTTTGTAATGCAAAATTATATTTTCTTTTTTTTTTAAAAAAATAAACTCTTTTACAAATATTTTGTATTTATTTTTATGCTAATTTAATTATTATATATGATTCCAACTAACACTCAACATATCAATTACGGAGTAATGTTCTCAATAAAATTATTTCTAATAGATATATTTTTATACAATTATTTTAAAAAAATTACTCTAAAAAAATCAACAAATAGAGTTTGGAGGTAGAGCGTAGGTGTATTAAGGACTAAAACATTGATTTTTTTTTTAAGGTTTTAATAATCCCCAGTGGGCAGTGGAGTAGTTCCTGTTGGCACAGCTGGGGACATGAAAAACTAGTCAAATTGTCGGCCACAACACCCTCACAATTGGCAGGTGGGCCCCCACCCTGTCCCATCCCAAGGAAGCCTAATCACCCTGTCTTTTCCCCTTAAATTTAATTATCCCAATCACTAATCACTAATCTGCCTTAGCCTCCAAGCTTGTTCATTCATTCACCAACACACACATTCACATTAAAGTGGGATTTACTGCTTAACTACACTGATTAGTGCTACTAATTACCTTTTCTTACACAGTTGACCATCATTTTACAGCTAAGTGGCATCATTGCCTTGCCCTTCTCATGCATCCTCAGCCCGCAAATTATATCGTGGACCGTGGTCCACAATGCATTGTGGACCGCGGTCCCAAAACGACATCGTTTTGATTAATGAAATAGACGAATGAATTCGCGCCACTCACTTTCTTTTCATATATACTGCAGTTTCTTTTCAACACAACTGCAGTTTCCTTTCAACACAACTGCAGTTACTTTTTGATATAACTACAGTTGTATATTATCGAATGAAACTATAGTTATATCCAAAAGTAACTGCAGTTGTGTTGAAAGGAAACTGCAGTTATGTTGAAAAGAAAGTGCAGTATATATGAAAAGAAACTGCAGTATATATGAAAAGAAACTGCAGTATATTTGAAAAGAAACTGCAGTATATTTGAAAAGAAAGTGAGTGCAGTATATATAAAAGAAAGTGAGTGGTATATATAGAAAAGAAACTGCAGTATATATGAAAAGAAACTGCAGTATATATGAAAAGAAAGTGAGTGGCGCGAATTCATCCGTATGTTTCATTAATCAAAACGACGTCGTTTTGGGGATCCGCGATCCACAATGCATTGTGGACCGCGGTCCACGATATAAGAATTGTCCTCAGCCCACCTGTTGCCTCTCCACCTAATCACTTGTAATTGGAAATTATATGAGTGAAGATTTAATTGGGTGTGGTTGAGTGGAAATATTAATCTATTCTTAACTAAATGTTAATGTTTCGATTCTTGGCTTTGAGTATGGAACAATCTTAAATCTCCAGACCCGTTGTTCCATCCAATAGGGGTGCTTGCAATTCAGCTATACAAACTCTAGGCTACACCCAAAAAATATGACTGAAGATTTGGAAAAAAAAAATGTTTTTGATAAATGGAATAAGGGAAATGGAAAAATGGAGAAAATTATGGAGAATTGAAATAGGCGTGACTTGAAAAGAGAAAGAAAAATAAGGAAATGAACAAAACTCATAATTCTTTTTTTATTTTGAATTAATCAAAACATGTCACATTAGCATGTATTATTTGTTGTAATTAGAGTCAATTTCACCTTTTATTTTTAGGGTATATTAAACTTCTTTAATATAGTTTGTAGCTTTCCATTTTAACAAATTGATCATATACTTTTATAAGTATTAAGTAGTGTATCACGAGTAAAATACTATCTAATATGGCATATCATGATTGATTGAAAAATTACATACACATACACACACACATATATGTAAAGATTTACAATACATAACAAAAATATGTAAAGATAAATTAGATATTAAAAATATTTATTTATGAAAATTCTAGAATAATCTAATAGCATCCCCTCTCGTCTACTTGAAATCGATATTCCCAAGGGAATTGCTCATTCCTGATAGGATTAATATTTGATTCACCGCCGGTGTATAAATGCTATACAACGGCGGTGAATGAGAGCATGCCACATCATTAAAAAACAAAGTCAATTTTAATCGGGTCTTTTTTTACAAAATATCTAACATTTGTATTTTATTAGAAAACTCTTTTATTTCTAAGCATCAAAATATATCTACTTTCTAAACATATTTATTACTTAATTATAATATATTTAATTTCCTACCCATTTTAAATTATTAGATGCATTCTTAATTGTTACCAATTACGTACAGTATTATCCCCCCACCCCCTCACGCAGTCACACTCCAAATTTAAAAAAAAAATGGCACTTTTTCCCCCTAAGTTATGTGCATATAGCACTTTTACCCCTTGAATTATTAAAGTGGCAGTTTTTTCCCCTCAATTATTTTAAAAGTGGTAGTTTTTCCTCCTGAAATGTTAAATTGACATTTTTGCCTTTAAAAATAACTATTTCATTTATTTTTATTCTCCAACCAATTATATTACTAATATGTATGGAAGATTACGGTTCGATACGAACCTAATCGAACACCGTAGCAATTGAACTTAAAAAGTATGGACGGTTACGGACTTACGGTTACTATTCAGAACCGAAAAAATAAAATAAAATAATTGTTAAATTTAGACTATTTTTAAATAAGAAATAAAATTATAAAAATAAATAAAAAAAAATTTTTGATTGGCGGTTCAAAATCGAAATTGGAACCGAACCGTACTGATTTATCAAATAAGTGTTTGATCATTTTCACTATATATGACTGTGGTTCAGTTCTAGTTCACGGTTCAACAATTATTTAATTTTATTTTTTCGGTTCTGAATCGTAACCAGAACCGTCCATACTATTTCAGTATGATTGCTACAGTGTTTGGTTAGGTTCGAACCGAATCGTGATCATCCATACATATAAGTAATAATTTCTTGGAGAAAAAAATAATGAAATAATTATTTTTAAGGGTAAAAATGTCAATTTAACATTTCAGGGAGAAAAACTGTCACTTTAATAACACAGGGGGAAAAAGTGCTATATGCACATAACATAGGGAGGAAAAGTGTCATTTTCCAAAAAAAAAATAGATACAGTATTATTATTTGTTTATTAATGTATAATTAAATATTTTACTAAATATAAATTGGATTATATATAATTATATTATAATTAAATATGTTTAATCAAATATGTTTAGTAAAATATTTAATTATACTATTAATAAATACATAATCATAATTAAATTCATAATATAATTAAATATTTTACTAAACAAATTCTTCAGTAACATTTATCAATTAATTTTAATTATGATTGTTGATTTATTAATAATATAATAAATAATAAAAAAATTTATCCGAGAATCGCACCGGTAATTGGACAATTATTTGCTCTAATTCAAGCAAAGAAAACATCAAAAAACATAACCAATCCAACCAATCTCATCAAATGCGCTATATAATATTTAATATTATAATTTATATAATTGTATATTGATCCAAATATTCTTAAAATATTATAACAAATTCATTTCGTGCAACACACGGACGAAAATACTAGTATAATTAAAAAAAATTTACTAAACAGAGTTGTCATTTATTAATTATCAGTTGATTTTAATGTGATTATGTATTTATTAATAAAATAATTAAATATTTTACTAACCATATTTGATTATATAATAATATGATTAAATATTTCACTAAACAGCCTTGTCGTTTATAGTTATCAATAGATTTTAATTATAATTGTTGATTTTTTTTTGAAGGTAAACGTAACTATTCCATTAATTCATAACATAAAACGTTTACATCAATGATCAATGAAATGGTAAACCATTCCTTACAGTTAGACATAGAAACAACTTTTCTAACTATGTTATAGAAAACTTGAATCGCAGACTGTTTCATAACTATGAAGCTATGTTCCTTCAGGGAGCTTAAAACTTCATCATCTTCGTCATCATTCTTTTTTGCTCGCCCAGGATAAGATCAACACTTGTCAAAATCAAACTAAACAATTTATGCTAATGAAAATGAAAAGCTCGTGAAAGTAACGAGAGGAAAAATACTCGTGAAACTAACGAGAGGAAAACACAATAATAGAAAAAATAAAAAGTGGGTAAAGTCAAAGTAGGGTTGGGAGTTCAAGACTACCAACACAAACCCCAATACCTACCTACTATTATTTTATTCAAAGGGAGAGAAAACGGAAGAAGAAGATCTGTAGCGGTGGTCGGAGGCGGACGGAGCTGCGACGGTGGTCAGGGCGGAAGAAGAGCGAGAGCAAATATAGAAGGTGACCAAAACCGTGGGCTCAAAGCTCCATTAGAGCTCCGACCGGAGGCCGGCAGTGGAAGCTGAAGTTGAGCAGAAGAGAAAGGCGTTTGGTTTTAGAGAGAAAAGGGAGGCAGTATTCATAATTGTTGATTTATTAATAATATAATTAACTATTTTACTAAACATATTTGATTATAATATAATTATATATAATCCAATTTATATTTAGTAAAATATTTAATTATACATTAATAAACAAATAATAATATTGTATCTATTTTTTTTTAATTTGGAGTGTGACTGCGTGAGGGGGTGGGGGATAATACTGTATGTAATTGGTAACAATAAAGAATGCATCTAATAATTTAAAATGGGTAGGAAATTAAATATATTATAATTAAGTAATAAATATGTTTAGGAAAGTAGATATATTTTGATGCTTAGAAATAAAAGAGTTTCCTAATAACATACAAATCTTAGATATTTTGCCAAAAAAAAAAAAAAACGATTAATATTGACTTTGTTTTTTAATGATGTGGCATCCTCTCCTTCACCGCCGTTGTATAGCATTTAGTGCATCAAATATTAATCCTTCCTGATAATATTAATCACAAGTAATAAAATAGTGTATAATATTAATCCTTCCTGATAATATTAATCACAAGTAATAAAATAGTGTATCAAACAATTTTTAAGAATGCTATTCCATTCTCGACTTATTTCATGAACTAAAATGTGTTAATGTTTTTTTTGAGTACTATTGACTCTGTTACAAAGTAGTATCTGTTCATAGTTACTTTCTCAACCCACTCAAGCAGAAAGAGTCAAGAGTTGCCTCCATTGAGGCTCGAACCCACTCCAATCATCCATGTGGGAATGTTAATTGGGACACCGGGTGCCACTAGACCACAAGGTCCTTGGCTAAAATGTGTTAATGTAGTTAAGTTAAATTTCACAATTATTCATGTTCCTTAATTATAATTAATTACAAATATATTAATGTGTGATAGAAAATGTTCAATAACATTTAAAAAATAATAAGTAAGGGTGTGTTTGAAAATCTGAAAAATGATTTCTGAAAATTATTTTGCAGGTTTTCAGTGGTTGGATGTGCCTGAAAAATCAAGTTAGCGGAAATCATTTTTCATTGACTGAGGAAAGTATGTCTGTTTTGGTGGAAAATGACTTCCGCCAAAATTTGACGAAGTCATTTTCCACAGCACCACGGACAACACTAAAGGGTTTCCGGCGGAAACCAAATTAAAGGATTTGTTTTTTTTTTTAATAAATAATATTATGTTTAATATTATTATAAATATTTTTATATTTTAAATAAAATATTTAATTATACAATTCTACTCATTTTCTAGAAAATGAATCAAACACACAAAGATAGTTTTCCAAAATCCAACCAAACACTGAAAATGAAAATATATTCATAAAAATGATTCATTTTCTAGAAGTCATTTTCCTAGTTTTCGAAAACATCATTAATTTCTCGCTCCATTATAAACTCATAAAAAGTCACATTAAAAGGTGTAAAATTTGATATAAATAACATTGTTATTTTAATACTAAGACCCTGTTTGGTAAATGGTTGTTAGCTGATTGGGTTATAAAGTATAATTAGTTGATTACATTAGCTTATTATAGAAAGATGTTTGGTAAATTAGTTGTTTGGAATAATTTATTTTCTCAAAAAGCTAATTGAAAAAGTTACTTTGAGTAGCTTTTTTAATTTTAACATTTTAGAATTACAAAAAGTTGATTAACCAAACACTTATTTTGATTTTTCAACCAAGTCAAATAACAAATAGTAGTCAAATAAATCAAAATTGACTGATAGGCTAACTATTATACCAAACAAGGCCTAAGTATTACAAGAAAACAAAGAGATTTAGGAAAAGGATAAAAGTTAAGTTCTGAAACATTTGTAAAAAATATAATTAATCCTCAAACTGACAAAAAAATTAGAGAAAATACCAATTTTAGTCTCACGACTATTAGCAAAATGATAGTTTTGGTCCATATGTTTAATTCCTACCAATTTTAGTCCCACAACTATTGTTTTAGTACCAATTTTCATCTACGACTATTGTTTTAGTGCCAAAATTCATCGCGCCGATCACTCATCCGTTTAACGTGCAAAAATCTAAAATTGTTAAGGGTATTTTCATCATTTTCAACTTAATATCCCAATTTGAGCATGAATAAATGTATTTAAGTCTCAAGATCGATCAAAATTCGCAATTTATCTCCTCATTTTACCTTAATTTGAGGAGGAAAATTGTGAATTGGGATCGATCTTAGAGTTTAAATCTCTTTATTCATGCTCAAATTGGGATATTGAGTTGAAAAGGACGAAAATACCTTTAAAATGTTTAGATTTTGGCACATTTTAAACGGATTGGTGACCGGCACGATGAATTTTGACACTAAAGCAGTAGTCGTGAGACTAAAATTGGTACTAAAATAATAATCGTGGGACCAAAATTGGTAGAAATTAAGCATATGGACCAAAATTGTCATTTTGCTAATAGTGGTGAGACCAAAATTGGTATTTGCTCAAAAAGTTGTTTTTTTTTTTTTTAAATGAATTAATTTTTAAATCATCACGACTGTCATTGTAACATTTACCATTTACCTTAAGTGACATGGCAACTATGGATATATTTTTTAAAGGCGAACTTTTGTCCCCACATATTATTATTAGAACATGCTTTATACGAAGTAGTAACTCTTTATTCGGGTGCACAATTAACTCTATATGCTTGAAGAATCGTTTGAATATTTTTCAAATTTCTTGACTACCTTAATCCTTTATGGGAACCTTTAAATGCTCAATAACAAATGAATTGAGTTAATTTCATTTTTGGTCCTAGATTTATATGTGACAGTCCAGTTTTAGTCCCTTTTTATTAGAACATCCACATTTGGTGCTAATATTATTGTGATATAAACATTTTTTATCCTCTATCAACAAAATAGTTCTAATGCCATTAAATAAAAATTCATTTCAGCCTTAATTACAATTTTTTTCAAAAAAAATAAACATAAAAATATAGCAGGGTCGACTCACTTTGTATAAAAATGATCGAAATGTCATTGTATTTAACGACATTTCAACGATTTTGTTGACAAATGACCAAAAATGGTCATGCCATAATAATACTACGACCAAATGTGAATATTCTAATAAAAAATGACTAAAAGCGAATTGTCACCTATAAATCTATGACCAAAAATGGCATTAACTCCAAATGAATTTAAGCCCAATTTGCAATAGTGAGATTAAAATGATGAGATATATAACAATTAAACTTCTTTGATTTATAGGTTGGAACCCAGTTTATGGGCATTAACTCTTTCTGCTTTAATAGTGACAGGATAATTGGACAAGGTGTTGGATCTGACCCGATGCACTTGGTCTAACCCATCAAAGTAGTGATAACAATCAAACGGTAATGGTCAAGAGCATGTGAAACGGTTAGAAGAAACCACACATTAAGAGCACCACCTCATCAAAGAGAGAAGTTATAGAAGACTAGCGCACTTATGGAGGAGGGCGTCTCAATTAACTGAGGAGGTAGTGTCACTTATTAAGAGGTTGTTGATATAATTATTATAACGATTACAAGTTTATATTATAAAGGCTGACCCATGTAGTAAAAGGGGGATCTGATTCCTATACTCAAAACTGATTCTTAGCAATACAACTGTACTTGTCTCAATATAATTCACTGATATAAAAATATATTCCGGTAACCATATTTACCGTCAAATATGTCGAGAAAGTATATATGAACATATACTACATTATAGTAAAGTCAGTAGTACTAAAAAAATATTTTAATCATTAAATATATTGAATAATATCCAGATGATGGATAAATACTACCCGGGTCTACCACGGATCAACCCGGAGCGGAAGTACGGGGCCGACCCGGGCCCACCCGACTGGGCCGGGGCCGTGTTGGGCCCAAGTTGACCCCTCGGGGTCGGCCACAACCTCAAGTCCTTGGCTTCACGCGGTCTTTCCGGCGCAAGACGCGGTCCTAGGCCGTTAGAGTGATTATCTCCAAGCTGTTGGGCCTAGGATTAGTATAAAAACATGCAACATTGTCCTATTGAGACATCTTCATCTACTTGGTCCTAACGACATTCTTGTCCTATTATTACGCAATCTTGTAATAGCTTTATCCTTTATTCAATATATAAAATACCTCTGAGGTGCACTTTGATCCATTACTTGTCATATCCCCTATAATATTATCGGGTTTATTGATTCGGGCTACCCGGGTTAATTAAATCCATCATTGTCGAGCGGGTTATTCCTTTTTCCGCTAGCTATGGCAAGATCTGGATCCAACTCCGAAAACTCCCATGGTTCGCGTGGTAACCGTGCTCCCTCCAGTGCCGTTGAACCTAACGGGATTGCGCGTCGTCAAACCCTGCCCGTGAGGTCGATAGGCGACCTCCGAGACGTAATCAACAATAACCGTCAGGTCGGGCCGACCGCGCCCCCTCCACTTCTAACCCGGACTTCCAAGAGGGGATGGCCGCGCTCCGGCAAGCCACCACCGTGCTGACGCAGATCTTGGATGGGCTTCAAGGGAGCCTCGTGGCTCTTCCACCCGATCCGTTATGGCGTGGGGAAGGTCCAAGCACCCGCCGACCTCGCACCCCCGAACCAGGGGGAAATTTGTAATATTTCATCCTAAATTGAAGTATTAATATTGTATTCTCTTCCCCCTTTCCCAAATTTTTTCCAATTCACTATCTTCCGACTGGGCCTACATATTCCGATCTATGACGCAATCAGCCAGAACCATTTCCTCTGACGAAAAATCGATCTTCGACGAAGCACTCAGTGTAGAAGATGTCATATTTCTCGAATTCATCACGAGTGCATGTAAACATGGAGTACGAGCCTAGTGTTTATTATAATTCTGGGTTGAAAGCTCCTATTTGTATAAGTAGAGAGTAGGGAAAGCAATTCTTCGAGTTTCAAAGATGGAAGGTATGGATTTTTTGAAATTTTGAATGAATTTGAGTTTTCAATTGTTTTAAAATTAAATGTAGGGTTTGTCCCTTCCCTGTATATGGGAGGTGGTGGGTTCGAGCCTCAGTGGAGGCGTTGCTGTCTCTTTGTTCTTTAGTAGGTTGAGAAAGTAGTTTATGAACAGATACTACACTGTAATAGAGTCAGTAGCATTCAAAAAAATGTAGGGTTTGTTAAATTTTTGGGTTTTTTTTAATTGAGTTGTTTAGGATGGAAATAGTTGTGGTTTATTTCTTTAGAAGGATCGTAGTGCAAGGAGGGGCAAAAGTGAGCATGAAGACCTAAAGAAGCTGGTGGTGTCTTTGAGGAGTGAAATTAAAAGTGTGAGAGAACTAATCGTAAATGACTATAGCGGAATGAAAAAAAAAAAAAAAACGAAGTGTTAAGAATAAAGTGTGTTGTTCTATTAATTGTAATTGTGGTGCTTTTAGCAAAAAAAAAAAAAGTTAGAAATTGTAATTGTTTGTTGACATTGCAATGAAAATTTGCCAGTTTGCAGTTTCAGTTTCCAGTTAGCCTCTGCCAGTCATGTTCCAATTTGTTAAATTGCAGTTTCAGTAGGCATTTAGTGTTCCAGTTTGAATTGCAAATGCAATTTGCAGTTTGTTTCCAGTTTGCCTTTGCAGTTTCAAGTTCACTACCCCCAGTGAAGTTCACTGCCAGAAATGAACATACACATTGCCAAAATATTGAGAAAACACATTGCCAAAATGTGTAGTTTGCCAACATGTGTAGTTTGCCAAGTTCATTATCTTTCCCTAAAATCAGTTGCCAACATTCACAATATACCTTGCTAATAAGAACTACCAAAACTCTAAAGCAAAATGACTAAATTGCATTCACATTAGACAGTGCCAAAAAATAACTACATAAATTTAGTAGCCAATATTCAATAGCCAAACTACATAGAATACATACACAGTTTACATGTCTGGCTAAACAAAACATATTCAATACCAAATCCATTAATCATTCACTGCTAACAACATATAATATAGTCACAATTATATTGCTGCCAAAAAGTCATTAACTTTAGCCAAAACTCCAAGAATCTTCTAACTCTTCAATGTTGTGTGCAATCTACAAACATAAACAAAATATTTTTATCATAATCCAACACTCCTAGAACTAATATATATAAACTGTTAGCATAATCTAATTACATGACATTCTAAGAGTGCTTTTTTGAGTTAATGTTGTCCCTCTTTTTGTTTCAACAACACCCGTCTCAACTCCTCTACCTCTAACATCAGTAGTAGTCCTTCTTCTTCCTCTAAAACCAGTGGTAGCCCTTCTTCGTCCACTAACACCAGTAGCAGCCCTACATCTTCCTCTAACAATAGTAAAAGTACCAAATTGTCCTTGTTGGCTTGACAAACTAGGACAAAATCTTTTGTTGTGCCCTTTCCCCTTGCACAGTTGATAGGTCATTATTTTTCCTTTCCTTTGGCACCTTTCTAACCTCTATACTCAATTTTTTTTGTCATTGTTCTTTTCATCATCTTTAAACGTTTTTTTTCCTTGGGCCAGTCAGTCATATTCCTTGTAACTGGAGCATGTATGTCATCTCCTTCAATTCTTGGTCAAAACTATTTCTCCATTCATTGGCTGTATTACATGCTCATAAGTCTTCAAGTACTCATCTGGCTAATGCCCCTTGTGAAATATAGCACAAATGGAATGAGAACATGGCAAACTAGTCAATTGCCAAAGTCTACAAGAATATGTCATCAACTCTAAATTGATCTTGAATTGAAATCTTCCCTTTTTCACCTCATATCCATCAGCTCCATTGTAGACAACTTCCCAATCTACATTGCCAAATATGTTCTCATTCAATTTCTTCATCACAAATGACCCATAATTCCCACTCCATCTTTCAACAATTGCCTTATTCTTTGCAATCCTCTTCATCACAGAGACTCTTATATCTTCTAGCATTGGAATAATGTTCTTTGACCTTGCATTCACAATGTCTTGTTGAATGCCTCACTCAAATTGTAAAGCACCAGAACTGCATAGGGTACTTGTAAAGATCTTGAAGTGTTGTAGCAGCTACTTTCTCTAAAGCTTTCAACTTCTCTGCAAGTAGTGTTTGGTTCATCATCTACTCTTATTTTTCTTTTTCTCTTGACACCCCCCCCCCCTCCCCCTTTTGTACTTTGCTCACTGTCATTGCTATGCTCACTGCCACTGCTTACTATAATAGTCACTCCTAAGTCTAGAATCTATCTCTACTTCACTCCCGCTTTCCTCACCCCCTAATTTAGCCTCTAGTTCACCTTCCTCACCCTAATTCAACCTCTAGTTCATTCCCCTCATCCTCAACTTGAACTTCACCCCCTCCTTCTTCAGGCCCGGGTAAAGATAAAGCAACCACCTCAGACTCATTTACCCCATGTTCAACATAAATCTCACACCTTTTGATGGAATAATTAGGACCGGGTACGGAGCACGGGCGGAGCAAAATGGGACCGGAGCGAGCACGAGGACCCGGGGTCAGTCGCGTGGTCGAGGTCAGCCCTCGACCACAAGCTGACCACGTGTGGCCGAGGTCAGCCCTTAGCCACGGGCTGACCGTGGCTCGATCGAGCCCGTCACTTGGGTTCGCGCGTGTCCAGGTCTCGCGACAGAGGTTGCGGTCCGAACCGTTGGGCGCGCCTTCCCTGCGATTCCTCCGGGTCTGTTAGGCCTAAAGCTAATATAAAAGCATGCTAATTTGTCTTGTTAGGACATCTAATCTCATTCTGAGCACTCTTGTCTTATTATTACGCAGACATTGTTTGTAATAGCGTTATCTATTAATTAATATACATTTACCCCCACGGTACACTTTGATCCGTTACTTGTCATACTGCCTTTATTTAACCGAGTTTTGTAATTCGAACCACCCGGGTTACTAAAATCCATCACCTTTTATTTTCCCGAGCAATCTAAGCTAAGTGAAGACTACTAGCATCATTATGATGTAGTTTTAAAGCTGTAAAGGGTTCAGTGGTCAACTTATAAGTCAGTGATGCTATTTTCCCATATCTTTGGTCTACTATATACTTCACTAAGTGGGGATAACATATTAAGTCAGGGTCCAAATGCACTACCTTTGACTCACCATTCAAATATTTGAACCAAGCTTTTTGCATGAAATTACCACCATGATGAATAATTGATGACTCTCTACTTATGCAAATAGGAGCTTTCAACCCACAATTACAATAAACACTAGGCTCGTACTCCATGTTTACTCTCACTCGTGATGAATTCGATGAAGATGACATCTTCTACACTGAGTGCTTTGTCGGAGAGTAGTGAATCGGGAACAATTTGCGAAAGGGAGAAGGGGATATAATATAAATACTTCAAATTAGGAGGAAATATTACAAATAGGCTCCAGATTATATATTAACCGACGCCATGTCATCAGGGCAACAGGGAAACCTGTAAAAAAGTCTAAGCGGAAAAAATTATGGTTTGCGCATCGAATAAGCACTTATGAAAGGTTAGGGTGCAGCATGAAGAATCGCTATTGGTTCATGGTGCGGGATGGCACTGCAACCAACTACATTTCTACCTTAGTTTGGCTCAATATAGGCATTGGATCAATTCATATCCTTTACTTTTGTTGCATCTTCTATATCTCTCTTCATTGGTTACATTTAGTTTAGATTTATTTAGTTTTGTTGCTTCCTCCTTATGATTGAACTAGCTTCACAAGAATCATTCTGAGTTAGTACTTAGCACTTCGTTCCCTGTGGACCGACATCCAGAATACTCCTAGGGACTATATATAAATTTAGTTGACCATAATGCTACAATCATTTTGGATCATCTTTTCGAAAAGCATTAGTAGGCTACATTATTTCCCCCCCTATTATTTTTTATGCTTCAAGTATTAAGAGCCGTAAGATGAATTGTTAATTGTGATATTTCTTTCTTAATTTTGATTGTTATTTACAATTTTCTTAAATCTGATAATACCCAAAACAAAACAAACAAACAAAAAAACAAACAAAAAAAAACAAAAAAACAAAACAAACAAAAAAAAAAACAGAAAACAAAGAAAATCAACACATTTTATGATATTAAATTTTATCTTTTACATTTTAAAAATAAAAAATGTATAGTCAAAATAAAATTTTTTTATTTTAAAAAAAAAAAAAAAAAAACACACACACACAACAACTTGACCAATCCTCTTTCTATAACTCTGAGAACAATTATACAATGGCACCTGTGTTACAGTGTTATTATGATGAATATACTGCTTTACTATATATCATGACCAGTGCCATTATAATTTGACATAAAATTCAAATTTAAATCATTGTATGTTTACATATACCTACAAGGAATAGAATAACAAACTTTCAAAATATATAAAATGATTCAGATTAATATATTATTACAACTCATGACCTTCCATATGGGAGAGCCACTACTCTGCCATCTGAGCACAAGGTGTTTGGCGTTAATTAGGAGTGTTATTTTCTATAATACTTTAAAAGGGTAACACTTGTGTCAGACCGTCTCACTAGTCTCAATCGTGAGGCGGGTCGGATCATTAATTAATGGGTCTGATCTTTGACCTCATTAACCAAAGATCCGACCCATCTCATGGATTGAGACCCATGAGATGGTCTTATACAAATTTTTGCCTAAAATGAAAAAGTCTGGTGTGATATTTGTTTTTATTTAGTAAATAAATAGTTGTCAATAGTCAAAGACCTTGTGGTCTAGCGGCACCCGATTTACACTCTCATGTGGTAGGAAAAAAAAACGGTTGTCAATATTATAATGTGTTAATTTTTTAAATAATGGATTTTAGAGTTAATTACTGAAATGGTCCCTAAACTATAGCAACATTACCAATTTCGTCATTGATTTTTTTTTTTACCAATTAAGTCTCTCAATTTTAAAAATCTTAACCAATTTGGTCCTCCGTTTGTTTTGCCGTTAGACATCCGTTAACTTGGGACCAATTTGGTAATTTTGCTATAATTAAAGAACCATTTCAGTAATTAACTTTTCAAAGAAAATGGTGCATGTGATGACCGAAATGGTCCTTTGACTATAGCAAAATTATCAAATTGGTCTCGATTTAACGAATGTCTAACCGCAAAACAAATGGATGACCAAATTAATTAAGATTTTTAAAGTTAAGAGACTTAATTGGTAAAAAAAATAATCAAGGACCAAAGCAGTAATTTTGCTATAGTCAAGGGACCATTTCGATAATTAACTCTAGATTGTTTATAAACTAGTTTGAGTTTAAAAAAAAAAAAAAAATTACATTCAGAACACGGTAGACACTATCAGTCGATTATATGAGATTTATTAACAGTATAGTATTTGATTTATTTGAATTATTATGAAATATTTGAAGATTATAATATTATGGTAATCAAAGAATATTTTGTTGAACCAATATGTTTTTTCCAATTTTACAAATTACATTTAATGTAGGAATGTCGATCCTATCCAAAGTCAATGGGTTAGTAGTGATTGAGCTTTTGACCACTAGAATAATATGGTTATTTATTTGCAATAATTACATGGATATTAGTATAATTATAATTAAACATGGTCATTAGATTTATTTTTATAATAATTATTACAATTAATTCATTCAAATATGGAGAATGATGAAAAAATAATAATAAATGCAATATGGTGAAAATAGATATACTTAAGGTATAAAAGTATAACCGCACAAATATTAGTATAATTGCCTAATAATTATTCTGGTTATTAAACTAAACATGGGTCTTTGAATTTACTTTTTTTATAATAACTAGTATTTCACCCGTGCGATGCACAAAATGGATTTGCTATAATATTTTAAGAATATTTGGATCGATATATAATTATATAAATTATAACATCAAATATTATATAGTGCAATTGAAAAGATAGTTTGGATCGATTATGTTTTGTAATGTTATCCTTGCTTGAATTCGACCAAATAATTGTTGAAGTAATAGCTAATTTGTATATGTAAGCATCCAGTGTTAGAAACTTTAGGGATTTTATATATCAGTGTTTAGGATTTGTATAACTTTGGCAAATGTGCTCTTTGAAACAAAAAAAAAAAAAAAAAAAAAAAAAAAAAAACCACTGATTCGAATTATATATTATTGAAAATCTCTTTGTAGACGACATATATACTATACTAGTTTTATACGCACATTGCGCGAATGGGTTAATGCCCAATGTTTATATTTAAATAAATATTTGAAAGTATATCAATGCGATATTATATAGGAGAAGTTTATACATGGGTAATTGAATGTCGAATTTTTTTTTTATTTAAATATCTAACTCAAAGTATATGAATCCAAGATAATATAGAAAATTCATTATAATTATTACTAAAATAAATGTTTGCAACCTTGTAAAATTGATATTCTAAATATTTGGTCTAAAAATGATAGTCTAAATAAATACTACTTTTAATTTGAATTTTTCTAATTGTTCTTAATTTTCTTTTGAGTAACATTGTCATTGTTTTCATCTTTACTATTTGTTCTCTTCCTTTTTGTTGGTAGTGTGTTATTTGCAATTCGGTTATTGTTGGTAGCATAGATGACAACGTCATGCAATGAGATTATGATATAGGAGCTATGGACTTTCCTTTAGGTGTTCTGCTTGGGGTTCATTTGGTTTAACCATTATTGTTGAATGAGTTATTGTGGATAAAGAAATCCCTAGTTTAAGAAAAAAGATTAAATAAATTAATAAAAATTTGAAAGGTTAAAATATTATGTATTCCAAAGATATTAAAAGGTAGTTTCTCGCTTCAATTTGCTGGGTAATGGATTATTTGAGTACTTTCATTGTCAACAAATCCCCCAAGTAGTTAATATGATTGGTTTCAAACTATTCTTTTTTATTTTTTTCATGGTATTAAAGAAATACATATGTATCATTTTTTTGGTGTAACTATTAATTTATTTAATTCAATAAGAGTAAAATAGAGTGATTCCGCTTCAATTTGTTGGGTTATTCTTTGAGTACTCTCTTTGTCAACCAATCTCCAAGTAGTTAATATAATTAGCTTCAAATTATTTTAAATTTTTTTTCATAGTATTAATAAAATACTTGGTAAATAAATATATAACATTATTTTGTACTGTAACTTTGATATTTAATTACAAGATATTGTAAAAATAAGATAATGGACAATGTATGTAATGAATATCAATTGATAAATTTGAATGTAAAGAATCTTTGCATGAGAGAAAATAAAGACAATAACACTAATGAAATTATTCCTCTTATTTAATTTAATTTTTTGATATAATGGATAATTTTTTCAAATAAAGGTATTGTAGACACATAATTCTAAATTAAAGAAATACATATGTATCATTTTTTGTTGTAGTTACTAATTTATTTCTACTATACTAATAAGAGCCAAAGAGAGTTAGGCCTAAAATGGGTAGAAAAAATGGCGGTAATCAAATGGATGGTTCAGATGAATTATTTAATCAAATAGATGGTTAAGATAATTCAGATTAATATTATTGATAGAGATTACCTAATTTAACCTTACTTTTATTATTTTCCATTAAGTTTTCCGTTAAATATTCTCTTCTCTGATAATATTCCGTTAACTTTTAACTTATCCATTAATTTCTATAAGAAAGGTCTTAGGTTCGAACTTCATCTCAATCAAATTTGACATAATTAAGTTTTTCACTCTATTTTACTCTTATTAAATTAAATAAATTAGTAACTACAACAAAAAATGATACATATGTATTTCTTTAATTTAGAATTATGTGTCTACAATACCTTTATTTGAAAAAATTATTCATTATCAAAAAATTAAATTAAATAAGAGAAATAATTTCATTAGTTATATTGTCTTTATTTTCTCTCATGCAAAGTGATGGGGATATGGGTACCCGGGGGCCCATTTCATCTGGAAGGTCTAGGCCCCAAGCGAGGTGTCCATTTGTATTGCTAAGATGCTGGCCCAACAAGAATACTGGAAGACTATTGGGCTATGGAAATAAGGGAGTGTGTCCAGCATGTACGGTGCGCCCTCGCGCACCCTACCTACACCCCCATCTCTAGGGTACTGCAGGGGGGTGCCGCTGACTGCCTGGGTGGCCACGTCGGTTGGGGAGCTGGCCCAGGTGGCTGAGGCGTGCCTCATGCCCCTAGTATGGCGTCGAGCGTGCCACTCGCGCCCCTCTTCTTGAGGTAGGGAGCTGTGGTGCATTGTTGTGTGTAGAGTGGTGCGGTATGGCATGATATTAGGGGGGTTGGTAATTGAACCTGCCAGCTAGCGTATGGCTAGCAAGATTAGTCCATCGGACTCCCCATGAAGTAGCGTGGCTAGCAGGGTCCAAGCATCCATTGAAGTACCAATGGCACCCCCACTGGCAGGGGTGGTAGTTTGGGTTGGTGCAGTCGAGGTCGTGGCATGGAGGTATGGAAGGGGTAGTGGTTGGACCCTATTGGATGACACATGACCAACAAGGTGAGCTCATTGATCTCTCCGTGGCATGGTGTGGCTAGAGGGGACCATGCACCCCAGCGCACCATCGGTGCCCCTACCGCGGGGGTTGGTAGTAGGGGGTAAGGAGGGGTGGTATTGATGGTGGGTGAGAAGGTGAAGACGTGGGTAAAGAAACCAGGGCATGCAGGGACACGTGGAGGATAGATAGGGAAGGTCATCCGATGACGTACACTTGTCAACAATCCAGAAGAGCCTCTACACTATATAAGGCACCCTTCCCTCCCTTTAAGACATCACCTCGGGAATCACTTAATCCCCCCGGTCAAGTGGTATGGGTTCCCAACCTTCAACCTATAAACTAGGGTCCGATTCCTAGTAGTTACAGTATTATTCTTAGTCCATTCCCTAGGCTATAGCTTGTACTATTTATTTATTATTTGGGCCGCCATGTTCGGCCAATATCTCGGGCTTTGTACGTACTATCTTGGGCTTAGCGCCCCGTGTATTAATACTACTATTTTCCTACCCCCGTTCTGTATCTCTATACCCGATTTATGGTGGACCCGGTCCCAATAAAACCATCATTGGCGCCGTCTGTGGGGACGCTACGGAAAGTACGCGTTCCTAGTTTCTACCCGTTTTACCATCCCCCTTTGCGCAATCAAACCCGAGGTATGCTGAAATGGATGAGTCTCTTCCACTCAACCACACCCTCCAAGTCTGCAGTAACACCTTAACTAGCAAGGAGAAAGACACCGAGGGAGCCTCAGTACAAGGTGCTGGAAGCCGCAACTAGTGCCGGAATGAGATAACTCAACATGAGTTTGGAACGCTCACCGTCTGAAAAGATTTTTTCCAATAAATAGGATATGATAAAGGAGAAAAGGCCCCGGGGAGGTAATTTTACTCGTAATCGGTTTGCATTAGTGTATGGTCTTTAGTTCGTTTCAATAAATTATTTATGTCGATGAAATATGTGCTCCTATGTGCTATGCATGTTTTGGCATGTGGGTTTGCGTTGCTTTGGAGGCAACCCACATGCGCATAATGGACCTGCAAGGCAGGGTAGGCGGTCCCGCCCAAAATCCTCACTTTATAATTTTCTTCTTTCACTAATGGAGCATGTAATAAAGGAAAGCAATCAATTATAATTACCAAGAAACAAAGGAATCAAGATTATATTAGTGTAATTAACTAATAATAATTGTCTAATAATTATTATGGTAATTAAGTTAAACATTGATTGCTGAATTTATTTTGATAATAATTATAATTAAATTATTTCACATGTTAAGTCATATTAAATATCAATCTTTTTAAGATAATTGTAGACAAACAAATCATATATTATTCAATTAATTGAGTAATACTTTGTGAAGTAATCTTATAATCAAATAAATGTACACATTCAATATTAGATTTTTATAATTTCATATTTATTTTTAATATCTAAATATATAATAAAAAAATTTATCCGTACACGGATAATTGAACAATTATTTGCTCTGATTCAAGCAAGGAAAACATCAGAAAACACAATCGATCCAACCAATTTCATCAATTTAGCTATATAATATTTGATGTTATAATTTATATAATTGTATACCGATCCAAATATTCTTAAAATATTATAACAAATCCATTTCGTGCAACGCACGGGCGAAAATACTAGTTAGTAGTAGTAACAGAATCTTGTCCATCATTGTCTAGAGCTAACACCTTCAGGCCATCAGAATGGGTGACTCAGGAAAAACCCACGTACAATTGACCGTGATTAAACACCAATTTTTTCAGCAATAACCCAACATGAGTTAGTGTTTAAACCTGATTTTTGTTGATAGTCATGGTATATGCAAGCATCAATGGGAATTGTTTATGCTGGAACTTGAAGGGCAATCTCGTATCAGAAGGAGTGAGAGACATTCGGGGGATAAGAACTTTGGTTCGTTCATGTGTCCCATTAACTATTTTTACTTCGACAATGTGATATGTCAATCGTGTGACGATGAGACGCATATTGTTGCAAAGACCAAGAGAGTGGTCTATGTTCCGCAATAACATAATAGTTGCACTAACTATTTAGGGAGTCCAGACAATCTCAAACTATTTAGAAATTCAGGAGTGTGTACTTTTGATAGATTTTCACTGTCTGATTCTGCCTTACACAAAGAGTCACAACTTAAATATGTTCATCATTCTCATGTACTAATTAATTTGATCAAGGACATCTAAAGTCGGAGATAGGATCGCTTGGCCTTCTAGGTGTGAATTATCAAGCATGGCAAATCTCGAGCTTGGAAAGGTGATTTTCACTATAGTTGCTATGGGATCAGGTCCACACTTAAACAAAAATTGTGCCAAAATATCGATATCAGACAAACCATTGTATACAACTCCTACAATTTCATCTCCAATGTTTCCAATCCATTTTGAAAACCAATCAACCGTTTGTTTATCTTCCTCTGAAGTTAAGCTCCATAGTCTCAAGTTCTTTATGAGGCTCAATACCATGCAATTCTCCTAGAAGTAGGAAAAATTAATAGTGGCTTCGACAACTACTAGTCTCATTGCTTTTAGAATAACGGGAAGAATCTATCTAAAATCACTGCTCAAAACTATTATCTTTCCACCAAATGTCTTTTCAGCACTACCCGGTATGGCGAACCTTAATAGATCACTCATTATTTTGTCCAAAGCTTCAAAACAGTGTTTGTGTGTCATTAGTGTCTCGTCCCATATAATCACTTTGCTCCTTATTATAAGCTCAGCAAGGTCACTACCTTGCGATATATTGCACGTGGAAGCTTCGTTCAAAGAAAGTGGTATAGCAAATCTGGAATGCGTCGTCCTACCTCCCAACAAGAGCAAAGATGCTATTCTACTTGAAGCAACGCTCATAACAATATCACTGTGACTCTTTATCTTTGATGATAATGTTCTCCACGTGAACGTCTTCCATGTTCCTCCGTAACCATACACAAAGAACAATCCACCTCCATTAGAATCAGTATCAACTAATAGGTTAGATTGGATCTCAATTCTTGCCATTCTGAAACAGTTGACCAAGACATTATTTTGGTCTAGCATGTTCTTTAACTCGACAACAATCTCTTTATTGGTATCCCCTGAGTTACTGTCCCCTCTGTATAGGGAAAATGGGAATAGATAAATAATAGTTGAATATCTAGGTGGAATGCGAACTAAAGAGAGTACGTGTTTGTTATTTTACCTGACACAATTGATGCGTTTGTTAATCTCATTATTTGTTTCGTAAATATATAGTTGCACAAATTTTGGCATCGGCCCTTCTGTTAGAACCAAGCTTCCAATTCAGTGATAATTTTGACCACTAAGCCTAAACACAGGAGGAGCGTTACCAGTGTTGAGTGACCTATCGACTCTATCGCCTAGAGACGTGAAGCAGAGCATGTTGTTATACCTTAGAATATTACTGAGAAAGTGTCTACTTCATTTAGTATCACCAAAGTATAGGCTCTTGATAAGTGCTCATTTGTCTATATTTTTCTCCCTTTCACTAAGTCATTTTGGTTTTAGATCATTCCAAATTTCATGAGAATTAGTGCTTATTTGTGTTATTTTGCAAGGAGTATGAGTTGGAAAGCATTGAAAGCAAAGACGGTGATTTTCAAGCATTTTGGATGAATTTGGAGTCAATGGGAGTCAAGGAGAAACTATAAAGATGGGTGAAACACTTCCAAGGGAACCTAAGAGTTGAATTCTCAATGGTATTTGATCATTTGGGCAAACTAAAACAAAAGAGAAGCAAAAGGTCAAGGTGTTGAAATTTCTACATGTCGACATCTTAGTGATTGGACGATATCTCGGCCTATAAATATTCAAATTGAGTGATTCTTGTGTCATTGGAACGCAGACTCAAAGGGTTACAACTCTCATGAAGACATTAAAGCTTTAAAAGGAAGAAAAAGGGGTCAAAATAGTCCAAACTTACAGATTTCGTCCAAATCTGCCATTGTTTAATTTGGTGTTTTGACCATATCTCCGCCTAGGAATGTCCAAATGAGGTGATTCTTGAGCCACTGAAAAGACAACTTGAAGGGCTACAACTTTGTTGAAGATCACAAAGACTAATGAAGTGTTTTTGAGGGTGAAAAATAGCCTAGAAGTCAAAGTAGTTGCACAGAATTTTGAGAAATGCACTGTAAATCACTCAAAGTCATATGGCCATGCATATGGCCGTATGAGAGACCGTATGACACCTGCTCTGTTCAGTATTTAAGCTCGTTTTGAGCATTTTGAACTCGGTTTTGACCCATGGTTGAACCCTAAACACTCCCATTCACTCCCTTTCATATTTTTAGGTTAGATTAGGCTTAGATCTATGTATTTTAACACTTTTGGAGCTTGTAATCTTGGATTTGAAGCTTGGATTTCAAGATTCCACCACCCATTTCAATAGAGAAACTTTCTTTCCTTTATCTCTTTTCTTTTGCAAGATTTATGTTTATTACTTGTGTTTTTGTGTTCTTTATGTTATTTAATCATGAGTAGTTAGTTTATGGGCTTGAGTTAGGGTTGTATTATCTATTTTCAAGAATTGGCGCCGTTGCCGGGGAATGGAAATTTGGTTGTTCTATGTGATTGCTTATTTTGCTAGCATTAGAGTTTAAGGAATCTTAGGAGACTAAGCTTTTTCTTTGTTTTTGTTTGTTTTTGTTGCTAATGTGCTTACAAGTCTACATCATTTGATTTGATTGAAAGAGATTTTCTAAGATGGATCGAGGATATTACCATTCTCAATCTTATAAAGGGTATGGACACTACATGTCTCAACAAGGATACTATAATGCCTCATTCATTAGTCCTTGTACAATTCAAGTCCCACCTCCAAATAATTACTATGATGCTCAATTTCAAGACCCTTACCCACCACAACCCTACCAAAACTCACCTTGTTATTCCCAACCTCCATACCATAGTCCTTATCCTCAACATTACCAAGATCCTCAATATGTTTCATATGATCAAAACTCCCAATATTCACATGATTACAATCTAGCTCAACATCCTTTCCCACCACAAGATTGCTCTCCAAGTGAAGTCTAAGATTTGCATGTTAGTTTTGAAATGATTTAGGCCATTTTTGTTTATAAGCCTTAGCCTTTTAGCATACCCTTTTTAACATATGTTTACCCCTAGTTGTTCCCGTTGAGCCTTGTGTTTGTTTAATAAGTGCTAAGCCCTTAAACCCTTCTGATAAGTGAAATTTTATACTTTATTTTATAATGTTAGATTTAATATTTTTTGTTTGTTTTTTTTTATGTTTTCTTCTAAATAAAGTTATTATTTTATGTACATCCTCTTTTACTAATAATAATAATAATATTAATAATTAGTATGTGGTAATAGTTTATTAGTAGCCCTTTTGGTAGAATTGCCAATCCCCTCCTTCGGTCAGTCAACAAAAGAAGCGAAAAAGTTGCAGAGATCGATCGACCATGGTGGAAGAACGCGAAAATTGGAGAAGAATCTGTCGACAAGCATATTCTCGGTGCGGCCTTCCTTTCATCAAGACTAATGGCTACGAAGATTATGGAAAAGGGTTGTTCATCAAGTGCTATAAATAGGGTCATCGTATTTGATCAAAGCATCAATTCCACTCCGGATCAATTCCGGTGGCGGTGAGCGGCAGCTCTTGGTTGACGGCTTCTGTTCTTGGCAGCATAGAAATTGGTTTGGCAGTGGAGATTTCCGAGCGGCGGCAGCTTCTGGACATCTGCAAATTAATTCAAGCGGCAGCAGTAGCTTCGTAGTGTGGTTTGGCTATTTCAATTTTATAAGCAAACTTCATTCAGATTAGCAGTACTCCTTCGTGCAGCAGCAATTAATTAGATAATGCTTCATATATTATTTTTACTCTCCAATCTTGTTAACTTTGGGTTTTGCTCTCTTCTTTGTTTTCACTTTGCCTTACGTCATTCTGACTATTCAATTCTCAATTTGCAATTTTTTGATTGTTTTGTTCAGCTTTGATTTTAGTGCCTAATTGGCATTAGCTGTTATTTCCTTTATTATGCTTTAAGTTTGAGTTTAGAAATATTAGTCATTTATCATTTCAATTCATTATTTTCAATTCAATATGTTAGCATGAAGTACATTATTCCTGTTTCATTATATTCGTATGAATTACAATGCTAGGTTAGTATGAATTATACTGCTACTATTTGGTGTCTACAGTCTTAATGCTTACGGTATGAATTACAATGCTAAACACAGTCTTGAGTGCTCGATTATTTGCTAGTTGAAATTACCTTACTATAATGGTAGTTAATTCATGATCTTAGAGTTACTTTTTTCTCTTGTTATCTCTTACTTATTTGCAATCGTATTGTCAAGGTTTTTAATTGCTTATTTCTTATCATGATTTTCTACATAGCATTTGGTTTAGGTTTCACTGTTGGTATTGCACTTATTTTATTTTGAGCACTTTAATTATTAAATTGCATTGTATCAATTCCCTATGGGTTCGACCCTTGTTTTGCACACTATTACTACAGTGATTCGTGCACTTGCGAGGACATATATTAAAATTGTCCATCACCTTCATTGTGTTTGCTTTTCTTGTGTTAACCTTCGTCATTTAACCTTTAACCTTAGCCAAAAATATTTTCCTCCACCCTTGATAGAATAGAGCACTTGTTCTTTTGCTTAGAAGAGATCTTATTTGGAGCTTGTTTTGTTATCAATCCTCTTGATAATTTTGTCTAAGTGTGGGGGTATTGAAAATAAATTTGTTGGTTGATTTGAAAAGACAAGAAAATGAAAAGGATGATGTTGAGAAAATTTGAGAAAAAAGTGTTGAAAAAGATTATGAAAAGAGAAAAATGAAATGAAAAGAAAGATCAATAAAAGTTTGAAGTTTATTTTGTAAGTTGTGCTCTACCCACCACTTTAGAGGTTGTTTTGTGAAAAAAAGCGATTAGAGATAGGGGAAGCCTGGGATACTTTTGAAATTACCCAAATGTTAAGGGGTTGCATTTTAATAGCCCAATCAAGTCTTAGAAAAAATCTTATATTACCTTCATTGATAATCGGTAAAAATCTTGGACGTATGCTATTATTGCAAATTCCTGAATGGTCTGAAGATTTCGAGGAATGGAATAGAGAAAAGCATATTAGGTGCACTTATACTGGTAATCCGTTATCCGAAACAGAATTTCCGAAAAAATTGGTTGACACAAGGTATTCAGATCAAGATTGTACTTAAGTCTTGGTTGCCCCTTAATTCATTCAAGTTATATCTCTTCTAACCTCAATTGTGAACAAGTGTGAAGTTCTCTCCTTTGTTTTATTCCTATACCCTTTCTTTGTTAACTATTCACCCTTAGCCCCATTACAAGCCTAATAAAGACCTATTTGATCTTAGCATGCATTCTTAGAGTTGAACTAGTGGGAGAAAGAAGGGCAAGCCTATGAGATCTCTTTAAAAGTCTTTACATAATCTCAACTTAGCATTTGTGCACACTAGATTCTCACACACTTTAATGGTTTTGGTGCTTGGTTATTGGCTTGGGAATGGAACTTGTGTGCCAAGCTAAGGTGATTCTTGAAACAAGTTGTGTAGAATAATAAAGACCTAATTGATCACAATGGTAGAATTGATCACGATTAGGGGACTAATGTTATTGTTTACGATTTGCAGGTTCTGTAGAATAATGTTATTGTTTACGATTTGCAGGGAAGTATGTACTGACTACAAGTAAATTGTTGATCACAATTATGTCGACATCTCACGTAATTTTAATGTAGAATTGTAGTATGGATAGGAATTATATTACCATATTTCACAATATAACGTTGCACAGAAGTATATGTACTATATTATTACGATTAGTAATTTTAATCTAGAATTGTATTACGAATATGAAACTATGAAAGAATATATTGTATTACAAATTGTATTACCATATTTTAATGTACAATTGTAGTACGAATATGAATTGTATTATCATATTTTACAATATTACGCAAACTTTAATAGTATAGGAGTGTTTTGGGCAAGAAGTTAAAATGAAGTATTATATATATATATATATATATATATATATATATATATATATATATATATATATATATATATATATATATATATATATATATATATATATTAGTAATAATATATTTATTTTAGTAATAATATAATTACATAAATCTTATTACATATCAATTTTTTAAGCGTAATTTCATTAATTTGTTAAATTACTGACTTAATTACCATATATAAATACAACATATTAAAATGTGTGAAGTGAAGTAATAATATTTTCTATATACACTAATATGAAGTCCGTATCATTATATGATTAATTACAATTAATTCTTTAATAACTTATTTCTTAATATTATTATAGTACAACAATTTCATATATTAATATGTAGATTTTTTTTATTTTATGGACAACCTAATAAAAGATAAGAAAATGACTTAATTAGTAATATATGTATAGTAATTTGTCTAATTATTGACTTAATTACTATATATTAAAACAACCTATTAATTGCGATATGAGTAGTAATAGCTATATAGTAATATGAATAATTATTAGCTTAATTAGAATAATAATTATTAGTGTACTAATCTGGCCATTATTAGCTTTATTACAATTAATTCCTTAATTAGTAAAATAATAATTTCTTAATTTTACTAAAAATCTATTCAACTAATTTCTTAATTTCATAAAATAGTAATAATTGTATAGTAATATGTATAATTATTAGCTTAATTTTAGAATAATAATTATTAGTGTACTAATATGACCATTATTAACTTTACATCAATTAACTTCTTAATTTTAGAAAAATATAATTCCTTAATTATACTAAAAACTATTCAATTAATTTCTTAATTTCGGGAAATAGTAATATGTATAATTATTAGCTTAATTAGAATAATAATTATTAGTGTATTAATATGAAGTCTGGACCATTACTATAATTAATTCCTTAATTTCTTAATTAGAATACTCATAATCTATCTATACGTATATATAAAAGTAAAATCCTCCTATTTCATTTTCCCGCCCAAACTTTTGTAGTCAATTAATTAACAATTTTATTGGTCAAATAATTAATAAATCTTATTTGGTAAGAAAATATAAAATGGAAAATAACTAACATCTAGTAATTGCTAATGTTGTTTCTATATTTGCTATCAATACTATTAATAAAAGTAAAATCATCTCCTTCGACTTTCCTGCACAAACTAATATTATTAATTAATTTGTAAAAAAAATTAATAAAATTTAATTGATAACCAAATTTTATTTCCCAAATTATAAGAATAATTAAATCATTATAATTGTGAGAATAATGGAAACAAATTCTGCGCGCGTAATTTTATAAGAAAAAATAATTTATTAATTATTATTTACACCAATAATAATAATTCGAATACTTATATATACTTGTCCATCTATAATACTATTAATAAACATAAAATCATCATTTGTGAAATTCCCACCCAAACATAGTAAAGATAAAATGAAAAAGAAAAACTGATATTACTAATTAATTAAAAACATAAAAAGATCCTAATCTATACTATATATAAAGGTAAAATCCTCCTATTCCATTTTCCTACCCAAGCTTTTGTAGTCAATTAATTAAATATTTTATTAGTCAAATAATGAATAAAGCTTATTTGGTAAGAAAATGTAAAATGGAAATTAACTAATATCTATTAATTGGCAATGTTGTTTCTATATTCACGTATCAATACTATTAATAAAAGTAAAATCATCTCCTTCAGCTTTCCCGCACAAACTAATATTATTAATTAATTGGTAAAAATATTAATAAAGTTTAATTGGTAACAAAATTTTATTTACCAAATTCTGGGAATAATTAAACCATTATAATTGTGAGAATAATGGAAACAAATTCTGAGCAACTAATTTTATAAGAAAAAATAATTTATTAATTATTATTTACAACAATAACAATAATTCGAATACTTATATATACTTCTATATCTATACTACTATTAATGAAAACAAAATCATCATTTGTGAAATTCTCGCCCAAACAATTGTAAGGCATTCTCCAATAGATAAAATTTTGGTGTTGTTTTTGAGGGGATTTTGTAAGTGTGATTAGGAAAGAGAAAATGAGGTGAAAGAAAAAAAAAAAAGGAAAAAAAATAAAAAACAAAAGCTGACAAAACAAATTTAAAAAAAAAAACTAAAATATTACGCATCTGCGCCTCAGGAATATTATGCCAAAAGGTGGGCCCCACTTTGGGCTGACAAAATTTGGAGTTTGCAGGAGAAAAATCCACATTGGTTTATGTCTTCCCATTTGTTTGAAAAAAACACTTGTCAATTTTTTTCCTTAAATCTTGTGTCCAAAATGGCTATTGTGGATGTCCTAAAGATAAAATGAAAAAAAAAAAAAACTGATATTACTAATTGATTGAAAATATAAAAAGATCCTAATCTATACTAAAATCTTCCTATTTTATTTTACCGCCCAAACTTTTGTAGTCAATTAATTAAATATTTTATTGATCAAATAATTAATAAAGCTTATTTGGTAAGAAAATATAAAATGAAAATTAACTAATATCTATTAATTGGTAATATTGTTTCTATATTCACGTATCAATACTATTAATAAAAATAAAATCATTTCCTTCAACTTTCCCACACAAACTAATATTATTAATTAATTGGTAAAACAATTAATAATGTTTAATTGGTAACAAAACTTTATTTACCAAATTTTGAGAATAATTAAACCATTGTAATATTTTCAAAAAAAATTTAAACTATTATAATTGTGAGAATAATGGAAATAAATTTTGCATAATTTTATAAGAAAAAATAATTTATTAATTATTATTTACACCAATAATAATTCGAATACTTATCTATACTACTATTAATAAAAATAAAATCATCTTTTGTGAAATTTCCGCCCAAACAATAGTAAAGATAAAATGGAAAAGAAAATTGATTTTACCAATTAATTGAAAATATGAAAAGATCATAATGGAAAAGTAATTGGAAATTAGGCAAATTAAAAAATGAAAAGGATATTACTAATTGACTGAAAATTATTTAAAAACTTTAAAAAATTAATTACAATTTCTTTTTGAAAACTTTAAATTATTTAAACTTTAAAAAAATTAATTAAACATGGGTTATTATATTTTTTATAATAATTAAAATGAATTCATTCAAATATGGAGGAATAAAAAGAACTAAATGTGATATGGTGAAAATAAATATACTTAAGGTATAAAAGTATAATTGCACATATATTAGTGTAATTGACTAATAATAATTGCCTAATAATTATTATTGTAATTAAGCTAAACATTGGTCTTTAAATTTATTTTTATAATAATTATAATTAAACTATTTCTCATTTTTCCATTTTTATTTTAGTAATAATATAATTACATAAGTCATATTACATATCAATTTTTTTTAAGATAATTGTAGACAAACAAGTCATATATTATTCAATTAATTGAGTAATACTTTTGCATTAATCTTATAATCAAATAAATGTACACGTTCAATATTAGAAATTTTTATAATTTTCTTTATTTTTATTATCTAAATATATAATAAAAAATTTATCTGTGCATCGCGCGAGTAATTGGATAATTATTTGCTCTAATTCAAGCAAGGAAAACATCAGAAAACATAATCGATCCAATCAATTTCATCAATTGCGCAATATAATATTCGATATATAATTTATATAATCGTATATCGATCCAAATATTATTAAAATATTATAACAAACCCAGCACGGGCAAAAATACTACGGACAAACATCGGGTGAACAAGAAGTGGACCGAACAAGCTTGGGATTGAATGCTCCCCCTGAACTGAAAGCTTGGATGCCACAAGTGCCGCAACTCTAGGTGAACACAAAGTGGACCATACAAGCTTGGACACACAAGATAAAGAAGACAAACTCCAAACCGGAGGATACAAATTCTTTACCAACGAAAGGGAAACATGTCCAAAACGACAATGAGCATAAAACAGCGGGTGACAACAACAAAACAAGCAATGAACTCCAACTCAGCAAACTCATTAGCAAAGATCAAGATCGACTTGGCAGATGCATCAGACTCAGCCATATCCAGAAAAAGAAATAGATCACAAGTACAAAAAATTCAAGCCTGGATGTGTACTAGACAAAGTGACCGTGAAGCAAAAAATAAAGACAACACACAAACCAAGTCCAAATTCGAGGCAAACGAACCCAGGCAACCCAAGAGCAATTAACCAACTATCTTGTTATTATGATATGTAATTTTTTAAACCCATCGCGCATTTCCAATATCCATATCCTCGTGCATAGGATAAGGGCAAAAGGGTCCTAGAAACGATGAGGCATGTCTTTCTCAATAGTCTCGGGCACAAACTGAAGTTCTTCTTCAAAATTGATTGTCTTCTTGATGATTTCCCCTGATTTGGACCCTCTAACCACCACATGCTCAACTTCGGTCGATACTTGTCTTAACGTTCTGTAGCTTGTTTTGAGGTTGATTTCTGCTAGTCCTCTAACGCCTCTGTGAGTACGCTCCCCTAGGACTTCCAAGTTTGATGCTATTTTCACCAGTTGGTACATCTGGAGAAAGGCATCCCCAATTTCTTCCCCCTCTTAGCAAGGAAATGATTCTTAATAGTTTCCAAACTTTTGTCCTAGCTGTGATACCAAGTCCAAAGTCAACATTAGGACTAAGTGCCATAAATCTGGACCCAACCCCTACAAGAGGGATGGCCATTTGGAGTCACAACTGAGTTGCCTTACATATTCCTCTAGAATGCATGATTACTCTATCTCCTTCTAGCCCTACGAGAGGCCAACATCCACGTACAACTCGAATCTTTTTTTGGTTTCGAGACGTTAAGAGCTAGCAGAAGGCTCATTGAGGTTTCTTTCCATTTCAGCTAATACATCTCCCCCAAAACTCCTTCCCCTTTAAACGTTCTCGTTGGCGTTACTAGTCTCGTCTTTCCAGCTGTTTCTTAAGCAATTATCTTTACTATGACCATACATCCCACATTTAAAGCATACCAAGTATATACCTTCATACTAAATGTGTCGCACATAACCGCACATATTGAACTTTGCAAAGAGAGCTTTGGAGATATCCACTTCCATATTTAACCTGGTGAATTTACCTATTGTTACGATCTTGATAGCTTGATCCACCTTAATGGAATTGCCAATCACCATCCCCACCCTTGTCAAAAAATTGACATCATAGTATTCAATAGGGAGGCAATAAAATTAGACCATAATAATATATTATGAGTTCCAAAACAATGCTCATTAGTACATATAAATATCAAAAATGAAAAACATTGCTCATTATAGATTGTGTAGGCCCGAAAAATAACTTTTGGAAGTCATATTTTAGATTTTCCAATGTTTTGCTATCAACGAAAAATGAAGTCAATGAAAAATATTCATTCCAGTCAAAGAAAAAAAAAACATAACTAGACCAATGCTTTCTCAGTTTTATCAGTCGTAAGATCAAAATTTGGTGTCCAAGATTTCACTATTAGATAGTGATCAAGAATCATCTAAGGTCCCTCAAATCTTACAGAGTTGTAGTCGTTGATTGATGCAAATCTAGCCAAGTAGTAATAATTTTCAATGGTAATAAGGTCTATCCCTACCTTGGGTTTCCATATAGTTCTTAGTCTACGAAGGAGATAACTATAGTTCACTATCCTACCCCAAACCTTTAGGATGGACGTTTGATTACAAGGGCTATAGAGCCTTTCTTTCTTCTCTCTAGTGATATAAACCGCCGGGCATTCCGAGTCTCCTGCGTCATCTTGTGCGTCATCATCTTCAGTCGCTTCAACTACTTCATGTTCTAAATCCTCAGGGGCTGGCTTCGCACGATGGGTTCTTGAACCTGCAAAGATTTCATGATAAGACCTTGAACCTACTCTAACTCCTTTCTGCACTGTATCCAAAGTAGTCTATTCGTTGCATTGAACATCCATAGCCGTATTTTCATCACCCTGGAATTGAGAATTGTCTATAATTTTCTTCTTCTTGGTACTGTGCATATGCGTTCAAGTAAATCTTAGTCTTCAAAACTACGACTTCGCAAGATGGGTTCTTGAACCTGCCAAGATTTCATGATAAGACCTTGAACTTACTCAAACTCCTTTCTGCACTGTATCCCAAGTAGTCTATTCGTTGCATTGAACATCCACAGCTGTATTTTCATCACCCTGAAATTGAGAATCGTCTATAATTTTCTTCTTCTTGGTACTGTGCGTTTGCGTTCAAGTAAATCTTAGTCTTCAAAACTACGGCTTCGCACGATGGGTTCTTGAACCTGCCAAGATTTCATGATAAGACCTTAAACCTACTCCAACTCCTTTCTGCACTATATCCCAAGTAATCTATTCGTTGCATTGAACATCCATAACCGTATTTTCATCACCCTGGAATTGAGAACCGTCTATAACTTTCTTCTTCCTGTGTGGATATGTGTTCAAGTAAATCTTAATCTTCAAAACTACCCGGAGAGAGAACTCATGCTCCCCAGCTCAACTATTTCCTCCCATGCTTCTTTGTATTCCTTTTTATGACAACCAAATTTGGGATGAAATAAATATGGGTTGCATTCCCAGAAATATAAATTATTATTGTGGGCAAGAAATATAAATTATTATGGAGTATTATGCAACCAAAATACTTACATTGGGGGTTTCTTTTGATCATTTATAATTTATTTATATATTTTGGAAGAGAGAGTAAAATATAGGGAGTAATTCAAAGTGTGCCCGAGAATTCCGTAGAGTACATTTTTCTCTCTCTTATAGATAAAGCGAGACGAGTGAGCGGGGGAGAGAAGAGAGCGAAGCACTCATAAGTCTGAATAATCTCCATTACCGCCGATCACTGCAAGGCGGCAGCAACAGTAGCGGCCCAACAACACTTTTTGCCGTTCGCCGGAACCCTCCGCTTTCCGATCCTCCCAAGATCCGATCCCTTATCCTTCTCTCTCTCAACTTCCCATTGCTCCCTGCGGGGTTACAGACGTGTACTGATACTCCTCGATTGTTCCGGTTGCCTCCGAATCAGCGGATAAAGATTCAATCTCTACGTGAATTTGCATTTTGCAGGTGAATTTTACCCGGAAATTTCTTTCCTTGCTTTGTTGGCGAAGTTAGGGTTTGTTCAGAGAAGGGTGTTAGATCTTGAGCTGGGGTTTGTAAAAATCAGGGATTTTGTATTCTGTCAGTGGTGGTCTTGGATATTGCTTTCGTGTGTGTATGAGGATTTGGTGCTGCTTGTGTTTTGGTGAAGAAGAAGAAGAAGAGGATAGGAAGGGAAGAAAGGGTATGAGAGAGGACATTTCAGGGACTGCTAGCGAGGAGATGGAGAATGACGAGCCTCAAAACTTCGGATTAGGGTTTCCGTGGGACGGGCAGCTGGACGCAGAAATGGAGTTATGGTCACAGGCGGCTGAGGATAATGCTTATAGAAATGATAGGCTTGGGCGTGATATGGCCTTCGGAAACTTACAGTTCGAGGGCACGAATGGGAGTTTGCAAGGTTTTCATCACTTGGCCTCAAGTAGTAGTAGTGGCCATTCTGCAATGGAGGTTAATTTGAATTTGAGCTTGAGTGAAGAGCCTTCATCCTCCACAGCATTAAAGCAAGACAACAGTGATTCTCATAATAAAAGGCCCAAAGTTCATTCCTTCTCGCTGTAATTCCTCCTCCTTCTCCTCTGTTTCTCTCTCTCTGTGTGTTTCAGTGTGCATATAAGCATATTAGCAGTTAGTGTTATTTATATCAGAATGTCACTCCTTGGTTCTGTAAAAAAACTCTATAGCCACATAATGCTAGGAATATTTTTTTATTTTTATTTTATCAAAGCTGGGACTCTATATATGTGATTGAATCCAAAGACTTTACTTCTGCCAGGGACATATTTTTATACAATGGGGTTAATAAAAATACAATTTTTTTACTAAGTCTTAATGAAATTTAGTTGCCCTGTACCTTAATATGGCATTCTCAAATAAATTTTCAAGTTTAGATATGCAGAATATGCACTGTTGATGTCAAAGAATTTCTCTACCATAGTGAAGTAACAATTGATTTTTTTTTATTAATTTTTTTTTAGTTTATACTGTGATTTCTTTCTGTATTTGAACCAATTTGTGTTGTTTCCTCTATCAGGAGAACAAATCAAGTCCTTCCATTGATGATGGATATATTGAAAGCGCCTAAGTGGCTAAATCTAGATTATTTTGAATCCATTTTATCAAATTTGCTCCTAATATGTCATATTATACATTTACTTTCCTAATTAAAGGCTATAAAACTTCTCTTAGGTTTTCAATTTGTATTTAGATATTATGATGGTAGCTTGACTCGATCCCCGGTTAGACTATCTCCTATGTTCTGAGGTTCACATTCTATTATTGGTACTTACGTAGTATAATGAAAAAAAAAAAAAAAACAGAACCCAAATTCAACCATTGTTCATATTTATTTGTGTAGTTATTGTTGGTACTTGCTAGCTTGTTATATGGAATGTTGATATATTAGCAAATAATAAATGAATTTGTGAACAGGGAATTTGGTTTATGGTGTTCCTCACTTTTTTGAATGCTGATGTTTATTAAACTCTTGCAGTGACTGGGACAGTCCTTTTCTCGATGAGTCTCGTTATGCTTGTCCCGTGTATGATGGTGGTGAGGAGAGTCCATCCATGTTTTCTGCCCTTGATGATCAAAGAAAAGATGGTAGTCCAAAACCTGAGGATTTAGAAGTTCGGATGGATCTTACTGATGACTTATTGCACATGGTATATATAACAATTATTATTTGCGAGGAACTTTATGGTTACTTTAGTATTTTCGTCTGGTTGAATTATTCTCAGAGTCCTCATTAATGCTACTGAGTTGGATAAAAAACTTCTGATTTTCTTGTAGGTCTTCTCATTTTTGGGCCACATTGACCTCTGTCGAGCTGCAAGGGTTTGCAAGCAGTGGAGGACAGCTAGCACTCATGAAGATTTTTGGCGGTACCTGAATTTTGAAAATAGGCTCATAACCTTAGTTCAGTGTGAGTATTTTTATATTGTGGAGAAAAATTACTTTTCCTCCTCCCAATAGGGGAAAAATGAATTTTTAGGTAAAGGAATATTAAATATCCATGATACTTTGTTTCAATGGGATGCTTAAACTAATAAGATGAACTTGCTAAGAGTTGCCTGTTCTTATAATAGAATTTACATATTCTTCTCCTTGACATATGTGAAATTCTATCACTCAAGTTGCATCAACCTCTCTGAAAGCCAAGGTTGCAAAAATCACTAGGCATTCCTTGGGTGCCCTTTTTTTTTTTTTTTTCAATTTAAAAGATTTAATACTTTAATACTTAGTACTAAAATATTAAATATTAACCTAAAAAACATCTAGAATTGTAAATTGTATAAAGATTTAAAGAATCAAAACACAACACAAAGTCACAACTCACAAAGTATTAATATTAGAGTACCTGATTTTGAATTTTTTTATTAGATTTTTTTGGGTTTGCGACCGATTTGAACAATTTAGGGTTATTTCACTAAAAACGGCGTCGGTTTGAGTGAAATAACCCATTTTAAATAACACGGGGAAATAGCTAACCAGCAGCCTAGACGACCGCCTAGGCTGCCTAGTCCGCTGCGACTTAGTCGGCGCCTAGGCCGCGTAGTCCGCTGCGACTTATTCGGTGCCTAGGCTGCCTAGAACGGCGTTTCGGCCGAAATTCTTGGCAGCTGGCCACCGCCTAGCGCCTAGGTGCCGATTAATCAGCACTTAGGCGTGATTTTTGCAACATTGCTGAGAGCAGAAGATCGTTAATGTTTTCCTTCCCCAGCATTGCGAGTTTGATCTGACTTTTTATGTATGAGAATAAACCTGGAGGGCTAAATTGGTCTACTGGCTTATTTACACATTACAAATTTTTAGATTTTGCTTCTGAATAACTTCCTGGTTGTTGGCATATTAATTCATCATATCAGAAATAAATTTCACTTTAATATCTTGTTTTATATTTACAGTTGAGGACATGTGTCTTCGTTATCCAAATGCCACTGCAGTAAATGTTTATGGTGCAGGCGCACAGGCTATCCACTCACTTGCAATGAAAGCAATATATTCTTTAAGGTAATTAGTTTTTTATTTTGGTATATAAAGATAATGTGCTATTTTGATGCTTGTGATTTTTGTCAGAAATCTTGAGGCCCTGACCTTGGGCAGAGGTCAACTTGGGGAAACATTCTTCCAAGTCCTACCAGAGTGCCATATGTTGAAGAGCTTAGCTATTAATGATGCCACTCTTGGAAATGGCATTCAAGAAATACCTATTTACCATGAAAGGCTGCGTCGTCTTCAGCTTGTGAAGTGTCGGGTGCTCCGAGTTTCTGTCAGGTTATATATCAGTAAGAACCAAGTAACTTGCAAAGAACCTTTTTAGCTATGGTGCTTAAGAATTTTGTTTTGCAGGTGTCCCCTGCTTGAAACTTTGTCCCTAAAACGAAGTAGCATGCCACATGCAGTGCTAAACTGCCCACTTTTGCGTGACCTTGATATAGCTGCTTGTCACAAGCTTTCAGATGCTGCAATTCGTTCAGCAGCAACTTCATGCCCACTCTTAGAGTCCTTGGATATGTCAAACTGTTCATGTGCTAGTGATGAGACACTTCGTGAAATATCTCTTACATGTGTGAATCTCCATGTTCTTGATGCATCATACTGCCCAAACATCTCTCTTGAGGTTAGGTTTAAGATCCATTCTTTGATTGTCACCTGTGTTAGGCTTCCACACTGACTTCTCATTTCTCCTTTTATAGTCTGTTAGGCTTACAACACTGAAAGTTCTTAAGCTTCACAGTTGTGAGGGAATAACTTCAGCTTCAATGGCTGCCATAGCTTTCAGCTATACCTTAGAGGTTTGGCCCATTCTTCTCTTACTTCTGTTATCATCACTTATTATGTGGTCTCTTAATAAGTAGTTTCATAACTTCTTTTTCTTTCTTACAAACTGTAAAGTGAGAGTTCACATAAATTTGCAGGTTCTGGAGCTTGATAATTGTAACCTACTAACATCAGTTTCTTTGGATCTTGCTCGCCTACAGAACATAAGGCTTGTACATTGTCGCAAGTATGATACTCACATGCTACTGTTAGCCCTTGGGGCTGTTTAAATTCTTTTTGAAGCCTTGAAAATGGATACTTTTTAGGTGGTTATAATCTCTCTTTACTGTCCTTTTTTTGGCAGATTTGCTGATTTGAATTTACGAAGTGATATGCTCTCTTCCATTACTATTTCTAATTGTCCTCTGCTCCAGCGAATCAATATCACTTCGAATTCACTCAAGGTTAGCCTAGAATTTGCCAAGGTTTCATTTCATTTGAATTTTTAACAAAAAAATCCCTGGAGCCATGAACTTCTGGAATAATTATTTTAAATTAATCTTTTTTTGCAGAAGCTGGTGCTGCAAAAGCAAGAATGCTTAACCACTTTAGCGTTGCAATGCCCCAGTTTGCAAGAAGTGGACCTTACTGAGTGTGAATGTCTAACAAATTCTGTTTGTGAAGTTTTCAGTGACGATGGTGGCTGTCCTAAGCTGAAATCACTGGTTTTAGACAACTGTGAGGTTTGTAGTGATATGTCTATTTATTGTTTCAATCACTCAGATTAGCAAACTTGCGTTTGCAAGATTCTTGATTTGAGGTTGGGGTTTGTTGTTGATCGAGTGTTTCTTTTAGACTTTGAAATGCTCTTCCTAGTGTTTGCTCATGCGACTAGCACATTCCAGTATGTTGATTCATTCCTGGGAGATAAATCTATGTTGCAGGGAATATAACCATCACAAAAATTTCACTCTTTATAATTAGGATCGTACTCCATATCTTTGGGATGTTAGTAGATTTATATATTTCTCCATTTGGGGGGGGGGGGGTGCGGATTGGCTCACGGAATGTGAGATTACCTTACCTAATAGGATTACCTCTTGAAAAGTAATGTGAGATTATCTTATGTGTTTGGTTTGGATTGTGGGAATATAATATTACATTGTTTGGTTAAGGGTTATATGGATCAATTTATAGTAATGTCCTCAATATATATATATATATATATATATATATATATATATATATATATATATCATGCATATTTATTTATTTACATGTAAATAAATGTGTGTATAATTATACATAAATGTATGCCAATGTGTAAATATTTATAGGGAAAAGGGTCAAATAGACCCCTAAACTTTACACCAAAAGTCAATTAAACCCCTAAACTTTCAAAAAGGTCAATTAAACCCTCAAACATGTCAAATTGAGTTAAATACATCAAATTCACCGGTAACCAACAGGTTACCGGTAGAAATTAACTAGAAAAGGCACCCAGTCACCTTCTCCGGCGAGTCGCCGGCGAAAGCGACCAAAAGGTCGCCTTCTCCCAGGGGAGAAGGCGAGGGAGAAGGCGACCAGATCTGGTCGCTTTCTCCTAGGAGAAGGCAACCATTTTTGACCAGAAAACAAGTCGCCTTCCCCAGGAGACGGCGGGAGAAGGTGACCAGAAAACAGGTCGCCTTCCCCAGGAGACGGCGACCAGTACTGGTCGCCTTCCGGCTTCCGCCGGAGATGGCGACCGGCGATGTTTCGGTTGTCGCCGAAAGTTGTCGTCGGAGACCGGAAATTGACTCAATTTCACATGTTTGAGGATTTAATTGACCTTTTTAAAAGTTTAGGGGCCTAATTAACTTTTAGTGTAAAGTTTAGGGGTCTATTTGACCCTTTTCCCATATATATATATATATATATATATGTATGTATGCACACGTGTATGTATATTTTGTTATATAAACATATTTTTATTTTATATATGTTATTATTATCGTCATTATTATTGTTGTTATTATTACTAGTTGTTATTATTATTATTATATAAGGGCTAGTTAACAATAGCCAATTTAGAATATTGAAAGGTAATCTTAGATTACCTAAGAGGATGGAGGTAATCAGATTATTGGCTCACGGAACGTGAGATTACCTTACCTAATAGGATTACCTCTTGAAAAATAATGTGAGATTATCTTATGTTTTTGGTTTGGATTGTGGGAATATAATATTAAATTGTTTGGTTAACGGTTATATGGATCAATTTATAGTAATGTCCTCAATATATATATATATATATATATATATATATATATATATATATATATGCACACGTGTATGTATATTTTGTTATATAACCATATTTTTATTTTATATATGTTATTATTATCATTATTATTGTTGTTATTATTATTATTATTATTATTATTATTATTATTATTATTATTATTGTATAAGGGCTAGTTAACAATTGCCAATTTAGAATATTGAAAGGTAATCTTAGATTACCTAAGAGGATGGATGTAATCAGGGCAAATTATTGCATGGACCATGGTCCACACAAACTGTGTGGACCATGGTCCATGCAATAATGATTGTGTAATCAGATTATTGGCTCACGGAACGTGAGATTACCTTACCTAATAGGATTACCTCTTGAAAAGTAGTGAGATTATCTATGTGTTTGGTTTGGATTGTGGGAATATAATATTACATTGTTTGGTTAAGGGTTATATGGATCAATTTATAGTAATGTCCTCAATATATATATATATATATATATATATATATATATATATATATATAGAGTCATGATCAGGTGCGGCCGTGCTCTGTCGTGCGGTTCACACCACTCAATGTTACGAAATACACCACTCAATGTTAAGAAACACACCACACAAATATGCACTTTGGTGTGTTGCACGGGAGAGCACGGCCGCACATGAAATTATTTATATATATATATATATATATATATATATATATATATATATATATATCATGCATATTTATTTATTTACATGTAAATAAATGTGTGTATAATTATACATAAATGTATGCCAATGTGTAAATATTAATAAATAAATATATATATATATATACACACACACAGACACATATATATATATATATGCACACGTGTATGTATATTTTGTTATATAAACATATTTTTATTTTATATATGTTATTATTATAATCATTATTATTATTATTATTATTATTATTATTATTATTATTATTATTATTATTATTATTATTATTATTATAATATAAGGGCTAGTTAACAATTCCCAATTTAGAATATAGAAAGGTAATCTTAGATTACCTAAGAGGATGGAGGTAATCAGATTACATTTAAATATTACCGCCACATAAGCTTTGGGGTAGTATAACACTACCTGGTTAGCTCATAACTCGAACAAAACAAAGTAATATAGCATTACCTAGTTAATCTTATATTACTTGAACCAAACACCCCCTAAGCAATACAAATATATTGATGGTCAGTATTCTTCTGGAATACCTTGCTTTCTTGATTCAACATTTCAACCTAAAGACGAGGCTTATTTGATGTTAGTAGGGTATCGCCCCTAAGGTTTTGGTGTCACAGAATGTAGGAAGGTATTGGTATCAGATATTGATGCGCAGATGTACAGAAATCTTGCTAATGAATAGAAGTACAATGGCTGACTTTGCAGAGCAAGGCCAAGCTACCATGCATATTGACATGTGGTGCCTTTAGATAATCATGACTTGTGTGCAATATTGTGGGTGACTGATGAAAACAGTGTATGCAGTAGTCAGTAGATTGTGGTACATCCAATATTCTTCATTTTGCCTTTAGATAAACATGACTTGTGCACAGTATTGTGACTGACCAAAGAGAGTACTGTGTGGGGTAGGAGGTTGTGGTAAATCCGGTATTGTTTAATGTATGACTGTTTTTTATTGTATTACATTTTGATGTGCATGTTTTATAAAGCTGATTAAGTTTATTATTTTTTAATTTTTTAATGATCCAGAGCTTGACAGCTGTGGGGTTTTCCTGTACTAAACTGAATGCTCTTTCCCTTGCTGGTTGCCGCGGTTTAACTTCACTTGAACTAAGATGCCCTTATCTTGAGCAAGTATCATTAGATGGTTGTGACCATCTTGAAAGAGCATCTTTTTGTCCTGTAAGTGGAATTTATCCATCCTTATGTATTAGTCACGTGAGTTGATATGATGTTTCACTTAACAATCCTAAAGAGGCACCTCTAAATTCTCTAAATTTCTTCATCTCCATCTCCATACAAATCCTTCATTGTTTCCCTGCATTTCACATGGTACTGGTCTGAATATTTTGAACTTCTATCAGTACTAGTGATGTTACAAATCTTCCTGATTTCCTGATCATTGGGCTGGTTTTATTTCATTATGGGCACATTTCTGACCTAACTCTAATCCATTTGAAATTTTGAAGTGGAACATTGACATAGGTTTTTTGCCTAGAACTGAAGGTTCAATCCACATCCCTTGCATATTTTCTGCTGGTGGTCATACTGATTTGATATTTTATAAGACCAAGCAATTTCTTTCTCCTTAACCCCCTGCTTTTGGACTGTGTTTGTCATCGAAATCTATCTTTGCCTCTTGTGTCTGTTACTTGTTTATTTGTAAAGTACTAAGTTCTCTTGTTAAAACTCATTTATATTGCATGCCTTCAATTCTTTATCTAGGTTTCTTTTACCTTTCATTTTCCCATGGAAATTATTTGTTCACTTTTTTATGATATATTCTAGCAATATTGTTCAAAATTTCTGACATCTCTATACTCTTGTTCAGGTTGGTCTTAGGTCTCTTAATCTTGGCATATGCCCCAAATTGAGTGTGCTGCGTATTGAAGCACCACAAATGACATCTCTTGAACTGAAGGGCTGTGGTGTACTATCTGAAGCATCAATTAATTGCCCACTCCTCACTGCTCTGGATGCTTCATTTTGCAGGTCACTTTGCAACACTTTTCTGATGCATTTTCTTGTCAGCCCTAGTTTGAATATTTGCTAATTCTGCATTGTATCATACTGACATGGCTTCTTATATTGCTTCTCTGTGCAGCCAACTTAAGGATGACTGTTTGTCTGCCACTACAATGTTGTGTCGTCTAATCAAGTCCTTAGTATTGATGTCATGTCCCTCAGTTGGCTCTGATGGACTCCTGTCTTTACGTTGGCTTCCAGATTTGACCTACCTTGACCTGTCCTACACCTTCTTGGTCAATTTGCAGCCTGTTTATGAGTCCTGTTTGCACTTGAAGGTACTTCTATTGCCAGGAATTAATTTTGTTTCCTTCAAACAAAATTAGACATACTGTTTTAACTCTTTGAGATTTATTTATGCACACAATAACTGCAGGTGGGACAAAGGAGTTATATTTTTGGGAACCAGATCTTTATACTTTACTTTTTATTTTTATTTTCACTTTGGCCCTATTTTCTTTTGATTTGTAATTGGGCAAGTTACTTGAAGATTTTGAATTTAGGTACCTGCATGTTTCAGGATTAGTATATATTTATTCATCTGATTATAAGCTTCTGGTTCTTATTCTAGTTATGTTTTATATAGGTATTAAAATTGCAAGCATGCAAGTACCTTAGTGATACATCTTTGGAGCCTCTTTATAAAGAAAATGCTCTCCCAGCCCTTAGTGAATTGGACTTGTCGTACGGGACACTGTGCCAGTCTGCCATTGAGGAATTGCTTGCGTGCTGTAAACATTTGACGCATGTTAGCTTGAATGGGTGCATAAATATGCATGATTTGGATTGGGGTGGAAATGAAATTTCTTACATGACGACAACATTTCCATCCACCCTTGGTGACATCCACTTCCAAAATGAACAACCAAATCGTATGCTGCAGAATCTCACTTGTGTTGGTTGTCCCAACATCAAGAAGGTTGTTATTCCCATGGCACAGTGTTTCCTTTTGTCATCACTGAATCTGTCACTGTCTGCAAATCTGAAGGAAGTTAACGTTGCTTGTTCCAACTTGTCTTCTCTTAATTTAAGGTACATAGTACATACCTTCCAAATTGGTTCTTCAATTACTGCATTCTTAATCTGTCGAACAATGTGGATTATGGATAACTTATTTTCTTCCTCTTCAGCAACTGCTGTTCGCTGGAAATCTTGAAACTCGACTGTCCTAGATTAAACAACCTATTCCTTCAGGTAAAACCCGTGTTCCTAGTTAGCTATTTGCTTGGGTTGAAGTTGGCAAATATCGTCCATGGAGAGTATTATTTACCTGTTATGTGTTTCGTTTCCTGCTTGGCAGTCTTGCAACATTGATGAGGAAGCTGTTGAAGCTGCCATATCACAGTGCAGTGTGCTGGAGACACTTGATGTCCGTTTTTGTCCCAAGGTGAGGATATTCAAAAAAAGAATTTTTTTTTTTTGTTTCGGGGGGATTTGAAATACACAATACCATTTAATTCTAAGAATTTATGGTGTTGGATTGTGGCAGATATGCCCACCGAGTATAGGGAAGTTACGAGCTGCATGTCCCGGCCTGAAACGCATCTTCAGCAGCCTAGCACCTGCATGATGGGATGAGATGGGATGTTAAGTGCTGTGCATTTGTTGGGTTTATTGGTAGTAACTGGTACTGCATTTCAAGTTTTTAGTCAATTTTTTTTTTTTTTTTTTTTTTTTTAAAATTTTACTTTGTGGTTGTTGAGTGAACCAAGAGATTTTACTTAAGGTGTCTGACTATCAGGGATGAAACTTACTCATTATTATTCATGCTTCTTAATAATTCGCTATCACTCCTTGCGATTATCAAATGCTAATAATATAATTTACTATTATTAGTATTACCAATCTTTAGTTAAAACTAGGGGTGGTCAATTCGGTTTGGTTTATTTGAACCGAACTGAACTAGTAATATACTGAAAAATTGAACCGTTCGGGATTCTTGTAAACTGAATGGTTTGGTTTTTAACTGAACCGAATGGCTTGTAGAAAATCGAATTGAACGGAATATCGTTTGATTTTAATAATAATAAAAAATAAAAAAAAGAAGTAAATCTAAGTCCATTGATATCTCTCTTACATTTTTTATTTGATTTCTTTATAACTTGTTGTCTACTTTGCATTTTTGTTATTTGCCACAATTGTTTTTTACCTCGCAATTAGTACTATTATTTTGTTATATAATATTTAGATTTTTGATATGGATTATGTAAATATGGTTTAATATTTTTGAAAATTAAAACCGAAATCCGAAACACTCACTCCTAGTTGAAAGCATTGAGTCAATATTGCCTCCACTAAGGTTCGGTCTCATGACACTTCATATGGGAGTCACTACATGCCGTCTAAGCACAAAGTGCTTGGCGTGAATATGTTCTATATTCTTTAATGATTTAAAAAGTGTACAAAATAGGTGTATTGCTAGAACTGTTCTAGTCCGGGATCGGCCCATAAGAGGCCCGTGATCTGACCTCCATACTATGGGCCGGTCTCGAGCTATGCTAACTGAGGCCTAGGACCGAAGGCCCGTGATCTGACCTCCATACTATGGGCCGGTCTCGAGCTATGCTAACTGAGGCCTAAGACCGACCCGGGCTCGGGTTTTGGCCAGCTCTATTAGAACCACACATTTCAAATTTGAAAACTCAAAGTAGAGAGTAATCCACTCTTTGTAACCCAATTTTGGATTTAATATATGCAGAATTCAATTTTCACGTTACAATATCTAAAGACAAAAGAAAAATAAATATATATAAATATTCAAAAATAATACAAAAATACATATATATGGAAAAAAATTCCAAAAAATTTAAAATGAAATTTTCTTTTAAAAAAAGGGAAAAAAAAACATACAAATTAAAGGTTACCTAAAACTAAGGTGGGCAATTTGGGTTTCGGTTCGGGTTTTTTTTTTTCGGTTTCGATTTCGGTTTTAAAAAATTTTAACCATTCGGTTTAACATTTGAGTTCGGTTCGATTTGGAACGGTTCGATTTCGGTTCGATTTAGTCCCTAAATTTCAACGCTTCCTAATTTTCCAAACGGAATAAGGGTCAAATAGGTCACCGAACTACACACGAAACTGCAATTAGGCCATCGAACTCAAAAACAATGCAATTGAGTCCCTGAATTACACAAATTCATACAAATTAACCCAAAGTGACTTGTTGACTTGATCTTCCGGTTACCAACTTTCAAAATAATATTTTAAAATAATTTAAAAAAAAAAAACAGGAACAAGTCAATTGGGTCCTTTTTTAAATTTTAAATTTAATTTTAATTAATTACTAGTATTTTATTTAAAATTATTTTAAAATATTATTTTTAAAGTTGGTAACCGGAAGATCAAGTCAAACAAGTCACTTTGGGTTAATTTGCATGGATTTGTGTAGTTCAGGGACCCAATTGCATTGTTTTTGAGTTCAATGGCCTAATTGCAGTTTCGTGTGTAGTTCTGTGGCCTATTTGACTCTTATTCCTTTTCCAAACATACTGTCACATTATCCACATCCAAAATCTAAACATTATATAACAAAATAAAAGTGCAAACATATTACTAAGTACTAATTGTGAGGTAAAGAACAATTGTAGCAAACAATAAAAGCGTAAAGTAGAGAACAAGCTATAAAGAAATCAAATAAAAAATTTAAGAGATATACCAGTGAGAATAGGAATTAAACGACGGATGGAGCAGACATCAAGGGACTTAGATTTACTTCTTTATTACTCCATATTATTTTTTATTGTTGTTGTTGTTATTATTATTATTATTATTATTATTATTATTATTATTATTATTATTATTATTATTATTATTATTATTATTATTATTAAAATTTATAAACCGAGAGTAACGATAGGGATAATGACGGGACATGAAGTATGTTTGACATAGTTAATGGTTGCGAAACAGAGGGAATAACCGTGCGGCCTATACTAGAGATCTCCAAACCTGTACCGTTTCCTACTTTCAGGACGTCGTTGCCGGTATATGGTTCCGAGTGGTCCATGAGATTCGCATCAGGTGTAGCATGGGACGTGGCTCCCGTGTCGGGATACCACGACTCAACATTAGCGGAATTAACCGCTTCACCGGGGAAAGCAGTGTTGGCTTGCGTGACTTGCCGATCATCATAACGCCGCCAGCACGTGACCGCCGTGTGGCCGTGATTGCGGCAAATTTGACAGCGCGGTGAACCGCGACCTCCGCGTCCCTGATTTCCAGAGCCGCAACCACGCTGATTCCGCCCGCCTCGGCCACCAGTATTGCGACCACCTGCGCCGGAGTTGTGTCGTCCGCGTCCTGCATACAGCGCCGTCGGCGACGGTTGCGACAGCATCGAATCTAGGCTGCCTCCCAATTCCTCTGCATGGAGGAATTCTTGCGCCTGAAGGTGATCGGCTAATTGAGGGATGGTCATTGGCGTCGCCGCTGCCGTCAACGTACTCACCATTGCGCGAAACTCCGGGCGCAACCCTCGTAGGACGTAGAGTATTTGCTCATCTGCAGTGAGCGGCCGGCCGGCGAGGGACAAGGCTTCAACAAGCATCTGAGCCTGTCCGAGATACTCCGCCGGCGTCTGATTCCCTTGCCGGAGGGAATGGAACTGGCCGATGAGGCTTAAGCATCTCGTGCGGGACTGCGAAGCGAAAGCCGCAGTGATGGAATCCCACACCTCGCGTGAAGTTTCCCGTCCGACGGCCAGGTACATCACCTCACCGGTGAGTGAGGAGACGAGAAGCGACAAGATCGCCTGATCCTGTTGAACCCAAGGCGGGTATGCTGGGTTGGGGATCGGCGGCGTCGACGTGGTGGCAGACTGCACCGCCGCGGGGATCGTCGGCGACGGACAAGGCACGGTGCCATCGAGGTAGCCTAATAGACCTTGGCTACGGAGAAAGGGCATCACTTGCGTACGCCAATGGATGTAATTGCGTGAGTTAAGCTTGATCGAAATCTGGTGATTTGCTGGAGAGAGGTTCATCGCCGGCGATGGCAGTGCAGCGACGGCGGGAGTGATAGTGCCGTCGGAAGGAGGTTGTGAAGCCATCGGAGGTTGGCGATAATATTGCGGAAAGTGAGGATCGAATTACGCTGATACCAGATGAACAATGATTGATTACACAACAAACTGAATTACACAGCGATAGACTACCTATACAAGAGTTGGCATCAGACTCTCCTAATCTATAGGTATAAACCATTGACTAATAACTAACTAATAATAACATAAATGTTAAATACAAAAGTGCAACATGTTACATGACTAACATTGCCCACCCCTACCTGAAACCCCATAAGCATTGATTCCTTTGACGGCTCTAAGTGACAAATCAACAGTCATCGGAGTCTAGACTTATGACTAGAGAAGCTAGACAAGAGAAGTCGCTACGCAGATCGAAGGAGATCTAAAAGACAAAGAGTAGGACTGTGACACTACAGAGAGGCTAAGAGAGTGAAAGCCGAGAAGCGGAAGGGGAAAGGATGAAAATAATTCTAAACCCTAATCTCTTCTTATATACTTAGGCCAGTTCAGGTTTCGGGTTAGATTAAAAATTTAATCCAATAACCCAAAATTCGAATCGTTTTTTAATATATATGACCATATTCCTAGTGAGCTCAACCCATGTTGAACCCGACCCGATCTGGACTAAACGGGACAATTTATATCGTGGACCAGGGTGCACAATGCATTGTGCACCCCGATCCAAAACGATGTCGTTTTGGTTCTTTTAATTAACGGCTTTTTCATTTTCCGTTTGACCTTAACTTATAAGATGAGTTCTGTGCATTTTATTGTGACATTCGATGTATTCTAGTCATTGGTTCTGTATATTCTAGTATGTAATTCTGTACATTATTGATTTCCAATACCATACCCCAAGGAACATAAGAGATAATACCTAGGTTTATATTCTGTGTATCATTTTCATTGATTCTGTATATTCTAGTATGTAATTCTGTATATTATTGATTTCCAATATCATACCTCATGAAACAACATAGATAATACTTAGGCTAATAATTCTGTGTATTCTATTAATAAGTTATGTGTATTCTGGTATATGATTCTGTGTATTCTGGTATATAATTATGTACATTATTGATTCCGAGTACCATACCTCATGAACTAGTAATGTTAATACTTAGGCTATTGATTGTATATATTCTATTGAATAATATGTGTATTCTTTTACATACTTCTGTATATTAATGATCTGATTTTTTATACTTAATGTTATTGCGGTATTGGAAACCAATAATGCACAGGATTATGGTATTAAAATTACTAATGTATAGAACTGTATAATAGAATACACATAAACACTCAATATAATACACAAAATTACACATGTAATAAAATGAAAGGAAAAGTTGAGAGTGAGTAGTGATTAGAGACCTATTGAAGGATAAATACAAATTTTCTATGGACTATGGCCCACATAACAACATAGACAAGCATCGAAATTATGTTGTTTTGTCTTTTTATATTTAACCCTGTTTTAAATCTTGGTAACAATTAAAACTTCTGTTTTGTTTTTTGCTTTGTGCTTTTTTTTTTCTTATCTTTTTCTTAGATCATTTTGATCATAGCAGAAATTTTAGGTTTTTATGAGAATTCTCGTTGCAATCGTTACTTACATCTTCTGTGGCTTTTATTATGGATCAAGGTGATCAATACTTTAGTTGTTGATAAGAGAACTTGTATTCTAGGTTTTTATAAATGTTATGATTTTTTATGTTTTGATGGGCTAATTGTATAATTCAACTTATACTTTAGCTTGTATTTTTGTATTGCAAATGCAAGTCCTCCTATTGCTATAGATGATAGTTCTTGTATCACAATTCACATGTTTTGTTTTGATTTTATTTTATTATTTTTAGGGCCCTAGTTGTTTATTTGCAATATGTGTTTACCTATTTCTGATTTTTTTTTAGTAATAATGAACTTTTGTTATTCAAATAATGAACATTTAGTGTTGAAATAATAAATATTTAGTGTTGAAGTAATAAACCTTCTATCGCATGTTTTGTTTAGATTTTATTTCATTATTTGTAAGGTTGTGGTCATTTAGCTACAATATATTTACTGTTTACATAATGGTTCTATTTCAAGTCCTTTTGGTAATAGTGAACCTTTTGTTATTAAAATATGGAGTAATAAACATTTAGGTTTGAAATAATGAACCTTCTCTATTGGTTATTAAAATAATAAATATATATTTAAGGTTGAAATAATGAACCTTCTGCATTGTAATAATGAATTTATGTTATTGGTGTTTTGACTTGAGATGTTTTGATTTGATAATTATATAATTTGATTTATACTTCAGTTTGGAGGCTCTGTTCCTAGTTTCCTCTACATTTTTATGTTTCCTTCTTGTCTTTATGACAAGCTTTCTCCTTCTTGTTCTTGTGACAAGCTTCCTCCTTGTTCTTGTGACAAGTTTCTATCCTTGTTTAACCAATGAGTTATATATCTTGGAATTGTCGAGGGCTAGGCAACGCCATGGCGGTTCAAGTCCTTACGGACATAGTCCACACAAAGAGGCCCGTGTTAATTTTTTTGATGGAAACCAGACTGTGTTTTGATAGGATGGACACTATAAGGTCTAAACTGGGCTTTGACAATATTTTCACTATGGATTGCTTGGGTTTTAGTGGAGGATTATCTATTATCTGGACAAAGGATTTGCAGCTAAGTATTCTAAGCCATTCTAGGAATCATATTGATACTACTATCAAGGCTGCGCATTCTTCTTCATTGTGGCGTTTTACAGGTTTTTACGGCTGTCCAGAAAGAAATCGGCGTGAGATATCTTGGAACCTACTTAAACAACTTTGAACCCAAAACTCCCTCCCATGGATCTTGATGGGGGATTTCAATGATTTAATCTCTCAGGACGAAAAGATAGGGGGTGTTCGCCATCCAGACCGTCTAATCAATGGATTCCGTGAGGCGATCAATGCTAGTGGACTCACAAACTTTGAATTTGAAGGATACCAATATACATGGGAAAAAGGCAGAGGTGGACCAAACTGGATTAGAGAGAAACTTGACAGGATACTAGTTAATGGTGATTGGATTGATTGTTTCGGAGAAGCTAAGGCTGTGTCCTTGGAAGCACCATGTAGTGATCACTTACCTCTTGTCATCTGGCCTTCACCATCACTTTAGGCTAGACATTGCAGGAGATTTAAATTTGAGAATTATTGGCTAAAGGAAAATCAATGCAGAGAGATTGTTATTCAATCCTGGAATCTCTCTGAAGGCCTCAATTTATGCTCTAGATTTGAGGTTTGTAGCCATGCTATTTGGAAGTGGTGCAAGGATTACAATAAAAATTTGCAACCCCAAATCGAACACTTCAGAAGGAAAATGTGCTATCTCAGAAATAGGACTGATGGTTGTGGCATATGGGAGTTCTCACAAGCTCAGAAATCATTCATTAACCTACTTGACAAACAAAATCAATTCTGGAAACAAAGGGCCAAGGTGTTCTGGTATAAAGGAGGTGATAACAACACAAAGTTCTTCCATAATGCAGTTAAGCAGAGGAGGAGGAACAACACGATTCAAAGACTCCGAAATCAAAGTGGTGATTGGATTATGCAAGGTCCTGAACTCAATACCTTGGTTAGGAACTATTTCACTACTTTATTCACTAGTTCGGCTGGAAATCAAATTCTTGTCCTTAATTGTATTGAGCAGAAAGTTACCATTGCCCAAACTTGATGAGGAAATTCTCTAGTAGTGAAATCAAGAAGGCAGTGTTTGGAATGCATCCTGATAAAAGCCCGGGGTTTGATGGATTTAACCCTGGTTTTTTTCAAAGCTATTGGGATATTCTCGGTGAAAGCTTGGTCCTTTACTGCACTGAATTTTTAGAATCTGGAAAGTTGCCAAAAGGTATCAATACAACCCAAATTGTTCTAATTCCCAAAAAACAGAACCCAGAAAATTTGGCTGATCTCAGACCTATTGCCTTGTGCACTGTTGCTTATAAAATCCTTGCAAAGGCCCTTGCAAATAGGTTGAAAGTCCTACTTGACAGTATTATTTGTGACACCCGAAGTGCTTTTGTGCCTGGCAGGTTAATTACTGACAACATAATGATTGCGTTTGAAATGCAGCATTATTTGAAAAGGAAAACACAGGGCAAGGATGGATATGCAGCCCTAAAATTGGACATGAGTAAAGCATACGACAGACTGGAATGGCCATTACTCCGTAATATCTTGCTTAAGTTTGGTTTTGAGGAGCGATGGGTCTCATTGGTGATGGAATGTGTATCTTCTGTGGAATATTTTGTCTTAAACAATAGGGATGAAATAGGCCCCATAAAACCAGAAAGGGGACTTCGACAAGGGGACCCCATATCCCCTTACTTGTTTATCCTTGTGGCAGAGGACTTCAGCGCAATGTTGCGGGAATATGAGAAAGGAGGGAAGATTATTGGCATCTTAGTTGCAAGGAATGCACCATCTGTCAGCCACCTATTTTTTGCAGATGATAGCTATATTTTCTTCAAAGCTAATGCTCATGAAGCTAATAATTTGAAGCATCTTCTCCAAGCTTATGAAAAGGCATCGGGACAAAGTATCAATAGGGATAAATCTGCTATGGTTTTCAGTGCAAATGTGGAAGAGAGTGTTAAGGGCAGAGTGTGTGACATTATGGGTGTTCAATGCAACTCTAGCTCTAGTAACTACCTTGGCCTACCCATGATAATGGGGAAAAACAAGAAGCAGATTCTGAATTTCATTAAATCAAAGATTGTCAATCGCATTCAGGGATGGAACCAAAGGTTCCTATCTAGAGCTGGTCGGGAAATCCTTTTGAAAACAGTTCTTCAAGCTCTTCCTACGTATGCTATGGGGGTTTTCTTGCTACCAAAGGGGCTGATTAAAGAAGTGGAGACTGTGATGAACTCTTATTGGTGGAAGGGTGGTGGGAGAGTCAATAGAGGCATAAATTAGAAGGCTTGGAATACTCTTTGTATACCCAAGAAGTGGGGTGGTCTCGGTTTCAGGAACCTTTATGACTTTAACCTAGCTTTACTCTGCAAACAGGCATGGAAGCTAATGCAGAATCCTGATGCCCTTGTCACAAAAATCTACAAGGCTAGGTACTACCCAAATACCAATTTTCTTCAAGCTAAACTTGGTACTAACCCTTCTTATATTTGGAGCAGCTTGTGTTCAACCCAGGAAATCATACGTAAGCATGTTAGGTGGAGGATTGGAAATGGTAATCAAGTTCGTGTGTGGCAGGATAATTGGCTTCCCGATCCAAATAATCCGAAAATGACATCTCATCCCTTCCCCCTTATGGAGAATGCAAAGGTGGCAGACCTTATTGACCCAAATGATCTAAATTGGGACGAGGAAGCGATCAGATTGGTGTTTAACTAGAGGGATGCAGACCTGATATTAAGGATTCCCTTGCCCAAGTCGCAAGCTCAAGACAAGGTCACTTGGGGTCCTGAGTCTGATGGTAAATTCTCAGTTAAAAGCTGTTACAAAGTCATCAGTCAACATTTAAGAGATGAAGATGTTCAGCAGTGGAGTAATTTCTGGCAGTGTAAACTCCCTCCAAAGGTGAAAACTTTTCTATGGCAAGCATGCACAAATAGTCTTCCGACAAAGGATTTGTTAATCCGGAGAAAGGTGAATTGCGGTGACAGATGCTCGCTTTGTTCAGATGGAGAAGAATCAATCTTCCATATTTTCGTGAGCTGCAAATATGCAAAGGCATGCTGGAATCTCGTAGGTGTCCGGCCCCTGCCCAGAAACATTAACTGCTTCAATGATTGGTTAATTCAGCTTGCTTCTTCCATAACCAACTACCAAGTCTGCATTGTTTACATTATATGTTGGAAAATCTGGTCTATGAGAAACAATATCATCTGGAACAATCAAACTTTTGATTCTGCAGAAGCCACAGTCCGAAGTGCTCGGACCTACTACAAAGATTAGACAGACGTGGTTACTAAGGACCATGTTGAGGTGAAGAAAGATATTACTGAGCCTGTCAAATGGACTAAACCTCAGGAAGGATTTCTAAAATTGAATGTTGATGCAGCAATCGATAAGCATACTGGAAACATGGGGTTTGGGTGTCTTGAGGAATAATCACGATCAATTTGTAGCAGCACGTGGACTCCGCTGGAGAGGAATTTACAATGCTGAGGAAGCTGAGGCAGTAGCGATTAGGGAATCATTCAGTTGGCTTAAATCCAACAACTTTGACAATATCAATGTTGAGACTGACTCTCTTTTGGTTGTGCAAGGTCTCAAGTCGACCTTGGGTGACTCCTCCTTTCATTTAATTTTAGCTGATATTAAAAACTTAATGAGCACGTTTGCTCATATTAGTTTATCGTTCTCTAGGCGATCTGCGAATCAGGCAGCTCATTTGTTAGCTAAGCAGTCTGTTTCTATGTCTGATCGTGTGGAGTGGTTCTCAACCCCTCCCACTATCGTTTGTAATGCTCTTACTTTGGATTTGAATTAATATATCTTTCTGTTCTCAAAAAAAAATAATGAACCTTAAGCATAATAAAAATAAATGTTCAATACGTTTCACATTATTTTCTACATGTCCAAATAATGAACATTAAGTATACAAATAATAAACCTTAAGCATAATAATGTTCATATTATTTTGTACATATTCAAATAATGAACCTACAATATACAATCAAATAATGAATCTTATATACAAAAAATAACCTACAATATACAAATAATGAACCTTCTGCACATCACAACATTTGTATTGATTGACAGGAACGACAACAGTAAAAAGCTACCATCATCATTTTTAATTACCTAAAACACTATCGTATTAGACCACGATCCACCTCATAACCATTGGAGATAAATCACCAAACATTATTTAACCATTTTCCTTGTTTATATATTACAAGGTGGGTGCTTCAAATTTAAGTCTACATTGAGAAAGAGAGACTGGTAATTGTGAAAGGAGAACACTAATTATTGCAACTCATTATGTTTATCAGAAGAAGTTTTTGTACATCGTTTGGCATTTCCCACCTGAAATTTTGATGTCCATAGCAAGCAAAACAAAATTCTGAGCCAACATATTCTCTGAGCATTCACAATATGGATTCCAACTGCTTTAAATTTGGGTCCTGGTTTCCAGGTGCTTCATCTTCTTCCAAAGACTCGACATATGCATCAGCTATAGCCCGCCCTTGGTCGAGAACATTGGCTGGAACGGTTTTTAGGAGCCTGTAGACAACAAGATTATCGAACTAGGCTTTCTAAAATATGAATGAACGGAGGAAATGAGAAAATTATTACTCGTCTAGTGCATTGATCGCTGCAGTGATCTGGCCCTTCATAGATTCAGTAGAGGCATCTCGTTCATTTCTTGACGCACGCAAAAACAATGAATCTAGTTCTTCCAAGGATCTTCACATTAAAAAGAACAATGAAAAAAGGAGCAGTCAGAAAATGCTTCACGTGTGTGTGTTAGTCGCTGACAATGGCTTTCACATTGTTCGGGTTTTGTGTGAAGAGGTTGAGGACAAAAGATAATATAAATCTCTGTATAGATCTTTTGAGGCATATCCTGTGTAGGAATCAAAATCTTACAGGATCTAAACCGAAGAATTGCGGGTAGCATTTATGGAAATGAAAACAGTACCTCAGACATTGATCAACTTCACTGAAGGCCAATTCACCATTGCCATCATCAGATGCATATTGAGCCACCTACAATCACGTGAAATTTTAATTATTCGGAAAAGAAACAAACTTGCAATGCTTCCTCCTCTAGTGTTCAAGCACATTAATCAGGAAAACTATGATCTTAGTTGAGAACCGTAAATGAGGAGAAAAAGATGCTTTGTAACATTTTGGGCATGATGATTAGAGTTATCAATATACCACTGAATTTGAGACATTATGTGCAGGAATAAAAAAATTTGGGGTGAAAAAGGCAAGAAGAGACCTTCACTTACTGCTCGAATATTAACACGAAGAGATGCAGCAGGGCCGGAACGTAATACATTCCTGCAATCAGCAAATTTTGGTTGATCGACTTCCAGGGATTTCCCTATATATAAAGAAGATCACGAATGTCAGAGCCAGGACATTAAATGCCATGGAAATAAGTAATAACTATTCTTCCATCTTACACAGGAATTTTAGAATTAAAGGAAACACATGTCATTTTAGATGTATATATGATGGAACTTTAAGATCAAATGCTGGGATATACACTGAAGAGTAAAGGAAAAAGAATCTTATTTTGAAACTTCCTATAGCAAACTTTCCACTTTTAGTTTTTTAGCAAGCAGCTGAAACATCGCGAGGCATTAAAGCCTACGTAATCATATTAGCTAGGAGTAAAGAAACCCAGGTTTTGATGTACCAAGGATCCTGTATGCCTATATACTGGGATGAATTGAAAAGCAAACATTTAGGACATTCTCAAAACAGAGTCAGAAACTTCAATTATTTATTTATTAATTTCTTTGAAAAAACAATTTTAGCATCATTCGATGTTATAACTTGACTCTAACTGGTGAATGTAATATAAAACTACTGACTTGAATTGCAAATGCTTGTAAACAGGAGCTCTATAAGGCGTGTATTTGTCCTTGCGATTTATATTTGATCATGGCATATAGCAATAAAATTGAGATGGATTATATCATGCTCTTTGCCAGCCTATAAATTGTGAAACAGAAACATAGCATTACCTAGTTGTTTAATCTGCAACTGAGCCAATATCACAGCAGGTACATAAGCTTCTAGTGGATCAAGCTTTTTCCTAGGTCACAAATTCCAAGATGGAGGCAAAGTTTCAGATTGAAAAAAAACTGAATGCTGGGTATAGAGGAAAACACAGGTTATTTAACAAGCCTCTGAACTCTGAAAGTATCAAGACAACAAAATGTCACAAGGAGTATTTAAAGCTTCACATGTTATATCCAACAAAGGTACTGCATTACTATTTTGTTTATGACTTGCAAACAGATATAACAATCTTGTGTAGTCTGGGCCTGCAAGCATTTTATTTGAGGTGCGAACTGTTGAGCATATAATATATAAACATGTTCCAATTTGGTACCGGAGCCAACCCATGCCAAAGGTCATAGGTTGTCACCCGATAAAAAGAAACTATGGTCCATGTGTTGCTTGGAGCCGGTCAAAAGTAACCAGCTCGCACATGTGAGGGTATGTTAAGCATATAATATATAAACAACATAAATGTGCAATCCAGCTATCAACTTAGGCTTTTAGTTGAGATAGAGCACATGCTTCAATTCATACAAGGTACAGGTGCAAGGAAGTCAAAGAATTTAGGTTGAACTATAAAGAAAACAAAGAGTGGCAAGTGAGCATGATAAAACCCAACAAAATTCAGATGTCCATATTCTACAAGAAGATACTTGGAAGCCCTCATGGAGCATTCATCCACAAATGCATCAAAGTCATATATATACCTGTGATAGTGTGCAAGATTTATCCTAAATTTACCCCCCGGTTTTGGAATCCATGACCAATACATTAATCAAGTACTCAATTCCTGTCTAAGAGAAAATGATGTTTTTCTTATTCAGTTTCCCACATTACTACAAAATTAGGGCTCATATTCTTTAAAAAATCCAAAATTTTGAGTCTTTTGAGTCAAGACTCAAGAGGTAATTACTCGATCAATCTAATAATTGATTCTCTCATTTTTGTAATCACAAAGGTGTAAAACATACGCAATAGAATAACCTCTTTGATTTTCCTCCCTCACCTTTTCATATATTTATCAAAAATGCTGCCGCCCACTGCCTCTGCAAAGCCACAAAAATTTCATCAAGCTTCTCACAATCTCATAACTGCTTTTGTTATCATTTCATTTCAATTTCCAGCGTAACAGAAAACTAGAACGCCCAAACACGGCGTTGTTCTGCGCGCATTGCGCCTCTAAGCGCGTGTAAACAGGAAAATTGAGAAGAAGGCGTACCTTTGGGCAGAGAGAACCAGTGAAGGAAGGCGGCCAGAGACACGGAGACCAACCGCCTGCTCTCCCGCCTTTTCTCGGAGAGCAATGCGCACCTCAACCTTAAAGTGCGCCGCTGTCTTCTAGCCGGAAACAAGCTCGAAAACGGTGAAGAAGAAGTAAACTGGGAACCTAAGCCGCGGGCGGTGCTAACCTGCGCGGGGATGATCGCTGCAGTCGACATCTGGCCGGAGTGTCTTCTACAAACACCAGGAAACTAGTCTTATCCAAGTCCGTATTTTCTCCACCGGGAGTTTCATGTTATAGCGAAGTTACCATTCTACCCTTTAATGCACTCCATTATATTATTATTATTATTGACACTACTAGTATTGCACCCGTGCGATGCACGGCCTTTAGTAGTTGTTGATTTTTAACGATAATAATTGGCTAATAAATTGGAAAAATATGGAAAAGAAGATATTAGAGTACTCCCTGAAAAAGATTATGGCTTCATTATATATTGAATGGAAAATACAATTACAAATTATTGAAAATTTCATTGTAAACCACATTTTGTGTATAGTTGACTAAGCCCTTGGTTTCATCAGAAATTAGGACTTTGAGTCCATCCGGATTACTAACACGGAAAACTGCAACATACAACTTACCATGGTTGAATACTGGTTTCTTTAAGAGTAAACCTACTACTGACAATGTTTGTCCTTGGCTTTTGTTTATTGTCATTGCATAGGACAACATCACCGGGAACTGCTTCCTTTGAAATTTGAACGGAAGTCTTGGATTTGACGGAGTCAACGATAGCCGGGGTATCAATACATTTGTCCCATAATGTGTGCCACATAATATCTTGGCTTCAATCACATGGTTACCTAACTTGGTGACAATCAATCGTGTTCCATTACAAAGACCAATCAAATGGTCGATATTCCTCAACAACATTATTGGAGATCCAACCTTTAAGGAAAAGGAATGGTTTGGTACACCAGAACACTTTAAACTGTTTAAAAATTCAGTAGTGTGCACTTCGGTCAACATATTGTCATTTGTATCCGCTTTGCAAACAGAATCACAACTTAGATAAGTCTTTGATGATGCTTGATTTAAATTGTTCATGTATTCATTGACTTGATCCACAACATCTAATGTTGGTGCCAAAATAGCTCTACTCTTTAACTGTTCAGGATCTATAACACTAGTACCAAATGAAGGAAATGTTTCCTCAACAATTTGTTTGATAGGATGTCCTTTGTTTTGCAATAGGAACTGTGAAGGAATATTGATATTGCAATCATCGTCGGTATTACCACCAAGCTTTCCATCACCTAAGTCCGCAATCCATTTGGCAAATGTATCTAATTTCTCTATTTCTCCTTCAGTTGTAATACTGCGCAGTCTTAGATTCTTTGTAAGTCGCAACACTTCACAATTATTCCACAAATATGAAGAATTGATACTTGCTTGGACAATGTCCTGTCTTGTTCCTTTGGGAATAACTGGAAGTATCTGCCTGAAATCACCACCTAAAACAACTGTTTTACCACCAAAAGTCTTGTTAGAGCTTAAAGAATCAGAGAATCTGAGTATGTCTCTCATTGTGTTATCTAATGCTTCAAAACAATGTTTGTGCATCATAGGGGCTTCATCCCACTGATAGTGTCTTCCACAAAAATGTTTTCCCCGTACCACCATATCCATAGACAAAAAATAGCCCACCTTTATTGGTATCCACATCAGACATAACTTTATTGTATATCAGTAACTGCTCATCAGTTAACTTTCCCACCAATAGGTCATGTTCTTCTTTTAACAGTTGCCGATCATATGATAGTTCTTCATATATCAGAGGATTCACCAATAAACTGTTACTTGGTCCATCAGGTATAGGCATTGGTGGATAATCTTGTAATGACTTGTTGCAAGAACTCAATAATTTGTCAATCTCTGTCAGAGCATAGTTTTTCTTTTGTGTATCTGTAAGACCTACATCTGTGGAAAATAAAATATGTAATGGAATTAAGTATTACATTTCAACTTAATTTTGTAATGCATAAAAGTAATACTAACGTGTGTGTGTGTGTGTGTGTGTGTGTGTGTGTGTGTGTGTGTGTGTGTGTGTGTGTGTGTGTGTGTGCGCGCGCGCCTGGGAATCCTAAAGTTCTTCTAGCTTGGTATTCTGCATCTTCTGCTAGATGTATCCAAACAGCTTCCCACACAATTTCTGGCTTTGACATTGAACTTGATGTCAACAATGTGACAAAAAGTTTCCTTAGCAAATAAGCAGTTGCCCATAGTGATGCCTCTAGAATAGCGTCCACATATTCTTTGTCATCCTCAATTAATCCTCTAGCGTAACATGCATCTCTAAATGACATATATTGCTTTCCATCAACACATTTTATTTCTTCAAAACTTGAAGGACTTCGCACCAAATTTAGTAAACATCTCAAATAAAATAATTCACCGCATTTTGGTGGAACATAGAAAATCTTTCCAATTGCAAAATTTCTTTGTCTAGGATGTCATTCTCTTTTGTCTTTCTTCCAAACAAATTTTCTGGGCATTTCAGCGTAGGTTAACTCCCTAGCTTCCTCAAACTTCAAATTAGCTGCAAACCATGCAGTGAACATACTCTGAGACACGGACGATTAACAACACTATCAACATTATCACCATCATCAAATATAATAGATTGCTCATCTGGTAACTGGAAACTTATGCGTTCCACAGAAGGATTCCGAAACTGTATGTCAAAAGAAAAAATCCTCCAAGCAGCCTCACACGGTGAAACATAATCTCCTTTATCATCAAGAATAACAACTTTAAGACCATTGGAGTTGTTAACTCTAGATAGAGCCACATAAAATTGTCCATGTACAAAAATAGGTTTCTTTAAAAATAATCCAACATCAGACAGACTTTGCCCCTAACCCTTATTTAAAATCTCGCATAAGACAACATTAGTGGGCTGGTCTCCTTTCAAACTTAAATGGCAATCGAGGATCTAATGGTGTTATTGATAATATAGAGAAACACCGTGTACCCACATTTTTTCCAAAGAGTATCTCAGCTTCAACTACATGATCTGCCAATCTAGTAATAATCATTCTCGTTCCATTACACAACCCAATAGAGTGATCTATATTTCACAATAGTTATATAGATCTATTATACAATCTCCTTTGGCTGAGGTGGCTAGCTAGTATAGATCTACTATATATATGTTGTCAGAAGCCATTGATCTATTTCTTTTTCTTTTTTTTTTTTGCTCTTTTTTTTTTTTTTTGAAAACAAAGAGTCAACTTCATTAATTTAAGTCATTACAAAGAACATCCAAAAAGAAAGAGGGAGGATCCTGCCTCCATAGATTCTCTACATTCAACCAAGAATATGGCTTCCCTAGCCATATTCGCAAAACGTCTAGCGGAAATAAAGCTAATGTTAAGAAACATCCTAGATAGCTATTTGTCTAATATCCTCAATAATGAGGTTAAACGAAGTCTAGTCAAAATGAGCTTTAATTTTATCAATGACCTTTACTGCATCTGACTCGATTTGAATATGCCTGAGAGATTTTACCCGGTTCAACACCTCCATGATGCCCATTGCCTCTGCCACCCTTGGTTGGTATAGGTCTTTCCAGCTTTTCATCATGGCAGCAACAAATTGACCATTATGACCTCTGCTGATGGCCCCAACCCCTGTTGTTTTGGTTTCCTTAGCCAATGCAGCATCCATGTTCAACTTGAAAGTGGTTTCTGGTGGTCTCTTCCATTTCTCTTTTTGCCTAACAGATGTATAGCTACTTTCTAGCAGTGGACTTGTCTCCAAGCTTCAATGAAAGTACTGGCTTCTCGAATAATGCTACCATGGTTGACACTTGACAGGTATGTTGTTCCAAACCTTCTGAATTCTTACTTTCCATAGGCTCCAGCAGATGGTTAAGAAGAGTACCTGATCGTGATTGCTAAGCTTATTTAATGTGACCCTAATCTATTTCTTATCTTCAAATGAAGCAAATACTTAATTTTAAAACCATACAACTACTCCACAAATAAGAAGAGTTAATATTTGCCCCAACAATATCTTGCCTTGTCTCATTTGGAATCACGGGTAATAATAATAACAACAACAACAACAACAACAACAACAACAACAACAACAACAACAACAACAACAATAATAATAATAATAATAATAATAATAATAATAATAAGGGATAAGGGTCAAATAACACCCTCTACTACTCAAGAAAGTTCAATTAGCATCCTAAACTCTAAAAATATTCAAATAGCATCCTCTACTACTCAAAAAATTCAATTAGCACCCTTAACTCAAAAAACATTTAATTAACTACTCCTTTAACAATTTCAAATTTCATTTATGTTTCTATGGGTAACAATTTTATTTTTTTAAATAAATAATTATTAATTTTTTTATAAAAAAAAACATATATCGTCTCCATGGACATATGTGTAAAATTTTAAATAATTATTTTTAAAAATTTATTGTACATATGTGTGAAATTTTTAATATACAAAAATGCTATATGTAAAATTACAAATGCTTACAATTTAAGTTTAGTGGACTAATTACTACAAATTAATTTAATGTTCAATAGTAAATTTTACACATATGTAAAAAGTATATTAGCCTTTTTGTATATTAAAAATTTTACAAATATGTAAAATAAATTTTTAAATAATTATTTAAAAAAATAGATTCGTATCTAGGTGTTTTTGAACTTTTTTGAGTACTAAGGGTGCTATTTGAGTGTTTTTTCAATTCAGGTGCTAATTAAACTTTATTGAGTAGTAGAGGATGTTATTTGACCATTTTTTGTAATAATAATAATAATAATATTAATAATATTAATAATAATATTAATAACACAAATTAATAAATACATAAATAAATATAAATATAAATGTTATATACATACATACACACATACACAAATTAAGAAAAGGGCCAGGGCCTTTATTATTTTAAGTGCTAAGCCCAAAATAATGGCCCAACAGTGTATTTATATGTTATATATAATATGTCAATTGTTATGCCGTGGACCCAGGTGCACCTTGCAAGGTGCACCTGGGTCCTTAAACGACGCCGTTTGTCGCTGGGGATAACGGTGCTGTTAGTGGCACCGTTATCCCCAGCCAATCATATTTTTAAAAAATATATATATATAAACCATCTTCTCGCGCAAGTTACAGCGCTTCTTCACTCTGCAAGAGCATTTTCGCCGATTCACTCTCCCTTCCTCCGCCGTTTTCCGCACATAATCGCATCGCGTCGCCGATTCACTATAGCACTCGTTCGCCGGAAGTTTTTGCAACAACACTAAGCAGCAGTCTTCATACTATCAGCAGTCTTCACACTAAGCAACATGTATTTCTTCACATTTTTTATATTATGGGATTTTAGTTCAAAAATTTTACGTTTTATTCAATATTTTGTGATTCTTAGTAGTTTAATGAGTTTCTGTGGAGTAGATTTCTATTGTATATAATACACAATGTTAATAGTTTAATCTTTGTGAATGTGAGATTATAATTTTGTGACCTAGAGTTTAATCTCTGTGAATGTGAGGTTTTCAAACTGTGAATATGGAGAATATGAAGCGTGAAAATAGAGTTTTGAATGTCTAAATGCATAACATTAATAAATATAATTACAAAACATATTGCCCTTGAAATGTGTGAATGTGGAGTGTTCAAACTGTGAATATAGAGTACTGCTTCTGTGAATGTAGTGATTTGAGTGTGTGAATGCATAACAATGTTGATATAAGTACTAAACATGTTGCCCCTTAAATGTGTGAATCTAGAGTTTTCAAAATGTGAATACACAGTATATGGTATGTGAATCTAGTGTTACGAATGTGTGAATGTAGAAGAGATAGTAATCCTATTACTGAACAATTATCACTGAAATGTATGAATGTGTTGTTTTCTAACTGTGAATATAGAGTATATTAACTATGAATATAGAGTTATGAATGTGTGAATGCATAACAATGTTGATATAATTAATAAACATATAACCCTGTGCTGTTTCTAGATTGTGAATATGTAGTATAGCTTATGTGAATATATAGTTTTCAATGTGTGAATCTATAGCCCTGTGGTGTTCTGTTTTTATTTCTAAACTATTCAGTGGTACAATTGGCAGCAATGGAGAAAACAAATCCTAGCCGTGTGAACACAAGAGCTATACTTTCCTCTCAAGCTGTAGAGGCAGAAAGTTCAGACTCGTCTATCCAAGCCGAAGTAAGAACAAAACAGCGTAATGATAGGCCATCTGCCGCTGAAAAACAAACAGGAAAGAGGAAATCAGTGGAACAAGGGGAAGGTAGTCGCGCTGAAAGAGCAGCAAAGAGAAAAACTGCAAGAAAAAATCCATGCACAGATGAGGATGAAACTGTAGAGAAACAACAAAAGACATGGAATACAAGAATGAGCCCGAAGATTGTGGCGGAGTTTGTTCAAGAGCTGACTGATGAACAGAAAAGGGCTGTGGAAGAGATCGGATTTGGAGGGATATTACACCTCCAACTAACAAAGAGTGAAGGCCCTCTAATGAAGTACTTGATTAGGCAGTTTGATGTTTATCGCTCTGCAATCCAACTTGAAGGGGGTGAATTGCTGCTTATAGAAGAGGATGATGTTCAAAGAACATTGGGGATCCCACAAGGGAGCAACGTGGTTGAGGAGGCCACAAGATTTGAGCATATGTCAGAAGATGGTGATAGTGCAGCGTATGCCAACCTTGTGGCATCATGGAGGGAGCGATGGGGGATTGATGGTAAATCCCCAATCACAACATCAATGCCGGGGCAGATTCTGAAAAGAGGAGACCATGGAGATATGTTTAAACGCGACTTTGTCCTATTTATAGTATCAGCAATGCTGTGTGGCCACCAAGATAGGTGTTGCAACTTTAGGATTTTAAAATCCTTGATAAACCTTGACCAGATCAAGACCTACAATTGGTGTGCCTATACACACAAGTCTATGGTCGACTCCATTCAATCTTTTCAGAAAAATGACAAGCAATTCTTCACTGGACCCGTTGCATTCATCCTAGTAAGTCCACTTTATTTCGATTTTTCATTACTATTTTTATAAAATAATTACTTATTTGTTTGTGAATATAATGTATTGAATCTGTGAATATATGGATATGAATGTGTGAATCTATAACAGATAGTAATATAATTAATGATATCTATGAATATATACTTGTCAGTTTGTGAATATATAGTATTGAGAGTCTGTGAATATATGGATATGAATGTGTAAATCTAGAACAGATACTACTGTAATTGTTGAAATATGTGAACCGGTATCACTGAAATGTGTGAATATGAACCTTTGAAACTGTGAATATAATGTATTGAAGCTGTGAATATATGGATATGAATGTGTGAATCTATAACAGATAGTAATATAATTAATGATATCTATGAATATATACTTGTCAGATTGTGAATATATAGTATTGAAGGTGTGAATATATTGACATGAATGTGTGAATCTAGAACAGATACTACTGTAATTGTTGAAATATGTGAACAAGTATCACTGAAATGTGTGAATATGAACCTTTCAAACTGTGAATATATAGTATTGAAGCTGTGAATATATGGATATGAATGTGTGAATCTAGAACAGATACTACTGTAATTGTTGAAATATGTGAACAAGTATCACTGAAATGTGTGAATATGAACCTTTGAAACTGCGAATATACTGTACTGAGTCTGTGAATATATGGATATGAATGTGTGAATCTATAACAGATAGTAATATAATTAATGATATCTATGAATATATACTTGTCAGATTGTGAATATATAGTATTGAAGGTGTGAATGTATTGACATGAATGTGTGAATCTAGAACAGATACTATTGTAATTGTTGAAATATGTGAACAAGTATCACTGAAATGAGTGAATATGAAGCTTTCAAACTGTGAATATACTGTACTGAGTCTGTGAATATATGGACATGAATGTGTGAATATGGGCTTTTCAAACTGTGAATAACCTTCAATTCTAATTCCCTGTCTTGTGCAGCTTGTGTACTTTGACCGAGTACAGTTCAAGGGGATGAGAGTGAATAGAACATACCCAACCATTGTTGGGTGGAGTGCTGAACTTGCTAGAAAAAGGGTTAGAGAAGAAAACAAAGCAGGGTCATTTGGAAGGGGGACAGTGCTCCCTAGAATATCAAAACCTACTGATATTGCTGTTGCCACCTCCAGGCAGAATGATCAACCTCCTGTTGCTGCATTGAATATCCCATCATCAAGCGTAGATAAGGTGGCAGGGATCCTACAAAAGTTGGCTTCGACAGTAGGAGAGTTTGGTGAGGCTATGGCAATTTCTTTGGAGCAGCTTCTAACACACGACTTCAATTGACAAACACCAACCATCAGGGTTACTTGGGCTAAACATTTTTTTGGGTTAATGTATAGTAGGAGTACAAATCAACTCGAATGTGTTTTCAAACGAATAATATTCTTTAATCATGTTAAGGTAACATGTGCATGAACTTTATTACACTGTCATGATAAAGCCTGTTGGACATATTATTTTTATTTGTATATTTTAACATCATATATTTTAAATTACCTGTATAATGGAAATCTGCTGCCTCCTCGCACAATAAAATCCTGTATTTTGTGATGATTTCCAAGAAAAATAAAATAAAAACATTATGTAATTGTATATAGACTTTGATAG